>LS997565.1:40201165-41401165 GCA_000469685.2 Haemonchus contortus
GTCTTCCGGCTCAATCACATTACTGGGGAACGTTTGCAACGGACTAGGCGAAGACACCTCCTTTTGTACCGTTATAGGTACGCCTTGCACGAGATTCTGCTGTGGAGGAGACGGAACTCCTGCCTGAGCAGTAGGTGTCTCGGCTGCCTGTGGACCAGACTTTTGTTCAGGACCGATAATTCCTACTGGCTGATCCTTATTTGGCGGCACTCCTGGCTCTTCCTTTTCAGGCGTTTCCTTAGCCATGAAGGGTATACCTTTTCCTTCAGCGGGAGCAATGAGTTTACTTCTCGATGCGTCTTCCGGCTCGGTCATATTACTGGGGAACGTTTGCAACGGACTAGGCGAAGACACCTCCTTTTGTACCGTTATAGGTACGCCTTGCACGAGATTCTGCTGTGGAGGAGACGGAAACTCCTGCCTGAGCAGTAGGTGTCTCGGCTGCCTGTGGACCTAACTTTTGTTCAGGACCGATAATTCCTACTGGCTGATCCTTATTTGGCGGCACTCCTGGCTCTTCCTTTTCAGGCGTTTCCTTAGCCATGAAGGGTATACCTTTTCCTTCAGCGGGAGCAATGAGTTTACTTCTCGAGGCGTCTTCCGGCTCGATCATATTACTGGGGAACGTTTGCAACGGACTAGGCGAAGAAACCTCCTTTTGTACCGTTATAGGTACGCCTTGCACGAGATTCTGCTGTGGAGGAGACGGAACTCTTGCTTGAGCAGTAGGTGTCTCGGCTGCCTGTGAACCAAACTTTTGTTCAGGACCGATAATTCCCACTGGCTGATCCTTATTTGGCGGTACTCCTAGCTCTTCCTTTTCAGGCGTTTCCTTAGCCATGAAGGGTATACCTTTTCCTTCAGCGGGAGCAATGAGTTTACTTCTCGAGGCGTCTTCCGGCTCGATCATATTACTGGGGAACGTTTGCAACGGACTAGGCGAAGAAACCTCCTTTTGTACCGTTATAGGTACACCTTGCATGACATCCTGCTGTGGAGGAGACGGAACTCTTGCCTGAGCAGTGGGTGTCTCGGCTGCTTGTGGACCAAACTTTTGTTCAGGACCGATAATTCCTACTGGCTGATCCTTGCTTGGCGGCACTCCTGGCTCTTCCTTTTCTGGCGTTTCCTTAACCATGAGGGGTATACCTTTTCCTTCAGCGGGAGCAATGAGTTTACTTCTCGAGGCGTCTTCCGGCTCGATCATATTACTGGGGAACGTTTGCAACGGACTAGGCGAAGAAACCTCCTTTTGTACCGTTATAGGTACACCTTGCATGACATCCTGCTGTGGAGTAGAAGGAACTCTTGCCTGAGCAGTGGGTTTCTCGGCTGCTTGTGGACCAAACTTTTGTTCAGGACCGATAATTCCTACTGGCTGATCCTTACCTAGTGGTACTCCTGGCTCATGCATTTGGTCTGGAACAGAGCGTTTATTTCTCGAGGCGTCTTCCGGCTCAATCACATTACTGGGGAACGTTTGCAACGGACTAGGCGAAGAAACCTCCTTTTGTACCGTTATAGGTACGCCTTGCACGAGATTCTGCTGTGGAGGAGACGGAACTCTTGCCTGAGCAGTAGGTGTCTCGGCTGCTTGTGGACCAAACTTTTGTTCAGGACCGATAATTCCTACTGGCTGATCCTTATTTGGCGGCACTCCTGGCTCTTCCTTTTCTGGCGTTTCCTTAGCCATGAGGGGTATACCTTTTCCTTCAGCGGGAGCAATGAGTTTACTTCTCGAGGCGTCTTCCGGCTCGATCATATTACTGGGGAACGTTTGCAACGGACTAGGCGAAGGAACCTCCTTTTGTACCGTTATAGGTACGCCTTGCACGAGATTCTGCTGTGAAGGAGACGGAACTCTTGCTTGTGCAGTAGGTGTATCGGCTGCCTGTGGACCATGTTTCTGTTCAGGACCGATAATTCCTACTGGCTGATCCTTATTTGGCGGTACTCCTAGCTCTTCCTTTTCTGGCGTTTCCTTAGCCATGAAGGGTATACCTTTTCCTTCAGCGGGAGCAATGAGTTTACTTCTCGAGGCGTCTTCCGGCTCGATCATATTACTGGGGAACGTTTGCAACGGACTAGGCGAAGAAACCTCCTTTTGTACCGTTATAGGTACACCTTGCATGACATCCTGCTGTGGAGGAGACGGAACTCTTGCCTGAGCAGTAGGTGTCTCGGCTGCTTGTAGACCAAACTTTTGTTCAGGACCGATAATTCCTGCTGGCTGATCCTTACCTAGTGGTACTCCTGGCTCATGCATTTGGTCTGGAACAGAACGTTTATTTCTCGAGGCGTCTTCCGGCTCGATCACATTACTGGGGAACGTTTGCAACGGACTAGGCGAAGAAACCTCCTTTTGTACCGTTATAGGTACACCTTGCATGACATTTTGCTGTGGAGGAGACGGAACTCTTGCCTGAGCAGTAGGTGTCTCGGCTGCCTGTGGACCTAACTTTTGTTCAGGACCGATAATTCCCACTGGCTGATCCTTATTTGGCCGCACTCCTGGCTCTTGCTTTTCTGGCGTTTCCTTAGCCGTGGAGGGCGCATCTTTTCTTTCAACGAGAGCAGAGAGTCTATTTCTGGAGACATCTTCCGGCTCAATCACATTAGTGGGGAACGTCTGCGGACTAGAGGAAGGAGCCTCCCTATGAGCCCACGAGGGTACGCCTTCTTTAGGGGTATATTGGAACGGGGGAGAAATTTTCGCAGATGGCACTGAATGTTCAGCTACATTTCTTGCTAACGTCTTTTTAGGTGGACTTTTTTCTTCTGTTTCCTGCCCAAGCAAACTTTTGGGTGAAGATAGCAGTGCACTCACTGCCGAAGCTTGCCTTCGATCTCTTTGTGGAGCTGCATCGATGTCGTGTTGTTGTGGCCAGGATGGAACCGTTGGTGCAGCCTGAGCTTTCTCATCTCTCCTTGGCTCTGGTGTCCTTTGAGGTTTGGTTTGTTTCTCCGGTTCTTGTTCAAGCAACCTGTTGGGTGAAGATAGCAGTGGACTCACTGCCAAAGCTTGCCTTCGATCTCTTTGTGGAGCTGCATCGATGTCGTGTTGTTGTGGCAAAGGCGGAACTGTTGGTGCAGCCTGGGCTTTCTCATCTCTCCTTGGCTCTGGTATCTCTTGAGGTTTGGTTTCTTTCTCGGGTTCCTGTTCAAGCAACCTGTTGGGTGAAGATAGCACCGGACTCACTGCCAAAGCTTGCCTTCGATCTCTTTGTGGAGCTGCATCGATGTCGTGTTGCTGTGGCCAGGATGGAACCGTTGGTGCAGCCTGAGCTTTCTCATCTCTCCTTGGCTCTGGTGTCCCTTGAGGTTTGGTTTCTTTCTCGGGTTCCTGTTCAAGCAACCTGTTGGGTGAAGATAGCACCGGACTCACTGCCAAAGCTTGCCTTCGATCTCTTTGTGGAGCTGCATCGATGTCGTGTTGTTGTGGCAAAGGCGGAACTGTTGGTGCAGCCTGGGCTTTCTCATCTCTCCTTGGCTCTGGTGTCCCTTGAGGTTTGGTTTCTTTCTCGGGTTCCTGTTCAAGCAACCTGTTGGGTGAAGATAGCAGTGGACTCACTGCCAAAGCTTGCCTTCGATCTCTTTGTGGAGCTGCATCGATGTCGTGTTGTTGTGGCAAAGGCGGAACTGTTGGTGCAGCCTGGGCTTTCTCATCTCTCCTTGGCTCTGGTATCTCTTGAGGTTTGGTTTCTTTCTCGGGTTCCTGTTCAAGCAACCTGTTGGGTGAAGATAGCACCGGACTCACTGCCAAAGCTTGTCTTCGATCTCTCTGTGGAGCTGCATCGATGTCGTGTTGTTGTGGCAAAGGCGGAACTGTTGGTGCAGCCTGAGCTTTCTCATCTCTCCTTGGCTCTGGTGTCCCTTGAGGTTTGGTTTCTTTCTCGGGTTCCTGTACAAGCAACCTGTTGGGCGAAGATAGCAGTGGACTCACTGCTAATGATTGCCTTCGATCTCTTTGTGGAGCTGCATCGATATCGTGTTGTTGTGGCAAAGGCGGAATTGTTGGTGCAGCCTGGGCTTTCTCATCTCTCGTTGGCTCCGGTGTCCTTTGAGGTTTGGTTTGTTTCTCCGGTTCTTGTTCAAGCAACCTGTTGGGTGAAGATAGCTGTGGACTCACTGCCAAAGCTTGCCTTCGATCTCTTTGTGGAGCTGCATCGATGTCGTGTTGTTGTGGCAAAGGCGGAACTGTTGGTGCAGCCTGAGCTTTCTCATCTCTCCTTGGCTCTGGTATCTCTTGAGGTTTGGTTTCTTTCTCGGGTTCCTGTTCAAGCAACCTGTTGGGTGAAGATAGCACCGGACTCACTGCCAAAGCTTGCCTTCGATCTCTTTGTGGAGCTGCATCGATGTCGTGTTGTTGTGGCAAAGGCGGAACTGTTGGTGCAGCCTGGGCTTTCTCATCTCTCCTTGGCTCTGGTATCTCTTGAGGTTTAGTTTCTTTCTCGGGTTCCTGTTCAAGCAACCTGTTGGGTGAAGATAGCACCGGACTCACTGCCAAAGCTTGCCTTCGATCTCTTTGTGGAGCTGCATCGATGTCGTGTTGTTGTGGCAAAGGCGGAATTGTTGGTGCAGCCTGGGCTTTCTCATCTCTCGTTGGCTCTGGTGTCCTTTGAGGTTTGGTTTGTTTCTCCGGTTCTTGTTCAAGCAACCTGTTGGGTGAAGATAGCACCGGACTCACTGCCAAAGCTTGCCTTCGATCTCTTTGTGGGGCTGCATCGATGTCGTGTTGTTGTGGCAAAGGCGGAATTGTTGGTGCAGCCTGGGCTTTCTCATCTCTCCTTGGCTCTGGTGTCCCTTGAGGTTTGGTTTCTTTCTCGGGTTCCTGTTCAAGCAACCTGTTGGGTGAAGATAGCAGTGGACTCACTGCCAAAGCTTGCCTTCGATCTCTTTGTGGAGCTGCATCGATGTCGTGTTGTTGTGGCAAAGGCGGAACTGTTGGTGCAGCCTGAGCTTTCTCATCTCTCCTTGGCTCTGGTGTCCCTTGAGGTTTGGTTTCTTTCTCGGGTTCTTGTTCAAGCAACCTGTTGGGCGAAGATAGCAGTGGACTCACTGCTAATGATTGCCTTCGATCTCTTTGTGGAGCTGCATCGATGTCGTGTTGTTGTGGCAAAGGCGGAACTGTTGGTGCAGCCTGGGCTTTCTCATCTCTCCTTGGCTCTGGTGTCCCTTGAGGTTTGGTTTCTTTCTCGGGTTCCTGTTCAAGCAACCTGTTGGGTGAAGATAGCAAAGGACTCACTGCCAAAGCTTGCCTTCGATCTCTTTGTGGAGCTGCATCGATGTCGTGTTGTTGTGGCAAAGGCGGAACTGTTGGTGCAGCCTGGGCTTTCTCATCTCTCCTTGGCTCTGGTGTCCCTTGAGGTTTGGTTTCTTTCTCGGGTTCTTGTTCAAGCAACCTGTTGGGCGAAGATAGCAGTGGACTCACTGCTAATGATTGCCTTCGATCTCTTTGTGGAGCTGCATCGATATCGTGTTGTTGTGGCAAAGGCGGAATTGTTGGTGCAGCCTGGGCTTTCTCATCTCTCGTTGGCTCCGGTGTCCTTTGAGGTTTGGTTTGTTTCTCCGGTTCTTGTTCAAGCAACCTGTTGGGTGAAGATAGCAAAGGACTCACTGCCAAAGCTTGCCTTCGATCTCTTTGTGGCGCTGCATCGATGTCGTGTTGTTGTGGCAAAGGCGGAACTGTTGGTGCAGCCTGGGCTTTCTCATCTCTCCTTGGCTCTGGTATCTCTTGAGGTTTGGTTTCTTTCTCGGGTTCCTGTTCAAGCAACCTGTTGGGTGAAGATAGCACCGGACTCACTGCCAAAGCTTGCCTTCGATCTCTTTGTGGAGCTGCATCGATGTCGTGTTGTTGTGGCAAAGGCGGAACTGTTGGTGCAGCCCGGGCTTTCTCATCTCTCCTTGGCTCTGGTATCTCTTGAGGTTTGGTTTCTTTCTCGGGTTCCTGTTCAAGCAACCTGTTGGGTGAAGATAGCACCGGACTCACTGCCAAAGCTTGCCTTCGATCTCTTTGTGGGGCTGCATCGATGTCGTGTTGTTGTGGCAAAGGCGGAACTGTTGGTGCAGCCTGGGCTTTCTCATCTCTCCTTGGCTCTGGTGTCCTTTGAGGTTTGGTTTGTTTCTCCGGTTCTTGTTCAAGCAACCTGTTGGGTGAAGATAGCACTGGACTCACTGCCAAAGCTTGCCTTCGATCTCTTTGTGGAGCTGCATCGATGTCGTGTTGTTGTGGCAAAGGCGGAACTGTTGGTGCAGCCTGGGCTTTCTCATCTCTCCTTGGCTCTGGTATCTCTTGAGGTTTGGTTTCTTTCTCGGGTTCCTGTTCAAGCAACCTGTTGGGTGAAGATAGCACCGGACTCACTGCCAAAGCTTGCCTTCGATCTCTTTGTGGAGCTGCATCGATGTCGTGTTGTTGTGGCAAAGGCGGAACTGTTGGTGCAGCCCGGGCTTTCTCATCTCTCCTTGGCTCTGGTATCTCTTGAGGTTTAGTATCTTTCTCGGGTTCCTGTTCAAGCAACCTGTTGGGTGAAGATAGCACCGGACTCACTGCCAAAGCTTGTCTTCGATCTCTCTGTGGAGCTGCATCGATGTCGTGTTGTTGTGGCAAAGGCGGAACTGTTGGTGCAGCCTGGGCTTTCTCATCTCTCGTTGGCTCCGGTGTCCTTTGAGGTTTGGTTTGTTTCTCCGGTTCTTGTTCAAGCATCCTGTTGGGTGAAGATAGCAAAGGACTCACTGCCAAAGCTTGCCTTCGATCTCTTTGTGGAGCTGCATCGATGTCGTGTTGTTGTGGCAAAGGCGGAACTGTTGGTGCACCCTGAACATTCTCATCTCTCCTTGGCTCTGGTATCTCTTGAGGTTTAGTATCTTTCTCGGGTTCCTGTTCAAGCAATCTGTTGGGTGAAGATAGCACCGGACTCACTGCCAAAGCTTGTCTTCGATCTCTCTGCGGAGCTGCATCGATGTCGTGTTGTTGTGGCAAAGGCGGAACTGTTGGTGCAGCCTGGGCTTTCTCATCTCTCGTTGGCTCCGGTGTCCCTTGAGGTTTGGTTTCTTTCTCGGGTTCCTGTTCAAGCAACCTGTTGGGTGAAGATAGCTGTGGACTCACTGCTAAAGCTTGCCTTCGATCTCTTTGCGGAGCTGCATCGATATCGTGTTGTTGTGGCAAAGGCGGAATTGTTGGTGCAGCCTGGGCTTTCTCATCTCTCGTTGGCTCCGGTGTCCTTTGAGGTTTGGTTTGTTTCTCCGGTTCTTGTTCAAGCAACCTGTTGGGTGAAGATAGCACCGGACTCACTGCCAAAGCTTGCCTTCGATCTCTCTGTGGAGCTGCATCGATGTCGTGTTGTTGTGGCAAAGGCGGAACTGTTGGTGCAGCCTGAGCTTTCTCATCTCTCCTTGGCTCTTGTGTTTCTTGAAGTTTGGTTTCTTTCTCGGGTTCCTGTACAAGCAACTTATTGGGTGAAGATAGCAGTGGGCTCACTGCTAGAGCTTGCATTTGTCCTCTCTGCGGAGCTGCTTCGATGTCGTGTTGCTGTGGCAAAAATGAAATTGTGGGGGTAACTAGCGGTGTTTCAATTTTTCTCGCCGCGAACCCTTCCTCTGGTTTGCTTTCTCCTACTGGTTCTTGTTCAAGTAACTTATTGGGTGGAGATAGCAGTGGGCTCACTGCTAAGGCTTGCCTTTTTCCTTTCTGCGGAGCTGCTTCGATGTCGTGTTGCTGTGGCAAAAAGGAAATTGTGGGGGTAACTAGCGGTGTTTCACCTTTCCTCGGCCCGTATGCCTCTTCTGATTCGCTTCCTTCTTCTGGTTCTTGTTCGAGTAACTTATTGGGTGAAGACTGCAGTGGGCTCACTGCTAAGGCTTGCCTTTTTCCTCTCTGCGGAGCTGCTTCGATGTCGTGTTGCTGTGGCAAAAAGGAAATTGTGGGTGTAACTAGCGGTGTTTCTCCTTTCCTCGGCCCGTATGCCTCTTCTGATTCGCTTCCTTCTTCTGGTTCTTGTTCGAGTAACTTATTGGGTGAAGACTGCAGTGGGCTCACTGCTAAAGCTTGCCTTTTTCCTCTCTGCGGAGCTGTTTCGATGTCGTGTTGCTGTGGCAAAGATGAAGTTGTAGGGGTAACTAGCGGTGTTTCACCTTCTTTCCTCGGCCCGAATGCCTCTCCTGGTTTGCTTCCTTCTGCTGGTTCTTGTTCAAGTAACTTATTGGGTGAAGACTGTCGTGGGCTCACTGCTGAAGCTTGTTTTTGTCCTCTCTGCGGAGCTACTTCGATGTCGTGTTGTTGTGGCAAAGGCGGAATTGTTGGTGCAGCCTGGGCTTTCTCATCTCTCCTTGGTTCTGATGCCCCTTGGGGCTTGGTTTCTTTTTCGTGTTCTTGGTCAAGCAACCTATTGGGTGAAGATAGCGCTGGGCTCACTGCTAAGGCTTGCCTTTTTCCTTTCTGCGGAGCTGCTTCGATGTCGTGTTGCTGTGGCAAGGATGAAATGGTAGGGGTAACTAGCGGTGTTTCACCTTCTTTCCTCGGCCCGAATGCCTCTCCTGGTTTGCTTCCTTTCTCTGGTTCTTGTTCAAGTAACTTATTGGGTGAAGACTGTAGTGGGCTCACTGCTAAAGCTTGTTTTTGTCCTCTCTGCGAAGCTACTTCGATGTCGTGTTGTTGTGTCAAAGGCGAAATTGTTGGTGCAGCGCTGGCCGTCTCATGCTTAGTTAGCATGCTGAAAGGAGCCAGTAGTAAGCCGACAGCTGCGAGATGCTTGGGAACTTTTTGCGCTTCACCTTCCATATGCTTTTGTTGTAGTGAATGTGAAGATTTCGGTATGCTAGGAGATTCTGCTGCTCTTTGACTTCTCTCGCTTCTAGGGCTGTTTCCTTCTACTGGTTGCTTTTGAACGATCTCATTGGGAAACGCTAGCTCTGGACTAATTGCTGATTTATTTTTGTGATCCGATTGCGGACCATCATCTTTACGATACTGCTTCGGTGAAGATGAAATCCCTGCTGATTTTTCTTCATCCCTTTGTCCTTGTTCCCGCAGTCTACTTTCTTCGTCATCTTTCTGTTCACTAAGCCTATTGGGAGTTGACAGTACTGGGCTAACGGCTTGAGGCTGTCTATAGTCAGCATCTGAAGCAACATCGAGATGGTGTTGCTGTGGCATATATGACAATGCTGGTGTAACTAACGAACTTCCATCTTCCCTTTTACTTAGTTCCTTTCCTGGTTTCTTTTCTTCCTCTGGTTCCTGCTCACTTAGCTTATTGGCGAATGACGTAACTGGGCTAACAGCTTGAGGCCGTCTATGGTCAGTGTCTGAAGCAACATCAAGATGGTGTTGCTGTGGCATATATGGAAATGCTGGTGTAACTAGTGACTTTTCATCTTTCCTTTTGCCTACTGCCTTTCCTGGTTTCTTTTCTTCCTCTGGTTCCTGCTCAGTCAGCTTATTTGGAGATGACATAATTGGACTGACGGCTTGAGGCTGTTTATAATCAGCTTCTGAAATGCCATCGAGGTGGTGTTGCTGTGGCAAATATGAAACTATTGGGGTGATTAGCGAAGTTTCGTCCATCTTTTTCCCTGGTACCTTTCCTGATTTTCTTTCTTCGTCTGTTTCCTGCTCAAATCCCTCACGAGGAGATGACAGCCCTGACTTAAAGGTTGGAGCCTGCCCTTGATCCGCCAATGGAACAGCATCCTCATTATGTTGCTTTTGCGAAGATGGGACTTTATTAAGAGCTGACGTCGTAGTCCCTTCTGATTTCCTACTCTCCTTCTGAGGTCTGCCATATCCCATTGGTTCTTGTTCAATCGGCTGATCAGGATATGCGGATTCTGAGTCATTCTTCGGCAGATCTTTGTGACTGGGTTGTTCTCCCTCCATATGCTGTTGTTGTACTTTTGATGTTGTTTTCTTTGCTGCTGGTCTTCCTTCTTTTTGCATTTTTGTTCCCTCAAGATTAACGGCTTCTGGTGGGAACTCCTCATCTATCTGCCCTTGTTGATCTCCCTTTTCCTTACTTGGCGGTTTCACCTTTGGGAGTTTCTCGATCGAAGAAGGTTGATCCCTGCCTTCGTTTGCTAAAGCTGGCCTATTTGCCTCTTCATGTTCCTGTTCAATTAATTTGTTGGGAGATGTAAACTTGGGGGTGAAGCTTCTAGATTGCCTATCCGCGGCTTGAATGATGCCGTACAAGCGATGCTGCCGCGGCAGTGGTGCAGTGTTCGGTGAAGTTGCTGACGTTTCTCCCTTCCTTGGTCCTTTATCCATGTGGATGAGTGCTCGTTCCTGTTCAGTCAGATCATTGGGGAATGGTCGTTCTGGGTTTTTGTTTGGAAGCCGCCTAGGAGCTATTGGCAACTTATCCTTCAAACGATGTTGACGAGGCAAAGCCGACATTCTTGTTCTAACTACGGCCTCTTCCACTTCTTTTCGTTTCTTCGTTTTTACAAAGCTATCAGCTGTAGTTCTTTTAATTTCTATCTTTCTTTTTCTCTCAGTCTCCTTACCTTTACTCGGGATTGTTGCTAGCATACGTGATTTGTCGAGCGCTTCTCGACCTAGGTTAGTCGGTGCGGTCGACGGCCTCAGAAGCGTTTCATCTCGAACAACGACGCATTCGTCCGAACTCTGGAAACGGTTTGTAGCTGAAACGTAGCGGAGAGGGTAAACTATTTTTCGGGTTACCATTACCTGCATTTCTGGCACTTCCGATTCAGAAGGAATACGCCGTCGTCGTCTTCGCTCTCGAATCTATAAAGTTATTCATAAGTGACGCTCGAACAACATCGTCGAGCAGTGTACTTTTCACTCACTTCAAACACGGTTTCCTCCACTTGATCTTCTTTGACCTCAGACAGAGCAGCGTTCATGGTGAAAGACGTAGCGTAATGATGTACTATGTTACGGCTCAGAGCTTTTATATGGTAGATTATCACATGGGGAATACCATAAACATAAAAGATTGGAGATCGGTGTCGATTGAGCACAACAGGTTGCGTGGAAGCGGTGTGGTTCGCAGTTTTCCGTTTTACTGCATATAACTGAGTATGTCCGTTGATGCGTCGGTGTTGTGTGTTCGTTTGTTCGGGTATCCTCAACTTCTGAACTCCTGTGCCCTTCTACTCTGAACGTTCGAATTTGAAAGGTGTGCAAGCGGTATGGCGGAAATTTGGTCGTGAGTGATAAGAAATGATAACGCCTGAAAGCGGCTGGTAGGAAACCTGGGAGAGCAGAGTTCCTGGAGTGCTTTAGCCTTTAACAGTAACCTCAGCTATTGGCACTTTGGTACCTGATGTGTATGCGGTGCGGTATTGTCGGTGATAGAAGCTAATAACAACCGGTAAGAGGTGATAAGGGATCTCATTAGGCAGAGCTACTGAATCCTCTGCGCTTCTCGTATTTATAGGGGGACATTGACGGATTGATCGGAAGCAGCTCTGAAAGTTGTGAACTGTCGAGCTGATAATGGACCATGAATGCCTAGATTCACTTGATTTCACTGTGCCT
Organism: Haemonchus contortus; assembly: GCA_000469685.2. Taxonomy (NCBI): domain Eukaryota; kingdom Metazoa; phylum Nematoda; class Chromadorea; order Rhabditida; family Trichostrongylidae; genus Haemonchus; species Haemonchus contortus. The sequence continues at coordinate 40,212,666 of LS997565.1, forward strand.
TTCCTTTCAGCTCTAAAACCACGACTTTTTGGTGGTATGAGGGTTGTAGTGAGATCGTAGGTCGTTGGTGACAAAGGGTGATAACAGTTGATAAGAGCAAATAAGGAACAAGAGCCACCTGACGGTAGCTTCGAGACCTTTGCATGTTACGTATGATGAGAAGTATAGTAGAGTAGGTTGCCAATAAAACGACATCAGTGGAAAACTTGAAGAACTGAACAAAGTCTGAATCACAGAAGGAGAACAGTACAATTTCTCTATGCTGTACAATTACGACCGCTACGCTGTGCAACTCAGTTCACCTTCTCAACACCCTACTTTATATAATTCGCTAAGTGTGTCTGTTGGTGTGTCGGTGTGTGTGTGTTGTTTGAAAGCAACTTCATGATTCCTGTTCCCGTGGAGCTAGAGAGTTCAAATTTGGTGGGAGTACGGGAAACAGGATGGGAACACTCGTGGCATGTAGCAGGACCGGACTCCGCCTACAGGGGGCGAGGCGTGCGCCATAGAGGTTTTGGACCGCAGATTCATAACTCCAGCTTACGTGGACCTAGCGGGTTGACATTCGGTGGGAGTACAAGCGACAGGATGGGAACATTTATGGCAGGTGGCAGGGCCAGCCTTCCCACACAGAAGGCGCGGTTTGCGCAGAGTAAATGCTCGAGCGGAAAGTCGTAACTTCTCTTTCCGTGGACCTGAACAGTTCAAATTTCGTAGAATTACAGCTCTTCCAATTGACTGTAGAACCTCGGCATTTCAAGGAGTGAAATAAGGTATGACGGGATCATAGGTACTCGGTGACAGGAACCGATAATAACAGATGAGAGGAGATAAGGGGTTAAAAGAGCAAGAACCACTTACCGATCGAAAATGCGGTAAAACTCATGCCAACATCAGCACTGAATTTTACAGTCAGCGCTGATGTTGGCATGAGTTCTACCGCATTTTTACAATTAAGGGTCATCAAGTAGTGGTTTGTCTCAAGCTCTTAGTGCCCGCCTCGTTCTGGGCAGTCTGGTGGAAATTTTCCGGTCAGAATTGTAACCGCTGATTTCCCGAGCATTCTAAATCCGGAAGAGGGAGCCTGGTGATCCGATTGGCATCATTACCATACCAATCCATATATGTATTATACCTCTCTAGGTGTGTCTATTGGTGTGTCAGTGTGTCTGTTTGTTTGCGTGCTTGCGTGTGTGTGCCTGTGTGTATGCTTGCCAGGTAAGTCCTGTTCCATGGCTCTAGAGGTTTTGATTTTGAGAAAAACATTGACTAGAGTGTGGGAAGGAAGGGTGACAGCACAATTGCCAGATAAGCTCCTCATTTGCCGCATAAGAGCTACTGGATCCCTTGTACCCTTCGCAATAACAGTGTGATGCCTCGTTTTGGTAGGTAATGTGATGTATAGCAACTATCGAGGGCTGATTGAAAGTCTTAGGGAGCAAAGGCAAATAGACCTTCCAAATTCACCATGTTAAGAGTGGAGTATTGACACATTGGTGGGTGATTTGATAGTGATGAGAGCAACTGATGACGGTTGTTAAAGAGGGTTGGTATAGAAGAAACGCCAAATCGCCTTCCGCTTTTGGTAGTGTCAGCTTGTTTCGGTATTCAAGTGTTATGGGATTTGCCACGGGATCGCGGGAGACGGGCAAGGGGATCGGTTTTGTGCAATCGATTCGCCGCACGCGTTATTCGCTTACCACTCATCTCGTTATTATAGTTCTGACGTTCTTTATAAGCTCGATCGCCATCAATGTTTCAGGCCTGCATTCTGCTACATTCCCGTGCGCGGAGTCCTTCCTGCCGCGACGCGACAATTTCGATTTTACTGCAACACACCCCGGAATCGCAGATGGTTTGTGATAACAGCTGACAAGAGTAATGAACCACTAATTCTGTTACTTCTCTCGTCTTCGTAGGGAGATGTTGGCATCCCTACTCCAGATGTGGGGTGCGATTGGTGACAGAAAGTAACAGATGGAGAAAGCAGCCGGTGAGGACCAATTAGGAGCTTCATACGGTAAGTTTACTGCATCTGTTACGCTTCAGTATTTATAGTGGCTCTTCTAATTCGTGTGTGACGTGTAACCGGTTCGTAAATGGCTTGTGGCAGAAGCTGGTGATGACCGATGAAACCAAATAAGGGGTTTCAGAATGTGAAATCTAACGGTTACTCATGCCTTTCGTAATAACAGAAAGGGCTGGCACACTGTTGTATTATTATAAAGCGATGAGTTTGTAGTAGCTGATAGAAGGTGACATCTACAGTGATAAGCATTGACAGGGCCAATTCACGTGATAACAACAAAATACACTAGGTATTACATTTATCCTACGATTCCCAAGCTTCAAGCATTAAAGACATGGCAAGGGATCAGCGATTTCCTTTACTCAGGTGCCACCTACATGGTACCACCGACTTTGCAATACTTCACGATTAAATGAATCAGTGAAAGTAAAGGGAGCATGAGGTCAAATGATTCTTTATCTTTGGTAAGTCTCTGGAGCACCTGTTCACAAATATAAAAAAAAACCGGGACTGGTTCTTCCGATTTGCCTGGCAGTCTACCCGACCGGAATTCAATGAACTAGTGGGTATAGTATATGCTGGAGAGGTGAGCCTGCATTCTGGAACACGCACAGTTCAGCTCCTCTCGGTACTGGAGGTTTCTGGGATCTCTGATCTGATGACGGTATCTGAGTTGTATTTGAGCTATGATTAGTATAGGCGACGGTATATAAAATGACCATACGTTCGTTCTGTCCATGGGATGCATAGGAAATACCTCTCATGAATCCACTACCAACTTGGATTGTTTCCGCACCGCACTTTTATTTATTTATTTATTTGTTTTGTATACAAGGTGCGCCAAACATGATAGTGAAACAATACAGAGCTAAAAAACACAGAAAATTCAGCCAATACCATCGTCGCCAATACACATACTAGGTGTCACATTTGTATATAAATAACATTGAAGTGAAAGGAAATAGAAGATAGTATGCTTTCGTTGATGCCATCGGTGGCTCTAACATCATTGGTGGGCTAAAAAGTGCTCAGCTATTCACTCGCACTTCTGACCACTGCAGTTAGTTGAAGTAATAAGAGTCGGCAATCACAAAAGCGATTGAAAGTGGAGAGGCGGTGACTGCAGAACAGGCTGCTCAGAGAGAAGTTTCCTAGCCACATAACATCCAGCAGAAGTAGAGGTGTAAGAGTTTGTGAAATGCGCTTCAACATCTAGTAATTTTTTTTACTGAAGCGCGACCTGTAGGACTCAGGAACACCAGCAGTCACGAGACCCCTGCGTTTCATGTCATGGAGCAAAGGGTCCGCTGAGGTATGTATATGTACAAGAGTGACAACAGTTTTTTTTTTGCTAGTTGACCCAAGAGCATATCCATGATCATATATTTTATTAAGCCAGTCAAATGTAATTTATCAAAGATTTGTCGAAATAAAATACGGATCGGGTTTACATAAGCGGGCACCACTCCTGATTGGTGCCACATTACTGGCTGCTTTATTAATACTTTGAGCTGTTGTAGCAGTAGGATGTCGTCGTAAAAGGATAACACGAACGAAGTAGGCAAAGTTCTGTCGAATCTCTTTGTGGCGTGTTATAAGAATTAGAAAATTCAAATTGACCTGAAATATAACAAATTTCAAATAAAAAAATGTTGTGAATATAAACAGATTAACATTTGTTTATTAGAGCCATCATACTTACATTTACACAATAGAACGAATATAAAACCGTAGCATAATTTTGATGTATACCAGCAATTTCAAAATAGGCCACTATATCGGGAATGAATAAAAATACTAGCGCATTAATGGTGGTTAAACCTGAAAGAGGTTCAAGTTTAATACATGTGCAGCTCACTCACTGGAAGTCTTTTTCCCAAGAATTCCATCGGGTATTACTGCTTTATTACGTCTTATCTTTACTTGATCAGCGATTCCCAGTTATCCTTGTCTTTCTGTAGCCATTTATCAGTCCTTAGAATCTGAAGATCCATGTAGATACATAGGAGTATTGGGAGGGCCTAAGTGCCACCCTCTCAGTGCTCCTACTTATCTCTATAGGTTGAACAACAGTTGTGATGAATGCCTCAGCTTCTAGAAACAGCGGGAATCTTTCAGATGGATTCTGAAGGCTTCCAAAGCCTGTATTGAGTAGTTGGGAAGATGCAAAAGGTTTTTGTTACACGTGCACACAACGAGGGAGCAGGATTTCCAAATGGCAGCAAAGGCCCAGAATCATGAATGTGACCGCATTTGCCAAGAAATCGAATATTAAGCGGCAGAATATGTCGTGCCGTTATAAGTCGAGGTGATAGTCTCGAGGATCGGGATTGGTGACTGTTTTTCTCTTTAACTCGAGCAAGCAGAGCTACATTTATGTGGAACACCTATGTGTAGAATAGGTTGATATAAAAGAACTCTAATTGTCTTCCTCGAATTGAGAAGGGTTATCAGAAGGGTTTTAGGGATACAGTCGCTAGCTGTACGAATGCTAATGAACAGTGGTAAAAGAACTGAGAGGAGAGACTGTAGATTCATGCGACTAATAGTCTTGGTGGGGTTGATTTTAGAGTGCAAAAGCAACATCTTACCAACTGTCACGGTAGAATGTCGAATATTTCGCAGCTGCGTTGTATCCACTCGATGACATACCTTCTCGTGTTTAGCAAGATGCTGAAATGGAATGAAGAAATTAGGCAGTTATGTAAAGCTGGCTTTATTTCAAAATTTAGGCTTCATTTTCCAAAAAATGTTCATTGTAGAACCTATTAAAACTTGTAAAAGGTCTTTTAAGTGCGTGGCGCATTCCGAGGAGTATTGTACCGAGGCTAACCAGGACTTTTCGGTTTTTTGGTCATTTGGTTTTTCAGAGGCTCTTCGGAAAAGTATCTCCTTGGTTGTATTACCGAGATAAAAACGCTCTCGCCTACCATCTTTATTCCATCTAACAATAATGGAACTTTCAAGTGCTAAACAAAAATGGCATGAAAGGAGACAAAATGCTTCAGAAATGGGATTAGGTTCTGTAATCCAGTTATGCAGGACGAGAACGCTTTTTATCTTACTAACATTACCCGTGAACTGACTAAACTGAGTGAATGTGACTGAACTTATTGGAATGAAGAAATTCACAAGATGTTTTTCGAAGTTTCGTGAATGTATGATACAGTAACCTCAGTAATCCCCATCCTACGCTTAGCCTCGCCCGAGATACCTTTTTGTTGCGTCGTATTTGTGGGGAGTGTTCGGAGGCGCTATGCATGTGTCCTCTGGTTACAGTATTACACAATCAAGGGATCTTAAAGTCCGTATTGTAAGAAAATCTATAAATACTTCGGGAGAAGAGAAACTTCAGGAAAATTATTACTGTGTCTCCTGTGGGGGATCCATTCCTCCTCCTTAAGATCACACCGTCCTCCTTAAGATTACACCGGTTCGAAGTCCTATGGCGTGTTTTTGCTCTCATTATGGGTAGTGAATGCAGCTGATGACTCCAATCATCATGCGGTTTTACAAACTGCGCTGCTTTTCTGCATGGGTTTCATATTATTATAGCTATAAGAATTTCCGGAACTGGATCGAGTGGCTCTTTTCTGGAAAGCGTTTCCACCTTTTTGATTAACTTCGTCCCGCATAGCCTACTTTACCACGGTCTAACTTATCTTTCAAGGGATATTGAGGGAGAGGTCGTGTCCCTGATATAGAGAAATGAAACGAGGACGAAAAGCACGTTTGTCGCTTACCTCTACCCCTAGACGAGACCTATTAATGACCCTAAATTGTTCGAAAAACTCAACTGTTCCCTTGTTCCCATGCTCCTTCTCGTTTCTTGTTATTATTACATACCGGTCTCATGGTCATAACATAGGCATTGGAAACTTTTGCGATATCTATTTGAGTAACGCAGCTGATAATTTAACAGAATACTTCCGTGTGTGAAATTTACAAAACAATTAAGGAGAGCCATTGTGTCGTAAAAATTACCTGTTTGAGTCGTAAAACAATATATAAATATATTAGACCAGATGATATGATACAAGCCATTCGCATCAACAATATGTAGGCATGAAAACCAGGGTAGACAGCTTCACGTGTAAGACAAAGAGCAGAAACCCATGAATGATCATTTATAGTCAGAAGAAAATTCACCACCGTGGGTATGAGCACTGTTACGCATGGTGCTGAAAAATAAAAATATTTACCAATAGATATATGTAAAGAGTAGCAAAAATCAAAAGTAGATGAGTACTTAACTTCCACTTTCCACCTTTTTTCATATCAATTACAGATCTATACCCGACCCAGCCAACCTTGCCAACCTACTTGGGTTCGAATAATTGGCAGTAGCTTGTTTTGATTTGATGTCTTGTTTACTGCTGTTATATCGTTGCAGAATGCGATGCGAAAGTCTCACAAGGTTGTCGAGTCATGGACAAAATTTTGGACGGAACTCGAACCCCTACTTTTACCGTTCGAAGCCTGGAAGTTGTCCATAACTTGCCAACCTTTTGAAAATTGGCAGAAGGCTTGTTCTTCTGGAAAGACGGACGCCCTTACTTGTACATGGGCTGGCCATCGCAAGACATTGTAAAGGCACCATACGCATTCAAAATTCCTCTACGACTGTGAATAATTGTTGCCCATGGTGGGGGTGGGGGGGGGGCATCTCAAAAAATTTGATTGCTTAGTGCCAAAAACTTGATCCTTGTTAGGTAAAGATGGGGTATCATCACGTGGTCTCACTATTACTAGTACAGGATTGAAATTTTTGATGATGATCCGCCTGGATACAACAGTTATTCTTTGCTTCTGGACTACTTTGGTGCTCTACCCGCCTGTGTAGTTTGAAATACCAACTTGGAAGTGGAAATGCGCTTACTACTTGTATAACTATGTACTATTGGAACACCTCCACGGTTATGAAGGGAAGTCGATTAGTTGAGCACTACCAGAACGGATATCTTATAACATTTTACAAGTTTGACTGAAATTGACAGTATGTATGCCACCAAACAGCAATGTGGATTGTATGGTTTACATGCCTTATTCATAGGAACGAAAATTTACATGCTGGGGAAATACCACAGCCTGCGACAGTCTTTCTTATTCTCTCAAGCCTATATTTCGTGTAAGTTCCAATCGATTATGAGGGGAAAAAGGCCCACAACTTTTTCTCATCCGCTTCTTCTGGGAGAAGGGGGAATAGAATCTTCCCTGGATGAGTGAAAGAAATGGTTCTTCAGCCGTACTTTTCAGTCGTAACTTCTTTCATACTGGATCTAATCGAGCGAAATTTCTATATTCGGAGCGTGGATGTATTGTGAATATTTACCACTATTAACCTGCATGTTCCAGATACTCCAAAGAGCATGAACTCAAGGTCGACTGAAAATACAGATGATGGCCCTTCTAGAATCTCTTTCCTTTCTATCATGTCAAAAGTGTACGAGCGGTAACGCCGGTCACAGTAGATGAGAAAAATGCACATAAGGTGCAAATAAGTGCAGAAGTCAACGACTTTAGTTTTAGCAAAATGTGCTACCGCCACAAACATCTTACTCTACCTGTGAATATTGCAGCTTTGCAGTGAAGTGGGGTTGGGTAGGGTGAGACATGCTCTAGTTAGACATATCCAACTTTCGTGTAATTCGGTCTACTAAGAAAAAAGTTATGAACGAAACAGCGTCAAAGCATTTCACCGAAGACTTTTGAGCGCTACTGTAGATGTCGGGTAGCCGAAGCTTCCCCTCGAATGTGAACTCGAGATAATGGGAACTCGAAATAAAAAGTTTTAGATGAATATGCGGGGTTTCAAAATGGATGCTAAGTACTTTCCTCGTATAGACTTCGTCAAACGCTTCTGTTCCTCGAAACCACTTTGGTAAGAGTTTTGACTATACCGATACCGCTAGCTTACCTAGGTCTATACTATTATAATTACTTTGACAGTACCCGTGATTTACCCTGGTGAAATGCCCTAGTTTTCAAACAGTAGTTTTGATGGATGCTAATGGACCACCTATTCACAGTTCATCAGGAAAATAGTACATATTCGATTAAGAAGAAACCCCTCCGTTCTTGGTAGCAAATCAAAGATTCTATCATGCATTATGTGAACGTTTGAGACTGGTGATGTAATTATAGATTTTCATAGAAGTGCGCGGTGATTACTTAATCAAACTGCTATGAGAAGTTATGGTTTGTGAATAATTCTCATCGATGGTGAAGAGCCCTACGGTATCCGTCCGGAAAATGCTTAGAAGCATGCAAAAAAAAATTGGAAAAACGCTTGCTACGATTCGGTTCAAAGGTAGGTTTTGCGAAAGTTGCATAGGCCATTGAATTCAACTTGTCGGGGTGGCGGCCTGTAATCCCAGACGGTTTATCCAGAGACAACCAACTCTTTTGGTATGTTCTATGCTACTTGGGAACAAGCAGCTTCCTTAAAACTTCTCGATATAGGCACCTGGCACAGCTGTTGAGAACTTTTTGGCTCATAAGCAGCACCAGATTATATGCGTTATCAGTATCAATGGGGCTTACTAACCATAAGTAACAGCGCTACTAGTTCGTGCCAAGTTCTTGAGAAGCGTATAGATATATTGCAAATTGAATTGGGGGATTGCAATACTGGGGTGCAGTAAAAGAGGTAGTCAAAAGAGTTCATACTGAGGACCGTACGGAAGAAAAAAGAAAGTGCCTGACTAAACCTATTAGGAATCGGAGTAACTAAACCCTTTTCTGAGACTCTGCAATTTGCTGATTCCCGCAAGGCTGGCAAGGAAGGCTGGATTTTAAGGGGTACTGAAATATGGCTCATATTTTATTGCTTTGTAAAAGGAAATAGTTTTTGAATGAAGGAATTCTACACACGAACGAAGCATCCAGAAGATACATTGCTGAAAAGGTGGGCCAAATTGACGCTTTCCTTTATCTTCCATCGAAAGGATGCTTATTCACGATTCGTAATATTCGTAATAAATAAGCGAAGAATGAAAAAATAAAAAAATTTAAAGTTTCCAGTAGTGATCAGCCTCGTTTTTGAATGCGCCATACATTCGACTTCGACTCAGAATCGTCGTGGCGCTCGACCCTTTACTTGGTCCTTACAATGGGTTACGGGGGCACAGTAAGTGATTTTAATCTTCTTACAATTCAGGTTCTAGTTTATCAACCGCAAAGGAACGGAAGTTCGACGGGATTGGGGGATCAAACTCGCTAACTGGCAGCACCACTTAGCACCATAGAACATCACCCCAACAAATGGAATAAAAAAAGTGAATAAAAATACGTATGACTGAGATGATAAAGTCCTGTATTAAATCACAATGATAACAAAACCATGGCTTACTTGCAATAATTATGATATTGTAGTGATTGCCAAATTTGATATATTTTATTGGAATAGTTACAGCTAGCAGACGATCAAATGCCACAACCATTGAGAGAATACCCTGTAAAGAGCCTTCAGAATTACCAAATACCCTGCTGCGCCTTTAAAATTAACAAAAAGTTTAGTTACACTAAAGAACTTCGTTCCCAGAGGTACTCAATGTATAATTTGTTCAATGGGAGATGGGTTGTCTTATACACAGCTGTCGGAGCTCAGGAGGAAATCGGGCCAAAAGTAATCAAGTAGAAGAAGGACCATGCTACTGTATTGTTCCGTCAGGCAGTGCCTATGAAGTGTAAATGAAGCCTACAATTTTTGGTATCATCGGATTACAGAGTGATCCCGGAAAGATGGTCCTTAGACTACTCATACAACACAGGAGCAAGAAATGACCATTCCCCTCCAGTAACAGGGCCATTAGACCGCTACGCTGTGGGATTTAAATGCGGCCTAGTTTCTCAACACAGTTCCGAGATAGCAGATTTTGAGGCCAGAAAGCAGACAGGGTATACTAACTTTACTTCTACTGATGCGGTGTAGGTCAGAAGCCACCCTATTGAGTCGAGGACGAGTTGCCAAAAGCTCACGAGACATTTGTTTTTGTAGTTACTTTTGTTGTTTGAGCGGAATCGTGTGACACAAGTTACGGTTACTATTTATAATTTTCTCTGCGGACAAAGAGGATCTACTGGTCTTCATAGGAACACTACCAAGGCTACTATCTCATCCTAATCCAACTTATCGTAATTTTCACTGAACGCCGAGATAAACCAATCAACCATCGAAGGACAAGTACTGTGCAGAAGAGATATTGCTGCACTGGCCCCTCAATGGACGGTGCGACGGTGTAACAAGAATTTGATTTCCAGGGAAAATCGCGGTATCCTTGGCGGTGCACCTAGCTCCGTGAAATCTTGCAGGCAGCTCATCACGTCATTTACGGAATTATTATTTCCATCAGCATCTTTTCTACTTGTACCCCCTCCCCCTGACAGTCAAGGCGTACGGTATCGTTTCAAAGGAACTCGAGCCGCAAAGAATCCCATCCCCAGATTGCATCGCTTCATAGACCAATGGAGTGATTGCACACGGGATGTATCTCCGGGACATAAGAGATGCGATTGGAGAATCACTGTAGATTACTGTACCACCTAACCTGCATTTGATAAGAGATAGTCATTAATTGTACAAACAATTCTTTGGTGCATTCTGAGCGAAGTACAATTGGTATATCTGAAAGTGGATCATGTGACAGAAGCTCAAACTCTTTCATACTATCTACTAACTAGTTCCATTTACCTGATCCGAAATTGAGTACCATTTTATATCTATAGATGCCGGTGAGCATAAAAGCTGTGCCAATTGCAACATCAGTTATTTGGAGTCCAATAATAACTGAAAAGGAATTTTTCGTTACAAAAGCGGTAGTCAGGAAAAGGAAGTTGTTAATTCAAAAGTCTAAAAATCAATTGTCTTCGGAATTCAAATAAATAGGAGTACGTCCGAAGACTTGAAGAGTTGAGGAGAGTAAAGCCGCTGTAGACCTGCTGGAGCTCTGATGATCGGTTCTTCAAAACCAATAGGCAGCTCCATAAGATCACTCGGATACCGAAACACTCGCAGCAGTAATACCCTTATTCAGATGAAGTATTCAGGAATAGTATAGGATTGGTCTTCATCTACGTGAATGCAGGAAGCACCCAGCAGCCCTTCACTTTCGCAGATAGTATCCTGATCAGTGTCATGGGAAGTACTTACCCCCGCCTCTGACTATTTCTCTGAAGAGGGTCGTGGTACTATCACAGTTCTTGTCTAGGTATCAAACCCATTATCTATGACAAAGATTGACCAAGCAATGGATCCAGCCGTATGAAATAATTAGTACAAAACTGTATGACCGTAGGAGAGCTAGGTAGATGGGTAGATTGGTCCCCACAGCCGAACGCCGCTAAGATTCTCAATGGTCACAGCCCAAAAAGGGCAGTGAACCCTCGAAAACATACTACTTTGTCGTTTTATTGTAATTTGACGTAGGAAACGAGGTTTTTCCAGTAATAGTGATCAAATTCGCTCTGCACTTTGGAGAGAGACTAATTTAGCTCCTCCATTTTCCGATAACCAGTCGTTCTTGCTGATAGCATTGGAAGGTTGTCTAAACCTGATGCTTCTGAACTTGGTGATCCCAATTTCTCTCTAGTTTGTCTCATCCGAGATCTCCACAATGGGAATCAATCTTTTTGGTATGATTGGAGTCTTTACGACTGCAAGATTAGACACCATGCTTAACCCTTTGAGTTTATCTCTTATAATTTCCAATATTTCTTACCTTGAAATTCTCTTCGACAACGAATCTTGTTCACAAGGATCATTGTTACCGTAAGAGGAACATTCAGAATAATAACTACGGCACCTTAAATGATATTTAGTCAGATTTTTGATCATCATGCAGTTCATACTTATGGAAACGAAAAATCGAATGCAATAGTACCAGGTATTACCCTCAAATAAGTAAGCATAGATTGAATTAACGAATATTGAGCGAAGTTCCTCGTAAACCATTTCCAGCTAACTGGAGACAACCTCCAACACTTTCTAGAATAGGCGGATTAGGCGGTTCAATAGTACGATACATGAGAAGACGGTATACGATCATAGCAGAATCGTTTGCAACAAAAATTAACGAAGAACAGGAAGCTTGGAGAAAAGTCTACAGACAAACTTTTCCCTGAGAATCGGCCTCCGGGCAGAACAAGACGGAGGAGGTATAGTGGCGACCACGACCACATGATGTGGGGATCGAATCCCGCATAGATCTCAGACTATCCAAGCTTTTCATCCGTCCTGATAACTGGTACCGGACCCATCGGCGAAGACCGACTTGTTTATCAGCTGGGCAAGGTCGAGCCATTGTATAGGCCGCATGAGCATTCAGCTCCTAACTATGTAGTGTTCTGAACCGGACTGGTCAACGCTGAAGATTTCGTCCATTCTTTAACTGCTGCTCGTTATGAAGGGAAGTACTGCGGCTTTACTAACATATAAGGAAATTCCTTTCTCCGAATATCTAGAAAAACACTTTTTTGAAGTAGTAAGTGGAGTGGTAGCGCAGAAAGTCCTTTTCTACTCAGAATGACAGGATATGGTGCCTATTTGTGCAAAGACAAGCATGTTGTCGAAAAACAATATCTGATTCTCACCAGAGATCATTCCGCTAGGGAGCTAGCTACTTTCGATAAACAAAGTGCTATAATGAAAATAAACGAAATTATTATTGTATGAAAGTTAAGTCGCGCAATAAAATCAGTCAACTATTTACCCAATACTTTCTAGATGTTAAAATTGAAATAGTGGAATTCCCAAGCATTTTTTGTTGTTCGGGACTCTGTGAATGATTAGCCTTTCTATCGAGATAGTCTATCTCGGAAATCTGTTATGGGGAATCCTTGTCGTGGAAGAGAGTGAGGTTCAAGTGGATTTTTGGGGTTATGAAGAGCAGAAGCAAACAAATGCGTGGATCCAAGCCGAAAAATATAAAATATGTAACGTAATAAATGGTGTTGGAAACAACAACCTCCTTATGATTACAATATTTTGTGCAGTGTGAAGTTGTTATGTGGAAAAATTTGTTAATCAATGGCCCAACATTTCGAGGTTATCATCTTCTTCTTCAGAGGCCGAGGTTCCACCGGCACAAAAATATTGTTACCATAAACATCTATGCCGAGGTTAACGCAAGAGAGAAGTTGGAGACTAGTAATCCCTTTTTTTGATAAGGTGCCACTGTTGCAGTTACGGTATATCCATGTACAGGTAGGTACTCCATTCCCTCAATTCTACATTAGGACTCCACAATATGAAGGAATACCAATATCATCTGCTCAGTCGCTAAAATAGTATCCAATAAAGGAACTTCACTTAAGAACGGCAAACTGACGCTGTTTATTCGCGGATTTCACATGGTGTGCTTGTAAACAACCTCATTTTGTACCCCAATTGCTCCGTAAGAGCTAAAAGCTCCGCCAGATACGAGGAGAATTTACCAGAAAGCAGCACTGTAATCCTGTTCCGCAGTTGCTTTCACAACTTTTGCCTTCTATAGATACATCTTCAGCAATATTACCCGCATCAAACACTAGAAATATTGTTTTTAAGTGGGCGGATTGTTCGGGAGCACCTTTTCATTTGGGAGCGTTTCCGTTTCTACGGCGCTCTCACTGCATCTAGGCAAGAGAGAACGGAAAAGACAAGGAAAATGGTAGAGAAAATAAGAGGATATACATATACATACAAAACATTGCGGTGGCCAGTCGATGTACAAGTCAGTTCCTCTGTTCTCCTAGATGAGTTTGGTATCAATTAACTGACCCTGGAGGGCTGGAAGGCTTAGTTGTCCTGAACGAGTAGTGCACTAATTGGCGCATCGCCACCTTTGCCTCCGGGAAATATGAGCGACGTGCTTTGCTTGTGGAGGTGTTTCTTATCTTCAGAAAAAATCTGTGCAAAAAATCATAATGCACCACTTGATTAAAAAGCAAAACGGTTGTTTTTGCCTGCTTCCTGCAAAAACCTCTTAAAACCTCCAGCTGATTGCGACGTTTCTATTCACATCCAATTGTTTTCTTCGAGGGTTGATTTCATGAAAAACAGACATCACACGCTTGTTTGTTTATTTCAAGAGAGAATGTATTTATGAGCTATTATCCTCCATCAATAAAAATGAAGGGACGATCAGTATACGAAGTGCATTCCAGTGTAATAACATAAAATTAAGTTAGAAAAGTGAGGGCCTTCGAGAATCATCGGCTCATCATGCATGGCAAAGCATCATTCAACTGGAAGATAGCTCATTATCTGATTATCCTTTTATGGTCACCACACTTGCTCTACAGACGGACCATTCAGAAAGAAATTCATCCCAAGGTTGTCTTCGGAAGAAACAAAACGGTCTCGTTGAACCTCTGCGACCCCTTTCCTGAATTCCACGCGATGGTGAAATGAGCGTGAAGTTTCGTGAAGCTGTTGCTTCATTCTAGAGCCCCTGTTCAACTCACAAAGGAATCAGAACAAACAATAAGTAAATCAACGAGAGCTACTGGCAAGAAGTAACTCACTGCGACTTGGCTTGGACATATCAAAACCTCTCATTAGTGCCCTTAATGAAAAAGTGCGAGGAGAAAGAATTGTGGGATCTTGAGGCGGCTAAATTGCTGCTACTATACTTGCCTCACTGGGAAGATATCCAGAGCTCGATACATTCGTCCCCACTTACCGTATTCAACTGCATTTAATGGGCCGACAGGTTTGCTAAGCCTAGGGGTACACGGGTACGTACTTTACAAGAAGAACTCACAAGTTCTCATGTTCAAAACCTGGAGCGATCGCATTTGCAAGAAATACAGTTCAACGAATAAAAATATTGATCAGTCGTGGAAGCAAGTGATAACAAGTGATAAAGAATGATAAGCCTTTTGGGCAGACACGGTTAAAAGAATTTGTATGGTATCCTTGTATAACAAATAGAGCCATGGAGCTTCATTGCGACGTGCGGGATGCTATCAAGACTGAAGAAGGATGAAGGAAGGCTATAATGATAAAGCAACTATGAGGTAATGGAAGGGAGGAGCTACCGTACTCGAGCTTATTTCTTTTGAAAAGCGAGAAGATCTCAAGTGGAAAATGTTATTAGGAAGTAATTCATTGTAATGGTGACCTACGCGTAAGGAAAAGATGGATACCCGGGGTTAACCCAGCAGAATTGATAGAGTTTGGCCAGCCGGAAATCTCGCAAGTGCACTACAGCAACTTCAGCTCTCTTATACTCATTTGCTCTCTGCTACAGACAGTGATATGACTGCAGCTCACTCGTGGACCAGAATGGTAATCACCTTTACAATTATACAAAATGGTGTGAGCATTCTCTATCTTTCATTCAATCCAGAAAAGACACATGGTCCTTTGGACACCGAGTGCCGAGCCTTGACTCCTTGATTGTTCAGAGCGATTTCAATTGCATTCGCTGTTATTTTCAGCAAGGTTTATTGGTCCTGGACGTCACTTTGTGGTATCAGATTGAAGGAATGATGGATGGTCGATGATAGCAACGGATAACGACTGATACCGGCAGATAAAAAAGCTCCGAATAGAGGAGCTGCCGAATCCGTCACGACTGTCGCATTCACAGCGCCGTATACTACATGAGAATGTGATTGGGCTGTGGCGATATCACGGTAGATGACAGCAAGTTATCACAACTGATAAAAGCTTATAATGGTCCTGAGAAGGAGAGAGTCGTTAAATCAACTACACCTTAAGTGTAAACAATGGAACAGTGGTACTTTACTTTTTGATGATGTGAATGTGACGCGACTATTGATAACGGACGATGAAGAATGAGAACATCTGATGAGTGCTAGTAAAAACCTCAGAAGGAACGAGTTGAAAATGAAAGTTTGCATGAGGCGAATGATTGGTAGACAGAAGGGAAATAGGAAGTGATAGCAATGTTGATAGAAACTGATAAAAGCTAATGCTCTCTAGTGGCATCAAAATATATCAAATTTGAGTAATTCAAAACAATAACTTTACGATTGACGTTCAATAACTGCTAGAAATTCAGGAACTCGACATCTTTGAAGATAAGAAGACAAGAGTTCAAGCGAAGAGGAATACATGATGGCCGAGATTGTTTTACCCATTTGTCAATAATAAAATGCACCGTTTTAGGTAATGGCTGAACGAATAGCTGTGCATTCAGAAACGCCTCTTTGGGTGTAGTCAAGTAGTAAGGGAAATCTATCTGGAGTGCAGTCTTTCTGAACGTTCTTTAGCTGGCAGAAACCAAAAACAAAAGAACCAATCGTAAAGTTCAGCATTGCCAACTGATGAATATCGCTTGCATTTCTTTGCTAAGCACCACTTTTTTGCTCTAAAGCTGTATCCCTAGGGCGGAGGTGGTGTAGTGGCAAGTGGCGCACTATATCACACGCACGGTCAGGGGTTCGAATCCCGGATCGATGCCCGCCCAGGCCAACCAAGCCCTCCATCCCTTCGGGGTCGGCCAATTTGTACCAGACTCGTCTGGGAGGATAAAAGCACTGACTTGTACATCGGCTGGCCACCGCAAGTCATTGTATAGGCCACATACGCACTCATTACGCCACTGCGATTCTGAATAGAAGTCGAGTGCGGGGGCACATCCCTCAGACGGGATTGATTAACGCCAAAAACTTTATCCTTTATCCTTTTAAAGCTGTATCCCTATTCTGGGCACTTCTTTAAAAATTTTGATAGTAGAATTGTTGAGAGAATTGTACTGGGAAGAAGAATACTCTTAGTCAGCCGCACATTCTGAATTTTCCACAAGAAGGAGTGAAGGGCACGGCGTAAGCGTGGCGATCTAGCTAGTCTAAATACAAAGGACAAAACTGGGCCTCAATAATATTCAGCGATGCTGCCCAGTGGAAATGTAATGAGAAGCTCTCGAGGGGATGGTTACGTACATACCTGCTAGGGAGCGTCCACAGCCATGCACGGAGGTAGTTTTTGGGTATGGGAGGTAATACTGCAAATAATTTAAGCGATTCGGCATCTAGCTAGTATCCTGGATCTCCGCATCTCTAACTTCCTTGTCTTTTTCATTTTCCCTGCACCATGGGCGGAAGTCGCCTAAGCTGCGGCGGAGTTCATGAGACCAACCAGGTTTTACAGCACAATTGCATTATGATTATAAAGTAAGCCATGCAATATAATTTTA
This sequence comes from Haemonchus contortus, assembly GCA_000469685.2. Classification (NCBI taxonomy): domain Eukaryota; kingdom Metazoa; phylum Nematoda; class Chromadorea; order Rhabditida; family Trichostrongylidae; genus Haemonchus; species Haemonchus contortus. Next base: position 40,229,841 of record LS997565.1, read on the forward strand.
AAAAGTTTATGATAAAAAGTCATGAGATACTGAATAATTAGATTTTGCACACAGTAATGTCCCTGGTACTACATAGCACCCTTCTTATGTATGCATATGTCATTGCCATCGATTCCTGTCCTAAAGTCCTTTGTCATTTAACTTGACCTGGCACCTGTCAGATAATGGCGGTTTTTAAGCTCAAAATCCCACATCCCTGAAGACGGAGAGGTCGTTTTCCCCACCTATCCAGGTATCATTTTGTGACACAAGGTTATTTGGTGGAGGTGCTACTCAACTGCCAACACCCCCAAACTTTGAAGTCACAGCTATCCTGTTTGCCAAAAGATTCTGACCCAGTAAATATAGGTAACCTCGAGCAGTCCGGGTCCCAAGACTATTCTGAACAGGATATACCTAGATCCCTATGCTGTCTACAGTCAAAACGCTTAGAGGAGCGGGATTATTTGCTCGAGTGCTTAGTTGATCCCATGGATTACTGTAAGAGCAAAATATTACTTAAAGTTCGTAATATCTGCCCTTTCAAGGATTCTTGAATGAGATCCGATGAGTACGATTTTCGTGAGGGGGACGACCACCAAACATTTAACTTCATAGAGAAGAAGTTCGCTCGTAGAAACTATCTGCTGCCTGATATCGTAGAACCCTTCCTTTGGATCGAAGCTCCGTCAGTTATTCACACCTAGACAGATCCTGTGGGAACGCACTTAACGAGCGCGAATTTAAGTGCAGACGTATTCAACCAAATCAGAAATTCCATCTCTCCAGGGTAAGCTAATTCATAGCAGACTGATTGCCTGCACTGACTGACCGTAGCATACCACTAATTTGCACATCACATTTAGTCATCACAGGTGCCGTTGTATAGGCCACATACGCATTCAAAGCGGCCACTATGATTCTGAATGGAAATGGAAAGAGGGGTGAATCTAGGAAGTGGGACCAGTTGACGTCAAAAGACTTCAACCCCTCTAAACATCGAAGCGCCGCAGCGATTCTGAATCGCTGTCGGATGCTGGGACGCACCTAAAAAGGTGTTGCTCACTCGTAAAGTCTCCATTTCCGTATTAAACAACGAATAAGGCCCTATTACGTCGTCAGAATTGTGAAAATAATTTTAAAATTGTAAAAATCACAGGAATTTAGAACGAATCTTTTAACAGTATAGAGGGTTACCGTATTACAATCGAGCTGTCGCTGACCACCTAGTAAAGTAAAATGGCTTTTCGACTTGAAGTTATCAAACGAAAACATTAATGGGAATCTATTTTGAAACATTATTTACTACCATCGAGTAATTAATTTGTTTCTTTGAATATATTTCATCCAAATTCTCACGTATGCAAAATTGCCTGTCTGTAGGGGAGATTAATGCCAGGCTCGAAGTGCCTAGAACTAAAGTGCAAGTGATCATTAAAACACCAGAAATTATCCCTAGATCGAGGGCCTTACTTCTGTAATCGCCACTGCACGCACACGCAGTAGTTCGCTGATTCTGTGAAGGACTGTCCGGCTTCCACGAAGAAGTTAGGTGGGAATACGAAGTACTGTTCTCACAGTGATTGATGGTGTCCCTCCCCTATTGGTGACCCTCCCCTATTGGTGACCAGGCTGTCTGATAACTTCTCTTTGCTACATTGACATCTCCACGTCGTTCTTTCTATTCAATCGAGGGTGTTTTTCCAGAAGATAAGATAAAAATGAAATTTTTGGGTATACCGGTCACGATTTTGAGATGCGCCCCGAGTTCGACATTTTTTACAATCGTAGTGATCTCATGAATGCGTATGTGGTCTATACAATGAACTGTGTCGACCTCAGAGGGGTAGAAGGGTTCCGGGATCCGATCCCGGGACTATGGTTATGTGATGGTGTGCCATTTGCCTCTACACTACTCCCTCCCAAAGTTCCATATCTTTCATGATTTACCAGAGCATCAAATGATATACAATACCAAGGGTTGAGCAGCAAGCAGCGATGGCACTATAGTTATAATCTCCACCAAAGTTCAGAGAAGTGTCGCGCGAGACAGCCTAACCGTAGGAGGAATGGCTTGAATGGAGGGGTTGTGATTATGTCAAGACCGTAGACAACCTCATTCGCATCAACTGTTGCTGACCGCTTTTAACTCAGCCAAGGTGAGTGTTTGGTAGAACTATGCTCAAGATTTTTTTTTCTAAGGGAACGCAGTAATTCTATTGGTTCTCATAACCACATCAAAAGGACAGCAAAATGCAAATGTTTTGACTGAGATTCCTGACGAAACTGCACTGATCATGGGAAACGCTAGCGCATCAGAAAACACCATTTGCGCTCGACTAAATATAATTTTAAGGCGGAGGTGGTGTAGTGGCAAGTGGCGCACTATATCACACGCACAGTCAGGGGTTCGAATCCCATGCCCGCCTAGGCCAACCAAGCCTTCCATCCCTTTGGGGTCGGTGAATTGGTACCAGACTCGTCTGGGAGGATAAAAGCACTGACTTGTACATCGGCTGGCCACCGCAAGTCATTGTATAGGCCACATACGCACTCATCACGCCACTACGATTCTGAATGGAAGTCGAGTGCGGGGGCGCATCCCTCAGACGGGATTGATTAACGCCAAAAACTTTATCCTTTTATCCTTTAAATATAATTTTAACTATTGCAGTAATGATATGTAATTATTAAGAGCGATGAGTGATTGTCGATATGTCATAACATGGACTAGAAGCTTTTCAGTTTTGGTTGCAGCAATGACACTCAGCTTGCAAAATGTAGGATCCTTCAATCCATGCCTTCTTGCGAGATCTTCATTACAATCGGGCCTTAAGTTCGGCCTCAAGTGGCCACAACCGGGATGGTCTATACGAAATGTTGCGGCCGAGGTACATATTAAAGAATTCTATTTTCCCAGACAAATCCGATTCCAATCAAGCGATAATGGAGGGATCAAAAGCCTGCTTGGTCTAGGCGAAAACCAATCCGAACCCTTGACCATAAGTCTGTGATAGCGCGCCTCTTGCCTTTACACCACCTCCGCCTTACGGAAGTATGTACCTACCGAAGACCACTAATGGTCCAGATATTTTTCCAGGGAGCTCTACAAGTTTCATTCGCAATACTTTGTCTGGTGTGAAATTTGTCTGGTCATCTGAAAGTCGGCTGAGGGACGCATCTCAAAAACGGGATTGATTATTAGCACGAGGAAGAACACTACTTACAGTAGGAAGACACCATATTCGGATATTACATGATATTACAGCCGGTTCACCACTTCGGGGCCCAGCTTCGGCTTTTTTTGTTTCCGCCTCAGAAGGGTGGGACGAAAGGGTCTACAGAATCGCTTAGGAAGAGCCCCGAGGCCTTATATAGTTGGCTCAAGTCTTGATGGATATCAGCAGCAGAGTGGCCGAATTCCAGCCCGCAAAGGAGTGGGTGTCGATATTAGAAGATAGTTAGGACATTATAGGGTTAAATAAGCAATAAAGGGGGAGCCGGATATATCATACGTATGCAAGTGGGCGATGCCCTTATATAGCGATGCCACGAAACTCTCAGAATATTTCGAAAAAGAATCCGGACTATTACGGAATTATAGTGGGATACTTTCCCGAAGGAGCTAATAAAAAGATGTTTCCACTCCCGTGGAATCAATATTTGGTTACAAGGGTTTATTGAATGGATAACTGTTCGGCTTGGGTGCCTCAGTGGTAGTAACCATAGATGAGCTACCTAAACTGCCTCTTGAACAAATAACAAGTTGAGATGTCGTATCAGGTTGTTCTCACTTAACAGCTATCCAATTGGACGAATTGAACAGCAAGACCTCGGAAGTTCCTGACGATTTTTGATGTCTTCTGGTTATCGCAGAAGCCAATTGAATTTCTACTCACGTCCACGTGAACTGCTAGTCCAGTATGGAGCCCTCCTAGGCATACGAATTTCTCGCAGAAAATTTCACGATATCTAGCGACTGCCAGTAACTTGATCCAACTAGGAAGCTCATAAAAAGTCTGATTAGCCATCCATAGCATGAAACTAAACTTGGCTGCAATGTACATCGTTGCGTGCTCAGCTCTCCTTTACTAGTAGCATTCTCAACTCGGTCAGAGGGGTGGAATAGGATGTCGAGACAACATTTGCCTCTGCGTGCCGTCATGCTGCAGTTGTAAACAGGCTTGTGGTTCTGCACTGATTACGATCTGATGATATCTGGATTGATAAATAGCTAAGTCTCCAATGTTCATCACTTTCGATCCTGAAGATCCGCCCCGCATTTGAAATCTCTTCAGAATCGGCGCTTTGAATGCGCAAATGTCCTATATGAGTACAACGGTGTGCGGTAGCCAAACAATGCACAATGAAAGGAAAACAAAAGCTTCTATGATGCCATGTTCGTTTATTAAATGTGGGCGATTCGTTTCGCCTCAATTTCAAACGAATCACGTCGTTTTTCAACTACCCCTGAAGCTCATCAGTGAATACGGGTAGGTGAAAAACAAATAAAGGCCCAGTTTATGATAATTCTAAGGTACCCGATTTTTTTCGAAAAGCGGGAGTATAGACTGGGAATAGTTCATCGGTAGTGAAGTAAGCGAGAGAATCGAGAGGGAATGAGAGAGAGAGCGAGATTTTGAGAAAAAATGGCTCTTCGAAGTAAGAAAAATAGAGGTTGGACGAGAATGCCATGACGAAAGTCGGAGGAGATTTCAGTTATTGCAATTGCGCCATGAGCTGACTACATCAAGCCAGAACTGTATAGAAGTGTCTTTCACTGTCGCTATGGGTCATGACAAGTTGTTTGAACTTCCTACATGGATTCCCTTGTAATCGGTGCAGCCAATATAATGCCGGTGAAACTCGTCCGAAGATACACACGGGCCAATCTTTTAGCCTTTATAACTCCCTGATGAGGCCGCTCTCCGACCTAACAGTGCCAGATATGGTATACGCGGGAGCCTCGAATACATCCAGTGGGGGGGGGGGGAATATCGTGGAGTGTGCTTTTAATGTATATGAGTGGTGTTAAAATGAAATATTAGTTAGTATACGCGATAGTATCGAAAATTATTACTTAACATAGAAGGATTTATATCAAAATATTAGTGTAGAATTAGATAAATCAGATAAGAAAGAGAGATAGATAGGGCAAAGACTAGAGTAATATAGAAACTTACAATCAAGAATCGAAATATGAAAAAAAAGTCAGTTGTTTTCACCCTCCAAGACTAGTCTATTATTGCCTAACCGACCCCGGAGGGATGGAAGACTTGGTTCGCCTAAGCGGATATCAGTCTCGGTGTTGATTCCCGAACCATGCGTGAGTGATAGTACGCCACTTCGGCCTAATCCAGATCCACTCATCAGGACATACAGAACGATCAGAATAGCAAATTCGCCGAAACGTCGCCATGAAATCCGGAGGATTGATCAGGAACTCTAATCTGGTATAATATTCAAAATTCGAGATTCTACGGTATCATAGATATACATCAAGGTTTACCTGGAAGCACAACGACGCCATGGCATGTTTCCGGTTCCGGGGTTTTCAGCTCGATTCGGAGGTAGAAAAATTAAGTTGAGGGCTCAGCTTTTTTTCCCATTGACTTTTTTTGCAGCACAGTAGTCAAGAACCAGTAAAAAAAGGGTAAGTACAAGTAATAATAGTGATTACAGAAAAGGTCACCGCCAATTTTTTTCGAAACGTGTTACTGAACATTATGGTTTCATTCAATAAGGGTGCATAAAAGGACATAAGGAGTGACGTCAATAAACACTTGTAAGTGTTCTAAATTAGAAAATATTGGAGACGATAATCAGTTGAATACAAGTATCGATCTTACTATCAAAGAAAACGCATGACTGGAATTCTGTCATCAGCTAGATCGAAATGTTTGCAAAATGTCTCCCGCCTCTTGGACGGAAATGGAACGTTCATTTGTTAAAGTTGGCTCCTGGCATGAGCCAAACAACCAGTTTTCTTCGGAAATGTCAGACACCTAGTTGCTAGGTTCTATATCAGACTTTGAGACAGCAATCAAGTTCATAAGGATTTGACATTGTTCAAAAATTGCGCTCGGTGCAGAGGTGGTGTAGTGGCAAATTACGCATTAGCACAGAAGTAAGGGCTTGAAATCGGTTCCCGGACTGATACTCACTCTAACCAACCACACCTTCCATCATTCTAGGGTCGGCCAGCTGGATGAATTGAAGAGTGGCAACGGCAGGAACTGTCTAAGGACCTAAACTAAGGAGAGAGGGAACGTTGGGTGTGTTAAAGGCACAATCCAACCCAATTTTGAGGTACCCTTTCTGAGTCGAAAAGCGGGCATGTAGTATGGGAAAAGCACTTTGCAAACTACCCCTTTTCCCACACAAAAATCACCCGCGTATGTGTAAAACTAAGGAATTGTTTATAAAATTATTAGTCGTTATTATGATATCATCTAGTGGTAATAGTTATTTTCACGAATTGTTACGTAGCATTATAAAGTTGTTTTAGTTCCACATAAAGTTGGAACAAAATCAATTGTCACTGGTAAAAACTCCCTACCCCGCATTAATCCATAACTACGTAAGGGCCTACACGACGGCAAGTGACAACTCGTTTAGCGATAATACGATATAGTACGAGTTCAGCTTGAGACACGAGGTCTTCGAAGCTCTCTTGGAGATCGCCTCCTACGATTTCTACGGAACACATATGTACTGCCCCACATTCAGAGCTTCGATATCTATCCATGATCTTCGGGAGATCTACTGTAGATGATCGAGAGCAGTCATACAGTCAACCATAGGTAGACTCCGCTGATCGGTTTGACTCTAATAAGTAAACGTTGGGTCCCGTCTGGATAAAAACTGCGCTCTCTTTGCATTCAAGAGAAAAGGAGTCTGTAGCATCATTTGAAAAAAACTGGCAGATGATTGGAATCTTTTGAAGATCTGAGTTCAAGTCTCAATCTTCCGAACAGTGGAATTGAATGAAATGGAACAAGTTGGAGAGCATCAAGGGAAATAGGTAAATCGGTTAAAGAAACATGCCAAGGAGAGGTGAATTGACAAGAGGGATTTGTTGTCATCTTGACAATCACCAGTTAAGTCCACTCAATTACTAAAAGTGTAGGTCAATGCAACTACCACATTTCCCCAGTCACGGGAGATGACTTAGAAAAAGGTACTAAAAGATACAGAAAACACATAGAAATACGAAAAAAGAGCCAGAGTCAAAATGAATGAAAGGAAAACAACTGAGAAAAGGAAGTAGGGGGATACGAGTTGAATGTCATTTTGTAATTTCTTCGAGGCGTGAGATTCACTTAATTTCCTTACGAAAGTTCCAAGAAGTTTCAGCTGTAAACAGAAAGGTTCTGGCTATGTGGTAAAGGTAGGAGTGGGCAGGGGTAGTGGTGAAGGAGATATCAGTTGTTTCCTTCCTTTAGTCTCCCTGATGACGAGTCAGCGGGAAATCATTGTGGAATTGAAAGCGTGCTAATAAAAGGAGTGCTACTTTTCGGATCTACAGATCTCGGAAAGTCGAATGTGTATCGCTTTGGTTATCGGAGAGGTTCCGTGGAGAAGTATGAAATCTAGTAAAGTACAATAGGAGCAATGGGAAAGGAATAGCTCTAGGAGCTTGACACGGAGCACCTTAATGTTAGGGAATGAGTACTGCGAGCTAATCATGGGTTGTATAAAAGGATGAGCTCATAACCTTGGAGGCGGAGCCTAACAGAGACGTCCGAGGGTTTGCACTCTGCTTTCATCCAGCGGGATGGGCACTGAAAAGAATCGGGTTGGTGTTGAAAGTTAAGTTTTTCGGATTTTTTCGCAGTCGCAATGACGCTGTGCCTGTGAAGAAGCTTGGCTGATTTCGAACTTTGTACAAAAAGTTGTGAATCATCATTGCCAATCGTGGTGATATGAATTGGACCCTTTTTATGACAAAAATAGATTGCCAAGCAAAGTGTGCTTGATTTGGAGTGTTCTCCAAGGTTAAGGATATAAGTATAAACTACAATAATTTGTAATGGCTAGCCCATGTGCAGGTTAGCGCTTCTACTCTACTGAACGAAATTGCTACCATTTTGTCGACCCCGGAAGAATGGAAGACATGTTTGGCTTTGCTGAGTTTTGGGTACTCTCCCGTACTCGTACCCTTTACCATGGGCGTGTGATAGAGCGCCACTGGCCACTTCACCACCTCCTCTCCTTGACTGCGGATAAGTCTTTGAACTCTTTCGGCGTTAATCAATCCCATCTAAGGGATGCGCCCCGCATTCGACTTCCATTCAGAATCGCAGTGGCGTAATTAATGCGTATTTGGCCTATACAATGAGATAAGGTAGACAGCCGATGTACAGGCTTGTGCTTTACCCCGCCAGACAAGTGGGATACCAATTAACCGACCCCGTAGAGTTGGAAGGCTTAGTTGGCTCGGGCGGATATCGATCCAGGATCCGAAGCCGTGACCGTGCCTGTGTGTGCAGTGTGCCGCTTGCCACTCTACCACCTCCCACCTACTGGCCACGAATGAAGGGGAGAAATTCAAAAAAAATATTTGGTAATAATCCGGTTAGGACTACTCAAGCGGTACAGAATTTCAAGAAAATGGCAAATCTGAAGAAAAATTTCAGTAATAGTAGCTCTTATGATGAACCCCTGAGGACAAACTCGTATCAGAGGGTAAGAAAAGTAAAAGTACGCCACCTCCGACTAGTAAGAGTAAATTCGTTTCCGTTCTCACATTGACTTTTCAAATAGCCATACAAATCAGCGACTAAACTTCCTCAAAGGTCAACCCCAAGGGCAATCTCAGGGTAAGTCTTAAGAGAGCCTTCCCCACTTTTCCAAAGCTGTTCCCTAATCTTGTCACGAGAAGTTTTGATATTTTAAAAAGAGCGTAACTAAGTTATGGGGTGGCAATACATTTTCCGTGGGATGAGGCTATTCCGGGAATGTATTGTGTTAAAATATAAATGGCTGAGCACAAAAGGCATCGCACTTGTGGAAAGGTGATCATCTTGACTCATACTTACCGTACCTGTACATCTGTACTATGAGAACACAACATTTTTGATAACAACATCCGGTTATCCATTAAGGTCTTGCAACATTTGGGAACAACGGAGAGGATTATGGCTGTATAGAAGGACGGATTTCGGTCAGACAGATGGTTTCCTTAGAAGTCCCCTATAACTTGTATTTTTCAAAATGGCGTTTTTCCGAGTAACGATTTAGCCAAAATGGCAAACGTAGAAAGAAATCACAGTAGAATTCTTGAAGCATATTTCAAGCGATACCTCGAAAAAGGGTCCTGCCAACATCTCGGACCACGCCAAAGATGAGGCCTGACAATGCTGAGCTTTTTCCAGCGCAATTTCTCGAAGACGAAAAATCCCTAGTTACAAAGGGACTTATCTAACGCCGTAAATAATAGATTCACCGTAACTGGATGTAAATCGAAGGGGAGTCTGGGAAGGGGAGGTATTATCTCTGAAGTTGCCTATGCCTGCTCTCCTTTGATTTAGAGCCGACAATTTGGGAAAGCTCAAAATTTGCAAAAGCTCCTGCTTCAAGTTGTGAGATTATTAAAAGGAGGCTTGCCCAGACACCAAGCCCGTAAGTACCTAATCATGATGTAAAAGGACAAACAAACAGTCTGAAGAAGAAGTAAATGATGCCTCTACAGGGACAACCGCACGTAGCTGGGTGAATATGAAGTAATTAACTGGTTCCTCTCATTTTTTTACCTTTAACTGGTTTTTTTACCTATTGCGTATATCTCATTTTTTACATTTGATTGGTTTTTTCTCCTATTGCCTACCTTTCATTTTTTTAACCTTTAATTGGCTTTCTTTATCTTTATTGTTTCCGCCAGTTTTCATGATTTCTAGGATTTATTAAATTGGTCAATTTTTAGATAATGACCTCACGTGCCGAGCCATCAATCACGTAGTAAGGTTGACGAAAGCAGCATTCATCTCGTTCCAGAAAATAAATGAGATTGTTGTAAAGGCCGCTCAGCCATTAAAAATTTTATTTTTTTTACCAGAATTTCAGTGAACTGATGTCAAGCCTAAACTGACCTGAAATACATTTAATAAAGCAAAATTTCTGGATTAACAATGAGTTCGGGACTCATCAGATACGACTTTCGTGGAGCAACTCGTCAAAAGGGCGAGTAATTCCAAGTTTTGAACTCAGGGTATCGAACAAAACCCCTTGACACCGCTCGGATGCTCTTCATGAATGAGATGGTTTCTGAGGTTTTCTCATACGATGTCTCAGGGACTTCTGAAGATAGCACACAGGACATTGTTGACTCAACTGACGTACATACCCAAAGATGGACGAGTTTGCACGACACTGCAGAGGTTCCAAAGGTCGCACTATTCGCTCCAAGAAGCACACGTTACACGCAGGCAGCTTACTGTAGCCAGCACTGCACTCAACGGTACACACGTATGGATAGCTTTTCCAATTACTCCTCTCATACAAGTTTTGTCGTCACATTTTCACCCAACCCTTAAATCTACTCATCGTTTAATGCTTTATAAATCTTTGAACAAGCCAATTTTGCGTTTCCTCAGCGATACACAAAAATTATCATGTACTTTGCTTCAATAATAATTTTAACTGAACAAATGTGACAACTATGACCTTCATGTCAAATAATTGAGGGATCTGCTCGAAATTATTAGGAGAAAGAGCAAAAGGGCAATAAATAAAAATGAAGTCGTAGTCGTAATGATAGAGAAAGTACAACAAGCTGTTCCAGTCGTGGGGTGAAGCAAGACATCGTTCCCAAGTAGTCAGGTCCTGAGCGTGAGAAAAACGGCTGCGCCTTCTTTGAAATCACAGTTCTACTCTGAATCATTGGGTTCACCCCAATCTTCCTTTAAATGAACAAGAACTATGAGAGCTCAGAGTTTCTGGGTGCAGAGCTATACTTTTCAGCCTCTTACCCTTGAGATAAAGTTTTATAAGCAAGACTATGCTTTCAAGAAAAGGGGCTAGCGATCAGCGGAGAAGTTTGGTACTGGTTGAGCGGAGAAGTTTGGTACTTCGAAAATTCAAAATATGCAGTAGCAAGAGGTGTTTCCACCAGCCGGTGGGATAGCAAGTTTAGAGCACTGAAATCAGCCAGAGAAGTAACAATGGGACCATTTCATGGGGAGGTACATTCTACTAATGCTGCAGTATGAAGTGTAATCAAGTCTTGTTTTTACATATCCTAATTATGTGATGCGAAATCTCCAGTTTCTTGAAATCTGCAAATCGCAAAAGTGCGGACTGTTCCTGGAAACGAACACAAAGCTCATCGAGTTTGAAGAATTGGAAATGAATGATTATACGGTTCTAGCTTGAGAAAACCTTGTACTTTTCTTGAAAGTGGCTGCCTCGCCCACATACTGCCTAAACGGACCTTCTCTTCTTTGGGATTGGAGGATATAGCGAATCAATCCATGAATAAGCTTAGACATTCGTCAGTCACTCTTCAAGAGGGATCCCTCTCTAGACTGTTCAAACTCTAGAACCAAGTGGAACAGTTTTTCTTCTACGAGCGCCCCTCTCACGACGCAGGGCCCGCTATTTTCGATAGTCATCGCCATTTCATTCTATCTACACCATCCTATGGCGGCTTTTTCCTTGGACACGTCCCTTCACCAACTTTTGAAGTTTTTCGTGTTCGCTTCCCCTTGTGCTCCTCCAATGCTCCATTGCCTTCCCTACTAAGACTCCTAGGGCCTCCTTTCCACGTGCCGACAACAGGGGATAGGCTGGTTTCTCTTCTTCAGCTAGACAGAATCTGTTCTATGTGATCGTTTTTGACCGCTCACATTTATGAGCACCAAATGGTTCATGTTTATTCTGAGCTTTACCGTTTAAGATTCCATTTTCTCCTTTCCGGCGTGCTGCCTGACTGCGTACTGCCTTCCATTGAACGGAGGCTCCTAAAACTTGCTTAGTGGTAGATTATCATCATTTATCATGTCATATATCTTCTCTCCTGAACAAGGTTGTTCCTGTCGCATGTAGAAATGTACCACCATCCTGAGTCAAAATTGCACCAGCATGATCTGTGAAAATTGGCATTGCACAATGACGCCGCCCACCGCGAAAAGTTACGCCCCTCAGCTGATACTCTCTTTCTTCCTTAAACTTAAAGTGAAGATTGTCACTAATTACATCCAGATGTTTAATGAAAAAGTCATTGAAAAAGAAAATCAGCGATTAAAAGTCACACTATTCTATTCTGTTATCGTGGTACCATATCAATAATATAAAGTGTGTAAAACTTCTTCATAATCGAAAAAGGATGAATGATGGGCGTTTCCAAAAACGAGAGTAAACAATTATCCCTACTGTGGTTGATTCAGAAATCTATTATAAGCAAATGTTGTTAGTTATATTTGTGTTTGAATAAGCAATTATAGGACGGGTTCATTAGTTGTTACGCTACGGCTTCTATAAAAAGTAGCTAATAATTGTTATATTCTTGTACCATTCATTCCCACGTGGATAGACGTATATCCGGATTCAAAATTGGACATTACTTGCAAATATTGGGTTGTCCAAAAAATCCTGCGACACTTGGAATTTGAGGATCGCTAACTATTCGAAAGCCCTTAGCGCCCAATTTTGATCTACGGTACACACCTAGCGAGTACTGCGAAATGTTATAAAAAGGCTTCTTCTCTGCAGTTGTGGATCCTACAAATCCGAGTATCGTTTGACCCATCGTGTATTATGAACTCCTACAAGGACATTCTGCAAGAGAAGCAGCTAATAACATCTGCGCTGCATTCAAGAAAGATGTGGTACACCTTTCCACTGTCAGTCGCTGGTATCACCGCTTCGAGTCCGGAGATATTTCTATCGAAGGACAGGAACATCCTGGACGTAATTGTGATGGGATGCTCTACTACGAATTCCTGGAAAGTGGCACTACTGTGACGGCAACGACGTACTCTAACCAGCTGCAGAGGGTAACCGATGCAATCCTTTATAAGTATCCAACTGGAACGACATAAACGACTGGAAGCTTATCTCCTGCACGACAGCGCTCGCTTCCTCCCCCCTTGGCAACGATGACGCGTCAGAAAATTCAGGAGCCAGGTTGGGAAGTACTACCTCATCCACAGTACGCCCCTGATCTAGCCCCTTCCGACTATCACTTGTTCCGAGCCTTGGAGCGGCACTTACGAGATAAGAATTTCGATAATCAGAAGCAACTCAAAATGGAGGTAGGCAACTTCTTCAGCACGCAATCCGCTGATTTCTGGAAAAGTGGGATCGACAAACTGCCAGTGAAATGGATGAAGGTCATGGATAATAACGGCGGCTGTACCACTGATTGAACTTGTCCTTCATTACATAAAAAACGATGTAAAAATTTGTGCTGTTAGTGTCGCATTATTTTCTGGACAACCCGATATATCACACATCTTCTTCCAATCGTGGAATGTGGAAACTCTAGCCTCGTTTTTTAGACAATTCAAAGCAAAAAACAAATGACGGCTATTTTGCATCCCATCCAAATAGAGAGTAAAGCTTAAACAACAGCTCCACTTTTTGGGTGCGCTCCCTCACTCGACTTCAGTCCGGAATCGTATGGTGGCCGGTATGTACTTGGTTGTTGGGTTGTGGTGGTAAGCAAATAAACAGGTCAGTGTCTTCATCCTCCAGACGAGTCAGACTAATTGACCGAGAGATCCTGGAGGAATGGAAGTCTTCGTCGGCCCGAGCGAGCATCAATGTTGGGTTCGAACCAAGACAAATACGTGCGAGATAGAGCGCTCTGCCACCACACCACCTCCCACAAACACATATACACGTCCACACACAAGAGCTCAACACAAGATACCGTGTAGGTTGTTGAATGCGAATTCTGGCTTTCCTAGCCCCAAGTTCGTCCTCGTTCTCTCCAACAACCCATTTCTTACACAAGAACTTGGCAGGAGCTTTAGGATTTACTGTTAGCGCTTCGACTTTCTGCTTTCTATGCAGTTCTAGGCAGCTTCAGTTAGCCAGTTAGTTTAACGAAAAAGAGTTCAGCAGTCATCTAATCGGATCCAAGATGGAATTAATCAAATAGACCGAAGTATGGATGGCTGTTGACCGAGTCTGATGAACACGCAATGAAGAAATAGAAACGAATAATTAATATTCTTGGAAGTCGCCTATGATGTATAGCACAGAATAGGTTCTGCCTTGCGTGCATACAGTGAGGAGGCACTAAGGCAAAACATTCAGTCTCTAAAAAATGTCCCATCGTGCGAGGATCCCCAATAAAGGGGAATAATAAAATTTTTGACGTCCACAAGCCCCATTCCAGGACGCATTGGATCTTGGACGACATCGGATATCACGGGGAAGGAGTAGAAAATCTCTTTAGAAGGGCCTGACACCAGGCTCTGAGGGGATGAAGACCTAGATTCCCTCAAGGAGCATGGATCGCTGTTTTGATTATCAGAGCAGCTGCACTTCTTGATATACCATCTCCTCAGGGTAATTACATAAGCAAATATATCTTAAATAGGATTATTTACCCATTATGTACTGGTACAGCTCAAAACGCACGAGAACATCTATAAATAGCAAAAGCATGTTCCTTGGAGGTACTGAGCTTTAACAAATGAAGTAAATGAGTATATAGAAAGCTCTCCACTACTGTTAGCTGGAAAGGGCTGGGCATAGGGAAGAGTGGGGTACCCGCAGCTATCTTTCAGTTCGTAGCCTTGAGATTCCTATACCACGCCGATCAAAAAATTCTTTAATCAGCGAATAGATAACCGATAGATAGCACAAGCTCTCACCAACTAAAAACGACTGAGAAATCCAATGAGTACTCTTTCAGCTGCAATTTGTTAAAGGAAATTGACCATGAAATGAATGGAAGTTACTGATAACGTCAAAAAGCCCTGCCATCATTTTAAGTGGACTCCAAATTGGGGGAAAGATGGAAAAAATCGTTGTTTTCGTTGAACTTTACACACGAGTGCTGAACAAAAAGGTGAACTTAACAATTTTTGGTTCTGACCACCTGTGAGTGATCAGGAACTCCTCAGACTTCACGAATTGCGATAAATTTGATTTGCTACGCGAACTCTCGTACACACTTATGAAGTCCTCCGGCCTTTGTACTATATCACGATGTTCCGGCAAGGCTAAGTCCTCGCAAGCGCTCAACCTTGCTACAAATAGGTAATGCGTGAGCCTGCGAGCAATCCGAGTATGGTGCTGTTGAATCGAAATGGTCGCTCCGCGGCGAACGCGACGTCGCACACGAAGGAATGTAGCAGAAGCAGTGCAGCGAGTAAAGAATACACGAATAAAAGAAGTAGCAATAGAATTATGCCAGAAACGATAATGGCATATCGATAGAGCTGTATGAAAAACGCTAAAGCCGCAATAACGAGTCTACTCGCCCGCGACCGCCGCGTGCGGCGACTCAAGTTATTTCAACCAATAACCTTTCACCGTTGAGGGAGGAAGTGAGGTTGTGCAGAGTGCCATGTACTATCACATCGAATTTCAAGTTGGTCCTCCTGGGCCAACCAAGCCTCCCATCCTCTGGGCGACGAGTAGTTGCACCGAAATCAGGGGATAAAAGCACTGACTTGTACATCGGTTGGCCACCGCAGGCAGTGTATAGGACACCCACACAATCAGTTCGTCACTACGATTCCGAGCGGAAGGCAAATGCGGAGCGTATCTCAGACGATGTTTTTGAGACCTTGGACCTCTGTGATGCCTATCTTCCAACCGTATAGAGTGTGGGTGATGAGTTCCGAGGATTCAAGTGCTACTGTAAGAATAAACAAGAAAAAATAAATGATTCTTCAGCTATAATAGGGAGATAGTGCCTTGTTTGACATCAGAGAAAGCGAGTAGCAGAATAACTAGTCACGCACGAATAACACTGGTGAATTAGATTATTAGAATCGAATTAAATTAATTTCCAAGTAGACTTCATGGGCATCAAATAGGATATGTGTCATGAAAGGAAGGTTTTTTAAGTGATTACTAGGTGAAACGTACTTGAGCCGTGTGGCTTTACTAATCTTACCGAGGGCTTAAAAACGACTGAACTTATCAAACATAACGATATCTCATTTCCTTCCAGCTATTGCATGTATTGTCTCCCACGTAATGGTTGAAGAAAAAACACTGCAAGGAAATTCGTCATTCATCATAATGACCGCATGTTTCTATCCTATCAGGAAACAATGTTATTCCACTTCATTTACTGACGTAGACAATAAGACCACGTGAGTAACAGTCTATAACAAATGAAGCAATCATCTGCACAAACTCCCGTAGATATTGTAAGAGAAATAATTCTAACAAAAGAAACGCATAAAAAGGAACAATTAAAATTATGGCATTGACAGCAATCACCTTAAAAGCGTGCAAGAATCTGCTCTAAGCATTTTTTCTAGCCAAATTCTTGAGTGACTGCAGAGAAGGCCGCAAGTTTTGGTTAAGAGTGGATATAATTGCGATAGAGTAGTCGTGGAGAATCTTTGTACGCCCTACCTGAATCTTGATTCTGAGAAACTGTCTCTCGTTCTAAATGAAGAAGGAATGAAAGAATGAGAATGAAGAAGCTGCCGGCGTCAGGCTCGACTTTCCTGCTGAGAATTTTGAAAGCCATCACAATGTCGTTAACATTTCTTCATACTGAGAAGCTTGACAGCGAGAAAACACGTCGACGTTGTACCCATTAGGAATAAACCCATAGCTCTAACCAGAACATCCCATGGCTACCTTACGGGTAAAGCAGTCACGGACACTCTCTGAAAGAAGAGTATCCTTTTTCTTGAAGGAGGGAAAAGACTATTGTCCCCGCCTCAAGTATGGGCCTTAGACACGTTTTATAAGCATGTATAAGCTTTTGGCATACGTGGAGCGGATAGCCCTGAAAAGGTTGTAAATTCCAAACATGGCCCTAAACACAAAATCTTCGTCATGTTTTTCGGAAGAAAGTATATCGTTGAATCCAAAGCCAAGGTTATGTTCATCAGTAACAACTTCCAAATCCTTCTAGCCCAAATCCCAGTTCATCTTTACCTTGCACATCCCAGTGGAAAAAAACCTAGGTTTTGTCGCCAGGCCCCACCCTGACGGCAAATCCCACCTGAGGACGAGCGCTCGGTGGCACTTATGCCTTCCATCCTGGGGTATTCCACTTGTAACCATAAACAACATCGACGAGCTTCGCCCTCGCGCACCTGATGACTACGATTATGCAAAAAGGAGCTAATCTTGTTTGTGACTGTAGGAGGGAGGTCAACAAACTGCACTTTGCTAACTAGAAAATCTATAGGCTTACTGTCAAAGGCTTGCCAAAATCGAACGCGCTAGAACAACGTGGTGTAAGACTTTCAGAAAGGCACTGTTCCGACACGATATAATTTTTTTGGAATTTTTTTGGATTCTTTTTTACCATTTCTTTTCGCTGTTCGACCGCTCACTCATGTAACTGTACAAACTAGATCCATCCCATGATTGATTGTAGCTTTATCAGGCCATTGCGAAGTTTTATTCTAATCTTGAGCCTCCGCTCAAGATTAGAATAAAACTTCGCAATGGCCTGATAAAGCTTTTTATTGAATTGCATGCACGATAAGTAGTCCAGCTATCCGCTTTGCTCTCGAGCGTCTCATAATTCCATTTTATCTCATCAAAAGTATCCTTGCACATTGTTCATGCCCTTAGGCATCTTTATAACCTGCTCCGATGAGAACTGATGCTCGGGGACGTTGGATACATCCTTCACTCGTTCCTGCGTCCGGGATGAGAAACAATTTCATCAACAAGATTCGATAAGAAACAAGTCCATCAATGACACCAGAAAGGATAGAAATGAACATTTCGCAACTATACGATCTTGTTGTGCCCAGCCAAAGTAGAAGTCAGGACTTTGAAACTAGTCATGTACCATTCAAGCTACCGTTGGTGGACATACTACATACATACAACGTTTGCGATGGCTTGCTCATGTGGAAAGGGAATTTATCCTCCAGGAGAAGATTAGTGTAAATTGATCTACCCCTCATGAGTGAGATGCCTGATTGGTTGGACGTGAATCGATCTTAGATTCGATCTATGAACCATTCCAGACTGTCAATGAGGTTGATTAGGATTAGTAACTCCACTTCAAATCAATTTAGCCCAACACTAAGTCAGTACAGCTTGTTCTTATTAAATGATCAGAAAAGGGTTTGAGTAGCTGTTGCTCAATTTAGGAACTTTATTATTATAACACTCACAGATGGTGGACCTTTTTCAGAGTACAGTCTCACCGATTAGTTTCAGCACGAGTAAAAAAATCCAATTGTAATCAATATGTGAAAACAATTCAGTTAGAAGTAGAGAAGTGTACCCTACTGACAACTGCTACTCAGCAGCATTGGGAAATCCCTTCAATTCTTTGTCCATCTAATTTGTGTTCCCATCTCCTTAATTAACGGTTATTTAGGATTGAAGAGAGATGAAAGTTGAGCTGCTTAATCGCTCGAACAAGAACTGCAGTGAAGTAGAGGAAGAAATTTTCAATGCAGCCTTCATTCAGGACTTGAGCGGGAGCTTCTGCTTTTTTGAGCTCCAAAATCCTGAAACAGAACCGTCCCAACGGGGTGATGTAAAACATCACAAATGACATGACGAGATTCTGAGTGGGTGCTGATCTCAAACGCCATCCTGAAACGAGTCGTCTCAAAGGCTAGACCGACTACGTAGCTTCCGAAACGGTCCATAAAATTGGTCTTCCTGCCAGCACCACCGACCCTATATGTAAAGGCAGTTCGTTACCGGGCCCAACGCCGTCGATGGGGTAGTTTACCGGTGTAGAAAACAAATGCAGCAAGAAATAGACCTATCCATAATATCAGCTAGTACACGTTCAGATGTCTCCAGAGGATTTACTACAGTAGTAGCTTTTGTTTGATTTGAAAGGCAAGGATAAGGTAATGCTATCCAGAATGTTTTTTGAGAATGTTAATCTTCTTTGTTATTGGCTACGGTCACACTTTAGCCTTTGAGTACTTTTCGGACAAACTTAGGATTATCTGAATATCATCCTTATCAAGCTAATTCTAGACGAAGCGCGGAAGCAGGGAAGCAGCTCAAGATGGTGCTACCACTGCACGAGCGGCTGAATGTCTAGAAATGTTTCGGTTAGTTCCAAAGAGCTCAGAAGTACAGGGTGACCCACATGAAGTGTGACGCAGAAAAATATCGTCAAAATTATACAGATCAAACCAAATGGGAAACTATTACTCCTACACAATCATCACAAAATTGTGAACAACATATCACATCTCGAATGCAGAATAACCATCTTTCGCTTTAAAGCAAGCATCAAACCTCTTTCGGAAATTTTCAAGAATGCGCGCAATCACTTTCATCCCACGCTTCTACAAGAGCACTTTCTTTCAGAAGTTCTTGAGACCTGTGTTTGAAAGCGCAGGTTGTTTGCTCTAGGATCGACTATACAGCAAAATCCAAAGGATTGAGATCGGGGAATATGAAGGTCAAAACTGCTTCGCCCCAGAAACCCGGAAGCGTGGTTTCACAACACTGTAGCATCTTCTTTGTGCTGTGGGTTGGTGCCCAATCCTGTGGAAGGTTCAGCTGACGTTCATCGCGTTCCTTTCCACCCAAGCGATCACCGCTTCCTCCAGCCCAGAAGCTCACAAGTTGATTTTTTTATTGCCCGTCACACTTCATGTGGGTCACCCTATAGATGTGGAAGCATGGACGATGAAGTCTCCCGATATCGACTGTCTCCATTCAGGTCGCACCCCCCCCCTTTCCCTTTCCTCAACTCCCTCCGCATTTCACTTCTATTCAGAATCATACTGTCATATTGAATGCGTATGTTTCCTATACAATGACTTGTGATGGTGTGTGATGCAGTAGGACCGAAATTGTCACGTCGCGGCAAGGACGCCGCGCGCGAGAATGTAACAGAATGCGGCAGCAGCTAAGGAATACGGGTACAAAGGAACTAATAGTAGAATCATGCACGAAATAAATATTGCATGTCGATTAAGGTGTATGGAGAACGCTGGAGCTGTGATAACAGCGAAGGAATGGTCCGCTACAACCGCTTGCGGCGAATCGATTTCCCTGAACATCTCCCCTTGTGATATACAAGTTAGTGCTTTATCCTCCCACACAAGTCTGGTCCCAATTAGCCGACCTCTTAGGGATGGAAGACTTTCTGGCCTGAGCGGATACCGATAGGGTATTTGAACCCATGACCATGCGTGTTCGATAGTTTGCCACTTTCCGCTATGCCACCTCTGTCATCAAGGTAACTGCAGGGAACATCTATGGACTACCTAGTAATTTGATCAGAACGATCTCATCGAATGCCCACTCGTTCTGTGCAGCTAGTGATTCGTTTTTGATGGGTATCTAAAGAACAGTTGATTCGCTGAGCTTTTGTGGTTGTACGTTGACTGGGCTTACGAAAAAGGCAATCTGACGGGCACATTAAACGGTTCATGAATGTCCCACATAGACTGTATTTAGCCTAAAAACACTTCTTCAAAACAAATCAAAAAAAATGCAGAGGTTTCGTGAAGAGGAAGGTTGGAGGTCGACCTCAAATTCAGCAGGAATTCATGTCTGCAATGCAAGGTGAATCGCGTCGCAAACGATGGCCTACGAGGGAAGAAGCAAAGTGTGAAAGGACCATAATGGAATGAGGCAGAGAGTAGGACAGTGCAAAGAGTTCAAAAGTGGCCCCTCTCGAATTATAGGCTGTAGAATTAGGCAATAAGGTTAGAGTGCAAAGCGCCAAAAGCTCAGATCTGGCCATCTCTGAATTCGACTAACTTATGGTGATTGTTTGAATTTACTTCTGAAGCTTAGACCATGCATCGTAGAGGGATGTTGATCATAATGAAATAAGAGCTCGAGAGGTATACCTACAATTTCAGAGGTAGGTTGATTACGACCGGAGCAAGCCTGGTTTTTGTTCGGTCTCTGGTTTTCTTCAGCCATACTCAGACTTGTTTGCATTGGTGGAGTCCAATTATAGCTTTTGATTAAAAAACGGATGTGTGGAAGGTCAGAAAGGAGATGAAAACAAGCTTTCCTTTGCAATATCACAGATCTCTCTTCTTAGAATATACAATGTTGTTTGAAAAAGCTATTTAACAATCAAAAATAGTTTCTTTCCCCCCATCATGTCGTGCAATTTCCGACCGACGCCAATATATGTTCCCAAACTCATTTCACTGCTCGAATTTCTGGAATCAAAGACCTTATAAAATATGAAATTCGTGTCTATCAGCTGATAGCTTTGGCCGACAGATCACTACGTTTTCTAGCCTTCGAGGTGGTAAATTGTCTACAAAACCCTAATAGAGAGCTATTGGAAAGCAACATATTGCAGTTTTCTATGACTTTTGATCAAGCAGAGATTTTCCTGAGACTTAGTCGGAATTCTTGCTCAAATGTATTTGATGTGCCATCACTGCTCCCTGCTTATTTTTTTTTTGTCCCGAAACACACAATGGCGACGGCTGAAATAAGAAGAGGAAATTGGATAGACGTGGTTGTGACGGACCAAAATTCTAGCGATCAAGTTAAAGTTCAACTTATGGGACGAACGGCGGTGATTTTGGGCCATGCTGTTGCTGGGATTTTTTGATTACTTCTACTAACAAGTAATCAGTTACAAAAGCGAAATCGGTGCAAGGAAGATGTAGGTGGTTGCTGCATATACTATAATCACCAATTCTGGTGGGATCATTATAATTCAACCCTAGTCAACAGACATTCCTGTGGGTTTTCAAATAACTGCGATATCCCACGACTACCAGTAGCACACTACTCGTCCTCAGCTGTTCACTTATCCGAGTAGGACGATAACCTCGGGAATTAGGTTACTCTGTTGGTGGACTCTCCAGTAAGTGAGTAAGTGGACGATATCGCAGTAGGTCTAATACGTTTTGGCCCTCGACTGGGATCTCCAGATGCTTGGCAATGACGTTTCTTTTAAAACGTCGATCGAACAACGCGATTCTACTACAGCGAACTTTAGGCAAAGCAGCGAAAGACGGTGAGCGAGAGGTGAGCGAATCTTTCCGAGAAGCTCCTAGAATGAAGGCAATGAAATCTCACCGCCGTTTTCCCTTAGCTCTGCAAGATTATGCAATTTGACGTGCAAATAGTCTAGATTCGACTACTATGCTTTAGAACTAGTTAAAATAAACCGTAACATCACTTGCTATACGATTTAGCTCTCCTTTCTACCAGAAAAAGGCCATCCACAAAAATTTTAGTGCAGCGAGAAAGCCCTCCAGCGTTCGCAATTCCCATTTGTAATTCTACGAGCCTGGCTTATTCTGCTTATCGTCTTTGGGACCATTGAATGACTTAAATATAAAAGATATGTCAAAATTCAGTGGGAAGGGGGATTAGTAAAACGGAACCAGAAAGATCTGGGAAAACAGATTACCAGTAACTGATAAAATGCAGTAAGAATCGGGAGTTAATGTGATGAAGGGTATCGGACCCAGTAGTGCAGGAGAATGGAGGCAAAAAAGGTCCAACCGAGAGCTTTTGCAGACAATGCAGAAACATCGTATATTTTTGTATAATGAACTAGACGAAAAAATTGTTCAAATAAAAATATCACGATAATCTGAAAACATGGCCGAAGACCACATCCACACCATTAATAGAATCTAATCAATCTAATTTGAGAAAGAAAATCTTCTTGGAACGAGTTGTTTACGCCGATGGACCTTGTCTCTCGAACCAGCATAATTTATGGAAAGCACGGAGCATATTCGGTTGAAACTATGGGAGCCACCAACTGAGAACTCGGACGAAGCAAAATCTAGAGAGCGGAATCTTAATTCGAAAATGTTAGTGAAAAAGGATAAGAATAGTAATACTATAATATAACTGGAGGTGGTGTAGTGGCATAAGAACCATTAAACTTGCATGGTCACAAGTTTAAATCTCGGGCAAGGATAAGCTCAGGAAAATCACGTCTTCCACTCTTCTAGGGTCGCCTAATTGGTACTAGACCCGTCTGGGAGGACAAAGGCACACACCTGTGCATCGGCTGGCCATCGCAATTCATTGTATCGGCTACATACACTTTCAGTACACCACTACGATACTGATAGAAGGTAGAATGTGGGTGCATCCCTCAGACGGGTTTGGTCAACGCCCAAAGAATTGATCCAATATCATATTGTAATACAATAATAATAAATAGTAACGTGACGTCAGTAATATTACAATAACAATAAAAGAATAATATTACCAAATAATCCAAATATTATTTTTTCTTCCGTCGGGTGCCGGCCGGCTAATTGGTACCAGACTTGTCTGGGAGGATAAAAGCACCACAGGCCATTTTCGTGCTTCATGGTCATCAAAAACGCTAGCACGATTTTGAACGGAAGCCGATTGTGAGGAGGGAGGGGGGGGGCATCCCAAAGTGAGATCGCTCAACGTTATAGACTTTGTCCCTCATTCTTTATTATTATACTACCATTGTTATATTGTTATTATTATTGTATTATCATTATATTATTATTATTATTATTATTACTTTTTTTATTCACACAACTGTTGCTTTAATGGAAAGGGAACAAGTATTAATAATGTCTGACAGCTGTTGCTGGAAACTGAACTGAATAAGGACTGCGAGAGTACAAAGAAAGTAAAAAGGATAGAGCGTGGTCAGGTAGGCGGTGTGCTCTTTTTTTAGGCGCGAAGAAGTGATTTTCACTGACGTATTGGAATATTGGAAGTGACGAAAAGAGGCCCTAATGAGAAATTGCAAGGCTTAAAGCACTAATGGAGTTCGTATTTTGCTCAACTTTGACTTTCACATAGAATCGGGACCATAACTGAGTTTGTATTCGGTCTGGGCCATAATACGTATGTCTCCGGACCATTCGGTCATTCATTATTTTGTATAGGATAGGCAAAATGTAGTTCACATATTCAGTAAGCGAATACATATTTTGCTATCGAATTACAGAATTGTTTATTTATTTATTTATTTATTTATTTCTGGACGCAGGTAAATTACGTGGTGTTATACAGTGCAATGAAAAATAGAAACAAACTCCACAGATATATGCTGCTGGCAGTTCTTCTTCCTTACCCAAGTCATTTTCGAAGTCGTCAAGGTTATTAACAGCAGAATACCCATGAATTCCTATCAGAAAAAAGACGGCTAGCTGATGGTTCCCAGATTATAGATGGTTCCAAATATCAGAAGGCATGCCAACGCAGAGGGGCGACCTGATTAACCTATGTATGTCCCACATATCAGAAGGCATGCCAACGCAGAGGGGGCAACCTGTTCAACCTATGCTGTTTTTTAATTTGAACTGGAATCCATCCCGCATCACCTCTTTTATTTCCCGTCTATCACTGTTTCGTCTTGAGCGGGTCTCAGTAAAATTTATGTTCGACCTCTTCGTCAGCCGCTGTAGTCCAATGAAGTCTTATGAACTACCCATCGACTATTAGCCTGGGTCATTTCACCTCTCTCACATTTTCATTCGGTTGGGTTTGATAGCGATAGAATTAGGTGTGAATTGGGTTTAATAGAATAGAATTACTATGTTTATTTGGTTCAGTGCATTCGAGAAAGCTCCCAAGACGGGTGTTCTGATAAGCTCAAACCCGAACTGACATCAAAATAAAGGTGCTAAACGAGCGATCTGCTTATACGGCATATTCTCCTTCAGGGTTTCGAATGATCGACGGACACGGCCAGAATCATTGACGAAAAATGTGCAAGCAGCACTATAAGTGTAAAACAATGCAGCTAATGGTCTTGATCCCTTCTAGAGCAATAGGAGATAAGAGGGCTCGTTCGAAAAGGTTCCCTGAGTCTGATTAAGATGTTCTGCGAGCGCCGAAATGGGAAAAATTATCTAACCTTCAATAGAAATGGTGAATGGGTTGGGCGAAACGGTGAAGGGTTGGGTCGAATTGGGTCAAAAGAACTTCATTTGGGTCCAACCCTTCAACGTATCGTGCAACCCATTCAAAATGTGTTCAATGCAAAAGATTAAATGGGGAGCCATTGTGCGAGTCAGCGCCTTTATTCTCTCAAAGAAGTCCGAAACCAAGTGGGAAATCCATTCCAGAAGGTTATGGGGCCTGGTTAGCCTAAGAGGACATCGCGAACTCGATCCCTGATCCAAGTGTGTGCACGCAAAAATGCTGCTTACGAGTGGTCATCTTCCTTCTTTACGTTATTGAAGAAAGTGCTCACAGCGCTATTGAAAGGAAATTGCTTCCGGATTTGGGGCAATTTCCTGCACTATTAATTTCACGTGATTAGTGTTGAATGAAATGGATTATTAGGTAACCGGTTAGAGGCGTCCGATAGCAAACTTCGCATCTATTTCTTTTTCCGTTTTTCAAATTAACTGATCACTTATCAGATAAAATTCAGAAACTACGTTATGGGGCAGCTTTTCGATTGGAATGTAAGCGCAAAAGCGCAGAAACTACTGGGAGCAGAGAAAGGTATTGAATAAATAGCCCCTTCTGGAAACTCATTATCACTAATGATTTACTATTAGGTTGATGCATAATTATTGCGGATTTTTTCGCGGCTTTTTTTTTCTCTAAATAGAATTTAAATATTGAGTTCGGATTTTTTCTAGAAATGATCTAATCGATTTCCTCTACAAGAATATACTCAAAAAACCATTCGCATATTCGCGAAATTAGGCTCTACTACTTCGAGAAATGTTGGAAGGTGGCAGAATCACTCGGGGATCTCAGTAATTTTTGACGATGGAACAATCAGCTGAGGCCAACCAAGAAATGGGATTTGCCCCTGAATTTGCCATATTCACCAGCAGAAACTGCTATGGATAATCACGTCAATCGTCCATCGAAAGATTGGCTAGCGAACAGAACTTTCGACGAAATGGATGACTTGATGGCCAACGTCAAGGCGTGGATCGCCACCAAGAATTGAAACTTCTTCGCCTGTGGTATTGGACTGCCTAGCAAATGGGAAGCAGTGCTTGACATAGATGGTGGATAAGTTTCGGAGTAATTATTTGAACATGTTTTTGCCTAGTTTTTTTTGTCGTTTCGTTAAATAGAATTTGTTGGAAAAATTGGAAAAAATCAGCAATAAGTATGCATCAACCTGATAGTAATACAGGAAAGGCCTGAAGGCTTTAACACTTAAAAGAATCGGCAACATCTGACCGTAGACAGTTCCAGGAATACTTCAAGACACAGCTGAAATGAAAAATTGCCGACAACAAACGAAAAACAGCAGTTCCAAGAGTACGCCAAGACAGGGCTGAAATGGAGAATTCCGAACAATAAACGAAACAGAGACTCATTCATAATTGAAAATATTTTCGCTAAGATTTGGGACCGTCTTGGCTCTCCAACATATTCGCGCGGATGCGTGGGAGATGTCTCTTGATAAGGAGGAGAGGCGTACACCAACCATTCAAATCTTCAATTCGAACATGACGTTATAGTACAAAATGGGTTCGGCCATTAGTACATTCCTTCAGAAGCCCATGGAAGCCCTTTTTTGAAGCATATTTCTCGTGGTAAAAATCCCTTCTGTAGAATAATTCAAAAATCGTGTAATTCTGCGCGAACGTCATCAGAAAAGCTGATTAGCTCTGTGCAAGAAAATGGAGACAACAACAATGTTTCTCTGAATAATAAAGTAGTAATGGGTAATAAAAAAGTCGTTTGAATGTGATTATCCAGTCTTAACTGTTATTGAGAGTTGAAGAAGTACTTGTAACATATTACTACGAGAAAGCGGAGCTCCCAACTCCACTTCTGCAGGAAAATACCGAATTATCACAGAAGATAGGGAGGATATGGTGTAGCGCCTGGCCATGGACTGCCACACATATGTATGGCTCAAGATTAAACTCCGACCTGATAGTCGATTAAGGAGACCTCCCATCTTCCGAAATTGCTTAATTGCTGTCAAGCTCGTGTGGGAGGGCAAAACTGGGCAAAACTACTAAGTTGTGTATAGGCTGATCACATCAAGTCATTGTATAGACCGCGTACGTATTTGAAGCGCCACTACGGCGCTGGAAGTAAGTCGTATGCGGAGGTGCATTCTGAGTGATCGACACCGAGAATTTCAACCTTTGTATTACTTGTCATAGGTGCTATAGGTACAACTCCTATCACCAGAACCGGTTGAAGGCCTAACTTTCAAGCCAGATCAGCTGGTGCGTCCTGCTAGAGTACTTGCGAACATGCCGCTGACATTGCGCAAGCTAATTTTTTGAGCCAAATAACTCAGTACTTGTTTATTCAATCCTTTCTAAAATCGTTTGGAATATTTTTCATTTTTTTTACTTCTTGATTTTATTAAGAATTTTAAACATAGTAGATTTGAGTTTTTCTAACCGTGATCGGAATCTTTGCGCATGCTTTTGTTGGTAAAAGAGATCCACTGCCTTTAGCGTAGCCATAAGAAATCCCCCATTCAGATAATTGCCGATTGAATTGAATTGTACTCCTAGTACATCCTCGAAGTAAGCAACCTATGGATCGATGGGGTGAATGAAGAATGTCCCAAGGAAAGTTTGAAAATTTTTGGCGCTTATAATAAGTGGCAACAAAAGTGGATGGGTAAACAAGAGCCTTTTTGATATTCATTGTAAACAACTCTGTGTGTCTATCTACGAAAGGC
Source organism: Haemonchus contortus (assembly GCA_000469685.2). Taxonomy (NCBI): domain Eukaryota; kingdom Metazoa; phylum Nematoda; class Chromadorea; order Rhabditida; family Trichostrongylidae; genus Haemonchus; species Haemonchus contortus. The sequence continues at coordinate 40,257,535 of LS997565.1, forward strand.
GCTTCTCCACTCTCTTTGGTAGGTGAATTTTTGGTTATTTTGCTCTTGATTTTCTCGAAAAGAAGTTTCTTGGCTTTGATATATCCCAATTTGAGCATGCACCCTGCATTCGACTTCCATCCTGAACCGCAACCCTATGCCATGGGGTATACACAATGAATTGTGGTGGCCAACCGATGTACAAGTAGGTGCTTTTATTCTCCCGGAGGAGTCTGGCATCAAAGAACTGACTCCGGAGAAGTGTAAAGCTTGGCTAGACCGGGCGAGTATAGGTCCGGGATCTAATCCCTCCACCGTGTTTGGGACTGTACTTCACTTGGCACTACTTAACCCCCGCTTTTATTTACGCACAAATGTATTGTAAATTACCATATATGTGTGTCAGCAAATAAACCATGCGCGTGAATGTATATCGGCAATATATTGCGAGTTGTTCTGATAATGTGCTTGACGGCATGCTGTCATGAGCATGGTGATGTAGTAGTCGTAAAAGTACAGCACAAATGTGTTTAAATAAGAACTCATGAAGAAAATCACCTTGTTGTGTTCTACTGTTATGGTAGCAGTAGTGAGAAGCGCACTTGAAAGTACCAAAGAAGTTGACAGACAGCAGACTCATCCAAAGCACTCAAGGGAGCCGGAATGTCGATCGTAATAGGTACATAACATAATCGTGGGAAGTTCTTGTAAACATCCCAATTCAGCCGTCTGGGCCACGATTAAAAAAGAAGGAGTTTTCCCACCAAACTTCTATTTCTGAGTTAATTCAGAAGCGAACAATTTGCATTACAAGATAATACTAGTTAGACGAACCTAAAGGGTAGGAAGAATTGGGATGACAAGCATCATCAGTTCGTGAATACGTTATCTAGGACCAATAAAAAAGATCTGGAACTTTTTCGGAGTTAATGGATCCTATTCAAGGAAGCGCCCACGTCCAATTAAAAGGCATCGTCTAAATGGGCGTGATCGTAGCCCAAAATGACTTACAATGTCTCCCAATGGTCACATTTGAATTTCTACTCAGAGTCGTAAAAGCGTTTTGGAGAAATATGTAGCCTATCCGAGCTTGCAGTGTCACCCAGTGAACAAATCTGAAAGAAACTTGGTTTGGGCTGGGTGGTTATTGACCTGGGAAAAGATCCATTGATGGGGTGCCCTACTTACCATCATACTATTATTTTCGGCCTTTACGATTTTCAACTGACTTATGGATGAAGAAGTGAGATGTTAGGAGCACTTAATATTCCCAGTAAGAAAAATTTACAAAAGAGATAATAGCCTTTGCACGTTAGCAGATTTTTCCCAGAGGAATTGATTCATATTTTAAAGAAAATTCATGTATCCTGTAATTGGCTCTAGATCAAGTTTAATATTATCATTTTGCCTTTTTCTGGAAAACACCTCACTGAATTTAATGGTTGCATCAGCAAACACTTCTCACAGGCATGACCATTGATAGAGTCCTTTACAAGCATGAGTATGGGATGTAGCATGAGGACGAGCTGCTAGCGAGAAGTGAACCCACTAGAGCAATCCCATCATTTAAAAATTCGAAATTGTTAAAGAATTTCTAAATTTGATTTCCTAATGTCTGGATGATCGCCCAGTACTGGGCATAGCAATACTGGGGGTCAATACTTTCTTTTGATTTTCAAGTATGGCCATTTCAGATTATTTGGCAGAAATTCTCCCTGGGGACAGACAAAAAATGTAGTTTGCAATTCCAGAAAACATACTGCCAGTGTGAAGACTAGAAACATGAACAACATCAATAGAAAAGGCAAAAAAAGCTCAATGACCGCCTCAAATGGCTTACTATTTTTGCGAGTGGGGATACGGACAAATGGACATAGTCCTAGGAAGGGAAAGCGATTTAGTCAACAACACAAACGGATTGAGCCGATGTACAAGTCAATATTTTTATCCTTTTAGGAGAGTTTGGTACCAATTAATCGATCTAGAGAAGATGGAAGTCATAGGTGGGCAGGGCACATATCGCTCAGGGGTTCGATCTCTGAGCCAATGCTTGTGCACTAATGCTCCGCTTGTCACCGCACCAGCCCCACTTCTCGAGAACATTTTATGAGAAAGGATTAGCAAAGGTCAGCCCTCAAGCCTTCGAACCTGAAAGAATACATATCCTGAAAAAGGATTCAGACTTCTCCCAGTAAACTCTATTATCGAGTCTTGTACATCTTGGTTGATTAAAATCTAATCGAAATTCCAAAATCTAAATAGAAAATCGATATCTATAATAGATAAATCTAATTTGTTATTACCAAACCAGATTCGTCATCTTTGGAACAAATCGAATGATGTAGTTCTTGCCCTAGCGACTAACAGATTGTAGGAAGTGGAGTAATGTTCTTTTGCTTGCTTGAAAAATCACCAAGCACACCGAGCAGTCAAAAATACTGTCATCATTATACTGTTCACAGAAACAGATGATGAAGAGACTTGGAGCTTCTTCCGACGAAGAGATTTACGATTCCACCTAATGATGAGAAAATGGCACAGAAGATAAGTTTCTGGGGCTGGGGTTGACCTAAGCCAGTTCACATAGGAGCCTAGAATTTGAAAAGTAAATCACCCAGCAAGGAACATTGAGGTCTGAGAAAAGTATATTGCTGAAAATTGTGGAGCCGGGACAAGATCATTTTTAGAAATTTCTGGAACTTCGTCGTACCCTGAAGCTGTACTGTACTGGAGTTCATTTCTCTTTGGCTCAATAAAGCAATAGATTTCTGATTTCCCTGTGGTGACTCCCGATTTGGTATGTGGGTAACGGAATTTGTTGCTAGAGCTACCCCGTAAGATGGCCAGTACTCTTTGCCATAGCAAAAGAACTATGTAACAAGCCCAGGAACATGGAAGATTTTGAATGTAGACCAATGTCGGTAAGGGTTTTGATCCCGAAACATTTGCATGATAGGAATATCCTGCTTCTGCCGCAACCGACCGGAATTTGGAAAACCGAAGAAAGAATGAACAGTGCTGGACAGAGGTCTTCGAAAAGTGCCCAAAAGGCATGGTTTCTCACAAACAATGGCTCGAGTATAGTGAAGTAGCTTCTCAATTGTAGTAGACCATCAATGAATGCCCGTATATGTGAGACCTTTTTGAGAGAGAAAAGTAGCAAAACCCCCAACGCGGTGTCATATATGCATGGATGGAGCGAGACATTTGAAGAACAGTAGTTTTTTGCTCCCGGACATTGAGCGATTCACCCCGTCAGATGAATCTGAAAGGGCAATGTCATGTCTGTGAAATTTGCGTTCTGTAAATGATATTATGAACTAGTCCGGATCGCTAAGCGAGTTAGCATGGCATATTCTAGAACGAAATCTCCTTAGACTATGTTTTTTAAAAATTCTGTCTACCCCTCCTAGGAAATGAATTCTGGGAACCGACCCCACACAGCATGATGACTAACAGCGCACGCTGCAATCAAAAGAGAGTCTGGAGCTGCCACTAGTGAGGGCTGTGGGGTCGCCCTTGCTCGATCGTCATGAGAGTTGAAAGGAAGGTTTCGTAAAAGTTATGTGGTAACGCGGGTAAGGGATCAAGTTTTTTTCAATCATTCATCCCGTAAGCGATCAAGTTTTGAAGCGATTCGCTCCCGTTCCTGGGATGCACTCCCTCTACAGATTTCGCAATTCCTGGCGGAGTAGCCAGCCAATGTACAAGTCAGTGCTTTTACCCTACCAGACGAGTTTGTTACCAATTCACGTACAAAGGAGAGATAAGAGCTTGGTTGTCTTCTTCCATTATCATTGCGGAATGCCATCATTGGACGTTGTGTGTGATAGTGCATCTTTAGCCCCCACACCAAGCGGTACCCACGGAAGCCATGCCCTCTCATATCCCAGACTTGGCTAGTATTCAGGCTAAGGGATGTAACATATGGAGGCAAGAAGATTACTATCCTTTCAAAAGTAGTGACAAGCCAAGTAAAGTAGGCCGTACAACGATAGCAGCTCTGTATTCACTTGCCTGCCAATCAAAACTTCCTGACAACTTGGATGATGTCTAGGCACTTCGAAGCTAAAATAAGTTGTTTTCAGCGTGATTTCCCCAAGAGGGAATGCTGGCTCGGTATCTAATGACTTTACAGACGGCAACCATTTATACACCAACACTTGAACACCTTCTTGCATTTTCAGTTAGTATACGGCTCCACGAATCTTATTCGAAGATCAGCCATTTTCTTACTTCTTTCAGAGCCAGTAGTCCACGAAGACTATGTATCGGAACCCCAGTTCGGTGGCGGTAACGGGCAGAGGTGAGGCAGAAAGGTGGTTGATAAATAACCAGACATCTTGGAATATATGGTGACGTTTTCAACTTATCTTCCTCTTTATCGCGGTGCACCACATTATTAAGATCCATTTGGAAAAGTTGCCGTTCCCGAAGGAGTTTCAGACCTAGGCATTGACTTGTGGAGCTAACGATGCAAGCTGTGCTGGAGATCGAAACCCATCCAAAGGTTAGTGGATCTTCTAAGTGTTGCACTCTTCGAGCTATGTGACCAGACTCGAAAAGCCATTAGACCTCCAATCCAATGACCCATCCCTATGATCGGCCGGCCGCTATGGGGCAACTAAATTGTAGAGAAATTCTTGGATAGGGATGCCCACAAGCACTTCAAGCTTCTCACTTGCTAAATGGAAGGAACACTGAAAATAAGCGCTTGTCAGCAAATGCATAAGCAGTTGATAGAAGAGAACCTACCAGAATGAGGCCTATGGGAGCCCAGAAAAGAGCCAAAATTGCTGGTGAGACTTTTTGTACTTAGTGGTGAGAGTATAAGTTGCAAAGAAATGTGAGCGCAAATCACTTGCCATCTAACATAGGCTTCGAAATTCTGGAATGATCATTTTACCGGAGCGCCAAAGGGCATGGCTGGTAATCACGAGTCGAGATTGACAACAAAAATTGATGCTTTCGTCTAGACATCCAGGAAATGGCCGATATTATTCCCATCATAAATGGAGTAGGCAGAAATGATTACTTCTAAAACTAGCAGTTTCTAAACTCGGCTCCAAAAACATCTACAGTCAGCCCTGTGAAATTTAAGTATGTTCCTCCTGATGATCTCTCGGCTATTGTCGGACCCACGATCTCGCGCTGGTACAGTGAAGGCATCAGACTGGGATATTGCGGTAGAGACCAGCGCCTATACCTTCCCAACTTCTCTAAACATTGCCAGTCAAGCAATTCTCGAAAAAAGGGAACGTCGATTTCCCTGAGCAGGTATATTCCTGGTTTTGATGGGGAAAAAACGTGAGGTTTTGCTAAGCTGCACGGATTGAGCTCAGCCTCCCTCTCCCCGTTACTTCCCAGCAGTGTGTCATAAGTAAAAATGACAGTTGCAACTGATATAAACCTAAATCCATATGAAAACCAGCACTATCACATGCCATTGGCATGCTGGGCAGGATGCGAAGACCACCACTTATCAGACCTGACATTTAGTTCTCCCAGTCTAGAAGGGGCCCTCAACCCCTCATGGAAGTTTTACTATGAGCTTGGATTGAGAAGAGGAGCGACTTCGGACCAATATATATATATACCAATATATAATACCAATCAGTAATTATGCTTGAGTATTTTATTAATAGATTCACATAGTAAAGTACTGTCAACAGCAAAACAGCTGGGAAAAAATAAAGGATCGTTGATGTCTGTGCTTTCTGGGCTTCAAAAATGTCTAAAAACAGAAGTCGTAAACAACAGGTGTTGATTAGCAGTCATAATGATAGTGCAGCTCCTTTTTCATGATATAGGGAAATGAGGCATCATCAACTTCATAATTAGCTTGATTTTGAGTTTCTGGATAATAATAGCACCTCCGTGGTTGGTGAGTAAACAGAGTGGTAGAGGAGGGAAGATGTGGGGAAAAGGGGAGGGGGGAAGGAGAAGGGAGAAATAGATCCTGGGAGTTCTGAGAAACCTGATACGAATAAAAGTTTGGATAATCACTGCTCTTCATTACTATACCTCCCCCCGTTAGTTCACCAGAAACATTACTTGATACGCTAACTCAATTTTGTACTGTGCCCCAAAGGATGGGTGGATGTGGTGTAGTGGCGATTGGAACACTTCAAACAGACATGGTCACGGGTTCGAATCCCGGATCGATATCCGCCTAGCCCAACCAAGCCTTCCATTCTTCCGGGGTCGGGGAATCGGTGCCAGACTCGTCTGGGAGGATAAAAGGGCTGATTCGTGCATAGCCTGGCCACCCGCAAGTCATTGTATAGGCCACTTACCCATTCAATACGCTACTACAATTCTGAATGGGAGTCGAGTGAGGGGCACATCCCTGAGACAGGATTAATTAACGCCAGAAACTTTGAAGTTTCAACTTTAAAACTTCAGAAAATTCGCTGTCTAAAAGAACAATGATGTCCATGTTTTCAATAGGTGAAGCTCTTGGGATTTTTTCTCAAAACAATTACCTCTCCAAATTCCGAGCCTCTCACTTTTTACGGCCAACCCTAATGATAGACCTGAGGGGTTTTCTCCCAGTTCGAGTGCATGTGTTTATCCCGAGTAGCGCAGGAACGTCTTTTCGCTAAGTAACGTAGTCTTCGGCTATCTACAAGGAAAAGAGCCCCAATACGGGCTCTGTGCGATGACGGACTCAGCAATCGGTAGATAGCCAAGCAAATCGGCAAGAATCACTGTGCTGTCACTTCCTCAAGAATCGTGGGACCCGCGGTACGGGCGAGTCACTGTACGAAGGAGAATGCTATTCGTAAGAGATGAGCGGCGAAGTTTGGAGGCTGGGTTTCAACAGTAGCCATAGTTTTAATCAGATCCTCGCAGACTTGAGGCTACATATCTGACCCTTGATCGATTGTCTGAAGGGCCATCAGACGCAGCACCAACATTGTGAGCAAAGTTACATATAAGGGGAGAGCCACCCTTACGCGACTCCATAAATCGACCGGCGGAACGTAGAACCGCTTCAAACTGAAAGCTCTGACGTTCATTACTCCACAATTCACAAGCCATCATTCAGGTTACGATGTTAGGTACCCCAAACTGAAGATCTACCTTCGAAGGTAGTGATTAAGCAGATTTCATCTCCAAAAAGAACACGATGAGATGCCGATGTCAAGCCATACATTGTTCTTACCGATCCCTTCCATTGATTCGCGTATACAGCGGATACTGAAAATATCCTGGACATATCCATGTTCGACTCTCAGTCGCCTTCTTCAGAGTCTGGGAATCTGAAGAAGGCGATAACACCGAAACGATATTGAGGGATGGATAGCGGTAACCTTCAGGTTTTCAGACTCTTAACAAGACGATAACGCCGAAACGTAAGTTGATAAAAGTTTATGTATCATCTTAGTAGCAGAGTATAAAGGATTTATTCCGTGCATGGACGGGAGATTGAATTCAGGACCGATACGAGCTCAGACCGAAGAAGTCCTGGAAGGAACATATGGTATCAGGCTTTCTTGGTAGGACATTTTGACTTGAAAGCCGACTGCCCTTTGTAGATCGTTGTACTGCTCGAGTACTCAAACAAAGCCAGCACGACTCGTACGGAGTCAAGGTCCCTCCCAGACAGGAGTTGATCATCGCCAATACTTATATCCTTATTTTCGTCCTGGTACTTAAACACCCTGCAGCTAAATTTCCAAAATATTAAGTTTTATTTTTGAAAGAAGCAATCCTTGCCAGGAGTTCTATAGAAAAGGGTTTCTTGTCTCGGTCGATGAGACTCACCATGCTCCACATGGAGCAAGCCTTCCCCACTTCAATCTTCTCGGCTCATTCACTTTGATGGGACACTTCCTACTTGGGCAGATAGAGCAAACATTCTCCCCGCATCGTGATCATTGGTATCACCGTCGGAATTCACGCCCTACAAGATGCTTATTCGTTTTTTATTTTTGCTGTAGGTTCACGAGGGCTAGTTACATTTGTGCGAGAAGTGGACGATGATTTTTGTCAAAGAAAAATCCAACTCTGCTATCTGTAAACTCGGCGTACCCTAGGGCTTGGGGATTTACTAGAAATCGTGTCAAACAGCTGGGAGATTCTTGATCTCAAGTTTTTCTCAACTTGCTTCGGAGAGTGCGTGAGGATTCTGAATGCTGTGAAAATGACTGAAAAGAAAACAACGACGGACGCCGAAGCTTCGGAAGGGTGCTCAGCTGGCTAGGAAGGCCACTGACAGCGTTTAGAGAAGGGAAAGAAGAAAGAGGTCCGCAGGATTCGAAGATCCTATGGTTACGCCTCCGAGAGATCCGCGTAAACGCCTCAGATGAAGTTTTCTTTGTAGCAAAGTCGGCTTTTGATTGAGCACCGTAGGTCGTGGAGGTCGTTATTTTTTATGAGATAAAAAAACATGCAAAAGTACAAGTGTTCTGAGATTGCAGAAAAAATACTAATTTGCCGAACATGAGCTCCTTTTTTGACAATATGAATGTAAATGAAACGAAAGTAGGCTTCAACAGCCTGATCAATATCTATTCTGAAGCGTATATAGCTCGTGTTCACGATATCCCTTCCTATGGCTATGAATTCAATCGCAGGAAAATGGCTCGTCAAGATTTTATGGTAACGGTGCACATGTAGACGATATGTAGGAACTTCCAGGACATTCAAATAAGTCTGTCCGTCTATCTGTTGGCATGATCTGCAGCTGCTTGTAGTTATATATTCATTCATCCATTTATTTATCTACATCTATAGAAAAATGAGGGCGGAGGTGATGTAGTGGCAAGTGGCGCACTTCACACAAGCATGGTCAAGGGTCGATATCCGCCTAGGCCAACCAAGCCTCCCATGCCTTCGAGGTAGCTTAATTGGTACCAGACTCGTTTGGGAGGATAAAAGCACTGACTTGTACATTGGCTGGCCACCGCAAGTCAATGTATAGGCCACATACCATTCAATACACCACTACGGTTCTAAATGGATGTCGAATGCGTGGGCGCATCCCCCGACGGGATTGATCAACGCCCCATATGAAGCTCTATCCTTTACCTTTAAAAGAAATGGGACGAAACCTGCTGTATTTGCAACACCTGGAAGCTGCTCTAAAACATTCTCAATTGCTGCCGGCCTGGAGAGTATGAAACACTTCTCCTGCTCTTCCCCTAATTCTTCCCCCCCCCTCTTTCTTTCTAACTTTCACCGAGGCTCTTATCACTTTCATGTCAGCTTAGGCTAATGCTATAGTTCGTAGTGGGTCTTAGCGTTGGGCGATCCCTAAAAGCTACAGCGCTGTTGATAACCCTATCTTTTCGATTTGCTTTCTGTGAATACAAAGGAGAACGGTTTCTGGAATCGGAAAAGAGCTATTATTACGCGCTGATTTGCCAATAATTTCTTGATGTAGAAACTATTTTAACCCTCCGACGCTGTGAGGCTGTCTAGACATTTACGTCCCCCTGAGGTTTCCCTTCTCTGATGTAGTTAGAAAGCGGGGTTTCCGAAGGCGTTTCACTTTACTGGGCGTTCACAACTATATCCGGTTTTGAGCCGTATCCCAAATAAAACAGCAGCGCAATTTGATTGAGCAAGCTATTAGGGAGTCAATCATCGGTGGAGAATTTTTTTTACCCGAAGAAAAACGATTGTAAAGACAGCTGGGAAAGGAAGCGGGAAGTGGATGCCGTAGGTGAGGCACAACTCATGGTTGAGAACTGTGTTTGCTTGTTATCAGGGTAATATGGGTTAGGAGCCGTAGGTGAAATACAACTCATGACATCCCCACGATTACTTTTCAAGCAATTTTCAATTTACATCGTTGTTCATAGGTGTTCCCCTATCCTCAGCAATAAATATGCCTTTTCAAAGATTCTTGAAATGCCATCAGAAAAACAGAGGATAAGTTGGCGTGGAATGTCAGCTGGAGGTGAAGAGTCAAGATGGAGGCGGAATGGGATCATATTTGGCAGTTGGGCTCGCTGAGCATTGTGATTTTACCTTTTTACCACAGTGCAATTTTCAGTCCCCTAATGACATTTGTACGACTGCTTAGTAGCCTCATTCTGAATGCTAGAAAGAAGCCGGTTGCCTCCATCATTTTGTAGAAAACCACCGGAATTTCCAAGTTCATCAATGAATGGCCCTTCCAGTGGAAGGCTTAAAGGCACAGTTCACGATAAAAATGTTTTCTGAGATTTCTTCATAGTATAATCCTAGGCCCCCTTGTATTCCATATCTGAGGCCATCAGTTCGGAAAACGGCCTAGCTAGGGCATTATAAAGGATCAAGAATTGTACCGTGCATATCCTTGGGAGAGTTTCAACAGCATTGTAGAAGCTGAACCATTCACAAGGGAACCCATATAGGGGGCTCAAGCAATTCGTCATAGTCCAGTGACAGTGAGAGGCAGTTCCGTACAGTTCTGGCTTGTCAGCTCTTTGAGCCATTGCAGCAACTGAAAGCTCGTCCGAATATACCTTCAATGTTATTTCCGTCATGGTAATCTCGTACAACCACTATTTTCCCTACTTCAGAGGAACCCTATTTTTCCCGATATCGGCGAATTCTCTCGCTTTCTTCACTACCAACGAACTGTCCCCAACCTATATTTCCGCACTTTGCATAAAAAGGGGTACCCCAAAATTATCGTGGACTGTGCCACTTGTGAAATATACCTGAAACAGCATTACTGCATTGTACTGACATACAACCGACTGATGAAAACGAGCCGTAGGCTGTTTAACAGCACAAAATCATTTCAACACCCTGGAAAGCAAGTCTGTTCGAACTCTTACGCGGAGTATCCAAAGTGTACACCCCCATGTCATTGTCACTGCTATGATAAACTTCGCCTCCATCTATTATGTGCGATAACACCAAGAAAAATTCCGGGAATGCAACCAAAAAACATGCTTGATAGTCAAGTTTCACACGTAGGCCTTTCCTCATTTCGATTTTGAGCCCTTCTTTGTCGAACGGTGATAAGCTACGAGTGCATTTACGCTTTGATAGACCCCGTCCCATGTCTGTTTATGCCTATTTGATCAAAGGCACAGTTCTCGATGATTTTGAGGTACCCGCTTTGATACAAAAAGCGGAAGTATAGGTTGGGAGTGGTTCGCTGGTAGTGAAGAAAGCGATGAAATTCGTCAATTCCAAGAAGACTAAGGCTCCTCAAAAGTAGGGAAAATAAAGGTTGGACGAATTACCATGACGGATATAACATGGAAGGGGTGTTCGGACGAGATTTCAGTTGTCGAAATTGCGCAAAGAGCTGACTACATCAGCCAAAACTGTACAAAACTGCCTTTCACAGTTATGACAAGTTGTTTGAACTTCCTACATGGGTTCTCTTACGGTCGGTGCAGCCTCTACAATCCCGATGAAACTCGTCCACGCGTACACACAGGCCAATCTTTCACCCTTTATAGCTTCCTAACCAGGCCGTTTTTCGACCTGATAGCGCCAGATATGGTATACGAGGGGGCCTCGAATTCATCCTAAAGCGGAATCTCAGAAATCATTTTTATCTGAACTGTGTCATTGGGGGAATCGTACTAGGGCTGTCCAAGGAAAGCACACCCAACCATGCTTTAAGCCTTACAAGGGACTGTATGATTGGTGCATAAAAGAATAAACTTTTATTATACATGAGATTTCAATGAGCGATACAACAATAAATCTGTTATGTATGTATTTGTTTACAAACCGAGCAATTTTATTAAGGCTATAGGTACGACTGCAAAGAGTGAAGAGAATTTCATGGATGAATTGCACAGATCCTTCCCACAACAGCAGATTTGAGCGTTATTAAAGCCGGTGTAGCAACCATCCTTCTATAAACGTTATTAATTATTGTGATGCGAATACATGAAGAATATAATAAAAATAAGGGAATATAACATGAGTTGCTGTGTTACCCATCAGTTAATGCTTATACCTTTCTGAACTTTGATGAATCCTTTGAAGGCACAGTTCACAATAGTTTTGAGGTCCCTCTCGAGTTAACAAAGCGAAAGTGTCAGTGGGGAATGGGTCGATGACGATAAAAGCGAGGAAATCCGAAGAATTTGTGACATACAAGGTCCCATCATTGTAGTACAAATAGAAGTTGTACGAAATTGTCAGGAATGGTATTGGACGAGATTTCATTTGTGTGCAATCGCGTAAGATGCTGGCTACAGTAAGCCCAAAGGGAAAATTTGTCTCCTTGGCCGCCATGGATTAGAATTAATTGTTTGAATTTCAAAAATTATGCTCGACTGAGAATGTTGCATCTCTTCGGCGCCACTGAAACACGTCCACCTACGAGTGTGGACCTTCCTAAAGCCGGTAGCTGAGCCCTGACTGCGCTCTATCTGACTCGTTTCCTTCTCGTATCAGCCCACCCCCCATGTGGCACACTTAAGACCACAGATCCGTTAGCGATCTCGGAACTCAATTTGTCTTGAACTGTGGTTCGAAACAACTTCTTTCAAACATTAATCTGAGCCGTACACCCCTTCTCAAATATGGCGTCGTTTTAGAATTTTCTACTAAAATTTCACTCGAAACTTACAGAACACATTCCAGTCCTATCGCAGTCATAGGTATTTATCGTCTGACCGTCTCCTTTGGTTACGACTCTAAATCGGATTTCCTTTGAGAAAGAAAAAGTGGTGGAAGACGGGAAAAAGAGGAACATGAGTTTGTGTGGGAATACTTTCTCACTTTGTGCAATACTGTCCATACGGTGGATTGCAAACAGTTTTCGAAGATGGCTTATCCTTTGAAGATGTTTGGCCTGTAAATCATCGAGATTGATTTGACAAGTAGAAAAAAAGGAACGATAATAAAGGTTCTGGGAATCCTCTCTATTGAGCATATTTTTTCACCACATTTGGGGAGCGTTCATACAAAGATGCAAGCCTTTGGCATCAAAAGGCCCCACATTTGAGATGCGCCCACGCATTCGACTTCTATTCGGAATCGTACCGACCTATTGACTGCGAACCCGGCCTACACATTGACTTGCGTCGCCCAGTCAGTGTACAGTCAGTGTTTTTATCCTTCCAGACGAGTCTGTTGCCAGTCAGACGCCCCCGGAGGGATGGAAGGCTTGGTTGACCCAGGCTAGCATCGACTCATGACGCGAACCCTGGGCTATGCTTGGCTACCGTATTACCGCAGCACTAAAGTACGGTCACACTAGGATTTTTTGCTTTGCCTGACTGAAGTAATCCTTGCAGCTCGTCATGGATGAGTGTTTTAGTTTGATAGAGTAGATAAGAACGAACGATATTATCCACGGTTCGACAGCTGATAAAGAAACACATGCCTAAATAGCTCACTTTGTCATTTTATCTTCATTCCCGAAAAAATTCCTCAGCATCTCTCACTGGTGAGTAATGCCGTTCAACTTTTTCGAAGATACCGTAGAAGAAAAGCAAAGAAACACCCATCGCCCTCTATTTGTCATGATCACACCTCGCTATGTTTACCTTCGTGAATCAGGGGAAAGAATTGAGTTCCTTCTTTGGTGATTTGTGTTGGGCGATCAAGAGTGAGAGATCCACCTCAGTAAGTAACGAAACTAATGCGAAGTTCGAACTTAAATCTATATACGAGAGTCTATATACGGTACAATTTGAAAGTATTCATCCTTATGGATTTGGTGCAGTGGTAAGTTGGGCAAGATCATCGGATTCTAATTTTTCTAGAGGTTCGGGGATCTATTCCCAGATCAGCACCTACGAGGCCCAGCAAGCTTTCCATCCCTCCAAGATTGGTCAGTTGGTACCAGGCTCATCTGAGGGCCTGAAAGCATGGATTCGAACATCCACTGGCCACGACAAGTCATCGCCCAGTTCGAGTTCGCATTCGAAGTGCCTGTACAAATCTAAGTGGAAGTCGAAAGCGACGCAGATCCTACAACGGGATAAGCGAACGAGCCCGGACACTTGAGGTTTCTTTCAGTTACTTACTAGATTGATCAGAAACGCGTTCCAAAGAGGGGGAATCGAAAAAATGAATGTCCAGTTGTCCAACAACCGTTTTCCAACAGCATGGGTTCTCAAGCAAATTGTTTGTCGGGGAAGATTCACCCACATGGACCATTCATCCTTAGTGTTGGGAGGATCTGATATTCAATCGATATCCGAAAAGATCTTCTTCATTTTTAACAAATCGTATTAAGGTCCTTACCAGAATAGCATTGAAGGGCGATGGCCGAACATACAACAGCAAGGAGAAAGACGCCGGTGAATCGCAAGGAAAACATTGTGTGTATTGGCAATGGTGTTTCGAAGATTCCAATGGGCCTTATAAGTATGTTTGCAGAGATGATAGATAGGTGTCCGCCCTCTTTGACTATTCGATAACGATTCCACACGCATTGCATTAGTCACCCTGATCACCCTAAGAACATTGGGGGAATCACAAACAAACTGAAAAAAACTGATAACAACCTCATGTAGGTTGTTGCGTTCAAAGCTGAGTCATGAATTCGTCTGCTAGAATAGTCAGGTGAGGCGATTATTAAGGGGAAAAGCTGTCTGGATGAGTCCTTGTCATGGGAGGAATCATACTCTCGCCCACGAGGAGATAGCAGAGCCGAAGAAAACTGATTAGGTTCGAATGGACACTCATGGGAAGCCCAGCGCTTCTACTCATGACTGCCTCAACTCTTCAGAGCCCCACTACTTCCCAGGAACCTTAGTAGAGGCACATGAGTCAATCAAAATTGAGCAGTTGAGGAGCCAAGTTAGGCGGAAGGACTTTTGGCTAAAGTGAAAATAGTGAAGTTTATGTAGGGTGCAGCTAGACTGAACTCACTGTTCAGGACCATAAGTCCCCTAGAAGAAGTCGACGAAGGATTGTCTATCCTAAACTCTTCACCGAATACAGCAAATAAATGGCTCATACCCAAACTCATAGAGTTTTGATCCTTGTGATAGCATAAAGAAACATAAACCATGAGTTTTTAGACTGTGTAGACCTCCTTTTATTAGATCTAGGAGACGGAAGATGTGTCGAGATCTACAAGCATTTCTGAGCAGGAGCTTTGTGACTACTCCATTTCCTCCATTTATGCCGTGTTTTCCAAGTTTTGCAAGTTTCCAAGATTGTAGAATGTAGTTCTTCCGTTTTCTCTCACTTGTGGCTGAGCTCCATGAATTCTCCAATTACTTCCCATGAACTCTTTCAAAGGCTTTTGCTATCAATCGTTACTTTGTATTGGTTGCGCCCCACGTGTAAACTCCATTCAGAGCTGTTGTAGCGTTTGAATGCGTATGTGATCCATACAATGAATCGCGATGGCAAGTGAATGTAAAAGTCAGAGTTTCTACCTTCCTTCACGTGTCCCTTATGAACGAATTGACCCTGAAGGAGTCATGAACCGTTCCCGGATCATGGATGTAATAGTGTTACTTGCCATTACGCCACCACCGCACATTTATTGCATATAAATTACAGGATTTTTCTTATTATGCACAAGACGAAATTTTTGAGCCATTGGTACTGAACCTGTTCGGAAATGTGAAAATATCGACTTCCCCGCATACTACTGCCACCAACTCACTGAAGAGCTCCACTAGCACTCAAATTCCGCAGTGATTCCGGACGGAAAGGAAGGCGACAGCATGTGTGCATTTTAAAACTGAAAACTTTGAGTTCCCGATAGGGCGTGCTCATGGTTCCTCTTTTCCACCAGCATTTCTGAAGTCCAACCGGTTTCAATAGGGACA
The DNA here is from genome assembly GCA_000469685.2 of Haemonchus contortus. Classification (NCBI taxonomy): domain Eukaryota; kingdom Metazoa; phylum Nematoda; class Chromadorea; order Rhabditida; family Trichostrongylidae; genus Haemonchus; species Haemonchus contortus. The sequence goes on from LS997565.1 coordinate 40,273,224, forward strand.
GTACTGCTGGGAATTCTGCTAAGCTAATGCATTCTTGAATGTACACCTAGAAGGAAAAAATAACTTTTTTGTACATTGACTGGTCATCCTCGAGTCATTGTATAAGCTGTATACTCGTTCAATAGTCACTACCACTTTGAGAAGACGTCGAATGCGGGATACGGGGTGCATTCCGGGAGGGGGGGGGGGGGAGAGGCGGGATTGACTAATGCTATAAGACTTCGTCTCTATACGTTGAAGATGTTTGAACTTTCGCCAAATTGCACATAATGAAAGTTTTCATACCCACACATCAAGCAGCACCAATTGACCGAACCTGGAAGGGTGGAGGCCTCCGCTGGACCAGGCGCGTCCGGGATTCGAACTCCGGACCATCCATGTGACAGTGTGCGCCACATGCCACTACACTACCTTCACTGCAGATGAGGAAGTTAGACCTTCGCAATGCAATATTTTCTTGGAGGTTTCAATGGTAAATAATATTGGTGGTAGCTGACAATCCGATATACTGAAACCCTCATCTCACACCCAATGTGATGGGTGAATAACAAATTTACTCACCTGTATAGCCAGCTGTACAGCCGGTAGACCGGTATTGAATATAAACTGCTAAAATCACCAATAGGTCGCCTTTAGTTATATTTACAACACTTTGTTTGTTGATACCATTGTTTGCTGCTGCAACTCATTATGCTAATACTTACTACCACATCAATGCAAAGCTATGGAAAGAGCAATATTATGTAGTGTTGAAGAATAAAAGTAACCAGTGGTACATAGCGATATTTGACTTATAGATGGTCTGGTAAGAGTGTCTGCTGATACCCTATCCATCTAGTTCTACGCGTCAATATATCCACCTAGTTCTACGCGCCATATATTCTGGCACATATAAATTTTTATTTTGTAATTTATATCAAGAAGCGGAATTATTCCATTTTATTTCTCGGTTTCCTTTTGTTCCTCTTTGTTCCTCCTCTTTTTTTGTAATGGAAACGCCTTTATCACAAGAAATAACGTTTAAAGGCATGTTTATCAAGGATCAAGCTAGCTGTAGGAACATTCCCTCGTATGATCCCAACCTTATCAAGTTTTTCGGGATCATCAAGGGCTTCTAACGTGTAGTCAGAACCTTTACGGACAATCTGTGTTCCACTTTCTGCTTCTTTCTATTTCTCTAAGATCAGTCGGTCGACGACTTGTTCTGCTTAATGGGATTGCTGTTCAGGAGCATTAGTATGTACAGCCTGAACAAAGCTGTTGAGTGCATACGGTCAGTCAATGCTGAGCAAGTGCAGCGTTTTCGGCTCCTTATGAGTAGCAAAGCATAGCATTCATTTGGAAAATTCAAGACTTTATGTAATTTTGCATGACCCTGTGAAGAATTTCGTTGTATTAGGGTGTCTCAAAAGTTTTGAGAAAATTTATTTGCTTTATTCAACACAAAAATACTTCAACAAAAAGGTGAGACCAGTAATCGAGATAGTGGCCCTCTTTAGCCACGATGTCCCTCCATCGACTGGGCAGAGCACTGATGCCATTCATCCAGAAAGAAGAAGGGCGTGAGGCGATTCATTCATCTACTTCACTTTTGACCTCCTGACGGTTATGAAATTTTTCCCCTTTGAGGTAAGCTAGCAGAGTCCTGGAGGCGTGGTAGTCGCAAGGGCTAAGGTCAGCTGAATACGGAGGATGAGGCAGTCAGGTAATCCCAAGCCTTTCCAGCTCCTCAGCCGTCGCCCTAGCATGATGTGGTCGAGCGTTGTCCATCAAACTCAGAAACTTGCCCTGCATTCGGTGTGAAACCTGGGCTCGAGACGCCATCTCCCGCAGCTGTTCGCAGAATACCCTTGCAGTCACAGCAGTACCCCAGGTAGGATCTCATAGTAAAAACAGCCGGCGGAGCAGAAGAAGAACGATATCATCTCCTTTTTGACGTGTACCCCACGCTTTGCGTCGGCTTCTGGCCTTATGTCGATTGGTAGCCACTGTTACTTCCTCTGTGGATTATCATAAGGAGTCACTTCTCATCCTGAGCGATGATGAAGGTCGCCCAATCCACCGTTCGCTTGCGGTCGAGTAGCTTCCGACACACATCGACCCGCACCTGACGCTCGCTCTCAGTCAAGGTGTGGGGGATAATTGCAAGAATTGCTGCGCGAAAGCGACGTCTGCGTAGGATGTCGTGGGTGGTGGAACGGGAAGCAGAAGTCGTCCTCTCCATTTCTCTCAAGCTTTGAGAAGGATTGCTTTGGACGGAGGCCAAGACAATTTCGGTCTTGGTGGAACGTGGACGTCCGCTCCGTGGCACTTCGTCGAAGTGAAACTCTCTTATAGAGAAGCGGCCGTACCACCTACGGCAGGTGGTGAGGGAAGGTGCAGTACTGCTCATCGATGACTGCAATTCATTCCGCTTTTGAGTGGCGGAGTGACCAGGTCGGTAGTAATGAAGCAGAAGGCGCCTGTAGTCGTGTCAGTAGAAAATAATTCAAATGTTGATAACTCACTTCCAAAGATAAAGTGCAATACGATTCTTTTGTTTTGACGATCTACCAAGAGTGCCCTTTTCCTGCCACTCGTGGATCTGCTTCATCCCTTTCTTGCGCAACATGGTTGCGAAATTCATGACCGAAATTTTTTTCAAAACTTTTGAGACACCCTAATAAATAAAACAAAAGCAATGGCAGACAATTTTGAGCAGAAAATGTTGACACCAAAGAAAAAGTTCATGCCAAGAGACGTAGCTATGGTAAACATTCAAAAGAGTTCTGAGAAACTTGGCTGATTTCGGGCTGGCAAGGCAAAGGTACATAAGTAATGTTTAGTAAATATCAGCATGCAGCCCGAATGGAACGGCGGTTACGCTGGTTAGAGTAGACGAGTGCTTCTTCTAAGCAAGACCTCTACCGAGACAAGATCTAAGAAAATTCACAAGTAGGCTAATGAAATGGTTTCAATAAAAACAGCAGTTCATAATAGTAGTCTATAAATGGAACACCATGCACAAAAAACGCTATGGACCTTCTCCCTCCCCCTAGACTCCCTCCCCAAGTGGTTTCATTCACCAAAGCCCAACACAATAGTAATAAATAATGAGTAGGTGAAAACATAAGATCAAAAATTCACATGCTACGAAATAGCAACTGTTTGTTGCTCAACCGCCACAGATATCCATAGCAGGTTTCCTGAACCACTCCTCGTAGTGATGTCCTATCATGCGCCCCGTCAGCCAAAAATATTCGAAACGTTCGCGAAAAAATCAAAAAATTCTCATTGTCTCCACCTAATGCTGGTCTAATCAACGTATTTTGCGATCTTTGCTTCGGATAGACACCAAAAGGTGTCAGATAACCGGCTTATATTTTCTCGACATTTGCGAATGAATGCGTAAGACCCGCTTAGATAACAGCTTATCTGCTGCTTGTTCAGCATGCTCTCATTTTTGAAGCCTTCCTTCACTTTCCGATTTTCATCGCAGTTGTTTTTGTAAAGACATACTGTTGTTACTTTAAGGTGTCTGACGATGAAGCTCCTGATTCTCATCGCCGTTGCCTCACTTGGCCTAGCAAGTGTTTTGCCGGAGAACAGCGGAAATGTTGTGATTTCCAAAAACAAGGTACTTTTTCCGAATAATTAAAAATTAGGGGGCGACTGGAATAAAATTTTTGGAAACTTTTATGAGTTTGATCATCTTACAGTGCCTCAACTAACGGATCGCCATTATGTAGGCAACTAGGCATGTTGTAAGGGAATATAATCATTTCATTCTACAAAATATATCTATTTATTCATGTATTGCTCAGACAATGCTCAGACAATTTTTTTTTTTGATCCTTCATAACTCATGTTGAGACGACTGAAATACTCAGGAACGTGCGCATCCAGTTAGCTGCCAAACCCAGGACTAAGCGAAAGAGGTTGACACACTAATATTAGGCAATGTAGTGATTCCTAAAACCGCCCTCCCCTCACCCCCTTCCTTTCCTGATGAAAGAGGCTGCAGCTAGCATTTGAAGTTGTGGGGCTTCCTGTTCGTGCTCCACACCACTTCATTACCTTGGTCAATCAAAGAAACGGGGACATAACTCGGAGCGCTCTGGATCTAATAGCCATATCAGCAAACGCCAGCAGAAATTCTATTGAAGGGTGTGTGGAACCAAATAAAGCTCACTGAAGCTCACTTGGCTGACAATCAACTTGGGAAACTCGTTCAGCGCTTCCAATTAGGTCATGCCGCTATTAGAAAATCAAGAACTACCTACCAGGGTGGTTCTGAGGAAGCAAATGAGTCGATATGAAGGATAACCGTAGTATATCGACACCACCGCTTCCTAGACTTGTGATGAGCGTAGTAAGCCCTAAAAAATTTATCGTGAGAGCCCACCCCTCTTGATCCGAACTTGCCCTATCGCCTTCTTGAGCCTTGCAGTGAAGCCACAGCCATACATATGTAGCGTAGCACTGGGAGAACGGGTGCTGACCCCCTTATTTGGATGGGCCTTTTGAGCAGGACGTCCCCCAACGCGTCTTGTAGGCTTGCTTCCTCGAACAAAGGTTCGATCGACTTGATTGCTGAATTTCTGTGAGGATCAATCACATGGTATCCTTTTGAAGTCTCAGTTCTGCAATAAGGATTTCCTAGTAGGAAATTTTCTCAACGAAATCTTTATTTTTTTTAAGATTTTCCATTTTCAACTGGTAGACTGATGTATTTAAATAAATATACAACGAAAATTTCAGGTGATGCGCCGCATGAGAAGGTTCATCTCTGAGCCGAAGAACTTACCTATCTCTTGCGATGTGTGCACTATGATGATAGATGTGATTAATTTACTGATTTCACAGAATAAAACCGATGTGGAAATCGAGAACTTCCTCACGTGAGTGCTTGCGAAAACCACCAAAACGGTAGTTTTTGTAGAAATTATCTTTGAAAGCGATGGAATCTGAGCCAAAAATACCTCAAAAGTTGCTTTGAGGTCGACAGCTCATCCTGTATCATACTTATTCAATACGGGCACGACGACATGAGAAACCACTTTATAATCCAGATGAAGGTCAAGAAAATAGTAGAATTTCTTCAGTTGGGAGGAGCTTTACTACTCTTTGCGTTGAACCTCTTTTTAGATGGTTTAATCAACTGACAATTTCCAAGTAGTCATTTTTTACTTCCGTTTTGAACATATAGAACAGCTTTTGGGGGTGAAGCTGGTGCATTGGCAGGTGAGGCGCGCGGCTAGGGGTTTGAAGCACAAATCGATGTCCGGATAGACAGGCCCTTTATCCCTAATAGGTACCGGACTTGTCTGGGTAGATAAAAGCACTGACTTGTACATCGGCAGGCCACCGCAAGTCATTGAATAGGCCATATACGCACTCAATACCGCACTACGATTCTGAATGAAAGCCGAATGCGTGGTGGCATCACTCAGACGAAATTGATTGAGGCCCAAAGACCTTTTCCTATGTATGGCCTATAGAACGACTTGCTATATGTAGAACGTACAAGACTGCGTCTTGTTTTCTCAGACGGATCTGTTGTCAATCAACCAAACCCGAACGGCTGGAAGGCTTGGTTGGTATGGGCCAGTAACAGGCCGGGGTCCCATTTCCGTATTAGGTTCATGTGGTACTTGTGGTAGTGCGAACACTTGCCATTAAACCACTTTCGCCCTGTTAGACTATCTCTTATGTAGAAAGGAACAGATGGTATTTCTCCCTTACATCCTAATTTATTTATTTTAGAGAAATGTGCGACACATTCAACATTGAGCAACCTCATGTTTGTAAGCACATCATTCAAGCATTTGCGGTATTTGTTTACCTGATTTATTTATTTAAATGGTTGTTGTTAATGCCGTTCCAATCAGAAAGATGAGCTGCTTTTCTAACACACTCGAAATTGCCTATCCATAAAGATGTCCCAGAGAAATCGAAAACTGTAGTAGCCAAATTCATATGTGTAGGATGTATGCACTCTGGAAGTGAGGATAGGAACCAGAGCTGCTTAGAACGAATAATAAGCAGCGTACGTAGAAGTCACTCATCCAAGTACAGATTTTTCAGATAATTGCTAGCTTCCACGAATCTTCGAAGAACTCTCTCAAAAGTAGACTTGGGTTATCCTGCTTGTTAGACGGGTCTAAGCTTACCTACCAAAAATTTCACTCCTTCCTTATTCTCGAGGTTGAGACTCTTCAGGGTACAACCTATCATCGAGTAGCGGGGAGATTTCAAATTTTCTGTCTTAATTTCCAGACCCTTATGAAATTTCTCTCCCTCTATCAATCTCCTAGGCTCCCTATTTAATCTTTCGTTGTTTATTCCTTATAAATATTGCTTGATAGGCAAAAAAATCCATGCAAACATGTCCTTCGGCTTGATGACCATAACAGCCATTATTCTATGAAAGGCGTTTTCCCTCCTTCAAAGTCACAGTTTACGATAAAAGTGGTTCCCGAGAGTTCTCTCTGGAGTGAATTTGTGACCCCCAAAGACAGCAAAGAGAAAGTGTCGCATCAAAAAACGGCCTAGGTAGGTCGTAATAAGGTCCCTAGAACCGGCTCAGCCGACTTTCACACCCGAAGGAGGACGAGTTCTCACGGCGTTGTGAAGAAGTGCGTACGCGCGCGCGAGTACATGCACGTAGGCAGTTTACTCCTTAGCCAGCTGTAGGGAATGGCACACATGTTTGGATAGCTCGTCTAAAAAAACCCTTTCATGCAACATTCGCCATCACCTTCTCGTCAAATCCCTAATTTTACAATTTTTAAGCTTTGTAATTTTCTGAATATCTCTTCTTTCTGAATATTTCCTGAATATTTCCGTGTTTTCTTCACAGTTTTTACGCCACTCTAGACTATAACATTAGTTATTCGTCTAAAACTAATAACTGGAAATTATCTTGGCCTGTGCCTTCAAGTTTATATAAGTCAATTTACTTGTTTTGTATCAAATTACTCCATATTCAGTGGCATCTAATAATAATTCAACGATAAATTCATACAAAATCTTTCGTGAAAATTGCAAATGTGGTGTGCTCGGTAAACTGTTCTAATTTCAGTACGAGCTAATATTCGTGCTAGAAAAAGCTCTATTCACACCGAATGAATTCTGTGGAGCATTCATCAAAAACTGTGGTCTATCAGAATTTCCATTCCATGTCATGTGGAATATCTCTATACCGGACAACAAGCCACCCGTGAATCCGTGGCCGACGATCCCTGTAAGAGCGCTCATTTGTGATATATTCTCCCCAATAAATATATATGTTCAGGACAACAAGCCTACCTACAGAGTCCTACATCTGTCAGACATTCACATTGACCGACAATATGCTGTCGGTTCTGAAGCTTACTGTCAGCTGGATGATGCATTAGGCACATATGCTATGTGTTGCAGAGATTATGCTGATGACACTTCAGATTCACGAACGAAGAAAAGTGAGTTAACTGAATTCTGATGATGATACAAAGTGGGAGAAGTAAATCATTGGCATTCCCCGCAATTTCCGATCTCTTCAATGGATTTGTGTGCTCGCCTGCAGTCCATCTGTCTTCTATCAAAGAGACCCATGTTGTACTTTAACCCATTTTCGACCGCGTCTTTTATATTGTCCTTGCAATGACTTTTGATTTCTCTTATAACTGTAGTTGGAGATGAATGATTCCTGGACCACAATGCCTCAAGATTCTCTAGAAGGCTGTGAGCTCAGCTAATACTTGAAAACTTGAAAAAATTATAAGAACACTTGATAAATAATGCACATAGTACTACAGGGAAGGGCAGAGGTGTTGAAGTGGCAAGAGGGGCACTATCTCACATGCACGATCAGGGGATCGAATCCCGGATCGGTGCCCGCCTAGGCCAACCAAGCATTCCATCCCTCCGGTGTCGGTGGATTGGTACCAGACTCATCTTTGTACATCGGTTGGCCACCGCAAGTCATTGTATAGGCCACATACGCACACATAACGCCACTCCGATTCTGAATGGAAGTCGAGTGCGGGTGCCCATCCCTCAGACCGGATTGATCAACGCCAAAAACTTTATCCTTTAATACTGCAGGGGCACGATAGGGGTGTGGCCCGCCGGTGGCCGCGCCGGCTTCAATGGGTTAATGCTTGAACATACTCGAATTTCAGAGCCGATCTACGTTCCTTCTGGACCATGGGGAATGCCTTATTCGTGCGATTTACCTTATCAAACATTTGATGCCGCTCTCAGCCACATAAGCAAGGCGCACAAAGACGTAAGACTTTTTCTTCCAATTGAAATTTTATTCTTGGGAATACCTAGCCTATAAAGACTTGATGGAGATCGATTCCATTGCGACGGAAAGGCTTTTTCAAGTTTCTGAGTGTTAAAATATAATAAACATCGAGGTGGTTATCAAGGATCCCACTAATTATCCTGGCAAGGGAAGTTCATGTAACTGAGTCTGTTTATTCTCCATCAGTACAGGGTTCCCTACGGCTTGCGAAATCCAGCGGATTTTAGGCTCGATTGAATGAATCAAGGTTATCAAGACCTAGTTCGAGCGATGTAAAAACTAGAAGGTGGTCGTAGGAATGATAAGGCGGACATATGTTAAAATCATTGAAGGGGTGATTTGCTATGTAGTTGAAAAAAAACCGGGGAAATTATTTGGATGGCAATATGTTTCGCCTCTACTCGTACAAGTCACTTTTTTATCTAATCCTAGGTTTATAGTCGTGGGCTAGACGAAAACAAAAGAAAACAATCAAAAACGGCTCAACAATTAGTGATAACAATCAAAGCAAGGCAAAAATAACGTGTAATAAGTAGTAATCAATCGAAATAAAAAACTGTAGAGGTATGATTCTGTCGCCATCCTAGATCATCGAGGTAGTTGTTCCTAATCCTGATCGTCCAGGAATTGGTTTCAATAATATTTCCGGCCTGCTTTGCTGAAATGAAGATTGCAGGAGGATCTGGGAATTTTCCTAGGTTCAATGAGTCAAAACCTCGGCAAAATTATCTTCTACCACCGGAAATACAATTTCAAACAAAATAGTGAGACAGGGTTGGTCAGATGACTTTCATAACTTTTGAGTATCAACAATCTAGCATCAAAACTCCTGACAATTCCATCGCATGCCACCGGGAAGGTTATTGAAGAAACAGAATCGATTGAGAACGAAATAAAGTAAATCTCCGCAGAGGAAGTATTTATTGGCAACAAATGATAGGTGATTGTAATGATGAATATCTAACGATGTTTTCAGTTGGATTACATAATGATCACTGGAGACTTCGAAGCACATGATTCTTGGGATTATACACAAGACTTGACACGAGCAAATATCCGGAATTTGACGGCTCTACTGCTGAAATACTTCCCTAAAACTCCTGTCTACGTATCCATAGGAAACCATGAAGGAGTGCCACAAGATGCGTAAGTTTTCGAAGTTTTGACTGGAAATTTCTGGTGCAATCGTTTCTTTTATCTTTTTTTTGCCTAATTATTTGATGGACTCATGGTAAACATACTAATTATCATACTATACTGAGCTGTTATGAGTCCGGTAAGTGTACTAGTTGATTTGCGGTTCGATTTTTAGAATGGCACCACATACAATGCCCGAGTACGATCAACGAGGACCACAATGGTTATACTCCCTCATGAAGGAGATGTGGTCCAATTGGCTACCACAATCCTCTCTGGCTGATGTTCAGTAGTAAGCGCCCAAACATTTTCGCTCTTCTTCTTTTTTAGCAAAATTTCCGAGATTCACTATTTGCTGTTTACAGTCGGGCCAGCTACGCCGTGTACCCGAAACCGGGCTTGAAATTGATCTCTATCAACACGGTCTACTGTTCGGAATTCAACTTGTGAGTCTTGTTTCCGAAGAAGACAACAATTATCGCTAATTGATCTTTAAAAGATTATGTTTACTGTTTTCAGTTACCTCTACATCAATCAAGTAGATCCCGATGCTACGCTGGAGTGGCTGATAGATGAGCTTGTCGATTCAGAAGCTAAGGGAGATAAGGTGGGATTTTTTTGGAATTTCAATTTTGTATTCTCATTCAAATCGGTACAGGACCGGCGAGGTTGAACGTATATGCTCTTCAATTCCTCATTTTAGGTCCACATTATTTCTCATATACCACCTGGTGATGATTACTGTCTCAAAGGATGGTCATACAACTTCTTCGAGATAGTGAAAAGGTACGGGATACTTCTTAAACTGCATAAACTCATAAAATACTGTGACTTTGCATTTGTTACTCTTCAGAAAACCAATGTAATCGCTTCTGTTGAGAATTTCTGTAAGAAAAATGCTGCTGACATGGTGTGCACTTAGACACGATCCTATTCAAGAAATTCGTTGCTCGCATTGCATAGAGCTTCTCCGATTTTCAATCCCAGGATATGCAAGAGTTAGAAGATTTCCAAAAATTTTGAAAGAAACTTGGAGAGTCTGGATTGGGGCAATGGCTTTGTGAAAATATTAAGCTCAGATGAGTTGACACAGAAGGAGCCTAGGTGCTCGTGCTGCGTGAGAGGTAAATGATTCCCGAGGAGCAGTAACATGGCCGTTGTGACATTTTTTTCATTACAACTTATTGTGCTGATCCAGTTTCCACGGCAAATTGTAAATTTGCAGATTCGAGAATACTATTGCTCAGCAATTTTACGGACATACTCACAATGATCACTTCCAGGTGAGTCCATTGAGGGCATGTCCCTTTTTCGAGGGGGTACTACTCCTACTCCTCTTCGAGTCCAGTGAGCCCTTTCCTTATTATTACTGTTAATCGAATAATCCACTATGTGGTGAGCCACCGATTCTTCAAGATGTTTGTTGATAGATGAAAAATTGTACGAATTATTCGTGAAAAATTTGTTTTTTTGTAGGTTTATTATGACCCAGATGACAACATGCGACCATTTCACTTCAACTGGATTACTCCTTCTATCACAACATTTGACTTCAATCATCCGGCTTACAGAATTTACACCATTGATGGAGGTTACTCTGGAGCCACCTATGTGAGTACCTATTACTATAAGAATTTCACTTTCAAATCCACTTTTGTAGATTAATGATCGATACTAAAGTCTTTCTACAGTCTATAATGCGAAGCCAGCAAGACAACTTTCTTTTATCGAAACGTTTTCACCAAGATCTATGCATCCACAGCAGGCCCTAAAATCACGAACGTTCAGCTTCAGGGAAACCATTTGGCGACTTCGGGGGTGGAGAACTGCTTCTGCATGAAGAGGGAACGGGAGGAGTTCTGAGGAAGGGCTTGTGAATGTGACAAACGGGACCAACAGGGCTCACGAGCACTTGACGTCCCATCGCTAAGCAGAATCTGAGGACTAGGAGGGATGGCACCATTCCAAGTCTAATGTTTTCAGTCATTCAAATGGGAATTATATCATGATCACAAAATAAGAGTGGATCACACTGACCATGTTATAGCTGAGCATCTCTCCAGCTCCTTATAGGCTGGGAAAAAAAACCTTCTAGCCGACGTAGGGCTTCAAATCATGGCCCTCCATGGTAGGTTTCTGGTTAGTCTGTCGTGCAAGGAGACGAGAATCTCTGCTGGGTATCTGTGACCCAAACTAGTGGAATGACATCTGAGTTTATTTTTTGAGGTCCATTTTTCTTGGGGAGGTTTTTGACGACAGCTTATCCATTCGTTACAAGTTTCATTTGTCAAAATGGGTCAAATGGAACTTGCCAGTCTAAATGACGTTACAAACTTCTCAGCCACAAGTTTGCATAGAACAATTGGGTCCGATTCATTCAAAACAGACAGGATTTTCGGTCCAAGACAGGCATTTTTTGACTTTTCTCAATAATGTAACGTTGTGCTCAAGTTTGTGACATTTCAAATTTTGAACATTGGCTGCTCAGACGTGTAGTCATTGGTTAGTAAACGAGAAAATGTGCTATTCTCACCTCTCACCACTTGAAAAATAGCGTTTTTTTTGCTTCAGACTGTTAAAGATGCGGAGACATACTATGGAAATGTAACTGAAGCGAATATAGATAATAAGCCACCAGTATGGAGACTAGAATACACTACAAAAGTAAGTTATACAGGGTGGCTGAAAAGTATAGGACGCGCCGTTCGACGCTTGCTGGCACCCTGCCGATGGGTATTTTCAGAATCTTGTGGGACTTTTAGAAAGCTTGGGATCTGTACAAGAATCCATATAAGCCATTCGAATGACCGTTCTCCCGAACAGTCGCTACGAAAGTTTCTGCGCATTGACCCACTTTCAAGAAGCTGCTCAGAGAAGGTTTCACGAGCTGCGACATTGCGAAACGACTCGGTGTTCCCTCCCCAACCGTACGGAATGTTGCCTCTGCTCTCAGGAATCGAGGACGAGCCTCTGCGATGCCAAAAAGGGGACGACCGAGAACAGTGAACACACTGAAGATTCGTGACACCACCAGGAAGAGGATCACCCGCAACCATGGAGTCAACATGAATCGGATTGCTTCGGACCTCAACATCAACCGTCAAACCATCCAGAAAATTGCGAAACGCGACCTCAAGCTGAACAATTATCGGCTCCGTCGAGGACAATTTCATTCAGAGCAGTCCAAGCAAAGTCGACTGATAAAATGCAAAAAACTTTTTGAGAGCTCAGTGCACGCCGCATCTCTGACGTGATCTGGACCGATGGGAAAATTTTCACCGCAGAACACTATCCAATCCGTACAAACCAGAGAAAGTTGTTGTCAAAAGCTGACACCAGGTCCCCAGAACGTAGTCTAGTGCACAGCAGGCTACCTTCCAAAAGTGGGATGGTTTGGGCCGGGATGACATCAGAAAGCAAAACACCTTTGGTCTTCATCGACAGAAATGTTAAAAATGAACTCCGAGGTCCACCAAAAGGTAGTTTTAATGGACGCTTTGCTACCTTGGGTCACTGAACACTTTCGTAACCGATCATTCGTCCATCAGCAAGATTGGGCGTCTCCTCATGCCTCGAAGTTGACAAAAGCCGTACGGGACGCGCACTTCCCCGGTTACTGAGGTAAAGACATCTGACCTTCCTCTCCGCCAGATCTCAATTCAATGGACTTCTCTGTGTGGGAGTATTTGAAGAGCGAAATCGCAGGACGCTCCTACCGCATGTTTGACGCTCAAAAGTTGGCGCTTCAGAAGGCGTGGGACGATATCGACGTCGACTACCTGCGGCGTACGGTCGATTCAGTCATTGAGAGTATGAAGGCCTGTGTAAGAGCAAAAGGATCGAACCTTGAACACCTGCCGTCTTAAATGATCGTGTAGTTCTACTCTATTCCACATTAAGCTTATTTGTCTCTCTGGTCTCTATCTTTGCAGTTACGCTTACAAATGCGGCGTCCTATACTTTTCAGCCACCCTGTAGAAAAGCTTTTCTGAGAGAATTGCTATCATTGCTCTACCAATTCTGACGTCTATAGGAGTTCTACAATATGACCGACTTCTCACCACAATCTTGGTCAGCACTTAGCGATCGTCTTTGGAAAGACAAAGAGCTCTTCCGAAAATTCATGAAGTGGGTTTATAACAAGAATTATTTGAGAGATGGTTTACCTTCGAGACCATGAAAAATAGTGAAAATACTGGCTTCTTTCAGTAAGAGCTTCTTTGGATACTAGTTATGCATCCAAGTGTGGCTATAGAACACAAAATGTGGGGCCTCGACCTGGGCATCCTTGGTCATCAAAAAAAGAGGGGCTTTCTTGCCCATTCATGGATCCGTAGGGAGTCGAACGTACCATGTACTGGTGTATGTACTGGTCTCAATAAAAGTAGTTTCTCCTCATTCGTGATTCATAGGACGGGCGTGTTTCCAAGAGATCTACCCTAAAAGTAGTACCGGCATGACTTGAGGAGGCTTTTTTCACTTTTTCTTCCAACTGACATGCTCATGATGGCGGAGCGCTAATATTGCCACTGCAGTGCATAAATGCGAGCTCAAAATCGCGTTGCTTCCTCTTCAAGTTGGGGTAGTCCAGGGTGTTTCCCACTGATGAAAACCGATTGCTTCGATGAATCGGAGTTTCTTATAGGCAGAGTGAAAAGGGTAGTTGGTAGTTCCGGTCTTCATGGGGCATCATGAGGGATTCGGTTACTGAAGATTGTGACCCAGCTGCCCTCAGGTAGATTAAGTGGACCACCTTGAATGACTCGTTCATTCCCAGTTCATCCACTTAAACAGAATCTGAAGAAAAGTATAAGGGGATTAAGGGATAGTGTAAAGGGAGTAGGGGAGTTCCCATATAATTTGCTGATGCTCTTATTTGGTGGTTTCCGGGCTAGTACCAATCGGAACTGAGCACTTCTATTCCCTTCAGCTTATGGGTAATAGGAAATACTATTCTTTATCGCCAATTATCATTGAAATGAAGTTTGTCATACTAAAGGTAAGAGGAAGCAAGCACATCTAACACATCAAAGTTAATGTGAGAATTAAGGAATTACTACCGGAACGACTTCAACAATGAGTGCTACATGGATGACAGCTGCAGGAGAAGTTTCGTTTGCGCTATGAAGCAAGCAAGAAGTTATGATGAAACCTTTTGTGCAGGATTGAAGTAGTAAAATTTAGCCATGATTTTTTGTAACTTGATTTTTGTGATTACTCAATACATGATGGACCTAACCAGCACTTTGAAATTGACTGGTTTTAGAGTTTTCAGCTTTTGAGACCACATCTACTCCTATGGGTAATCTCTACAGCTTCACATACACGAACACTTTATAGAAAAGAGATTCATTCAAAGCAGCTAACACAAGTCAATGACATTCAAGCCCTCTTTGCTGCTTTTCTTCTAACCACACGCTTTTTGCTAGCACCATGGCGCTTCCGGTGTCGTCTAGCTGGTCCACCACTGTAGCCACTTGTGCCAACTCCACCGCTGCCGCCCATACCACTGCCTCCTCCAATTACTCCGCCGCTACCGCTTCCGCCATTACCGGCTCCGCCGTTACCACCTCCACCATTGCCGCCTGCATAACCATTTCCGTTCCGTGGAGGACATGGACAGTATCCACCATCATTACTAGGGCCGGCATCGTTACCAGGCGCTCCTGGAGCTCCGGCAGGGCCAGCTTGCCCTGGGTTTCCATCTGGTCCAGGAGGCCCTGGTGGGCCAGGCAGGCTACCGCCACCGGCACTACCATCCTGACCTGGCTGTCCTGGCGTTCCATCAGGTCCTGGAGGACCAGGTGGTCCTGGCAGTCCTGCTCCACTGGTTCCAGGTGCTCCTGGCTGACCGGGAGATCCAGGTTGTCCATCGCTACCAGGTTGACCAGCGTCTCCTGGTGGTCCAGGAGGTCCAGGTGGTGAGAGTCCAGATCCACCTCCAGGAGCGCCAGGGTTCCCATCTGGTCCAGCTGGGCCGGGGCCTCCGTCTGGTCCTGGTGGTCCTGGAGGTCCAACTGGACACGAAATACAACCGCCTCCATACTCGCCACCACCGCTGCCGCCGGCATTTCCTGGCATTCCAGCTTGTCCGGGTAGTCCATCCTCTCCAGGGAGTCCGGGTTCTCCAGGAGGTCCAGGTGGTCCTGCAGGGCAGCCGCTGGCTTGTTGACCGCAATTGCATTGTGATCCGCCTCCTCCTGTGCCTCCTCCTGAGCTGTAGCTAGATTGTCTGCGTTTCACAAACACTGCACGCTTATCTCGAGTCATTCCAGGGGTTGATCTCATTTCGTACCATGCGGAGTTGGCTAGGTCCTTGAACAAAAGCAATAGTTAAGCTCTTCAATAGTTTTGAATGTTCTGGAACTCTAGGGCTTACCTTAAAGCCGTCGAGCTCGAAGATGACGTCGTCGTAGAAGGTGTTGATATCATTGACGATATAGACGACTGTCACCAATGAGACGACAACGGCCACTGCAGTTACAGTAGCAACTCCGCTAGCCAAAGTGGTTAGTCCCATCTCTGAAAAAAAAATGATTCAATGGCGCAAGAATTTGAGGAAGAACTTTGAGAAGGAAAAGACGAAAAAGAGGAGGATGTGGAGAAACTATTCAGGAGTGAACTGGAGTTTCTACTCTATGTCTTTCATATATAGGCCAAATCAAGGTCACTGGCACAAAGGGTGATAACGCATACTTTGGGTATTTCGGTTTTCGCACTGCTTTACAGTGCGTGCAAACGACAAGTAAAACTGAAAGTTTTCATCAGAACACCATGCACTGATCATTGCGAGAAATAAATCTCTCCTGCTTAGTAAATGCGCGGTTCTTTAATGCAGAAGAACATTCAAAAGCGCATCGTCAATCAGTTATTCAACCGGAATTATCCAAATGCCCTGAAAATCTACCTGGGATATGGCATAATGTTGTATATTCCAAAGTATCAAGCACATTCCTTTAGGTGATAAGATCAGGAAATAAGTGGTCGGAATGAATGGTAGAGGTGGAGGTAGTGTGGTGGCAAGTGGCGCGCACCCGGACACCTGCATAAACCAGGAAACGAATCTCGGATCATTTCCTACCTAGGTCATTGAAGCCTTCATTGTATAGGCTACATAAACATTCAAAAAGCCGCTACGAATCCAGTGGAATAAAATGCTAGGGTGCATCCTACAAGTACGGATTATTAACGCGAAAAGACGTTACCCACAGCAAATTTCTTTGAAATCAACGCAACCTGTCCGGAACAATTTTTAGGGCCCCTTTCAAGGAGTCGGTAGATTTTGTGAGATTTTCTCTTCTCTTTTTTGCAACTCTGGTTCGGTTGTTACGTATTGGTTGCGATACAGTTTTGTTCCAACAACAGGTTTTTGATTTTAGGTTTGTACCAACTTTTTTAGAATTACCTTCAGTATGGTACCGCACTAGGGGTGTGGTGCGTTAGGAACGAAATGGTCGCGTCGCAGTGAGAGGGGCGTCGCGCGCGAATGAATGTAGCAGGATGCAGCAGTAGGTAAGAAATACAAGAACAAAAGTACTAATAGTAGAATTATGCATAAAATAATGATCGCATATCGATTGAGCTGTTCGAAGAACGCTAGAGCTGTAATAACGGCGAATGAGTGGTCCGCGACAGCCGCGTGCGGCGAATAGATTACCCAAAATCGTTCCTAACGCCCGTCTCCCCCGCACTAGCAGGCGAACTATGAGAAGCTGTATATGCTCTCTTTGTTTTCCAGCTATAAATATTTATTTTCTTTTTTGAAACACATTACATCGCTTTTTCGCACATGTTGGGATCGAACCCCATGTTGTGACTTCCCATGAAAAAGCATGGAAGGCTGGCTCGGCACAGTCTGGCCTTTGTTCCTCGATTTGATGACAGAGAAACATGTAAGTAGTTAGGTTCAGGTCTTAATTTTTATAAAAACAAAAAGAATTATCATAATCACAAAGTAAATAGAAGCTACCATTTTTGCTGATGGAACGGTCTTTTTCTTTGCTTTTATATGCGAAGGAAAAAAGGATTTATGAGACCATCAATCACAAGAAGGACAGGCCTCTCTATTTTCGCAACTCCTACGATTGTATCCGAGCTCCCAGAGATCCTGGAGTGAACAAGAGCTGACTTCAACGAGAAGCGTTTTTGAAGAGATTCCAAGGATCATACATACAAGTTTGCCAGTTTCAAAATTCGGTCGCATTCGCTTTTGAACGATATTCGAAAGATTAAACGAATGTGCAAGAAATTTGCCATTCTTTGTCTGATCCCCTGCACCGTATTCGCGTTACGAGCTGCTTTGAAAAAACACACGCCACGTGCTTCATTGAGCTATGTCGCTTACTATAGCCTCAACTTCAGAAACGATCATCGCGAAGGTAAGTACTCAGATGATTCGTTCAAGCGATCCAAGAAAGCTTTTGTTTATTCCCTTCATCCGATTTCATTCCTGAACTAAGTCATTTCCTGCAATGTATGTGGGGTGGCCATGTTTTTGCCACAAATTTCGGCTATTTAATACTGTTCCTTCAAATAGTTCAGGTTAAGTTGAAAATACACAGACGACACACATGACATTCTGAATGAGTTTATCGGCAAAATAGCAAACATGATCCACCACTACAATAGTAAGCAACAAAAGCAAAAGCGGTGTTCAGGAGAAGCTCATAAATTACACTCAAAATTGAAATTTTTTTGAAATACATAATGCTTTGATATGTGAAATAATGACAAAAAAGAAGTTTACATGACAAAAATCACACAAATTCTACAACATGAAAAGTTTAACTAGAATTATTGGGATCACAATACCAGACAAAAATAAAGACGATGAAGAATTACATAGATCCGTATCGCAGCAGCAAAGTGTGACGCCATCTGTTGGGATTATGCAGCTACTGCCCTGGAAATTTTGTAAGATATTCCCTACAAACTGAATGAAGTCTAGAATTAGAAATAAGTGTCACTTTAAGTTTTGCCTATCCGCTCACCAAATCATGTCCTGAGATGAGCTATTTACTTCCAGAAAAAACTTAACTTTTACTTGCAGGGAGTAACGATCCAGACAACATTTTCGTACCCAAATTACTTCCTATGACAAGACAAAGCAGCAGCTGACTCGGATTTAGGTGTGAAAAATGATTTTTTGAGGGATTGATCAACGTCGAGCACAGTCCTTTATGGAGATGGTGCGACAATCATGTCGTGCATTACTAGAAGCATATGGATTGGGGTAGGTGAACCAGATATAGGAGGCGTACCTTTGCTTACGATTAAGGGTATTGTATAAGCGCCTGATTATCCTCAAAGTACTGTTTTTCCTTGATCTATTGAAGGAAAATGTCGAGCTAGAACATTCTGCAGTGTACAGGCAATGAAAACGCGGGGTCCGGGAACTTCTCCCCTAACACGGCGTCGCACACGCCGCACCCGCCGCCTACCGCAGGATTGCGATGGAAGATTGGAGCGCGCAATTCGTGAGGTAGGGAGTCCTTTAATTACTTGAGTTGGCTGGCCGCTCTTTTCAATTTCGATGCGGTCTCGATCGTCGTTTATATAGGAGGCGTCATTTTGATTGATCAAGTCTAATAAACATGAAAACTAAAAAAAAACGATAAAATCCAATGGAAAAGCAAGCCAGTCAAGGAAAAATATCGCGTTCTATCGATTTGCCGGAGGCGGGGTGAGTACGGTAATTGCAGTGGCATTTGCCGCATGCCGTAAGGGAGAATGCCGCGATAGGGGAGAAGTTCCGTTATCATGAAAACGCGTAGCAATGAACTAAGGTATCAAGCAATCTACCCTTTACTCTTTCTGCGATCAAAAATAACTTTTTTTTCTTTTAGACGCGTGCAATGGCACGCATGAATAAATAAATAAATAAATAATCGTGGTATTAATGTGTTTGCTAACGCAACCAATGCAAACACACGTGATTATGCATTCGATGCTTCTGTGCTGAACAGGTTTTCAATGGTGGGATTTGTAATTGCCTGACATCAAGACAACGTTCCTTGGAAGCTGGAACTCAACATACTACCTAGTCCCGTTGTGTGATTTAACCACCAGCATGACCTTTAGGAGCATGATTTAATCTTTCCCTTCAGAGTTCCCCTAAAAATTTTTTTACATGGCGTTGGTAGCTGTCCTGGTGATGCTTACGGTGACCAACCAGTTGCAAAAATGCTCGTTCGATTGAGAACAGAAAAGGCCAGCGAACTGATAGTGCCTCTGAGCATAGCCTTATCGGTAACCCACATGACCGTCGGGTAACGGAACTTCTCCCCTATCGCGGCATTCTCCCTTGCGGCATGCGGCAAATGCCATTGCAACTACCGTACTCACCCCGCCTCCCGCCAATCGATAGGACGCGATATTTTTCGTTGATTAGCTTGCTTTTTCATCGGATTTGATCGTTTTTTCTTCTGTTTCTTTTTAGTTTTCAGTTCTTTTAATTATTGAATTGGCTGACCGCTCTTTGCAATTCCAATGCGGTCTTGATCGTCGTTTATATAGTAGGAGTCATTTTAATTTATCAAGTCTAGTTAACATGAAAAAAAAACATGAACTAGACTTGATAAATTAAAATGACTCCTACTATATAAACGACGATCAAGACCGCATTGGAATTGCAAAGAGCGGTCAGCCAATTCAATAATTAAAGGACTCCCTACCTCAAAAATTGCGCGCTCCAATATTCCATCGCAATCCTGCGATACGCGGCGGGTGCGGCGTGTGCGACGCCGTGTTAGGGGAGAAGTTCCCGGACCCCATGACCGTCTATCAAAAGACGGAGTGATCGAAAATCGGCCTGTCCAGTTTGAAAGGCAATGTTCTCGGGTATCAGAAAGAAAGGCTGAAGGACTCAGACAAAAAGTTTAAGATTTCAAAAGTCGGGACAAAGTTAGTCCCACAATAGCCTGTAACATCTTACTTAGGCACGAACAAATTGGTGGAGTTCACAATGTTACCCAAAAAGGAAAGCAAGAAGTTGCCTCTGTACAGGCTCCATAGACCTAGTTTTCAATTTCCACAAGCCTAGTTTTGAAGAGCACAATATCAAGAGTTTACACTTCCAGAGATCCATAAATGCTTGAGACAAGAATCTTACAAGAATTAAAAACTGTCGGAGCACATACCAAACATAAACCGGTGTCACATCCATACGTTCTTACAAGCCATTGACCACTTTGAGATATTGCCCTACAATAATGACAATAGAAAATGGTTCTAGTAGTAATGGTAAGTATAAATGATCTCCACCAACTTTGTACAATAGTGACTGCTAGCCATGCAAGGGAGTTGTCTTGTAGGTTTGCTATCGTTAGTCAACGCTTCTGTAAGACATTCACTTCATGGAGCCGTATCGATCGCTCAGTTCGTTACATTTATTCAAAAAAAAAATCGCTTTAAAAAGCAACGGGCATTGTAAGGACCATCAAAAAATAAACGTACGAGTATAACATCGGATTGCTGCAGTAGAAGTGGCTAGTGATATGAAAATAACGAACAGCAGTTTACAAGCGGCCATTTGCCAGAATTGATTGCGCTGTTGTGTATACATAGCGAGCAGCCGATAAGAAACCGATCATGGAAAGTTCAAATCGCTGAAAACCGCGCTGTCCAGAAAAGGGCCGATCGGCATGGTATCGCAACTTCCGACTGGCAAGTTGGACAAGTCGTTTCTGTTGAAACTTATAGCCCGTTATGTTCGGGATCGGTATTGTTCGAGATGATTGTAGGTGAGTATTGGATGACGTTCTGCATTAGCTATACTCAGCTGTGCTAATACTGGGTGTTTGCCATTTGACAGAAATAGGAAAACTCGGTTATGGAAGTTTAGTCAAAACTAGAAAAGAACTTCAGAAGCGCTTTATGCTATGCCACAACAGGTGATCTCAAAGAGTGTTGTGAAGGCTATTTAGAAGCATTTAAAGCGTCAAGAAGTCGTCTGGATCTTCTTGCACTGGTGCCATGACCGGAACTACTGAAATAAGAATTTCTGGTCGTTGAGGGTATGTGCACGCCTCACAGACTTTTTCCTTCTACTGCAACTGCAGAATAACAGGTTTTGAATGCCGTATAAAGGAATACGTAATAATTTCTATGGCTATCGTTCGGGGAGGCAAGAGCGCTCTACTCCCCGCAAAGCCAATAACCGAAGAAAGTCTGGGAAGATAGATAACCATTCCGATGAAAGTCGAGTAAGGGGCGATTGAAAAGAAGCCCATGGAAACCACAAGACTTCACCCTCTTTTC
The DNA here is from genome assembly GCA_000469685.2 of Haemonchus contortus. NCBI lineage: Eukaryota > Metazoa > Nematoda > Chromadorea > Rhabditida > Trichostrongylidae > Haemonchus > Haemonchus contortus. Next base: position 40,294,891 of record LS997565.1, read on the forward strand.
GATGTTAACGTGCGATGATACCGAACTTCTCTTCCTCTTTACTTTCTTAATAATCCTACTTTATATAATTCGCTAAGTGTGTCTGTTAGTGTGTCGGTGTGTTTGTGTGTGTGTGTGTTTGTTTGTGTGTGTCGGTGTGTGTTTGACCGAAAATTCATACCTCCTGTCCCCGTGGACCTAGAGCGTTCAAATTTGATAGGAGTAAAGGGGGCAGGATGGGAACACCTATGGTAAGTGGCAGGACCGGACTCCGTTCACAGGGAGCGAGGCGTGAACGATAAAAATTTTCAGGTCGCAAATTCATAATTCCTGTCCCCATGGACCTAGAGCGTTCAAACTTGGTAGGGGCACAGGCGACAGGACGTGAGCAGTTATGGTGGGTGGCAGGACCAGAATTCGTGCACAGGGGGCGGGGTTTTGCGCCAAAAAAGTCAATTTGGCCCTAGGCGTTCAAACTTGACAGGAGTAGGGGCGGCAGGATGGAACATTTATCGTAGGTGCGAGGACCGGACCCTGCTCATAGAAGGCGAGGTTACGCCAAAATTTTCAGTTTGGCTCTAGGGCGTTCAAACTTGATAGGAGGCAGGCGGCAGTATGGGAACACTTATGGTGAGTACTCCGCCCCCGAGGGACGGGGTTTCCGCGAGATAAATGAGTGAGAATCCATAACTCCTGATCCCGTGGATTGGAGAGCAAAATCAATAGGAGGAGGTGACAATAGAAGAGGCCTTAGAGAAGAAGATCCACTCACCAATCACCTCCTAGCGCCTTTGTTATTTACGATCTAGCTTTGACTTTTTGATGTTTCATTCGACAAGGAGGGTAAGTGGTGTGATTATAATGAGATCAGTTCGGTTCACTTCTTGCTGTTAGATTACGACCGCTACCCAACAGAGTTTGCGATTAAGTGAAAGATCACGGTTTCTCTTCGCTTTAATATCATTCTTAACTAAATTTATCCGTCCGGTAATAATGTTGGAATCACATTGAATGATGTATCCGTAGAGAAAAGGAGGTACATCTTTGAAGGCATTTGATAGTCTATACTCTCGCTCAGCGAAAAAGCGAAATAACATATTAAGAAGGAGGAATTTCATAATTCGATATTTCTCGGGCAAAGTCCCTTTGCCCCAAGAAGGATGTCGCGGTAGCGACGCCTACAATCGCCCCGCCCTTCGACCCCGACGCTCATCATTCCTTTCAATTCCGTTATTGTAAGACGGTCGTGCCGTCTCTGCGAGCAATAAACGTTAGTGCTGTGGGACTTAGCACATCTGGTGCATCGGCCGGGAATCGAACCCGGGCCCCCCGCGTGGCAGGCGAGCATTCTACCACTGAACCACCGACGAATGAGAGCTCTTGATGACGGCACATTGATGGTGGCTAACATAGCAGCCTCAGCCGCGATGAAGTCTGTGAATACTTTTTTCTCTGAAAAATCGCCTTTGTGATATAACGATGTTCTTTCGGACACAGCGAGGTTGGTTTACAGAAAAAATCGCTCCCAATTCGGAGCTAATACTGAGGGTGTAGAGTTTTCAAAGCAAAAGGAGAATTCGAAGTGTTATTTACGCATAGCAAATTTCCCACAGGAAGAAGGAGCGCCCGGCGTAGCCGGGCGAACCTATATCCATTTATAACTAGCTTCTTAAAATTCGAAATGACGATCATGGAGCACACCCATATATTATACTTTGACTATTCCTGTCCCAGAAACAACTCCTCTCCTGTCGATACCATTTGGGTGTAGGTGAGAAAGATGGAAATATACACAACAAGGCGTCATCCAGATGAATCATTGTTCCGAATGTGCCAGGGCCAATGCTTTTTTATGAAACTCATCAATGTGCAATGCCGAATAAAAAGACTTTATTTCTAGACTTTTTTCTGAGGTTAAAAGAAGCATTCTTCTGTCAAAACTACTACAACGATTAGCTGATGATTACTAAAAGTCCAAACAACGAGATCATATTAGGGTGTAAATAGTTTAGCAACAACTATGGAGGCAATGATAGAAAGAACTGAAAATGACGAAGATGAGTTGCATAGATCCGTGCTGCAACAGCAGAATGTTACTCCTTTCAGCGGGTTCGAACAGCCGTCAGCCTGAAATTCCATAGTGTATATTAGCGCTCAATTCGGGTGTAGGTAGTGTGTAAATGTAAATGGCGCCACTATCACATGCATTGCCCCGATATCGAATTCCAGACTGATATCTGCATAGGCTGAGCAACGCATCACTACGCGGGGTCGGTCAATTAGTACCAGCTTTTTGGGGGCGGGCAGGGAGGGTTCTCGAAGCTAGGATTGATTCGCACCAAAATATCCTGGTAGTTTTGATAGTTCAAGATATTCTGGTGCTACATATATTCTACAATATTGCAGAGATGTACTCAGCGACAGAGTACTGTAGCGGGCGGGGCAGGTCAAATGATCAGAGTGAGCCTATCGCCTGAATGGTTGGATAACCCAAGCCTTCAGATACTGTATTACCCAATCTTTCTGAATTTACCTGGTTACTGTCGTGCTGAAGCTTTGAGGCTCGAGCAAATTTATGTATCAGCTAGTATTTAAACTATACAAACAATCACTCATACAGGAGAAACCTGTCCTCCTTCTCTTCAAAATGCAGGAGGGTGACTCGTATATCAATGGCGAATTCCCTTTCTTGACTCTCCCTATGAATCAGCTATACAACCAAAATAGTTTGGCTGTACGCAGCTATAAAAAGCTCGCTTCTTATCAGGGTTCCAAAAAAATTTTCTTTTTATCTCAGCCGATGTTATCGTGGTCACAACGCCTACGCAAAAGTGATAAAAACCGTTTTGTCGCACATGGGCATAAAATATAAGAGTGATGTAAAGAAGTTTACAAGGTGAATATATAGTATGCCCCTGCTACTTGTAAGTAGAGAAAAAAGTTTTTAACGTTAATAAATCCCACCTGAGCAACGCATTCGACTTCCATTCAAAATCGTAGTGGCGTTTTGAATGGCTCTGCGGTCTACACAACAACTTTCGGTAGCTAGGCGATATTCAAGTCGGTGCTATCACCCTCCCCCTACGATCTTGGTATCGAGCAATCGACCCCGGGTAGATGGCATGCTTTACTACACTGGTGTGCAAAACTTAGGGACGAAATGGATAATGTAACATAAAGCATCAAGGACTGGGTGGAAATAAATGAAAGTGTGGGACTATATTGCCAGACCTGCAACGGGTATGCACAGGGAGCTGGACTCTCCCTCGTGGAGGGATAGTTCAAATAAGGCGCGAAATATTGCTGCCCGCGCAAATCGAGGCAGTTGATAGGTAACAGAAAACAAAATTTTGAAATCAGTGAGTTGCTACAAAGTACTGTTGCGGTGTCCTTCTATGCATCATGTCCCACAGACGCCATCTGGATGGCTTCACACGAGGAAGATCATCGGGAAACTGGAAGAAGGTCGAACTATGACCAGTGTGGCTCAGGAGCTCGGCATCGCTCGCAGCGTCGTTTCACGTGCATGAAGAGCATTCCAAACCACTGGTACTGCTGCACGAAGGAGAGGAGGTGGTCGGCCAAGATCAACCACACCAAGGGATGACCGCTACATTGTGCAGCAGGCAAGAAGAGATCCACGTCAACCAGCTTCGGTGATTGCAATGACGTTTAACAGGACCTCGAGGCGAGCTATCTCACGCACCACAGTAGCACGACGACTGCACGGTGGCGGTCTGTTCGCCCGACGACCGCTACGATGTGTTCCTTTGACCCCCGCGCATCGGCGAGACCGTTTACGGTGGTGCCCGGAGCATAGCGAGTGGACCGATGAAGAATGGAGCCGCGTGCTCTTTTCGGATGAGAGCAGATTCAGTTTGAGTAGTGATTCTGGACGAACCCTTATATGGCGAGAGGTGGGAACACGCAACACTCCCAGAAACATCGTCGAACGGGACCGTTCTGGTGGCCGAGGTGTTAAGGTGTGGGGAGGCATCATGATGCATAGCCGTACTGACCTCCATATTTTTGAGCGTGGAACCCTTACCAGTCAGCGTTACTGTGACGAGGTACTCCTTCCTCATGTGCGTCTTTTCAGGGCTGCAGTGGGCCCTGAGTGCATTTTCATGGACGACAATGCGCGACCGCACCGAACAGCACAGGTGGAGGAACTACTGGCACAAGAGGATATCCGGCGAATGAAGTGGTCTGCCCGTTCCCCCGACCTAAATCCCATCGAGCACGTGTGGGATGCACTGGGTAGACGCATTGCAGCACGTCCAAATGCACCAGTGACCATCCAGCAATTGTCAATTGCGCTGATAGAGGAGTGGAATGCTCTACCACAGGAACTCATTACCAACCTCGTGGAAAGTATGGGATCGCGTTGCAGAGCATGTATTGCTGTCCGTGGTGATCACACACCCTATTAGGAACCGCGTCGCTTTTCTTGAAGGACCAGGATGAAATGTGAAGACCTATGTGAAATCAGTGCCTTTGAATAAAAATGTCATATCTTTTCGTCTTATTTCGAATTTCTGTCAGTTGTTTTCTGTGCAATACCGTTGTGGCCATCTCTTGGTATGAATTTCACCGAGTTCTGCTGCTTGGCAGGGGTACAGCGATCAAATGTTGCTTTCGTCCCTAAGTTTTGCACACCAGTGTAGTTCACACGAGAATCGATCCTGGAGCCACCTGTGCCATATTGTGTGAGGGTGCTACTACCCCACCTCCTTACAGTACACTGTGTATATCACAGTTTTTAAGCTTAACTCTGTGCCATAGTAGTTCAATTGGACGCCAAAATGGGGTAACATTCAGGATCGCATTAACTACGAGCATTCCAGCATTTAAGTCTTTTCCAGGCCTTCCACCAAGAGAATGTCAGCGCTTCCCTCTTCACTGGTAACTATGGATGGTCAATATTTCAGCTGCTGTTGATAATACTTATCGCAAACATATATTCCAGATTGAAAGATAATGAGAGCACAGAAATCGTGCTACTTTGATCAAGCCATTTTGCGCCATGATTACTGTTCAGTATTATGTAAAGAACTCATGAAATATTAGGTGTAAGATAGCAATATTCGTTGATTGCCATTGTTCTCACAAATGTCACCCGCCTGGTAACCACGAAGGGCTGAAAAAAATTGGTGGTCGGGAGTGCGAGGGCTTCTACGCGCGGCAGGGCAGCGAGGTATGTACATACGGTAAGTCGCTTGGGGTACAAGATCTTGCACCTGAGCGGCTGGGCATCCAGTGGTCCTACTTTCTATATTCGGATACTTCATTGAATCTGTGGGTTGAGTGTGCGGAGCGTGTGTTTAATTCGATAAAACGTACCGTACATGTATCTTCATCGCATTCATACGTTTGCACCTTCAAGCCATCACTTTCTATAACCGCACTGCAAGCAGAGGTTCAAGTTAATATCTAATCCAAGTTCATCAGCGCAGATAACGGATAATGAACGTATCGGAACTTTTACGCTCAATGAATTCAAAAAACACCACTGACTTTGAGCAGTACTTGTTCTTCGGGCAAGACTTTGTTTTCGTTGGTTTGCTTCCATCAGTCAACGACTCTGCAAAAACTTCTACCATTTTACATACAGAAGGGTACCTCTCACAAAAACCTTTCCAAGTCTTCAATCAAAGTTTACTTATGGAATAACTTCGAAAATGAAAGAAAGTAAGGTGTTGGGTGGAATTCGGATTGCTCATGAACCTCTGAGTAGACTACGTGGGGACCACTGTTCGATATGAAGCTCTGGGAAGTAAATTCTGGTAACCGTTGGACTTTTGCTATCCTCGAGCCTTCGGCAGTGCATGGAATGGCGAAAACCGCTTGGGAGATGATAGTTAAAGGCTTCTTCGAACTACAGAGCATGAAAGAAAACTCGGCATTATTTTAGATGCGCCCGTGTTTATACCCTCCTATGAGACGACTATCAGCCGAGAAGAAGTTCTTCAGTGATATTGTAGTCACGCCGACCCAGACAATCGCCGCTTGGATTGTCTTCATCATTATCGCAGAGTAGAACTAAGTTCTGCGAAAAGTCAACTGAGGCTCTATGGAGGACATCTTGTAGTTTATTCGAGGAACATGTTTGGAAAGTTTTGGAAAAAAAGTGATAAAGCCGAATTTTAGTTAGAACGTACGGTCATAGCAGTCGATTGCAGAAGCTAAGGTGATCATCGATGTTATGAATACGAAAACTCGAAAAGCAGCCATTTCATACGGACGATACGACGACGGTACCAATCCCTTTTATGCCCCGTTGAGGTTTAACGGCGTGAAGAGCACACATGTAAAGCTCTAGTAAATAGAGGTAGAAAGGCCAAAGGTTATGAGTGACACATAATCAGCTATGACGTTTTGGAGCCTTTGCATTGTCGCCTTTGCCTTGTCTGAGCTTTATCCTAGTTCCTCCATGCGTGAGTTCAGCCCTTCGGTGATGAAGGATGAGGTCGAATGTGAATGCACTCAGCCCAGGCAACCATCTCAAACAACCATTTCTACGAAGTGTTTTCATTTCTAAAAAAAAAGAGCAAAAGGTCCAGTATGGAGTATAGTAATCGACCAACGCTCTCTAAATAGGAAGAAAAGGAAAAATGAATACGTTCTTTTCAGCAAATCCATCCCCGCTTGGGAGAAGAGACGCATTTCTCACGTAGCCGAGTATTGGGGAGCAGTGCTAACCCCACTTGTGCGGCAGCCTGCGGGCCCTCAACCAGCCCTCGGCCTCAGCCCACACGTCCTCCAATGGAGGGAGTCTCCAAAAAAAATGATGATCGAGTGCTTTTGTTAGCACGAAATGGTCAGGTAGCCGACCTATGGATGTGAGCGTGGCTTCGGCTCACCGAGTTCAGTATGTGGAGTGTGGACTGGGCCGTTGAGCCGAGCTGCTTGCAGGGCATTGAACTTGATCAGTACCGTATTGCTGCTTTTACTGCTTACCATTGCTAAGTGGTAGAGGACAGACATGAAATTATGCTTGTGGGGTACTGATCATCAATCAGCAGATCAGTCCATGGTACAGTATACCATCTAATATCAAGAAATTCAGTATATCCTACCTTTTGGTTGCAATGTGTGAACCTCCGAGGGAACAAATCCCAGCAGTATTTCTCGAAGACAACCGTGCAAATTTTTGCTTTGATAAAGCAAGAATTCCTTAAGCCCTTCCCTGAGCTTTTAAGAGAAGGATTGTGGGTCGTCGTCGATGGAAATGGTTCATCGATGTTGCTCTGCCAAGTTGGCTACTGACCGCTGGACAATAAATATCAGCTTTTTGTGGTAATCACACTTACTCAAACTTTTACCTAACAGAGGGCTCGTCATCGGCAACACCATCTATGTGAACACTGTGAATGTCAGTCTGTGAAGTGAAGACACAGCGCACGACTGAAGAACCCGTGATTGCTTATTGGCACTAATTGTTGCCCACTGAAGAGGAGACATTGGAATTCAAACCGGTCTTTGAGCTGCTATTGCGTCTTATCTTCCTGGATCAGGAAGCGCTCGAAGACAAATATCAGTGCGAGTTCAAAAACCTTTCCAAACCGTCTTTTGCCTATAAATTCTTGACAAGAAGGGGGATTGGGGAGAGATAGGGTACTGAGGTAATCGAGTAGGTGAACTGAGCATTTTTCCCAGTTCCCTTCCCACCTCCCTATCATCCCATTGTTCGTCATCATGACCCAATCATAGGCTATTCTTGATTTTTTAGTGCCATTCTCGCCAACCCACCTTTCTGCATGGAAATAATTTCCCTTAAATCTGTCAGCAGTATGCAAACTTACACGGGACCTTCAAATAAACGGCCAGGTACAGCTTGTTTTAACCGTGCCCCTAAAAGAACACTCAATGACGGGGCTCTTCTGGCAGCGGCTGGGGAAGCAATGCTGAGGCGATCAAAAATTTCGAAAAAATAAAGCTGTCATAAAATGGATGAAGATAAAGAGCTTGGCTGACGTTCATCAATTCCGTAAATGCGATGCGCCCTGCATCCGACTTCCCTTCAGAGACGTAGCAGAGGTTTGTATTGTATACAAGAGCGTGAGAATGACTCCGGTGAATCGCCAATGTGCAAGTTAGTGTTTTCATCCTTCCACACGAGTTTGGTAACAATCCGATACGTGTCCGATGTCCGCTACGAAGGGAAGATGGAGGGTACCGAGCCGGCAATCGAACATTGAACATTACGTGTGGTAGTGTATCATTCGCCACTACACCGCCTCTGCTAGGATGGGTGAAAATGTGGTTGGTAGGGAGGGGGGGGGGGGGGGGCACCCATCCGGAGGTCAGTAAATCAAGAAAATAACTCAGTCTAACGTGTTAGCCCTTGTTATGTTAGCGCTGTATCGGATGATGCGGATAATGGGAACTGACCACCTTAGCTATTTTATGCGGTTTCAGCTGAGGAAATTTAGTTTCCCAAATAAGCCTAGGTAGTATAGAAGCACTTGGGTGGGTGGAATGATGGAATGATTACCTCCTGCAAAAAAAGGAAAGAAAACTTGCTCACCGTGGTGTTCCTTCCCTACGAACGCCCTCATTTAAAAACTGGCATGTCCGTGATATAGCGCGATATTTGATACTGACGTGGGCGCCCCCCCCCCCAACTCATTTTCACCCTCACTCCTATCGTCTTCTCCAAGCGGAACAGTGCAACTTCAACGTTGGTTTTCATGGCTACATACTTTTGAATTCTGTTTCAGCTCAAACGATTTTTCAGAGGCACGACGAGATGAACTTGTTCTCGATATTCCTGCCGCTAGTGACTCCAATAGTTTCAGTGGAGAATGTGAAATTCAGGGTCAGAAAATTCTTTTATTCCGAAAACAGTTATGTCTAGACATTGATCGTTGAGGAAAGGAGGATATTCTCATTTGTTCATTTCCCTCTTCAGACGTCTTATGCTTCTCTTGCGTAGTAACGTCTATTGGTAATGGCCCGCTCTCTAATCAGGACATGTGTGCAAGGAAGTTGTAAAGATGTAGCTGGATCTGCTAGAGTATAGCGAGCATTGAGGGTAGCGTTTGTGATCAAATCTTGGGATGCGTTTGAGCTTTCGATGAAAATGATTGAAAAGATGGACTGCTGTGCGCTTCGAAAACCACGAAAGGTTCATAAACATTGAAGAAATTACATATGCCACTCTTAACTTTAGGATGTTTCAGGTTCTTATCTATAGAGACACCGAGAAATGCGCTGCTGCTGCTTCAGCAAAAATGGCTACACTCCAAATTCGTAGAATGGTTATAGCGTATTTCAACAAGAAAACCAGACAGGTCTTGGAAGTATCGAAATATCATAAGAATTCCAAATATTATTATGACGCCATAGACACGTCGTCGAATGAAGAGTGGAAAGGAGACATGACAAACATTAGCATTGGAATCTATCTCGACTTTGTACGCACTAAAAACCTTCGCCGTAATGAAAACCCTGTCGTCAATCCCAGAGTGGCATACGATTTTTTGCATGATGAAAATGAACTTATTATTATTTTATTTTATTTTATTTATTTATTATTTTATTTTGGACCGAAAAAGGTTGATAGTTTTGCAGGTTGTACGTTTCCAACAACTGTACTGACAGTGGAAAGTGGATTGCAAACGAAGGGTATTACCGGCTTGACGTCGACACTGGAAACTACGTTCCTATTTATTATGTTCCTATTGAATCGGACTTTTACTACTGAATAAAAGTGCTGTCTCAGAAGAACTAATTGTAAAAGATGTCCTTGGAACATTGGAAATCTGGGTCACCTCACCCTGGTTCTTCAATTTAACGACGTCCATGGATATCTGTGACGGGACTATATAGGGCAGTCTCAGTGGTGACAGTCCTTATAACCTGTTGCTTCAAGATCCGATATCAGCTCTGGCATTATGCCAAGAGACAAGTGGGCACTTTTAAAGAACTTCTTCCACACCATGTATGTTCACAAAATAGAGCTGTTCTTAGCTTTGCCTGCTCATAGATCCTGACCATGGAGAGAGGATTTTAAAAATCTCAATGGCACGCTGTGAGGTAGTCAATTGACTGATGCCCTGATTGCATATTCGCTGACAAAACGCTAGAATTTGTAGCAAGGGTCAGGAGTCGAGAAGCAAGTCTCAATTCAATTTGTACGGTTCCCCTTCTGTCCTTTGAACTACATTCTACAACTATTTCCGTGATTTTGCCTATGTTTTCGCGGCCAACTCGGGAGAATCAGTCAAAAGCCTCACCTTAAAGTATCCGCCATTAGACTCCCACATTTTTGCTGCTCAATCTACACTTATTTCCTTCGAAAAAAGCTCCGAATAAATAGCTCTACGATTCCGCCATCACATAGGTGTACTATGCCTTAATACATCGCAAGGTCCCTCGTTGTCTTCTTCATGTTCGATCTCGATGAGCGTCGGCATAATTCCAATACAACTTTATTTTATTCGAACGGAGCGCGAGGTTAAATATTACAACAGGTTTTGCTAACTGTTCTATTTTTAAAAAAAAAAAGAACACTTGCCCACACTATTGATGTTGATGGCCATAGGACACTCTCTCTGGTCGTGAAAGAAAGCTGTGTAGGACCATCTGACTTGCAATCTTCCATCATAGATTTTTTCGTTGAAGCTGTTGACCTCAGTATTTTATACTTATTAGTCGCTTTGTTTGTATCATTGTGAAGTTACTAAGCTACAAAGGCCAATTTATGATTTGTACTGGATCGTAGCCATGGTTCTCTTCCACTGCTGGTGTTGGACAGGGTAAAGTTTGATGAGTTCGTGGGACTTCTTCGTAATCGGATTTTCATGAATTCTGTCAAAGCTACAGATCTGATAGCACGTTTGATGAGCCGTATAGCTGATTCACGAAATGGGCGAATAACTATTAAATACATAATACTTGTTGACATAGCGAATAATGAAATCGGAAAGAACATCATGGTCTGCAAATGAGGCCTGAAATGATATGACGACATTACAAAGATGTCAGGGAACAGATTGCAACGAATTTTTTTAAAACAAAAATTTGAGTAGGTAGAGCTACGGGGCATTTCTGTATTTTACATAAATATCTTTCTTTTTAACATCGATAAGTTTCTATTATATGATGGAGGTAGACCAGTGCTATGTGGTGTCACTATAGGGCGCCTAACTCCCATAGATCGTATGGAATGAAACTAGCCCGAGCATAGCAAGTAGCAGTGCATTCCGTATGATTTGATCTGATGATTACAACTTCTCTAGAGGGTAAAAACATCGTACCTCCCTAGACGCTTACTGCATCGTCTGGATTTAACCCTAACCCTTCTAACGGAGGTAGACTAGGTAGAGCATTCTGCCGGAATTAGCCTCTCTGTGGTTGTATGTTTTCTACTGTTTTCTTTTTGATTAAATTTAGGTTCACATGAAACTTAAAGCTATTAAGAAGGTGAGGGCAAACGGAGTATTGGTAGTGTAAACGATAAAGACAGTGCCCTGACAGCCCATGAACGGGTTCAAGTCTCGTCTTTGCCTAAAGTTTTCTCCATTACTACCCAATCCTGCTAGATGTGAATTTCTCGATTCGATCCGTGTTTTATGTGCTCAGCGCATTTCCCCCAAATCAGAACGCGAATATGTCGAGTGTAGGGATTTAACGCTGTAAACTTCCCACACCACCTGCCCCACATTTACCTTCCTGAACTACAAAGCTTGAAATAAGGAGTAAGGGCAACTTACAAAACTCTTAATCTAGAAGTCGATAGATATCAGGGGTTTTGATTAGAGCGCGAACTTTCGGTAAAAAAAGGGGAAATCGCCGTTTGTACGGAAGGCGATCATTGCTCTTTGAACAACAAACCCACATACATTTTGGTCGTCCATGACAAGTCTAAAATGATTGTCACAACAAATAATACGAAGGGCAAGCCGAGTTGAACGAATAATATGACGCAGTACATAACGAGAGCGATAACCACGTTGATATGAAGACGATACGTTTTTGCCGAGAATTCGTGTCTTCTCGCTCGAATACGCAAGACAACCCTGTGAATTGTTTATGTATTCCAGCAGATGGAATTGGATAAAAGTAGTCGATAATGACGTCTCTCCCAGTCCTAACCAGGGTCAGAGACAGATTCGGTTCCAGCCCCATATCGTTCAGTCTTGTGGTGCTGAAGGATGATATCCTTTGCGGAGGGCGAACAAGGCCGATAGGCGAAGTCATCATATACATGGTGTAACAGATCTTAAGAAAAAGGAGAGCAAGAATAATTGGACATTAAACCCTTTCAACTATTTGGCCAAGAATTTAGAAATACTGATTAAGATTTTGACTGAACTGTTAACCACAACCACGGCCAGATGGTTCACAGTGGAAGCCAAGTTTTAGTTTACACTCAACTTCCTCACACACTAGCTCATAGAAGACCAGTCTGAAATACTACATTCCCTGAACGCAAAAATATTTTCGCACGCTGGGGTGTAGGCCAAATTTTTATCCAAAAAGCCCTACCACTCTGAATGGAAATGGAGAACCTGACGCGTTATTTATTTATTTATTTACAGCGTCTATTTAGGTATGAAGCTCTCAAAAATTAAGTAAGCAGATGGTCAGTGTTACTCACCTGATGATCATTGCATTACCAATGATTGCTGCAAAGCAGTAGATAAGTAGCAACAAAATTAGGCAGAAGTCAACACCAAATGACCGTAGATAAACCACCAAAGCGGCGTAATCTTTCAAAAAGACGGCATTTCTCGGATCCGCTTCCAATATTGACGGTATTGAATCCGTATCAGTCAGTATTAGATACAGTAATACGATGTTGAACCCTGTTATGGCTAATGCTGGGACTACGAAAGCAACCCATTTCAGAATGACATAGTAGGTGGATCTCAAAAACCAAAAGTGGCATACAGATATATAATTAAGAGATACAGCATAAGCAATACTAAGACAACTGAGGGCCCCTAGCCAACAAATCATGGTGCCATAAAGTAAGGTTACTTCTTGACTAAACCTTATTGGGCCAAGGTTTAGAATCACAGGATACGGAAGGAGAATGTAGGGTACGAACAGTAGACAGACGACATTGCATAAGAGGGCAGGAAATACAACGTTACAGTACATAAGAACACGAAAAGCTTTTAATAATTCAATAGAACTTGTCATCATTACATATAAAACGAATGTTATTACTACATCTGTAACTATACCGTAAACTAATAATGTGTTCTGTTGAACCCGAAAATATAGCAGGTTTTTCTGGTAAACATTGTAGATATAGGAAAAATGGGAAGAGTTCATTTTATTAGGTGACAGACGACTGTGAAAACGTATTTGTGCTCTCATTCAATCTGAAAATGTGACTATGTTATGATAATCTGATTATGATTTTCAAGGCAAAAAATTGGTCTATTTCATTGAACGCTATCGATTTGATTTGGATAAATAGAAAAACTACCTGATAGTGGTCTTTCGGGCAGCTGCTATACGAGAAACAGATCTGAAACTGAATAGATCACCTCATCACTGGCGTGGCAGGTGAAATTCCATAAATAACCGCGACAATTATGTACAACATGCAATTCATATTTCAAGGTCTAGTGATACAGTAACCTTCATTCCTAATGATGCAGTAGCCCGGGCCAAGAGAATTTTCCAATATTTGTAGCAACTTCCCGTTATGCCGGTGACCATCGCGCTGTTGAAGGCAGTGTAATCTAGTAAACTCGAATGGAATCAACTAACCACCTTATTTGAAGGGCTCATACACTGTACTGAATCCAGTCTCACCCCTTCACAATTCAATTTCTTAATTCTTCATCCCTTCCGCAGAGCACCTCTGTTGCTAGGTGTTTGGCATACCCTCTTTCATTAGATCTTTTTCCAACTCTTTATCCGGATATTTTTGCTTTTCATGGCCACTGCAAGAACAAGAAAAACATATCATGCCAAAACTTCGAAGTGAAAGAACTTGTAGTCTGACAATTTCATGAATATGGAGTCATGGGGTCAAGAATCTTAGGTATTCCCTTGCAAACTCACTTCAGACGTGGAATTATTTCATAGAGTCGGTATATCAGCCGTAAGGCAGTCTTACGGAGCAGTCGAATTACTATTATATACATAATGCATGTAGATGTACCGAATAAAGAAATAGGTAAGAATAAAAAGTTTCCATATAAGGCCTGGGAAAGGTTACTTGAAATTTAAAAAAGTTATTTCTGTTGAACTGGTTCGTTTGGATACGCAGTCTTCAAGACAAAATTCAGCCTTATTCTCTGAAGGTTGGAAGTCGTCGAATTAGTATAAGAGAAAACTGTGAAGATTCGCTCTTTACTGAGAAGAAAACTAAGAATTTTTCCGAGGTGTCCTGAAATTTCCCTTACGATACTAGACTCTGACTGGTTATTTAAAAAATCTTCCATTGTTAATCATACACAAAAATGTCGTTCTTACATAGTCTTCATCCAAGTTAAATTGAACAGTGCTGTAATGGCAAGCTAAATACCGGTAATAGGAGCTGTGGATATTGCATAGCCCGATAGGCAAGCAACAGCCACATTCAAATGAAGACGATCCGCTGTCTTTGAAAATTCTTCCTTCTTTGCACGGATTCGTTGAATCACCCTACAAAAACATATGACAGGAAATCATCGTTTTCAATCGCGCTCCTCAGTATACGCCGTGAATTCAAATTTTGCGCAAAATTGTTGGGTCTAGTATTGTTCTTAACTGGTTCGGAAGCCTTGGTGATACAACGTGACATGGCGGGTATGCAATAGAAATAAAAATCTTTCTTTGATCCTCCTGTACAGCATTGTAAAAGCAGGTTCTGCCACTCCTATGTACAGAACGACCGATCCGCAGTGAAGGGTGTCAAGAACGAATATATCCAGGTGACGCACCAGTGCAGCGAATTTCTTTTTGAAAAAGTCACTTCTGTAGTCAGCTGCCACCATAGAGAGTGTTGAAGTTGTATCGTCGTTCAACATTGAATACAACAAGAGAATTCCAAGAGCGATAAGGAAAACTGTTGGGAGAATAAGTGACAGCCATTTTATAACAGTAAATGCTGTTGTTTTCAGAAACCAAGCATGTCATACAGTTATATAGTTAAGGGCTATTGAATATGCAATACTGATGAGACAAGCATAACTTTCAAAACCAAACATGAAAATACCATGAAGTAGAGTGGACAAGACCAAATCGAAATGGCCCCAGATTCAGAGCTATTCTATGCGGTAGCAGTAAATACGGTACAAATAGAAAACAGTTGACGCTGGTCAGCAGAGCAGAAAATAGATCATTACAATACATTAGAATTTTAACTAGTTGGCAGCACTCGTATTCATTACAAGCAGAGTGAAGGACACTACGATAGTCGTGGGTATGCCATTGACCAGCATTGCAACTCGCTGAAGCACGATGTATGGCTCATGTTTCTCGAATGTTCCATATAGTCCGATGAATTGAGAAGAATTCATTTACATATTCGAAAAATATCGTCGACCAGCTTCTGAAAATGAAAGACTACAGATTTCTCATGAATATGTTAGGAAATATAACATTCTGGATAAGACAGCTCAAGAAATCTGGGAGGCTCAGAAGCTTATAAAAAAGGTCATATAAACTCGGGCTCTGAAAAGGCTGATTTGTGAGAAGCGCAGTTACATCTTCTCTCAAGAGGTTACAAAACTCAATGTTCGACTCTTTGGGTCGGGAGCAAAAAAAGAGCCGAAGGTTTGGCATTAAAAAATGAACCCTTTGGTCTTTGAGCTGCAACCAAAGTTCTCTTTAAAAAATAGATTTGAAAAGTCACCTAAATTATTGCGTCGATCTCGACTATTCGTAGATGGTCTCTATGGTTTCCTGTGAGATCGAAAAGGTCATCAGCAACCTCCGGAGCAGGTGAAATCTATACTCTCACTCTACTTGATTAAGAACGTAATTGCTCTTCGAACTGCAGTATTTCTTTCATTTAGGAAGTCAGTAGGCAGACTACCATATTTCAGAGAGTTCAGCGACCGATGTTAAACTACTCTGAATGTTCCATTTTTTGACTTAGTTCTGAACAGTGAGCGCAATTTTTGATGCGAGGGGTCGTGGGTTACAAGAACAGATATCGAATGATAAGAGCTGGTCAGAGACCTCAGGGAGCGGGAGCTGCCTACCATTTAAAATTCTGATGCATTCTTTATTGAGAATGCAGCTTTCACTTTTAGTATGTTTCAATCGATGGGACGAGTAAGTGCTGTGATAGAGACCAATTGAAGGCATTACACTAGAGGGGATGAGCTTCCGGTACATTTCATGCTACTAGATTACGGCCGCTACCCAGCAAGGTTTGTGACTCAGCGAAGGGTCGCGGTTTCTCATTGCTTTGAAAAGATTTGCACCTTATACAACAGCCAATAATCTGGGATTTTCAACTAATGATACATCCGCGGAGAAAGGAACCGTCATCGATACTTTATTCGTCTGTGGTGTTATTATCACTCGAAAACCCTTGTAAGCACATTCAAGGCTTTTGTTGTCTAACAGCTAATCTTTAATGGGTCAATATTTTCAAGATGAAGAGCAACAAAGCGAAACTTTTAATTATAAGCATAGGCATCGCGTTAGCTGCAAGACCCGACTGGTTGGGAACAACTTACATCAGTGCGTAGATGCACACGACCACTTCATATGAAGCAGAATAGGTACGTGTTGTTATCATGGATTATCATCCATTACCAGTCCATGTGATCAATAAATTCATTCGAATTGCTGTGATCTCGGTATCACTGATCATTTTACGATTTGATCATTTCAGTTTTGGGTACTCCATAGGAGTGATCGTTATCGGAGCCCCACTAGGTCCTAATCACCTACCAGAGTTTAGATGTTATCCCACTATGTTCGCTCTGTCATCTAGCAGCCATGGCTCTGGGCCATGCTAACTATCCCTAAAGAACCAATAGTTTGTCGGTTGCTCCCGAAACCTCTGGCAAATTGTGAGGATTGCAGACATGAGATATAACCCCATAGAGAAACTTTTAGTGAATATCAGGTTGACACGAGAGCCTTGAATCGCCAATCTACATGTGTCGTCGTTTCTCTATAGGAACTTTGCCGTCCTCGGACCAACACCACGATCTAGTTCAATGTCAAAGTTTCCGTCAGTAATCTCAAATATGTCGTTGAGCGCTACTCTGTAAAACATGTCGCGAAAGGCAAGAGACCGTTTTCGGAAATCGCCTTTCGATGGTGCTGGCTCGCTTTCATTCTGTAGATAGGCGCTATATATGGACCTTGTCTAGATGTCTAGTTGCTATCGATGACGACCGACTTCCCATCGAATTGAAGAAGATGATGAAAGCTACGCACAGGGGATTGGCGAGACTTTTTGAGTGCAAGAGCAACGCCATTCACCTTCTTCACGTACACGGTTACAGCTAGGCTCTAACTGATAACCTGTGATGACTTCCCACCAACTGACCTACGAGTCCATCATCTGCGTTTTTGAATGATCTAGTCCCTCCTTGTATTTCCGATCGTACGGAGTTTTTATGCGGAGTCTGGTGACAGGAGTTGAGAGATGAATCCTATACGATAACAACAAGAGAGTCTCTTTTTGACTTCTGTAAGTAGGTGATATGTCTGCAACCAAAGCCAAAGCAGCACCTGTTAAAGGTCAGCCTTTAATTCTGTCTGAGCTCTGAGAACCAGACAATCACGGTTACCGCATACGTCAACTTTACGAACCCACTCTTTAATCAAATTAAAGTGACCTAGAATTGCCTCTGTTTGTCTCCTGCATGATAACGGTTGATTACCGGAACATCAGTTAAGTACCATTCCAATCATAGGAGATTTCCCTGACTCGCACCCTCTGACCATCAACCATTTATGGACCTCGACCAAATTCTGGCTAGGAATAAGTTCGCCATTCGTAGTGACTTCAGAAATGCTGTGGCCAACTTCTTTGTCTTACACTCCTCTTTCTGGGCGGACATAATATGGGGGGGGGGCACCCATCCGAAGGTCAGTATATCAAGAAATGAACTCAGTCTAACGTGTTAGTGTCCTTGTTATAATAACACTGTATCGGATGCGTATGCGTAGAGGATAATGGGAACCGACCACCTTAGCTCTTTTATGCGATTTCAGCTAAGGAAATTTAATTTCCCAAATAAGCCTAGGTAGGATAGGAGCACCTGGGTGGCTGGGATAAATACCTCCTGCAGAGAAAGAAAGAAAAAAGGAAAGAAATCTTGCTCGCCGCGGTGCTCCTTCTCTACGAAAGCCCTTATTTAAAAACTGGCGTGTCCGTGGTATAACACGGCATAAGGCGTTTCACTGAGTTCATTTCTTGATATTTTTATTAGCCTTTGAATGGGTCTATGCGGGTGTGGTGCGTTAGGAACGAAATGGTCGCATCGCGGTGAGAGGGGCGTCGCGCGCGAAGGAATGTAGCAGGATGCAGCAGTGGGTAAGAAATAAAAGAACAAAAGTCTAACAGTAGAATTATGCATAAAATAATGATCGCATATCGATTGAGCTGTATGAAGAACGCTGGAGCTGTAATAACGGCGAATGAGTGGTCCGCGACAGCCGCGTGCGGCAAATCGCTTACCCAAAATCGTTCCTAACGCCCGTCTCCCGGTCTATGCTACTATGCTAAGCAAAAAATGGCATCGATGTCATTTGGTGATTTGGAATACCAGATGATTACGCAAGCGATTTTTCTTATCAAAAAATTTATAGAAAAAACAGGGGGTCTATATTGAAGTAGCAAATTGAGATCAACCTAGAAGGCATAAAGTTTGGCAACAATTACAGCAATAAAAGTCAAAAATAACGACAAAGTAGACGAAGTGTTGCATAGATCCTTGTCACAGCAGCACGTGGTGATGCCATTACTGGGACTTGTACATCCATTGGCCTGAAATCAGAGTAAATACACTGACATTGGTTTATATTACTCTTAAAAGTCATCCTTCAGTAATTACAATGTTACAGAAACAGCAGTCAATGAAAGAAATCAAAACGCAATCCTTTGCAAAGTCAGTGCAAAAGAAGCTCAGCTTTCTATTTTTTTTCGCTATAGCTTTCGAAAGTGTTGAGTGAATGTTCCCTTTTTTTCATATATCCGTTCTCTTGTTCAGAAATATAGATATGCTTGGGGGAGGTTCCTTTTTTCTTCATTCTGTGCTCAATCAGAGTTTGGTTGAGCATTTTGTTTGTTTTGGTGCACCCCGAAGATTCCGACCATATCAGTAGCATCACTTTGTTTGAATAGCATTTGCAGGCATTCACGATAAGCTGTGGGAATGGTTCTTTTTTGAATAAACACTATTCGCTATGATCATAAATTTTTCGAAGAGTTAACTAAAAAGCACAGTCTGCCGTGGACTTTAGGTACTGACCCCAGAACTATTGTGAAACTTCAGTGAAGGACCTGCTTTACTTGAGACAAGAGAGGTAAATCAACGATTCGTTAGTCAAAGTAATTGCGATTTACTTCAGTCGATCAAGTGGCGATGATTAAATGTAAATCTCACTCTGTTTGGTTCAAAGGTTCACCTCTTTTTATCGAGAACTTTTAAGCCTATCATAGAGCTCTGTTCTCTCCGTTGGCAACGAATTTTGACCCTTACATAGATTTCTTGCAAAATGATTTAGCCTAGGCTCGTGACAGCGAAGTTTGATAGAACGGACATCATACTGCATCTCGATAGGCCAGGCTACATCCTGCTCAAAGGGCCTATCGAAGAATTGCAGAACAACATTGAGAAGCTCCAACATCCATCATATTTCCAGTGCATGGCGCTCTCCGACTACCCCTGTAGGCACCAAAATCTACTGATTTTCGTAGAACTGGGTAGCCAAGTTACTAGAGGTCATGAATCTCACAAAATAACGTCATCAACTTGCTATAAGAAGTATGCTGGCTACCCTAGTGACTAGTGGATGAGTGGACAAGGATTCTTGAACATCCTAGAATTAAAAATTCAAGATTCCAGATTCCAGAAGTCCCTATTTGCAGAATTCTATGCAGGATCGAAGCCCATTTACAGACCGTTCAGTGACCGGAATCCGCTTGACTGGTATTCCCGTACTGTAAGCAGTTTTCTCACAAGTGAAATGTGTACCTCCAAGTAAATTGTGTAGTAGACATCGAAGCCTTGTTAGGTTACAAACCCATCGTGGATTGAGCGCCTACTTGCTTCGCTGAATTTTAATCCGAATGAAGAAAAGGGAAAAAGTGAATTGCACGGTGTTCAGATAAGAAGGGCTTCAGAAATCAAAAAAATGGATCTTTTTCCTTATGGTCGTTTCATTAGTACACTCTGAAGGCTTCACATGTGGATTGAACTTACCGAGCATTGAAGAGTACCACACCCATACGTCTTCAATGACAGACCGCCACCTTCAACTATGTCTCTGCAATCAGAAAACATGAGACCGATAACTCTTAAGGACATTTAAAAAAAACGATTTTACTAACTTTGCACAATACTTAGACAATGTGCAATTAGTCGTTCCTACAGGCATATCGTCACCATTCACAACGTCTGCAAAAAGTTTCAATATTTTTAAATTAGGATGAGCAATCATTATAGAACTCTTTTCAGAGTTAAATGAGATTTGAAACAAACCTGAGTAACATTTCAGTGTTGCAACTGTAGTAAACACTGAAATAAAAAACACTACCTGTCGAATACTCGTCATTTGGCAGTATGGCTGCGATAAGCAATCTTCCTTATATGGCATCATAAGCATCTGATAAGCAATGATGTGATATGATTATTTTTCGACCGAACCAAAAATATTGTGATTCAGCGCTCTGATCAAACTTCTTCAAATCACGCTTGCTCTTGATAATTCGAAGGTTCCGATGGTTGGTGGTTCATCATAGTCACCCTCTTACACTTCTATCTGAATCAGAGGGAATTCAAGCAGGGAAAAAATTTGAAAAAGGAAAAAAGTTTTTGATAAACAAAATTAATTTGATGGTGGCTGACGAAAAAGCAAAAAAAAATCCAGTAGAGCAGATAAAAATCCTTCAAAAGCCTAAATCGGCA
This sequence comes from Haemonchus contortus, assembly GCA_000469685.2. NCBI lineage: Eukaryota > Metazoa > Nematoda > Chromadorea > Rhabditida > Trichostrongylidae > Haemonchus > Haemonchus contortus. Next base: position 40,315,926 of record LS997565.1, read on the forward strand.
AAAAAGCTGAGAAGGTTGTTAGAGAGTCTGGGTCGAATAAATACATGGGCCAAATGAGTACGCTCTCTGATCGTTGATCAATCCCGTTTGAGTGATGCGCCCTCTATTCGACTTCTATTCAGATTCGTAGCGGTGTATTGAATGCGTATGTGGCCTATACAGTAACTTGCGGTGGCCAGCTGATGTACAAGTCAATGTTTTTACCTCCCAGACGAGTCTGGTACCAATTAACCGACTCCGGAGGGATGAAAGGGTTGGTCGACTCATGCGAATATCGATCCAGGACCTTGTGAGTTACCGGGAGCGACCGGAATACTGGGTACGATACTGCTTTGGTTCTTACTGCTCGTCACTGCTATACAACTATTGTAGTTCTTGGGGCTGTGGTAAGTTCTTCCCGAAAATCGCGCCGCGCTCTCCACACCCAATCGCACGTACATAGTTGGGCGCTTTGAAGTGGAACTGTGAAAGGATACGGTAGTCAAACCACTGCCCTTTACCGTGGAAATTCGGAAAATTGCCACTCCTCTCTGGGGCATCTCCATTCGCTTATACTCTTTTATAAACAGGAGCGTTTCATGTGATTATACCAAACAACTTGAACATCCGACAAATAGGATAGCACCCCTCATTGGGGGCTGAACTGATTTATTTACGAAAATATAATTCTTAAAAATAAACAAAAAAGGTAGGTCCAATAGAAAAAAAGATTTCAAATGAAGAGCTTTTAATAGAATTCAGCAAGCTTTGCAATAACCAACGGAACGATGGCCAGAAATAAAGAAAATGAATAAGAAGTATTACAGAGATCTGTGCTGCAATAGCAAAAAGTGGTACTGTCCTGAAGTTTTGCGCAGCCGTCGTTATGAAAAATGAACAGAAGTAATTAAATCATCACCTCACCTCACCTGCACACAACAGTCTCAGGCAGTCTTCTGAAATTTCCTGATTTCATTTCCTTACTGCTGCAACGTCATCTTTCAAAGAATCTCCCTTTTTTGATAGCCAGTTTTTCCTTTACGTTATATGGTGCTCATCACATCAGCTACCTTGTACGATAAACGGTCCCTTCATCACCTTCACTGCTGTACCGACACTCTGGGTAGTAACTGCCAGAGTGTTAAGTTTAGATCTTATTGATCATAGGAGAGGATGGTTAACAGAAGTACTAAATACGGTTTGATTGGCGCCGCTACCTTGGCAGATTCTCATTTTCTTGCTTTTTTAAGGGGGTCCTTACCAAAGTCTTTTTATTCCGAACGCTCAGAAAGTCTCCAGAAGAATGACCAACGAGTGCTTTTGTTAGCACGAAACCTGCTGAGTAGAAGTGGACGTTGCTTCGACTCCCCGCCAGAGTCCACTATGTGGAGTATGGATTGAGCCTTGGAGCGGAACTGCTCGCAGGGCATTGAACTTGATCAGTACCGTATCTATTGCTGTTCTTACTGATTGGTCCATAAGGCAGTTAGTCTGTGAGCGTCAAACAGAGCATCTCTTCTTCCACTTCCACCATCTTTGTGAGTCTGGGATTGTATATGTCGGTCTGGGATTTGAAGACACAGTGCACAATTGAAAATATCCGTGTTTCTTTTATATTGGCACTAATCGTTGCCCACTGAAGTGGAGACATGCAAAATTTAAGCCAGTCTTTGGGCTCCTATTGCGTGTTATCTTAATGGGTCAGAAAGCGGTCAGGACAAATATCAATGAGGGTTCAAAAACCGTTTAAAATCGCCTATTGCCGATAAACTCTTGGCAAGAACTTAGGTTGGAGAAAGATAGGAGAATGAGGCAATCGGGTAGGTGAACTGAGCATCTTTCCCAATTCCCTTCATATCCCCCCACCCCTGACCCCCGATCATCTCATTTTGTCGTTATTGTCCATTTAATTGAGAATCCTTGTATTTTTTTGGTGCCGTTCTCGCCAAAGCATCTTTCTTTTCTTCAATCTGTCAGCAGGATACAAAATTACAGCGGACCTCTAAAGTGAGGCTACGCACAACTCGTTTGAACTGTGCTCCTGAAGGAACACTCAATGACGGGGCTCTTTTGACAGCGGCTGGGGAAGCAATGCCGAAGCGTTTAAAAAATTTCAAGAAAATAGAACTCAATGAGACAAAGTGCAAGAATAAAGTGTTTGACTGACGCTTATCAAACGCCAAAATGCGATGCGCTCGACTTAATTTCAGAGGCGATTTGAGTGCGTACTTGCTTGGTGCTATACAATAACACCGGGTGGACAGCCAGTGTGCATTATAATGTTTTAAATAAATTCCCAGACAAGTCTGATACCTATCAAACTAATTTGGGAGAGAAGGAGGGTTTGGTTGACACAGGCGAGTACCGAGACAGAATTCGAACACTGAATTGTACGTGTGGTAGTGCACCTTTTGCCACTAGACAATCTTCATTCAGAGGTTGAGGGGTGTGGTGCAGTAGGAACGAAATTGTCGCGGCGCGGCGAGAGAGACGCTGCGCGCGAAGAATGTAGCGGACTGCAGCAGCAATTAAGAAATGCATAAACTAAAGAACTAACATCAGAATCATGCCAAAAATGACAATTATATATCGATTGAGCTGTATGAAGAACGTTTGAACTGTAATAATGAGGCGATTGGTCCGCGACTGCAGCGCGCGCGACAAATCGATTGAATAAAACCGATCCCGTCTCACAAATGTCGAGATTCTCAAGAAGAAAAGGATTTATGTCCGCTGATGTTCCGGAACGCCACGTATCATGTAAACAGACAGTCAACTTCAACAAATCTGTAAAAAGAGCAGAGGGCTCCTAGTGAAGTAACAAAGTGAGATCATCCTAGAATGCAAGAAGTTTGGCCACAGCTATTACAATAAATGTCAAAAATAAGGAAGAAGTAGACGATGTATTGCATAGATCCGTTTCACAACAGCACGTGGTGACAGTTTTAGTGGGACTAGTACATCCATTGGCCTGAAATCTCAGTAAAATTCAATGATATTGGTTAGTTTTACTCCTAAAAGGTAACATTCAGTAAATACAATGTTACAGATACGGATGTCAGCGAAGGAAATTGAAAGGCAACACTATGCAAAGTAAGTATCGGAAGAAGATCACACTTATTATTTTTTCGCTTTCATTTTCGAATGTGCATTCGACTGAGCGTTTCCTTTTTTCGTATTTCTGCTCTCAAAATACTTTTCTCTCCATTCTCTATTTTTCAGGATGGTCCTGCCTCGGCTGAGCCAAAACCAGTTATCGGAATGTAGCTGTTTGTTTTAGGTGCACCCACAAAATTCCGACCATATCAGGGAACCATATTTTAATAACTTTTGCAGGCATCCATGATAAGCTGTAAGAATGGTTTCCTTTTGTATAAACACTATTCGCTATGATAACAAAATTTTTGACACAATGACTAAAAGGCATATTCTGCTGTGAACTTATAAGTACTGATTACAGCAGTAAGGTAAAATTACTGTAAAGGATCTGTATTACCTAGGGCTGGTGAGGTCAATCAAGATTTCCCCTATTAAGGAATTGCCATTTGCTTTAGTCGATCAAAAGACTATGAATAAATGTGAGACTTACTCTGCCTTGTTCGAAGGTTCTCCTCTTTGGTTACGAACTTTTAAAGGCACAGCTCACGATAAAAAACAATAGTTTCTGAGATCTCCCCACAGGATGAATTTGCGGCCCCCGCGTATACCATATCTGCCACAATCAGGTCGGAAAATGGCCTAGATAGTGAGTTATAAAGGCTCCAAGATTGGCGTGTGGGTATCCTCGGACGAGTTTCACCGCCATAACAGAGGCTGCACCGATCACAAAGGAACCCGTGTAGGAAGTTCAATCAACTTGTCATGTCCCATAGCTGCAGTGGAGTCAGTTCAGTATAGTTCTGAGTTGATGTAGCTAGTTCTTTGTACAATTGCAATAATTGAAATCTCGTTTGAATACCCCTTCCATATTAGTTCCGGCATGGCAATCTCGTCCAACCTCTATTTTCCCTACTTTTGAGGAGCCATATTTTTCTCGGAATCGGTGAATTCTCTCACTTTTTTCGCTACCGATGAACTTCTATATTTCCGCTTTTTGAATAGAAACGGGTACCTCAAAATTATCGTGAACGCTGCCTACCATAAAGTTCTGTTCTCTCCTTTAGCAACAAATTTTGGCGCTTACATACATTTCTTACAAAATGATTTGGCCTAGGCTTATGACGGCAAAAAAGGAAGAAGGATAGGAACGGGCATCATACTGTATTTTGATAGTGCCAGGCTAAATGCTGTTTGTGAGCTCACCGTAAAATTACGGAACAAGAGTTTAAGAAATTCCAATATCAATCGTATCCACCGGGTTTAGCTCTCTCCGGCTACCGCTGTAGACACCGAAAAAAGAATACTTTCTCCAAAAATGGGTCATGACCTTGCTTCCATTGTTTCAGTCTACAATTGGACAGAAGATTCCAGTCAATTTTCTAATCTCAACCAATAAGCAGCCTCTCTATAAGCTGTGAGCGGTAATGAATCTCACAACAAGACGCCATCACTTTGCTAGAAGAAGTACGATGAAGGTTTTGTTTGGTACGCTACTTACTAAAGAGTGTAATCTAGAACATCCCAAAACAAAAAAGTTTAAGATTTTAAATTTCGGAATCCCTTCTTGCCAAAGATTTGTGCGGAGTCGAAGCTAGTTTACACACCTTCCAAGGGTCAAGACCCTTCCGACTAGTATTAGATGCTTCAGAAAGTTCTGTCATTTAGATGGTCTACTTTTAGACGCTTTTCTCCGGATTATTTTCCGTTGCTCTGCTGTAATATAGTACACCATTTGAAAGCGCATTTCTAGCTCTTTCTGAGTGTTGCATCAGCTTCACCTCATAGCTTTTGCAAAAGCTTGGAAAAAACATGGACAAATGACAAATTCGCACCATCTCTTTTCCAATTCAAACTAGGCAGGAATGCAGCGGACACGGCTCGAGATATCAACATAGCGTTTGGTCCTGGAGCAACAAATGTACGAACTGCCAGCGATGGTTCGAGAAATTCTGTAACGCCGACGAAAGTCTCGAAGACGGTGATGGTGGTAGTTTGGTGGTCAACGACTGGTTTAATTCATCACAGCTTTTTGGATCCGGGCGAAACTATCACAGCAGAAAGATACTGCCAGGATATCGACGAAATGCACCAGAAGCTGCAGCTCATGAGCCCTGGATTGGTGAAAAAGGACTTGGCCGATCCTTCTCCAGGACAATGCGTTCTCTCATGTAGCACAGACCACCCTGAAGAAATTGAACGAGCTTGGCTATGAAACTCTGCCAGACCCACCATACTCGCCTGACCTTGCTCCTAGCGACTCCACTTTTTTGAGCATCTCGACTACTTCCTCCGAGAAAAACGCTTCGACAATCGGAACGATGTCACCGAGGTAGGCAAACTTGTTACTCGTTTGCAAAAGTTTGTATATAGTAATGGTTTTTATTTCGATTTATAATGTTCTGTTTGAGCTATGTATGTGCATTGAAAGTCGAGCGTTGAAAAACGACAGAACTTTCTGAAACGCTTAATATATGCCCTTGCTGTAAGCAGATTTCTCACAAGTGTGTATGCGTTCCCAAGCGAATTGTGGTCTAGACGCCGGCCCACATGAACTGGGTGAGACGAAAAATGGACCTTTCCGCATTACTGTCGTTTTTTTATGAACGCACTATGAAGGTTTCGATCAATTGAACTTCTTACTAAGCATTGTAGTGTGCCACATCCATACGTCTTCACTTTCAAATCGCCAGCATTAACTACTTCTCTGAAATCAGAAAATATGAGACCTACAACTTATTACGGACATTGAAAAAGAACTAGTTTTACTGACTTTGCACAATACTTCGACAATAAACAATAACTTGTTCCTACAGGCTTATCGTTACCATTCACAATATCTGAAAACGCTTCAATTTGTCACAAAATATTTACTGAAATGTATATTTATTATAGAATTAAAAATAAAAATAGATAAAATAAAAATAAAATAATTTACTTCGAGAGTTAAATGAGTTTTTGAAACGAACCCTCGTAACATTTTAGTGCTGCAACGGAAGTAAACACGGATATGAAAAACACGAGGTACCGAAAACTCGCCATTTGACAGTGCGGCTCCGATTCGTATCCTCCTGAGTGAAAAGCTGAGGGCTTACTCACAACACAGCCTATGATACGTCTCTGACTTCACGCTAAAAGACAAAGCCTATGGACTGCGAAAAATCCTAACCAGTAAGGCTATTTCGAGCGGACGACAAAAAATGAAAGGAAAGTCGGAGTTACTAAACGAGTAGAGATTCTAAAAATTCTTTCACTGCGGCAACATCTTCGCATATGAAGACTCTCGGTTCTGGAAAAGATCCAAACAATAGTTTGGAAAACTTAGACTTGCCGAACAACGGGCACTTTCGCACCGATAGGTCTTCGATGATCGCCCCTTACTACATATTGAGAACAAATTCTAATTGTATATGATTAGCTCAAAAACCGAGTTGTCAAAATTCTTGAAAAATACAAATGTTGATCGAGCTTAGGGTGCGTCATGAATGAAAGTTTAACGAAATTCCTTTGTTCTAATGTGTTCAAGATCCACAGACTCCAGCTCGCCCTCTCATTCGTTTGTTGCGCTCAATTCGTCATGCTTTTTTAACTGATGAAGCTCTGTTCAGATAGCGATCCGGTATTCGATCCCCGGACCATCTGTTTGTGATAATGAGAAACTTGCCACATCACCACCTCCTCCCAACAATCGAATATATTCAGCGTTGACCTATTGCAAATCTTTCCTCTCAATTGATCAATTCCGTATGTAAAAACGACCTTTGAGGGAAAGAATTTCAAGATTGGGAAACATTCAGAGATAGCATTTTAGTGGTGAAGTTGAGATTGCTAGTGACAGGAAAATCGCTAAAAACCAGAGAACATCCATTTTGCCTAACAAGGAAACGCGATAAGCCTGCTCTTTTTCATGGAACTTTGGAGAGCATGATAGGATATGACGCGGTATTTGTTCACAGGAAGTTGTAAAGCTCAGATAGGGGCTGCACCTATGTTCGTTCTACTGTATCTTCTGGTGAATCTTACACATATGTACGTATAATACTTCAAAAATAATCTAAGACAGTTGCCCAAAAGGGGACATTTTTTGAATTCCCTTTAAATCTCATTCGCGTTTCTACTCCCTGCTTCTGTCGGTTGAAGTTTCAAAGCCTGAAAGCACATCCGCGATAATTCACCTTAGCAGAAGGCAATCACCAAAAAGGCATTCATTTGTTAGAGAAGCCGATACTTGGAATGTTACATCGAAACGAGAGCCAGAAATACGCCGAATAGGAATCAGGTCTACCGATGACATTTGCAACGATAGCACCGTCTCAGAGTATGTTAGAGGGCTGTCTTGCCATCTAGTATCCTCGAGTCCTCTTATCGCTGTATCTGACACCATGCGGCTAACTCTCAGGGCACTGAAGAACTAGCACTAACTCCAGTTTCTAGAGTTGCTGTCGAAGCAGGACTCGGATTGCCGCTAATTTTGTGATGTGCGTTGCGCCAGACCTATTTGGTTTCTTTAAGTGCAGGCCTTGTACATAGAGCCCAGAATTTTCTGAGCAATGCTATTCAAGTCCACGGACAGTACTTCATATCGAGAGTTAGTGCAATCTGAAGGTAGCGGATTATTATGGACCAGCTTGGCTATGCACGCTAACACGTGCAGTATATGTCGACGGCCTCTTATCCACGATGGAGTCATTCAGCAGAATTTTGGATAATCAGAATAAGATAGCTCCCTCTAGATTCGATCGTTGAGCTGCTGAGAGCATCACGCTCGATGTATTTTAGCAGAGTTATTAGTGGTTGATCATAGCTTCGTCCACCTCAATGCAAACCCTTCCCACTATTAACTTGACTACCTTTCTTTTGACTGCTCCCAACCATTTTTTCCGCATTTCAGAAAGTTTTGGGCGCAGTTTTTGTCCTAGCCCCGCCTTCCTGTGCCAGCTCCGCCCACTTCGGGGATTTGATCACATTTGTTCCATTACCTCTTACCACTTTTTCCCCGCGTCCTAGAACGTTTCTAAACCGACTTATGAAATTTTAATCTGCGCTCCACCCACTTTGATGCCGACCCCGCCCACTTTGGTGCAACCCCGCCCACTTCGAGAATTTGGCCATGCTTGTTCCATCACCTCTTACCACTTTTTCCACGCGTTCTAGAACGTTTCTGAACAGAGTTACGAAATTTTAATCTAAGCTCCGCCCACTTTGGCGATAACCCCGCCTACTTCGAGAATTTGGCCATGGTATGAAATTTTGATCTAAGCTCCGCCCACTTTGGCGCCAACCTCGCCCACTTCGAGAATTTGACCACATTTGTTCCATTACCTCTAACCACTTCTTTCCCGCCTTCTAGAACGTTTCCAAACGGAGTTACACTCATTTTTGAAAAGTATCTTTCAACTTGACGCACGCCCCGCCCACCGTGGGCGGGGCTTCGCTAGGCTTACGCATGCCCAGCACGCATAAGATCTTGCTCACTCTTTTGGCTTTTTTCCTGGTCTTGACGCCTTGTTGAATCGAGTTAAGAATCTCTGTGAAGAGTACCGCCCACTGCGGGAACGCTCCGCCCACCGCCTTCATCCCTCACCTTTGCACATTTTTTCCCGGCGTCTGGACTTTTATGAGACCGAATTAGAAGAAATAGTCCATGACCGCGGCCAATCCTGGCGCATGCTCCGCCCCTTGGGGGCGGAGCTCCGCCAGGCTCACATGTGCTCTGTTGCACTTACCCTATGCTCAACCTATTCCAAACATATCCCGACTTCTCCAGGTGTTTCTTTAGGTTATATCGAATTTCCGTACAAACAGACAGACAGAGCGCTTTATATATAGTAAGGATCATTACTCTTACAAGCGAGGCAGGCTCACCAAATATACACGATGCGCCGATGCCGACATCAAAGTAGCCCTGTCCCAGAGCCTATGTTGGTGTTTCCCAGTGTCTATGCTGGTGGTCCACATAGCCAATCGTAAGAATCACTTGATTCCGACGCTGAGTAATGACACCAAAACGGATGGGTAGCGTGCGAATATTTTATGACTAACGAGTTCACAAATGGGAGCGCTAAACTTCAGAGAGTTGTTGTTGTATGTTGTGAACAAAAACGGTTGTAAGCAAAAACAAAAAAGAGAAGCTGAAAAGAAATTTGAAGGCTTATGAATCACTTCAGAGGGAATCTGTTACATGGCCTCTAACTATGATACTATTTGTAATACCAGTTGGGCTACGCACGCTAATTCGTGCGCCACATGCCCACCATTATCAGATGTCGTTATCACTGAACCTTCTTTCCTCCACGGGTACATCATTAGTTGAGAATCCCAAACTATTGGCGGTCGGATGAGCTTTGACGTAAATGATATCAAAACTTAAAGTGACCTTGATCTTCCACCCAGTTACAAACCTGGGTAGCGGTCGTAATCTATATTATGGTCGTAATCATAAATACATCGTAAATACCACAGGAGTTAAATTCAGTTGGTAAGGGCACTTATTAGTCGTTATCAGCTGTTATCAGTTCCTATCATCGATCGTCTACGACCCCGCCATACTCCACAACATGCCGAACTGTCAAAGCTCCACTATTAATGCCATCATTATAGTGGCTCTACGCTTTGTAGGATTTTCATTCACCCTTGTCAGTTTTATCAGCCACTGCCTGGCACCAACCATTCTCGATCCCGTCACCGAGTACTTACCATCCTGTTACATCTTACGTAACCTATCAAAATTCCAAGATTCCATTATTAACAGAAAGTGCGTTGCAGATCTAGTGGCTCTCGCCTTCTTTGGTATCTCATCAGTCCCTATCACTTGCTATCAGTCCCCGTCACCAAACATTTGCGGTCCCTTCTCACCATACACCACTTGTCAAAGTGCCAAGGCTTCAACGCTAATACGAACGGAGTTACGGGCCCTTCGGCTATTGCCTTTTAAGGCTCCTTATCAGTTTCTATCGATGGTTGTCACTTCCTATCACCTGCCATCAGTGTTCCCATCCTGCCCCCTATCTTTCCTTCAAATTTGAATGCCCTAGGTCCAGTGGGACAGGAGTTATGAATTTCCGGTCAGACAAACACACACACAAACACACACACACACAGACACACCAACAGACACACGCTAGCCGATTATATAAGTAGGATAGATGAGCTGATTTCGTTTTAACAACATATCTTCCGCATGAGGTTGTTCAGCATAAACTTCATGTTTAGAGTTGTTACTGTTTACCTTAGGATACAGTAAACCAACAAAACGTCTTTTGCCCGCAATTTAAAAGAAAAGTGAAACAAACAGGGATGAGGCAGAGGAACATGGTAGGGAACGGTAGCAACTGGCCCCAGATTCGGAGTAAGGAAGGTCATGCATGCTGAAGAGAGGCAGCACATGTTTTCAAATTTTTTCAGCCTCGATTATGTCTTGAATTTATTTATTTATTTTTTTTTTATTTATTTGTTCATTTATTTATTTATTTATTTATTCGCCTAATCCGATGCGCTCAACCACATAAACAGTTTATCGATCAAGGCATAAACAACAATGTTGAAATGGCAATACCAAAAACAACACGAAGGAAGCAAAAAATATCGATGCAATATCGATATTGTCTCAGCAAATTTTAGTTAACGTAACGATAAAAATTTTGAACAGAAACATGTTGAAATAATTACTCCGGACCTTATCCAACATCTACGTAAAGCACTGCTTCCCATCTGCTAGGCAGTCGGATTCCACAGGCAAAGAAGTTTCGGTCCTCGGAGGCGATCCTCATCTTGACATCGGCCATCAAGTCATCCAAATCGACGGAAGTTCTGTTTTTTAGCCATTTTTTCAGCGAACGGTCAACGAGATAATCCATAGAAGTTTCTGCTTGTTGAATATGGCAAATTTAGGGACAGATTCCATTTCTTGGTAGGTTTCGGCTGATTGTTCCATCGCCCAAATGTTACTGAGATCGCAGAATGACTCCGACACCTTCCAGCTTTTCTCGAAGTAGTAGAGCGTAATTTCACGAATATGCTGATGGTTTTCTAGGTACAGTTTTGTAGAAGAAATCAAGTAGATATTTCCTAAAAAAACCCCCGACTTAATTCGCAGTAATTATGCATCAACCTAATATTTATAATCTTGCATTGTTCAGATCCAACACTTCGCGGTTAGTCCGCAGGAGTGGAGTTACTATGAAAACGTGTGATGCCCCAAGTCCGTTGGGGAACATCACAGGATGTAAGAATCTACTCTAGTCGACAACGATGCCATCTATCGCAACGTAACTCTTCGTGATCCTGACAGAGCAGTCTACGGTGAAAATGCTATCCCTGGCATCCCTCTCAATTGAATACGTGATTCTAAAGATTTCAAGGACTTCGAAAAGGTCTCGTCATTTGAATGGAACTTTGGAAATGCGAACAAATAGTGGTGACCCATGGTAAAAGCGATATGTGGTGTTTTTGTTCACTGTAGCCAACTCGGGTAACGGAACTTCTCCCCTATCGCGGCATTCTCCCTTGCGGCATGCGGCAAATGTCACTGCAATTACCGTACTCACCCCGCCTCCCGCCAATCGATAGGACGCGATATTTTTCCTTGACTGGCTTGCTTTTTCATTGGATTTTATCGTTTTTTCTTCTGTTTCTTTTTAGTTTTCATGTTTATTAGACTTGATTAATTAAAATGACTCCTCCTATATAAATGACGATCAAGACCGCATTGGAATTGAAAAGAGCGGCCAACCATTTCAAATGATTAAAGGACTCTCTACCTCACAAATTGCGCGCTCCATTCTTCCATCGCAATCCTGTGATAGGCGGCGGGTGCGGCGTGTGCGACGCCGTGTTAGGGGAAAAGTTCCCGGACCCAGCCAGCTCGACGCAATATCACACAGCTGGCAGCTCGTCCGATTCCTATTCCATGCCACTCCTCTCAGCATAAACTCTTACAGCCATAACACGAGAACTGACCCCTTCAAGTCTCAATCTGAGAACAAATATCGTTCCTGTCATGTTGGTAGGCTTCAATTTCCGATCCTGTAGGGCTGGAAGTGCCAGCGGGTCATATGAAAGACACGTCTGAGATCTGTGATATTTTACTTTCCACTCTCTGATTCTTCTCAGGTGCTCCCACCACGACATTTCTTCTCGAATCCTCTGCAGAAACCTCCTATTCTAAAAATAAGTCTTAAGCCTGAAAATACTCGTAATGGCACTTTTTCAATACATGATTTGAAGAGTTTGTCATGTTGTTTACTACACATTTCCTTTTCGTAACTGAAAGAGCTCTCTGTCTAGGAGGACGTGTATCCGCCCATCTGAATAGATTTTAAAATCGTCACGAGGCCTCTCCAGTCGCATTCTCTGTCCCAGAGTGTTTCAAAATAGCAAGTGCAATAGCAGTTTGTGTGGTATCCATTGAATTCGTAACAAACCTCTTCTTTTCGTGAACTTTTAACGACACTCGTCTGCTCCGTTCTATGATGCTATATGATTTTCATTGCTCCGTCTTTATACTGCTTCACTGCTCCCATTCATTTTGTCCCCTGACATCGACAGGTAAGGGTTCCTTCGAAATCGGTGCATGCAGTGGAATTGATGGAATATTTCAGAAAAAGTTCGTTTCCATCCACCACACCAACACCCTTGCCATGTAATCACTCAAAAGGACCAAACCATTAGGCCCAATATGTTTTCGCAATCTTGTGGTAGCCAAAATTCATATTGCTCAAACGGGCTCTCAGGAGATAGATTGCCTGCATTCATTCCCATATTTCTTGGACAACTCTCAGAATGATTTTAGCCACCTTTTCGAATCCTTTGTAAAACAAAGGTAATCTACTGGATAAAGCTGAACCTCTGCTCAGGCTTTAGAGTGGACAGCTTTCTGAATAGAAAACGACTAGTCTCTAGAACTTAAAATAATCTGTGGAAGGGGACCGCAAATTGGGATTTTCTTGCAAATATTACTCTATTAACTAAAGCTCTATGAAATTTTTTGAAATACGATCACTGCACAAAATCAAGCATCATGGTCATTGGACCGGTTCGCTTCCACTAGCCACTATCTGATTTGAAATCCATCCTTTGGAATCCAGATCGAGCAATGTTGTTGTACCGTCCACATGGAGCCGTATAGATACGTACTTCGAAGGAAACACCTGTTTGATTGCCCTCAACCGCTGGCCGATGACCCGAGTCATTTTGCCGCTCCTGTATGGTAGCAAAAGTGTTCCTTCCTGAAGTCGCCCATGTTCTTGTCTTGAATTGTGGTGAAGTTATAGTGTCTAAAAAAAGATTTGGATTCTGTGCCTATTCGATGCATAGGTGAGGGCTTTCATGCTCACTCAGGTGTTCGCATGGCATCAGTTAAGAGGTATTGGATGATGGAAAGCTTCTTGAGCCTTAGCGCAAGCATCTAGTGTGGGTTTCAGATTTGGATCGTGCTTAAGGTAGGGGACTTCGAAGTGCTACGTCATCTCTCTTTATTTCTGGAAATAAATGATAATACTTATTTTCGTATCGATCTTTTTCATCGGGCGGAAGTTGTGTAGCGACAAGTGGCACACTATCACCCACGCATGGTCACTGGGGTTGCCTCCAGGAGGCGGCACTAGGTACGGGTGCCGCCGTGGACGGTCCCGAGCAGATCGCGCGATCAGTCGAGCGATCCCGCGACCAGTCGCGCGACTGGTCGCTGGTCGTGGATTCTGAGAGCAGCCACTGGCTTTTACATCAGATGGCCACCGCGAGTCATTGTGGGGGCCCACATACGTATTCAGTACACCTCCACGATTCTGAGTGGATGTTGAAGGGGGAAGCATCCCTCACATGGGCTTGACTACCGCCAAAAAGCTCTTCTCTCTATCTCTCACATTCGGGGCAGTGCTCACCATAAAAGCTCCAAACTTAACCCCAACATCTTGAAGTGGGTTCCCGACGGTTGAGACGATCTTACCTTTAAATAGCAAAGGTGTCCTAAGGAAGCATAAATAGGCACCATCTTTGATGCGTAAACTGCTTTCAAGAAAAGTCCCATCGCTATGTACGTCACAACCCCGGTATTACCCCCAATTACTCCCAATCTGTACTTTATCTTTCCTTTTATTTGTGTTGTTGGTAGGGTAATGGGGTCGTTACCCAGAACTACATATGTACGACATACTCCATACTCAGCCATACATACACTTCTATGTTTTATTACCTCTCCAATTTTTTTTATGTGTAGCTGGAGCGTGGCGACGCCATTACGACCCCAGTGGAGCAATTTTTGGAATGGCTGAGGATGTGCGTAGGGAGATTTGTGAAGAAAATAATCCATGCTACTTTATGGGGCGTCCGTACTCTACAACTACTGAACTCAGTGCAGAAATAAGCAGCTTGTATAGAAGTTTGGTATATCTCACTCTGGAGAGATCTATTAAAAGAAATATTCGAAGCCCTTACAATGACGAGATGAACTTGTGGCTTTACTCCCATTTTTTCGTACTTTCACTTGCTCCGGCTACCACAAATTATAATTAGAACGTCCTTCTTTCCTGTCATTAGAATCGTTTTTGTTCGCTACAAGTTCTTTGTTGATTTTTTTTAAACGTGAAAAAAGTACTGATGGAGGTGGAAGGGGTGTTGTAGCCTTAACTATCGCAGATACTGTCCGGGGATCGAGATACCCAAGCCTTCTATCCCTTCACGGTAAGTCGATTGGTTTAGAAGTAGTCTGGGGAAATAAAATGAACTGACATACACCATCGCTGGCCAACATACATTGTATGGTCTAATTTCAAGGCTCAGACATTGTTGACAAAGAACGATTGAGTTTCGTCTCCAGACTTCTGGTCGAAACCGTGCCAACATCCTTTCCTTATTTGGCCAACTGAATTTCCATTTTAGCTATTCAATTTCCATAAATTTACAGCGGACTAGACTAGTAAGCATTATATTCCTTCAAAAAAAACTATAGATATTCAATTGACATCATACTACTGCAATGCTACTGTAACCAAGTTAGGCGGTGGTGTTTTGGCGAAGGCGTCCCACCACATACGCACGATCCCCGAATCGAATCCTTTCCTGATCAATGTCTATCGGTTTGATTAGTTGGCGGCTCACTTGTCTGGGAGAACAAAATCACTAACTATACAACAGT
This sequence comes from Haemonchus contortus, assembly GCA_000469685.2. Classification (NCBI taxonomy): domain Eukaryota; kingdom Metazoa; phylum Nematoda; class Chromadorea; order Rhabditida; family Trichostrongylidae; genus Haemonchus; species Haemonchus contortus. The sequence continues at coordinate 40,331,134 of LS997565.1, forward strand.
TTAGTAGTATAGGCCTCAGGCGCATTTAAACAGGCACTACGACTGTGACTAGAAGTCAAAGACGAGGCTGATTCCAAAACCGGTTTATTGAACGTCAAGGAATTAACCATTTGTTTTGTACTTAGTATCGAACGTTGCAGTAATCTGGAGTAAAAAACAAAATGGAAGTAGGCAACGAATCCTTTTGTGGTTGAGAGAAGCTTTCACGAGCTGGGCTTTGACCCTTTTCTTATGACATCCTCCCTCATCAGGCCGTAGTTTTGCTGCGCTGTCACCGGAAGGCCATCAGTGGCGGCACTGAATCAGGCCAGATTTTTTGGACCAACATCTCTGGGTTGTCGTGTTGTTGACGACTGGCTACAACCGTAGTCCCATGCATACTTACTACTGTCATTTCTTTCATGGCTACAGTAGACCTATCACCTGTCACTTTTGGGAATGTTGAATTCATGAATTTCGCTGAGATCGCAACCAAATCTGGAGGTCAGCTCACTGAAAAGTTTTGCTTAGTTCTAAAGGATGAAGGATAAGGTCTTTGGGCGTTAATCATTCCCGTCTGAGGGATGCGCCGCACATTCGACTCTCATTCACAATCGTAGTGGCGTATTGAATGCGTATGTGAACTGTTCAGTGACTTGCAGTGGCCAGCCCATGAGCAAGCCTGAGCTTTTACTCTCCCAGACGAGTCTCGTACCAACTAAACGACTCTGGAGGGATGGGATGCTTGAGTGGTCTAAGCGGACATCGATCCTGGATTCGAAACCGCGGCCATGCATGTGTGACACTGCGCTACTGACCACTACGCCATCGCCCACACCTTATTGTTGTTCACCATGGTTCCTGGAATGGTTACTGTCACACTATGTTTTACCCTGCAAAATTCCAAATGAGACCTCCCATGAATGACTACTATTCACTATCCTTCATTCCGAGGACAGCCTGCTTCCCCAGCAACAACTTCCTCATTCCGGTACCTAAAATCACGTCTTGCTCAATCTTTGGGGCCGTCTGAAAAGAGGTTAACATTCCAAAGAAACCCACCAAATGCATCACTCGATCATCGTCTTGTCAACAGTTGCCACCGCACGACTTTTTTTTCCTCCCTTCTTTTTTCATCATGCTATTTTTCGGTCTCATAAAGCGCTTCATCTTCGTGAGCGTTGATGCTCACAAGCTCATGTTCTGTCATATGAGCCCTTTCTTTCCCCGGTTTATCTTGCACGATTCTGCTGATTTCTGTTTGGCAGCGGAAAACAGCGTTTGTTTTCGGACGTGTTGTTCCGTCTCCGTCTAGTGTTGTCTTACGGTAGCATGCATGACTGCACAGTAGTACTGATTACACGTAGTTAGAATGTTGTGGTCGATACTGAAGGCGATTGAATTATCTTGAGGAGCCTAAACTTTTGGAGCAGTATAATTAACAAGATAGGGGTGATGTAGTGAAGAAGCATTACTGCCTGGAGAGCTATCGACCGTCTCCATAGTCCATGAGACAGTAATGCTTCTTCACTACAATCAAGCCTTTGAGCCCTCTTTAGCCGAATAATTGGTGACGGACTCGTCTCTGGAAAGGCGAAAGCATCTTCCAAGAGACGACTCTGGGACGATGCTTTACGCCGGCCGCCAACTTCACTGTATAGGCCATTGAAATGGCCTTGTACTACACAGTTAGATTCAGTATCCCTGTTGTCAGAATTTCCTCTCACTATCGTCATGAATCGATGATCCACATGATCACCCGTTTGAGTTTTTAAGTATGTGCTCCATTGTGAATGCAAACCCTCCGATGCACTGAATCGCAGGGGAGGCTGGAATTCGTATGCAGCCTCTACGATGCGGTGCTGTCTGCGCGTACCTGCGGTGGCCGGCCGGTGTACCTGTCGGTATTTTTGCCTTGATTTCTAGTACTTATCTGATATTTATCTTTTCAAGTGTCTAAAACCTTATACTTGTAAGTTGCTCCTTCTCCTGCACACATTTTATGTAACAAGGAGAAACATCGAGAGGTAGGTTATGTTTGGGAGCAACTTCAGAAAAAATCCTTTCTCTAAAGCTGGTGCGACGCCGTCCGTGAGCAGTTGCGGATAGAGTTGCCTGGTTGTGAGGGGAAAAAGATGCCGCCGTAGTATGCAAAACTTCTTCGCAAAAACCTCGTACTTCTACGTTCTTCTACTGCTAGTCAATGCTTTTCATTACTGCAGAGTTCTTCTTGTGCTAGTGTCCAAATATTCACCAGTCCATATATCTCCGCTTTTTTTTAGGAGCTCTCATGGAATTTCTATGTAAGTACGCTACCCTAGCATAAGCACAAAACTGCTAACACTTCGCTGCTCATCCAACTAGTAGTGGCCGAAATGCCTACCCGAAATTCTTACTCCTTCACGAGTCCTTCACGAGTGTTCTGTGCACATCTCGTTCCATCGCTATGAAGATGAGGAAAAATGTCAATTGAAGATGAGTTTTGATCTGGTCTCTAGACTGTGTTGTCGTGACATCTCCGCATATTAGTGAGCATGCAAGGGTGTTGTGTCCATTTATAGATTTTGTATGGAAACTTCTGGAATATTCCAAGAGGAAGCCAGACTTTAGTGACGTTCCGGCAGATATTTTCCTCTCAACCCTGTAGATGTTATATACAAGATCACCTCAGAAGAATGAACCTTAATCGCCATAGGCCACCTCTGAATTAACTGACTAAAAATCAAAAACGGTCTGTTCTGAAGGCTCCAAAAGTGTTTATGAGGGTCTCTGGTTCGTCGCTTTGTCTTTTACGAATTCATATTTCATTCATGCTATTGAGCTTGACTTGTGGTGAGTGACTGGCTATCTTGCTGGCTGGCTGTCTGCCATGGAACACATGGCTACATACCACCATGGCTCAGCTCAAAACAATACCTGCAAATCATGGCTGCCTTTGTGCAGAATTCTCTTGCTCATCATACTGGATATATAGGTCCCTGTAATAAAATGCAAGGATATCCTTCTAATAAAGCCTTCAGAGTTGCCAATAGTTTAGGGCAGAACGTTTAGTCGAAAGTTCAATGTCGTCTATCATCTGTCCAACAATTCATGAATAATACCCGCTGAATTGGAATGCTTGTTACTAACCCTTTTGCTCACAAAGTGCATTTCTCGTTGTCCTTGCCCATTGAGCCAGCACATGCGTTCTTGTTCCCTAATTTGATTCTTTCTGTAGGAACTTTTTTGTCTTTTCTTTTAAAATTATTCTTGGAACACTTTCCAGCATCTTTTTGAATATTCTTGGAGCACTTTTTTTGCAAACGAATTTCGACTTTCATATAATCCTCTGTCAGTGACTTTGTAGAATTGCTTATTGAGCTCTCCTACTGGGATACACTCGAAAAGAACCCAATTATTTTCGCAGATGATAGTGGTATCAACATTTTCAGCCTTTCAAAGTCCTCCCGTCGACACAACAGCGACACCCACCAGATGCCCTCGTCTGAGTTTTTTTACCAAAAGGAAGCTTGACAGAAAAAAAGCTGCTGTTGCTGCAGAATTGAAAGGCTAAGTTGGAATTGGTTGGGTGGAAAATGTCTGCAGAAAGCAATAGCTCATAGCCATGCCCCCACCATTGCCCCCCATCTTTTAGCACAAGACAGCTGATGTATTGTTTTGTCGCTGCAAGAAGAACTTCCCGGGGTCACCTGAGAAGTTTTGTTTGCGTTCCACGTAGCCTCAGACACAACCCGAGGCTGTTCTTGATCTTCTTCGTTTCGTTTGATTGATAAGCTGCCAAGTTTTCTTGGAATGTGTGACTTGGAATGATGTTTTGTGAGCTTTCTGATACGATTTCAGTTTTTCTTCCCCATTTCTTCTCTTTTTCTGCGTAGTAGCAAACGGCGCACCATCGCCGTGGTCCAATCCGGATCGATACTCGCCCTGGTCAACCGGGCTATCCGGCTCTCCGAGGACGGCTGATAACAGATTTGTTTGCTGGGAAGAGCGATGACGTATCATCGGCTGGCCATCGTAAGTCATTGCATAGGCCACGTGCGGGACCAAAATGGCACTTCGGCTTTGAATGGAAGCCAAAATCGAGGCGCTTTCCAAAAAGGGGCTGATCAATGCTTCAGTCTCAAAGTTGAGGAGCGAAATTCTCCAATGGCTTCAGAAACTTGCCGTCCTCATTTTAATGTATTTCCTGTTTTTGGGCTACGGTGGTGTAGTGGCAGGTGGCGCACTTCACACAAGCATGGTCACGAGTTCGAATCCTGGATTGATATCCGTCTGGGACAACTAAACTTTCCACTCCTTTGGACGATAGAAGCGCTGACTTGTTCATCGGCTAGCCATCGCAAGTCGTTGTATAGGCCACATACGCTTTCAAAACGCCACTATGATCCTGAATGGAAGTCGAATGCATGGGCGCATCCCTCAAACGAGATTGATTAACCCCCCAAGACCCCCCCCCCTTGATCCTTTACCTCTGTTTATTGTGCCGAATGTTAAGCACATCGTACGCGCGTTTTGTTTACTTCTCTTTTGTTCGGTGCATGGCGTCCCCTCGGATCAGAACGATTCAATCAAATACGTTTTCTGGTCAGGATATGGTTGTACTTGGCAGAGTGGCAGAGTTGTTTTCATGCCAAATGCCTTTCTGCTTTTTTTGGTCTCCCTACCAATGTTCACATCTCGCTGTAAGATGTACTTGCCGTCGAACATCCTGTTGGATGAGCACGTTTTACACTGAAATATGAGCCCCGGAGGGTCGACAAACACGTGCAAAGTGATTCCGATCATTTTTGTTTTTCCCTGATCATAAGTTGCAGTATCCGATTTCATTGTCAGATGATAATGTCTCCAATGACAAACAGCTGGATAGCAAGTGTGTCTTATGCTGCATTGCTTCAGTAAGCAGTAAGAAAACATTCGCAAGTCTGCTGTCCATCGGCTTCACCAGCGAGATTTATGTGCATAATCAAAAATCTAGACAAAAAGGTGGTTGGCAACGTTGTCAGCAGCGGAAACAAGGATTCCTTCCATCAATACGTCAGGTGGTATCAGATTTCTTTACTACTACTGTGCAAAGAACAAGCATTACTCCCAGCGTTGCTATTTTCGTACATATACGACCATACCCTTGAAAGGATAATCGGTCGCTGCTGCTTACGCCAAGAGACCAGAGCGGTAACTGATTGGATCCCTCTGGACATCAAGCGAACATCAAGACGACCACCAAGCCATGGTCAGACTTCTTCATGATAGCTCTGAACGAAAGGAATGCTGAGCCTCGTACCCCTGAAGCGAGAACGATTCACTGGACCGCTCTAGCTCGCGATAGGGACAAATAGATAGTTACTGGCGCCCACTCGAGGTAATCGATGATCAACGGGACAGAGGGTTTTGCAGTTGATACTCTCGAGAGATCTATTCCGCGCTGAGTTATGTGTCCGACTCCTGTTCCCGTGAACCTAGAACGTTCAAATTTGGAGGTACTGCACGCGAAGAGAACGGCTGACGGTAAGTGGCAGGGCTAGATCCCGTCTGCCAAGATTTTCGGGAAACTCTCATAGAATTTCTACCAGAATAAACTACCCACCTAAAGGCGCCTAACAAGTTTTCGTGATGTCGCAATCGGTTGTCCCAGTTGAGATTCATGTTCGACCTTTTCGTACCAGAATGGGAAGCTTAGCATCGCTCTGAAGGGGCTTCAAGTCTTGATGCTTGACCCGAGTTAGGTTTTAATCAAATTCCGTTTCGTGAAGAACTACATACATGTTGAATATAGGAAGAAAATTTGGTCATTATTGGCCACTCAGGAAAATACGCTCCGGCTGTCTGCGGTTTTACTGTAGGAAGGCGTTCTGAAATAATTTCTCCGCCATCCGGTTGATTTTCTCACGACGGTACCATACCCACCCCAAAAAAAGGTTTTGGTAGGTAACTTAGTCGCAATGCTCAGCTCCAGAGGGCTAACTTGTCTACCTTTCATCCCATCAGGTTCTCAAACACGATATTAATCAAGTTAATGAAACTAGCTAATATTCCGGAACCCCTTGGTCCCCCACAACATCCTTGCTTGGCCTTTGCAACGTTTTCAAGCGGAAAGGCATTCCGTGCGGCGTCATGTGCCAGCGTTGTAGATCTAATTTCTTCTGCTTTATGATTCACTGAACTTCGACGTCTTGGAGCCCCATTGTCTTCCCTTCCTCTGGACTGCCATCCGTTACCCCACCCACATCCTCCTTCCCTCACCAATACCACCCATTCCCTTTCTCCCCATCCGCACTCTACCCCGCTCCCTCCTCCTCCCTCACTCCTAGCTTGATCTACTTCTCCGAGTGAGTGGGAACTTTCTAGACTTCTTGATTCTTCATCATTATAAACATTTGAAGATGTTCAAAGAGGAATAGGGCGAAGGAAACAAAACTCATCACCTACTGGTTTTAGCTGTGCGGTGAAGGATTTTATCATTCAAGATGGAGTTCCAAGACGTCTATATTTCAAGTTCTCAGGCCATGGGATTTTCTGGAGTAGTGACCATGACTATTCGTGAAACGCACCCTACGAGAAGCGTTTTGTTTAGCATTCAACGCCGGGAACTTTTTAAGACAGAAGCCGGGGACTATCTATAGAGCATCTATTGATGTAGTAGTATCAAAAAAGTGCTGCTCTTGCTGGTTCAATCATTTACACTCACTTCACTGATCACCTATTGAAAACACTATTATACCATGATTTTTTCTTTATTTTTTTTTTGCTTACGCAAACTTTCGGCTTCATTTGGGTATACTGTGTGATATAAGTAATGAGGGAAGAGGTTGCACTGTAGTGGCAAATGGCGCATACTATCACACATATGGTCAGGAGTTCGAATCTTGGATAGGTAGCCGCCCAGACCCTGAAAGCCTTCAATTACACCGCGTCGGTTGTTAGACTAGTTTAAAGGGATAAAAACGCGTAAATGTTGAAGCCAGAGCAAGCCATTGGAAAGACTACGTGAGCATTCAAAGAGCTACTACAATTCTGGACGGAAGTCATATGCGGGGCGCATCCCGAGAATGGAATTTATAGACATTAATCATTTTTTATGATGTTGGATACTTGACTCCATGAATGTAAATTATTTAAAACTTGTACAGCATAATCTGGTCTTTTTACTCTTTTTCTTACTTCTTCAGGATTGAGGCTCTGAACACTTCATTCGTTATTTAACTTCTTTTTATAGCAATCGTTTTGTTATTCGTTTTGAATAGGTCCCTTGGCTCATCTGTCACGAATGTCGTGGAGCACATTGGACACATACAAAACAAAAACAAAACAACATTCTTAAATGTTATCTTATTGTGAACATCTGGTCGCGCTATCAAACAAAAAAGTCAGATTGGGGTGCCAAAGAGAAAATCCAATTCAAAAAACTGGTCAACAGGTGCAACATAGCACACCAGAATTTGGTGGTATTTTGAATTTGGCTTGGATTCTTTCCGCTCGCTCTTGTTCGTATACACTTTTTCTTCAATTTCAAGTCGAAGCAGACTTTTTAGCACCGTGATTTCAGCCAATTCCTAAGCAGTTGTACATTACATACAATAAAATGGGGCAAGCCATTTCCATGGAAGTATTGGGCCAGTAGGTCCAGCACTGAGAAGTAAAAGTCTTTGACGTCAATCATTCCCATTTCGGGAAACCCCGGCATTCAAACGGCAGTCCATTTGGAATAGTAGCGAAGGGTTGAATGCGTTTCCTATCTTTACAATGAGTTACGGTGGCCAGCTAGTTAATAAGGCAGTGCTTTTATCCTCCCAGACGAGTCTGGTACCAACTAATCAACCCAAAAGAGAGAGAAAAATTGTTTGATCTAAGCAGATTCCGGAAGCAGGAGTAGGAGAAGATGGTGCAGCGACATTTAGAGCACTCTCACACACATGATCCGTGAATCGAATCCCGGATCATGCGTGTGTGAGAGTGCTCTGAATTTCGTTGCACCATCTCCCCCTACTCCTAATAATCCCACCCAATATGGTTACTGTAATTTGTCATATAATAAACCTTCTCCAAAGTGAAACCCTGCTAATAAAACATAATGATCCCAGATTATTTGTACGCCTGTCGACAGATATTATACGTATCTGCGCAGCAGATTTTTCGACTGACCTTTTCACGTTCCTCTGAGCGGTTCTTTCCAGTTTTTCTTTCTACTCTATCTACAAATGCTATTCATTTCACACCATCCCATTTACCTTTTAGCTACACTCTCAAAAATTCTTCCAAATTCCAGGTTGAGTTACGGAAGAGTGACAAGTCGGCAAAAACTTCGCCCTTCTTATCGAGCCTTTCCTTTCAGAAAGGGTAACAACACACAACATGCTCGTACATCTGTGCGATGCACAGGAATGTTGCTATAATTGATAAAAAACGCTTAACGACCTTTTGCGAGATCCAGAAGCGAAACAAATGTTTTGGATAATTGGCTGTAGTACAGCGGACAACCTTCAAAATCTGACGGCGAACCCCATTCTCAAGAATTACAGTACTCCTGGGATGATATGTTACAAGCAGGCCGTTCCATACAGCTAGTGTTCTCTTCTTTCCTAGAACGCTTCTGCCTTGACACATTACGTTTGAAGGCTCAGTCCACGATGAAATTGGGGTATCCAGCTTAAGACGAGTAAGGGAATTGATAACTCAGTATAGGACAAAAGTGGCGGAGGAAACGCATAAGTTAGAGAAATACAAGACTTCAAGGAAATGGTCAAAGCTGAAAGTCGTGATCAGTGCCCTTTGGAATGGAAGGTACGGTTGGCCTGGATTCGATCCCGGACCATGCGCATATGATAGTGTCACAACCATCCCTCTTAGTTGTACTGCACGAGTATTGAAGGACCTTATTTCTGACGTGAGGTGTTCGAGTGCCGTTTTTAGCAAAGCCTACTTAGTGGGCAAATAAATCATGGTATCGAATTACCCCGATTTATTTGTCATCTGTTTTCCTAGAATTGTTTTTTAATAGCTAATGTTTTTCCATAGTGCTTAATGGATTGCTACTCGAGAATTGTGGGATTCCTTGTGACTCCAAGAGAACACTGTTTCTGTAGTTCCAAAAAGAGCTTCAACAATTCTCAGAGATTGAAGAATAAGTCAAGTGAATAGGTCCACTGATCTGAGGACAGCTTTGATTTTTGAGGAATGTTTGGGGGTTATATCAACAGCCGAATATTCCTTAGAAAAGTCGCCAAGTATTTTGTTCCATCTCCTTCTTAGTTTGGGAGCTTTGATTAGCCTTTGTAGGTTTTTATGATTTTCTTAGGGAATCACCTGTTTGTCCCGTCTTTTCCAAGTCAAAACATCGATTCATCAACGCTTTATCATTTCCTCGATCATATTGAGAAAGGTGAAAAACCTAGGGATTCCCGCTTCACAGCGCGTCACCTAACCCAGCACTCGTCAACACTTCCTATCACCCATCACTCACATTCCTGTTGGTCGCCGTATAGAATTTCTACAATTGGGTCCTCGCCATCGGTACCAAGAGCAAAACCGTAGAAACGATTCTAAATGGAAGCCGGATGTTGGGCGTACTCCAAAAGCGGGACTTGTTGACGTCAAGAAACTTTATCATCACATTTTTGGGTGATCCTATGTAGAAAACCCTTAAGTTGTAGCAAGTATTCCATTGATTCCAATGTGGTGAACGCCGTGATTAAAGGACTATTGCTCTTATATTGTGCTATCATCCAGCTACCACTGTTCCCTTCAGCCTTGTCACCAACGACCGCCATTTGATTGTCTACATCATTGGGCATGGACATGTGCTGTCCACAAGGACAAGTTTATTTATTGGGCTATACCCTCACCCCATTAGATTCGTTTCTATTTTGGGACTCAGCCTTGTCTCCCCTCGATGGCAACTAAGATAAGGCTTCATCAATGCTAACGACTTCCTATGATAGCCTTCCTTTACTCTCAGTTGTAAAATTTCAGAATTTTGAAGGGCGGAACTTCAATCTCGAACCTAATTCCAACCAAATCTTTTGATTTCTGGGATATTCTGCTTTGTCACCTTTTCGTCATTACAATTCACAGCCCCTTCAATCATCGGTCTCACCATCCTCCCAGGACTATGGCCCTCATCCGTGTATGAGATATCATCTTAAAAGACCTAGATGAGAGCAGAGCCAAGTGCTGTCACCTACACTGTTCGACGCATTATACTCTCCGAGGACAGCAAGCCTCCATTTTCTCGTGACGATTATGTAGAAATGGCTCGCGCACTTACAGGGGGAGGAGATTTCATGTCATCAACAAACCCAGCAAAACGTTGCACATTTATTCTTAAGACCACAGGTTCATTCAACTGTAATTGCGATTTCGAATGGACGTTGGAAGCGACAACCTTGGAAATGTTTCGCCCTGGGGCAGAGACTTTTCTACCATTATTTGAAACCAAGTTGCTCAGGTTTAAATTTTTTTTTCTCCAACTATTCCTTTCATTTTTCTTCCTTCTTCTTCTCCCTTTTAACTAGCGAAGTCTATGGATGACACTTTCTGATGTTGATCAATCCAGCTCATACGCAAGTCGAAGTTCTCTGAAAAGATTTTGGTCCCAATCAACTTCGCATGAGTGAAAAGGGTGATATCCCTTGACGATTAGGAGATCGGATCCGCGGATCATCCGCAGTGTGACAATGTTCCTTTCAACTATGTTGACCCACCCCCTTCCAACAGGCACCTCCGTTAATTCGTGTACCACGGATTCGGAACGGTACATCGTTTTGATAGCTTTGGAAGAAGCTCATTCCGCTTGAGTTTTCTCAGTAAATGAAAAAGGAAAGATGCCAATTCATAGGTCCGTGATGCACATATTCGATTCAGTATGCGCCACGCATTCGGACATTACAAAAGTCATCGAAAGCGTAGGCATCTGACATATGGTGGACATGTTACTAGAACAGTCGAAATGAGTAGCGGTTTGTAGCTGCCTGAGCGTTCTAGTCACATATGTACGTTCCCACATTTTCTACTGATGATACCTTCCAATAGGGATATATATGGGCACGCGATAGGAGCCTGGGCGAGCTTTATTTTCCTCTGTCCTTTTTAACGGGCCCATTTAGCGATGACCTTTTGCCATGCTCGGATATTTGTAGGAAAAGGACATGTACAACGCTTAGGCATTGGTTGAAATGCAGTTGAATGGTTTTGCACTAGAGAAGTTCACACGCAACAGGAAACTAATCATGTGGGAGTATCACGAAAAAAGGCATGCGAACTGTGTATTAGACACTAAAAACTAAAAACCAAGCCTATGGCCACAAGGATGTGGTCTGATGTAAAACGCTCATGGTCTTTTGAGATGTGGTATGACCTTTACCCCTCTTCACCCCTACATATCAATGTCTTGATAGGCTGCTGATTTTCCTAGCCCAAAGTTAAGCTAGCTAAAAGTCAGTGGTGGTAGCAATCTCTGAGGTTTATTGGCCTGGGCGGATCTCTTCAGTGAAAACGCTGGCCTAATAGGCATGATTTTTTTTCCTTCCAGACTTTCAGCTGAGCCATCGAAGACTCGATTTAATTCAAGGTCTGAATCTGGAAGACGAACATAAATCTGTGGATAAGTGTTTCCACCCATATGGTAAGTTTGTCTCACCCAGGCCAGCTTAACTCCATTTCCCGGACCACTCGTTTGGTAGAATAAGGTCTCGACCTTAGTATTGTTTGGCCACTACAAGTCATTTCAATGATCAAATAATTCATTTTAGTGGCCACACACGCATTTAGAACGTCACCAGAATTCTGAATGGAAGTTTATGTGTTCTTTGCAACTCTTCTTTTCTCCTTTACCCAAGCTCTCCCACATTACCGTGGGAGTTTCTTTGAAGTAATGACTCCGTAAGTTACGTGACTTATCAAAGTCTTGATAGGCTGCTAATTTATCAATTTCTCGATCACACGAATCCACTACCACATAGCACTCCATCAAACTCCAGCCGTTCCCATTGCTTCAATCTGTGCAGCTGCACCCGTCGAATGAAAACAAGCCTCGTTAAGTATAACGCTGCACCATTATTTCTTACGACTCCATTGTTTTCAGTAGGGTGCTGAAGTCGAACATGCCATTTGTTCTAAATCTGTGTTTTCACCTACTCAATCTTACTTGGGGCCGTTCAGTGTTTGAATCACGATGGGGACTTCTAGTGTCTCCAATCCCGAAGTATTCGACGACGTTTGCAAACAGTTGTAACACTTCATACACAACTTTTATTGGATTCCTTGAGTTTTTCAGGAAACTTTTATTGAGTTTTATTGTTGTTTCTGAAATTTTGACTCGACTGGATGAAAGGGGATTATCTTTATGAAGGTAGATATTGCGGTAAGTAGAGTGATACTATTCTTTTTGCGTAAGGGCGAGCGGATTTGCAGTCGTGGGGTTCTACGAAACTGAATTCTGGCGGGTAGAATGCTAGAGTGTTAAATATATTGCAGGGGGATGACCGTCCATCAAATCGCTCAAATTCCATTTATTTCGCACTTTCGCACACCACGTGGTAAGAGAAGTTTGAATAAGAATGATTGATTTACGATATCACTGAAAGTGCAGCAGAAAGGTCTGGGTTAAATGAGCAGAAGGGGCATAGTACCGACTTCATCGCAGTTGAACCTACTGAAAGTTCGTTAAAGTTAAAGTGTATCATTCGTCATCACTTCGCTTACTGCCGAAATTTAACAGTGTAGAATAAGCTTATTTAGCATCTAGCGAGGGTTCATTCTGATTCTTTTCTTGAAAGCCTCTCTGCTTTACTTTTTGAGCATCTTCTTCCCCCTTTGTCTTCTGTCTCTTCCCCTGGACTGGCAGCACTGTCATGACCTATGCCCGCAATTTAAGAACACAGTCTCCAGGTGTTAATCGCTCCACTTTGGGACCCTCCCCTCGATTTTCGTTCAGAACTGTAGTAGCTTACTGAAAGCGTATTCAGACTGTAAACTTATTCGTGACGATCAGCCAGTGTACGAGCCAGTGCTCTGGCCCATCTACCAAAGTCTGACACAAATTGACCGACACGAGAGGGGTCGAATTCTTGGTTGGCCCGGGCGGGAATCGAGGAAGGATCCAATCTCCGACCATGTGTGTGCCAGTGTACACCGAGTGCCACTACAGCACCTCAATCATTCTTTCAATTATCTCAAAGATTTCCAGGCAAATCGCGAAGTTTCATGCACCTCCTTCTCTTTTCAGTTGTTCCATTTCATCACAGCCTTGAACCGTTCTGTTCGCTTTGGGCTATTTATGAAGGGCATGTGCAGATGTACAGAAGGAAATGGATGCTTTGAGTTTTCATTGCCAAGCGACTCTGGTCCTGGAACCAAAACTGGCTTGGTCTTCTAATTTGGTGTGGGCAAGTGTGAGAGGCAGCCGTTCTAAAAGTATCGCTCCGCTGATATTATTATTATTGGAGCTTTCAAATGGAAAAGCTCGGTCTGACTGATCAGCAGTATTACCCATAGCATTGACTTGCTTTGAAATTACATGTAGCCCACGACCTATAGGTGAAAGATAATATATTGGAGCTTTCCAGTGGATTGTGTTTGACTGATCTCCTTTCAATGAGGTGCAATTATGTGCACTCCGTCATTTATATATTGTTGCACTGCATTTTGATAATTATGACTTTCTTGCGAGGGGCGTTGTCTGTGAAGTGGGTGATGTTCATGGTGTGAATGGGGGACTGTGTTGGAAGCCATGGCAGCCTCATCCAAGGAACTTTTTGTTACGCCGTATATGTGGTGGGTGTTTGGAGACGCTCGAGTGTGTGTTCGGATTACTGTGTAACACATTCACGGGGCTTTGAAAACCGTCCTGTGTTTCGGTGCTGCTTCACCCGAACTTCCGTTCAGGTTTATTTTGAAGATCACCTAGCAAGAGTGAATAACTCAGCAGCAAAGATTTGTATTACGGGCGTGGCCACTATATACATGTATGTACGTTCGAAATTTCGCTTGAATTCAGTCATAGAAAATAAAGGATCAGGGAGGTAATGTAAGACAGCCAATGTAGTAGAGTGTTTGATGATACCCGGTGCTAATATAAGAAATGCCCTCACTTATCTCACCTAACCTTCCCGCTTTTCTGAAGGTCTGATGGCTTTGAGATCGAAGAGATCCAGATAAGGTCCATCCTGCGATAAAAAGAAGGGAGGTTATGGTCCCCATTCAATGACGACACGAAGTGATCCGTATTGCTCAGTGAGAACAATATAAACAGTATCAGTGAAGTTTCCATTTCATGAGATTCTCCTCACCCATGTTAGCATGCACCCACGTGACATTCCGCAATCCTCATCGTGCCTACCTGACTTTTTGCATACTGGTACCCAAACAGACGTGCGAACAGACGCACAAAGTTAGCACTTTATATACAGAGACCCCACAGTTGAGATGCAAGCACCAGTGTCATAACCTTAAATCCCTAATTAAGAGAATGTTGTCCCCGCTATCTTTTCTGATTTTATGAAGTGCCGAAAATATAATAGCAGCTAAAAGTCTTCGGGTGTTAATCAATCTCGTCTGAAGAATGCGCCCCCGCATTCGAATTGCATTCAAGACCGTAGTGACGTATTGAATGCGTATGTGGCCTATACAATGAATTGCGGTGGCCAGCCAATGTACAAGTCAGTGCTTTTATCCTCCCGAACGAATTTGGTACAGAGAATTAGTCGATCTCGGAAGGATGGTAGGCTTGGTTGGCTCAAGCGGTATCGCTCCAGGATTCGAACCTGTGACCGTGTGAGATAGTGCGCACCTGCCACTAAATCACCTCCGCTGGGAGTATTTGGATGCATTTATGTGAGCCGGTGAATCCGAAAACCGAGAGGCCTCATTTGCAGCATTTTTCCGGCCCTTTTTAAGCTTGAAAATCCATTCTGAATACGCATGCTCTCACTAATGTAGTATGATCTAATCCACTTCGGATCTTCGTCAACAAAGACATAAATAAGCGTGACTGGAACTTTTGCCCATAAATTATTTAGTACTCCTCCAATGTTTTGCTACATTGTTTTGTGCCAGTTTTTCGTCTCGCAACAAACGCCCCTTTTTTGACTTCGCTAAATCATTTTTTATTGTTCCTGCCTTGACGATCTTGTTAACTGTTGCAATTTCGCTGCACTACCTTATCTAGAAGTCTCACAAGGTTGACGAGTTGTGGTCAAAATTTTGGCCTTGTCTTGGCTCAAGCCCCTTCTTGCGCTTTGCGAGTGCCGTGCTCTTTATCCTCTATTTTTATTTGTGTCGTGCTGCTGTTGCGTTGTGCAGTGTTGTGTTTGCTCATAGCAACAAGCTCTTAGGGTGAAGAAAGGGTTATTACTGAAAGTCTGACATCAGCTACCCAAACATTTGCTCACGTAGGTGTTTTTCCGGTTTTCCGATTGAGTGATTCCGACTTCGTCGACGAATGAGCTTTGACTTATTGAGACTATGATGTGACCTCTAAAAGTTACTATGTGACGACAACCCTCAAATAGTCCAAGCCAACTGAAAAGCGTGACGCACTCCAAAGGAATCCGGCTTCTAAGATGACTGGGTCCCTGAAACGGCTACATTCTCGTACTTCACATTGCTGCATGATCGCGACACTTTTGTTTATCCAAACATTTCATGTTTATTTTGTTGCATGCGTCACATCTTTGGAGGCTGCGTCAAGTATAAGCCATGACGCTTCCATTTTCAATGGCCTTGAGGAGAATACCATCTTGAGGTTCCGTGTTACTAAAGCTTTTCCTATGGTGAGCGGTTGGGAGAAGTCGGGATCACTGTCAACGGTAATGCTGAGGAGTATATCTCGTATTTCCTGAAGGTCTAGTTCATTTATTGGTGTGAACGCGAGCTGTACCTCCTTCCAGGGACAACTGACAGAAAGAACAACTGGAAGTCGTTTTTCATTCCTCCAGGAAATCTTTCAATGACTCTCGTTTTCAAATTCCATTTACCTATAAGTTGGAGAAAACGAAAAATCTTCCTCTAGGAGAAATAGGTGGTCAAGAGGGCGAGCTCCCCGTTCGTCCTCAAAGAGGTTCACCTTCCATTCCTCCCTTCATATGTATCGACTCCGTCAACCCATAGGAAAAAGAGAAGAAATAAATAAGTAAAGAAGGAAAGAAAGAAAGAAAGAGGAAGAAAGAAAGAAAGAAAGAAAGAAAGAAAGAAAGAAAGAAAGAAAGAAAGAAAGAAAGAAAGAAAGAAAGAAAGAAAGAAAGAAAGAAAGAAAGAAAGAAAGAAAGAAAGAAAGAAAGAAAGAAAGAAAGAGGAAGAAAGAAAGAAAGAAAGAAAGAAAGAAAGAAAGAAAGAAAGAAAGGAGCTTCCTCTTAGTGGAACGAGCCAATAGGCTTCTCAAGCAAACCATTGTTTGCACAAAAAGTTGTAAATTCATTATTTGGGGCTTTACGCCTTGACCTTTTTTGGAGCAGTGGCAGATAATCCCCTTTATAACCCTATTCTCAACGTCTTTCAACGAACCCTTTCGCAACTACGAAATTGGTCAATTTGGCAAAATCCATTAGAATAGGGCAAATAAACTGGCATACATTAGTGCTTACATACCAAATCCCTTTTGAATATGCTATCGTGAAGAAATTTCCATATAATAATGCTTTCCACCTTTAGAAATTGAAAGGATTTGTGGTGGAATCAGTAGTGCTGAATTTTAGAAATACCATAGAGGAATTCAACTATCGAATTTTCAACTTCTGAGTTGATTCAATCCCGTTTCTGGGGTGCGCTCTGCACCGACTTCTACTCTGAATTGTAGTCGTATTTGAATGGTACGTGACATGTACAATGATTTGCGGTGGCCAGTCGGTGACCGAGTCAGTGCTTCAATAGTCTCAGACAAGTGCATGGAATCAACACCGAAGAGAGGTGAGACATGGATTTCCTGGGCAACTATCGATCTGGAATTCAATCCTCCGACCATGTATTTGTGTAATAGTGGGCGACTTGCCATGAATACCACTTTCGCTCTTCACAGTAGCACTGGAATAGCACATTTGAATGAATACTAAGCACGTAAAGTGAATTATGGAAGGCAGTGATGAGTAACTTCGAATTTTGTTCCTTTTGTTGATCTGTTCTCAGAACCTTAGCGGGTAACAGGATTACATGAGAATGGGTGGGAACGGGTTCATGCAAATCTAAGTATCGTCAATCGAGACCCCCATAGCTGTTTCCTCATCTATTTCGTCCTCTACAGCCTTCCTTCCGGATGAGTTGAACTGAAACTGACTTAAAATTCGAAATGTGGCATCTTCTCTAAATGGCCAAGCCGTGACTCCGATTCACCCCTGAGAAAGAACTCGAATCCAAGTCAGGTCTTGCAATGAGCTGTGAAGCAGCCATCATAGTTGCAGGCAACCTCTTTGATTGTGTGAAAGCTGAGGTCTGAGTGAAGTACCAGAGCGGACGAGGCTCGTATCCACACCTGTGCTTTTCAGCTTCTTTAGCTATCACGCTGATTTGCTGGTCCTTGCTTTTGTGAGCCTGCCAGATAATAAGCAACAATTCGAATCGCAACTGCCAGATTTTAAACAACAAATATTAGGAGGCATTTCAGAAGAAAAGGGCAAATAAACTGGCATACATTAGTGGTAGCTACTCTCCATGTAGCTATTATAGTTCTACCAGTTATGTATGTATACGGA
Source organism: Haemonchus contortus (assembly GCA_000469685.2). Classification (NCBI taxonomy): domain Eukaryota; kingdom Metazoa; phylum Nematoda; class Chromadorea; order Rhabditida; family Trichostrongylidae; genus Haemonchus; species Haemonchus contortus. Next base: position 40,348,788 of record LS997565.1, read on the forward strand.
ACGGTAGCCTGTCTGTAGGCGCCTCTGGAAGAGTGAATCCTCTTGGATAATGTCATAGATTCAGTTCTCTACCATTTCATCATTTTTACCCAAGTGGGAAGTTGTCTCGAGGGTCTTCGATGCTTGAGGAGGAATGAAAACCAATCTTCTACTTCTTCTATTCCAATCATGGGCCCATAACCAAAAGCTATGTTCAATAAGTATTGATAAGTTTCTGAAAAAAATTCGCATGCCCACTTTTTTCACAAGGAAAATAAATATTGGACGGAAAGCCGGCACATTCCCGAGGCCATTAGGCACAAAAAAAAGCATCTCGGCGCTCAATATGGAAATTATGGAGTTAATGAGATCCGTGGCTTTATTCCAAAGCCTTCCAGCAAGCTGTGACTCAGGAATTAGCCTTCGTTTATTATATTCTGCTGGTTTTCTCTGTTCAATTCAGTTTTAGTTTATTCAGATAGGTCTTCATCTCTCATTTCCTAGTCAGTCAAACGAACAAGCCTCAAGTGGCTATGTCAGCTATTTCCTAGTTCCCCGTTCTTTTGGAAATTACTTACAGACATTGACTGTAATACTGTCTCTCCTCCGAACACTACCGTCTTCTTAATTCTTCTTCTTCCTTCCCCTTTTAAATAGGGAGCTGAAACTTCTGACTGCGCTGAGAAATCGATCTCAGCTTCTGGGTTACACCGTGAAAGAACACTGGACACTCCTGCGATACTTTTTTCCCCCGGAAAAGAATATTCACCCTAATTTAAGCAGAGTTATTCTTTGACGTTTTCTCTTTTTTGAGATGCGCCTCATCATTTGAATTCTATTCAGAATCGTAGTGACTTTTTGAATGTGTATGTGGTCTTGCGTAGAAGGCTTGAGCATCATGGGATTCGATCCCCAAGCATTTAAGTTTGAAATTACTCTGGGCTCCGGATGTCATTCGAGATGAGATAGCAGGTGTTTCCGAAACTTCTTTAATATGCAAACTTAATGTTCAAATGGGCGGAGGTGGTGTAGTGGCAAGTGGCGCACTGCATCACACACACGGTCAGGGGTCGAATCCCGGATCGATGCCCGCCCAGGCCAACCAAGCCTTCCATCCCTCCGGGGTCGGTAAATTGGTGCCAGACTCGTCTGGGAGGATAAAAGCACTGACTTGCACATCGGCCGGCCACCGCAAGTCATTGTATAGGCCACACACGCACTCATTACGCCACTACGATTCTGAATGGAAGTCGAGTGCGGGGGCGCATCCCTCAGACGGGATTGATTAACGCCAAAAACTTTATCCTTTATCCTTTTTTAACGTTCAAAACCTGAGAAACGACTCTGGGAACAAAGTTACGGAATCATTCTCTTTTCTGAGTCTGCGATTTCGGTAGGATTACGGTAGTGAAAGGATGGACCTATGGTGAATTAACAGGGAGGCCATAAGGTTTCAACGAATTCGTGACATAAATGCTTGGTGTATTTGCAGAAAATGCTGATGTCCTAATGGAACTAGAACAGTTTTAGATTACAAGCTGGTTATTAACATCTTCTCTGACCCTTTAGAAATCCTGAAAACAGTTTTTCCAGAAAAAATCGCATTTGACCTTTTCCACTGAAGGTTTCACTTCAAATCCAATAAAGTACGATTGCGGAATCACTCAGAATCCCTACCCAAATAGGATTACAGAGATTCTGGGCAGCTTTTTGCACTTTTCAAAGGGTAAGTGGATGCCCTAGCATCTCATGAGCTGAATTTCCCTAACGAATTTGATAATATCAACTTTGGGTAAATGAAGTCCTCGTTGATGTAGTGCAGTGCACTCTGACTCAGCGGTGACCCCTACCGAACTGAACAGAAAACAGTGCGGAACACAACTTTTATATTGTCAACACTATCAACAATGACTTACACAATGATTTCGTAGAAGTCGATAAGACTGACTGATTTATACTTTGGCTTACCGATAGCAGCTTTGGCGACGATTCCAATATTCCCAAGTGGGGACATCAAGCGTTTTTGTTGATGTAGCTATAGGGTCAGAGTACCAAGTCTCTTTGCGTTAACTTATTCCATCTCTGAAATGACCTTCCCACTACCCCCTTCCTCTCATCCTACTTCCATTCAGTCGTAGAATCGTTTTGAAGGTGTACGTTACCTATGCAATGGCTTGAGGTAGCTAGCCATTCTAAAGTCATTCTGTAGTGGTAATAGATGATAAAAGGCGGCTCCTGTTGACAAGAGCTGGTTCTTCAATTTACAGATTCCCTTCTTCCTGGAGGAAGTTGAGGGAAGTCAAGGAAGGACATAGACGTTCAACTTGATTCATTTCGACTCCCACATTTCATCTGCAGCCGGAAACGCAAGTATGAGAAGCTCTTTCTTGTGTTGGCCCGTAGACCCAGTTGGGAGCTTTTCCCTCTGGACGTTTTGTATTGGGCTATAAGTCATACATGCTCATCACTAGTAGAGGCCAAATCCGGTGCCAAAAATGGAAGCCCAACTTTTCTGGATAAGTACTTTATCAAGGAACTCATTCCTTCTACTCTTGAATTCCGTCCTGATTTCAAGGACACAAAGTCCTCGTAATTTCATCTTCAGCCTTTCGATAGTTGCACATGCTTAGCTCAGACGGAAATTGTTGGGACGAAACTTCATCTGGAAATTGTTCCAACTTCATTAACGGGCACTGAGGGCTGCAGATGCTCCTTATGAGGTCTGCAACTACTCTGCAAATATTCAAAGCCGTAAAAAAACCCAGAGTCACACATGACGTTGAGCATATCCCGTAAGCAAATGATGCTTCAAAGGAACGGCTCAACTTGAGTGGGACTTCCCACTCAAGTTGAGCCGTTCCTTCGAAGCATCATCTCCCATACAACCCCTTCATCTTGCATTTTTCTTTCTGGCTCGTTTGCTTAGTTCAGCATTCACCGAAAGTTGAAAACGAAATACTCGTAGTAGCAATAGAGACTACCTCGGAAAGATTTTTAAAACTCTAATTTTTCCTAGGAAATTATCTTCAGTCTGATGGAATTGGCGCTTCATTTCATATTCAAGTAGCATTCACGTAGAAGTGGTCATTGTCTAGGTGCCTTTGGGCTAAACTTCATACCCATTTTCGTAGTTTTCGTAGAGTAATGAGCTCAGTCCAGTAAACGCATGAGGATTCCACCATTTTGGAAATGAATGAAATGAGGTTTCTTGCAGTTTTGACGAGCTACAGACCTTCTCGTGATGGTGGGAGTCCAATGAACGATGAATGAAAAATATGATTAAAACATTCCAATAGTTCATTGATAAACAATCGCTGAAAAATCAAAGTTAGCGGAGATGGTGAAATGGCATGAGGCGGCCAAACACCCACATTTGGCCCGGGGATCGAATCACTAAGACGAGATCCCAGGGCCAAATGTGGGTGATACGCCATTTCACCATCTCCGCTAACTGACTGAAGATGCTCGCTCAAGCCCAAGATTTCCATCCCTCGTCTGAGAGTATAAAAACAATGGCTCATACACCAGCCAACCACCGCAAATCATTTTGTGAACCGTTGAACGTGGATCGCAATCCGTAATGGGAGTCGAACGCTAAAGCACCTTCCAAGACCTCGCATAAATAAACTTCAAATTTTTTTCTCATCGTACTCGTAGAAATCCTTCTTTCTTAGTTCGAGAAATACCTGAGCCCTTCCACCCAACCTTCACTTAAAGGCACGGTTCACGATAAAAAAGGTTACTGAGTTCTTCCTCTAGGAATACTCGGCGCCCCCATGGGTGGTAGAAGGGACCCTCTCGCTCCCACAATCCCGGCGCTTAGGGCATAGTGGAAGCCCCGTTGCTGCCGTAATTCGCTTTCCCGCCCCTCGATCGGTGTCACGTTAGACGAGTGTCGAGACAATACAGATTGCTATTATTCGTTCTAGGACCCACGCACAATCAGCTAATCGTCGAGTGATGAGGCGATGTTTTTCTCCCATTCTTTTTTCCTCTGTTTTTCTTTTTGCTGCCGCGATCCCTTATTTAATTTCCTACTCCTAGAGGCTGAAAAAGGTGAGCTACCTTTGCTGTTACTAGGGTTTTTTGTTTATTTATGCTTATAAGTGAATGAATTTTTGCTTACCATTGTCTGTTATTCGCACCAGGACCCACACGCGCGCAGTGAAACACACTGTTTAGCTCGTCCGGACGCCCCACTCTTATTCATTTTTCTGATTTCATTCTCGTCCAGCCCCCTTTTTAACGGTTTTTCAAAGCCTTTTTTCACTTTGGAAACACCGATGCACGCAGTTTCTTCACCTCGATCGCACTAGTTTCGATCGTGTCTTCTGTTTTTCATAATAATCTGGATTACCCAAAATTATCGTGAACGGTGCCTTTAAGCCAATACTTATATGTCTGCTGAATTTTTCAACGGGTGAATTTGAAGATTCAGTGGCCCGTGAGGGACAACAGATGTTGTGATCGGCATCGAACATTCCGTTTCAGGTACTCTCGCAACTAGGGTGATTAAAAAGTTCAAAAAAAATACCAATTCTGAATGGGGAGTGGAAGGGACAATCGAAGATCCTTCTCTCGAGTTTTTCTTTGGGAATCACAGTTTCGTAGAAGTGAAGAACCTCAAGAACCATTTTCAACATGAGCTCTTCAGTGCAAAATTTGTTCTGGGAACCATAATGACCTCTATAAATCGTGTCAGTTGCCGACTTCGCCGCTACAACGAATAACGAGTTTTAGCGTTGCTCAGAAGTGTTTTACGCACTTCACTGCAAATTCCGTTTGTCGGCTCCCTCTTTGAACGGTCGAGTTCCAAGCTCCTCTTTGTAATAAAAGCCGTTTTCGCTCGCCTACGCACCCTTTTTTTCTTTTTCCGCCGAAGAGTACGATTTCTTTGTCCATCACGCACATAACTCGCTAGAGAGTATTCATTTACGTGACACTTTCTTTAGTAGCCTTTCTCACATCGCTGCAAATGAGTGTGAAGGGAACGAAAAACTGATGGATCGATGAATTTCGGACTAAGGAGAGGCCTTCAAAATGATTTTATGATTGTGAATCTCGAATGAATCCTTCCAGAACAGAAGTACACGTAGGCAAGCATTAGTGAGACCAGAGGGATTTGAGCTGACATGGGTTGCAATTTGCCAATATCGGAAGAAGCTGCCTGAGTCACAGAAACTTTACTGTCTTCAACCCATCAGACCACTACGAGAAAGGTGTCCTGGGGTTGCCTCCACAGGACACCTAGGTTGCTTCCAGAACACAAATCGGACCGCATCTCAAGGTTAGCGATATTCCCTTCCATCCGGGGGAGACGGGCATTAGGAACGATTTTGGCTAATCGATTCGCCGCACGCGGTTGTCGCGGACGACTCATTCGCCGTTATTACAGCTCTAGCGTTCTTCATACAGCTCAATCGATATGCGATCATTGTTTTATGCATAATTCTACTACTAGTGCTTTTGTTCTTGTATTTCTTACCTACTGCTGCATCCTGCTACATTCCTTCGCGCGCGACGCCCCTCTCACCGCGGCGCGACAATTTCGTTCCTACTGCACCACACCTTCCATCCGGGTGATCTTACTGAATTGACATCTTGAAAGTCGTGGGAAGATTTACTTATACAAACGATCAATTATAGTGTCTATCTAGGGGAAAACTTGTCAAAACGGCACTCCTTCCCTATATATCTTTCTCTTCTTTCCTCCTCTCATCAAAGCAGAACCCCTATGTTACACCTTCATTCTTCTTCCCTGCCAGGGATAGAAGAAGAGAGGCGTATGTCATTATTTTGCAACCCTAAACGTATGGACGGCTGGGTTTCCACTGCTTTACTCTGACCTTACGTTCTTGATAATCGCTGTTATTCTGCAGCAGTACCCGGAGAGCGTAAAGCAGAGCTAGCGGATGAATACCGTCTCGGTCTAAATTTTTCTGCATCTCGCCTTCTTTGCGAGACTAGGCTACAAGGTTTTGTCCAGTGTGCTGAGTGCTGACTAACCTCCTTACCCAACACGCCTCCCTCTCTGTCGAGGATTTCTCAAGGTACGTGTAAAATTCGACCAATGCTGCACTTTGACCACACGTAACACCTGCTGTCTGGCCTTGAGATCAATTTTCAAGCGCCACGTTTCGAGGTTCTTCTTTCAAAAACCTTAGTCTTAGGCTTGGAATCCAGCTTCCCGAAGGGAAATGAAGCATTCGAACGCGCGTTATTCCAATTGTCTGTCATCCTTTCCTCAGCTGAAAAAAGTACACAATCCCGAAACAAGTTTCGTGGCGAAAGTGGTGTGGTGACGAAAGGCGCACATCACACTTGCATGGTCACGGGTTCAAATGCTAGATAGATACCCGCCTGAGTCAACTAAGCCTTCCATCCCTTCTGGGTCGGATTAGAGACCATAGATAGATAGATTAGATTACACCAGACTAGTCTGGGAGGATAAAACCACTGGCTTGTACATCAGCAAGCCACCGCATTCAGTGTTTTTCCACCTACGATTCTGAATGGAAGTGCGGTTTCGGTTTCCTTCAGATGAGATTGATTAAAGTCAGAAGAAACAGTCTATCAGACTCCGGACAGAAGATATGGAAGTGCACTACAGTTGTTTCTAATGCTTCTACCTAGTGACAGAAGAAACAGCTATCACTTCTGCAGTAGGCAAGATCTTACTACATCATTCCGGTTCTTCCCTTTCTAGCTCGTCTTTGTTGTAGCATTCATGTGGAAGTAGAACTACTGGAAGTGGCCTATGCACAACTTACTTGTACGCTTCATGGGGCTAAGTTCACGATCGAACTCACGCGCTATCGTTAAGAGAAGCTACTCTGGACTGATCTAATAAATCACATTATCAAGTGCTTCAAGGGGGGGGGGGGGGGGGTGTTACTTAAAGGTCAGGTAACGGGTGTAAAAGTATAAAAACGGTTCACAAAGGGCCATAAATCAATTGAATAATGTGTTTCTCAGTGCTCAGCACGTACCTGTCGAAAAGTTAAGCTGATCTTTTCACGTGCTCATAACGCCAGGCCTGATTCTTCCTGTATAAAATCAGATTTCATCCTGACATGTTTATTTGGTCGTTATTCTTACTGGATTCTAGATTGAATTTAGGACTCGAATTAGGATTCGAATCAGGAGTGTTCCACTAGTTGACAACTCGTTTCCTTGACGGCCCTGCTCGCCTCGAAATATTCTTGCAAAGACTGGGTCTTGAACCAGGAGTTGTGTCAAAACTTTTGCAGCACTACCCGAACTTTCCTTATTTCCTTTCTGTTTTCATATTTTTTGTTCTCGGGTTACCATCTTCTCAGACTTACCACCGGCTTGTCATATCGGCGTATCTGTCTAGATCAACTCTTTACTCCTCGGAATTTTCGGTTCCCTCTGGATGCCCCTTGACCAGGTTTGTGCCTCTAAAGTGTAATGGGACATAATGACCATTTCGACTTCAGCTTGCTCTACAGCCTTCTATTTTGATTAGATAAATGGATGTATCAGACTAAAGGTGTCGGATTGCCGATGTACAGATTCAGATAAACTTCATCTATGGATTTGATCAAAAAGTGAGAGCTGTTTAAAGAATGAGGCCTTTCGGCTTCAATTAGTCCCGTCTGAGGGATGAGCCCCGCATTCGATTTCCATTCAGAGTCGTAATGGTAATAGTGATGAATCCGTATATTGCCTATACAATGACTTGGGCTGGTTAGCTGATGTACAAGTCAGTGTTTTTTCCTTTCGAGCGAGTCTGGTACCAATTTACTGACTCTGAAGGGATTTATGGCTCGATTGGCCCAGGCGGATATCGAGCCGAGATTTGAACCCATGACCATGTGTGTGAGGCAGTGCGCACTTCATTCTGTTCTATTCATTCAGATGAATTTATCCTATATTTGTATTAGGCATATTGGCTATTTATTTAATGCACGCAGGCTTTTATTTTATTTTTACTTTTCTCTATTTTCATCAATTTTAATCCCTTCTACACTGAGTCAATCAATGTAGGAAATGGGTATTCGTTGTAAAAATTCCTTCAAACTAGTCTATAATCTGCACTTCAATTGCAAGTGGAGGGTCAAAAAGTTTATTATTATGAAAACCCTAAGTACTCGAAGCCCATGGGCGAATAATGAAAGCCAAAATTGCCCTATTGGGAAGAAGAAAAAGTTTTCGACATGTACTTGCATGTATTTATAGACATGGTAAACTTTTTTCGTTTCCCTGACCGAAAATTCGAGCGATTCCTACCTAACTACTTCCAAATTGTTGTTTCTCCCTCCGATAATGAATGAAGTTTCCAAATGCTGATAAGTTCCATCGAGATTTGGCTGTTCAAGGTGAATTCCCGGCTGAGGGTGCGTGGAAAGTTCATTTGGTTTAGGTCGATTTCTCTGACGGGAGACGTGATTAAGTAAGCATACAGCAAGAGAAAGGAGCGTTTGAGAGGGAATCCCAGTGAAAATGTCTTCTTAATTTACAATTCAGATTAGACCTACATGTTTGGTTATTCCAGTTAGAATTTCCCTATATCAAATCTATTTATCCGGACCTTACTCTCGCGAATACTTTTGTTTTTTAACGATAACTTCTGGATGATAATGCCGAGGGGGTTACACATTGGTCGACAGCTAATCAGTCACCTTTCCGACATACATACCTGTGGTGGTCCAGCAAAAAAAGCTGAACTGCAGTGAGGTCGCCTGCTATGGCTTATTCTGCTGCTATCTCCAAATTCCAGGGAATAAAGCGAAACTACCCTGATTCCATGAATAGGCAAGAGTAAAAAGTACAGCAGTAGAGCAGAATGGTGAACTTGTAGTTGCGCATGCAGGTGTACATGCATGGTCACGGGTTCAAGCCCCTGTTCGATATCCGCCTGGGTCAACCAAGCCTTCCATCACTCCGAGTTCGGTTAGTTGGTACCAGATTCGTCTGGGAGGATGCACTGACCTGTACATCGGCTGGCCACCGCAAGCCATTGTATAGGCCACATACGCACTCATTGCGCCACTACGATTCTGAATGAAAGTCGAGTGCGGGGCGCATTCTTCAGACGAGAATGATTAACGCCGAAAGACTTTGCCCTTTATTCTTCAGAGGACAGTATTGAAAGGGACGGAATAGAAGTTCGTTACCTGTAGAGCAACTCACCTATTCGGTAAAAATACTGTTCAGGATAACGAAGAGGTCTCTAGCAGTCTTGTCTTTTGATCTCGTCATTGCACGAAGTTGTATTTCTCGCTCTCGTGATTCATCTCTTTCCCTCGATGCCGTTTAATATTCATATTTCTTGAGAAAAAAAGCTATTTCAGAATAAACCATGCTCCGGAGACTATCCGATACATGTCAAAGAATCCTGTTTCGGGAGAATAAGGTACGCTGCTTTCCTAATTTCTAATTTTTTTGGAAGCTTCAGAAAAACAAAACCATAGAGAAAAAGAGAATGAAGTCCCAGTCGGCGAGTTTCGACGAGATTTTTTTCTGAGCCTGGCTTATGTTTCATTTGCGAATTTTGAGCATCAGAGAAATATCGCCCAAGGGGATTCCATGCTTTACGGGAAGATGTGAATCGGAAAAATCAAAGATGATTCTTCTAGATTTTTTCATCAATTTTCGAAGATCTTGAGTTGTGTAACACTCGATTCCTCCACATATGTTCGTCACCTATGCGCTGATGGTGTGTCATGGCAAGGGTCGCAGTATCATACATGCATGAACTGGAGATCGAGTCCCGGCTCAAAACTCATCCAGCTAACCAAGCGCTGTTTCCATCCGAAGTCACTGAATTGATACCAGACTAGTCTGGAAGGGTAAGACTACAGGCTTGTGCATTAGCTGGCCACCGCAGGTCATTGTATGAGCCACACCGATTCGAAAAGTAACTACGATTCTGTATACCAATGCAGGGCTGCATCCTGTAAATGCGATTGGATAAAGGCAAAGACCGGTTAATCTTTTATTCTCGGTACCTACTAATCCTTTCATAAACGAAGGTATGTTGACAAAACGACAGCACAATTTTAAATTTCGAAGATGTGCAGAGCTTCTTTGCTAAGTAGCACAAGGGCCTTCGAGTTCCAGAACGAAGCCTCCCTAGGGATTTCCTATATCAAAATCTGATTTCTTTTTTATTTGAACTTTCTTTGACGAGGGGACTTGTGTGCAGCCGGGTTCGCGTTCAGGATACTTCCGTCCCTTGTTCCCAGGAGAGTTACGTCAGTGCTTGAGATCTTCACTCATGAGTATTGCACTTACAAGTTTAGGCGTCCAAAATGCCTGTTTGAGGGCAATGATGTTCTAAAAATGTTCTGACCCAGATGTACTCTAATCTAATCTTTGGCCCTTCCACAGTGCTCAGTAAACATCTTACAGTAGTCCTAGTCCATCATGAAGCCACTGAATGTTTAAGCTCAGTGATGTTTTCCTGAAAGGGATCTGATTTGACATGCTTTTCTCTTCTTCGACCAGGGTGTCGCAGAATCCTTTCACAAGCAATCCTTGATTCCTCCTACCCAATCCTCAGTCCAGTTAAAAGCTTGACAAACATCAAAGTTTCATTGCATCACTGACAACTAGTCCCATTTTTTGTGACGCCGGTAAAGATATGTCAAAGATAGAAGCTCATCCCACGTTGTTCTCAAAGTCCCTAAGGCAAGTTGAGATCCCGAGCGGGAGATATCTACCATCTATTACCAATATGGAGTCCTCCAGTTGTCCGTTATCCTCAATTGCCACCTTTATACATGTGGCCTCAATGCGTGATCCGAGAGTCGAATTCTGGACCTCTAGCCCCATCAAACAAAACCTTACGTCCCTCCTGGGTGGACTAAAATAGTACCAAACTCTTCTGGGAGGGCAAGAGCGCTGAGTTGTGTATAGGCCTCACACGCATTCAATACCTCACTACGATTTTGAGTGGAAATCGAATGTGGGGCGCATCCTAAAAAAAGCTGATCAAAGCTGAAAGTCTCATCCAAAAAAAACGGCTCAAAATGTCATTTTCAAAGCTTTGGTCTAACATTAAGATTCTTTCTTCATGGACCCTTACTATCCCACTCCAAGAATCGAGAACCTTTGCACGGGCACTACGGGAGACATCTCACGATAATAACAAAGGCAGGAGAGTTCGAGGGATTGCGGCAGTTCCAAACTGCAGATGTGTTTACAGACAAAGATTTAGAGCATCAAAGTTGGCACTGAGCTTGCAACTATTCTTGGCATTTCCCTACGGACATTTCTAAGTCTGCAAATAGCGTCTATGTTGACTACATATGTCAAAGTTTTTAGTGGCTGTCAGTGTTGCGTTCCTTCCCTTCTCACATCAGAACATACTGATCAATTCTCCGAAGTCATAATACCTATATAAGAATGAATAATGGTCCATCAGAGCAAATTCGGGTCCCATGCAATGAATAGGCCTCGCCTTGGACAGAAAGAAAAGGCTTGGTATCTGGAATCTCAGTCTTATGAGGCTGAAATTCTTTCGGGGAGCCATCGGTAATAGTGGAAAGTTGACTTTCTGAGCCACCCTCATACTGTCCTCAGGCGGCCCCTCTTCAAGAGAGGAACTTAGCAAGTAAGCAAGGTGTTACGGTAACATGGACTTCTTCGCGGGATCGGGTGTCATGCCCTCAGCGAGAGACTGGGAATCCTCGATGTCAGCTGATATCGGCAGTCTACCCAAGCGCTGTCGATCTGGTCCCCTCACCCCTCTCGACATTCTATTTTTTGGGATTTTGAAAGGTTTTTCCAAAATCATAAATGTGAAATGATCTCTTCAAGCAGTAAAGGGTCAAAAGCGTTTCTGCACTCTGTGTGACTGTGGTCAGAAAATTTTTTTTCTCAGTTCGTGAGTGTCAGTTTTGCTCGGACACAAAATCTGCTGTCATTTTTCTATATCTGTCTTTCCATCTGTCTATCACCTATTAGCCTAGCCAAATTCCTCTTTATGACATCTGTCTCGTTTCTGTTGAGCTAGCCATCCGCTGAATTCCTCTTGCCGCTCATTCATCTCTATTTAAGGATTCCAGTGTCATCTCGTGAACTGCCTAAACTCTCCCTTTGCTCGTCAAGCACACTAAGCCCTTGTTTCAAAAGTCAGTTTACATCCATTACTCAGCCTCGCTTGTCGTTTGCTTTGCGGTTATTGTCTGGGGATCGGAGGTCCGTAAACATGAATAATCACCTCTTCATAAGAATTTCCATGGCACAGATGGTAGCTCAGTTGGCACCCTTCAAAAGTTTAGCCATTAGAATTTGTTACTTTCGCTAGATCAGATCTCTGGCCTGATCCAAGCGTTCTACCCTTCTGGGTGTTAATTGGTAGCAGACGTGTATGGGTGAACAAAGCACTGAAATGTACACCGGTTCAGCACCGAAGGCCTTGTATGATAGGCCACACATGCATTCGGAACGTCACTACGATCCTTACTGGAAAACGTAGGTGTGAGTCCATCTCACGAACTGATCGGATTAGCCCCAGAGAACTTCATTCTTCACATCTTGTAGAAAAAATACCACATAATAAGGTTGCCCGAAAACCGACTTAGATCTCTCAAACTTGGAAATACACAGTTGCGCTTCATCACTGATTACCCCCAAAAGACTGTTCCGTATCCTCCATGTGGGCTTTACAGTTACCTGTTGTGGTCAGTCGCGGTTCCATTCAGTGCTTGTATCCACCTAACGAGTTCGGTACCAATTAAATGACAATGAAAAGATATGGGAGGCTGAGCAAGGATTCGAACCGCGAACCATGCATTTGATAGTGTTCGCCTCTTGTCACTGCACTACCACCGCCAGCAATTTCACATAAATAGATTAAGTAGTACACTGAAGTTCCAATAGTTTCGACTCCTAGGAATTGTTTGAAAGATTCATAGACGGTTGCAAGTTGGGCCATGGATCGCTGCTATAATTGCTGGATTGCTGAAGCCCACTCGTTGGTTAGGAGGCGCTCATCGGAAACTCGGAGTGGGCGTTCGACAATGTGATCATGTAAATAACAAGGACAGTAGCTTCTTTCGAATCCGCCAGCATACTCCATACCCCCATCCCGACCAACTCAATTTTACTTTTGAGCTTGAATTGCTGTCAACAGCGACATCATGCGAACTCTTTCGAAAACCCCATTGAATAAATTATTTTTAGGACATAAATAATGCACATTACTCACTTGTGATTAGACAGAAGTGCGTCGTTCTAGTGGGGACTACATTACTCCACTCCACTTCAGCTGGAAGTGGTTCCTTCCCTTTTGTTTCCTTCTTATCTCCTATTATCATTGAAAATCCTTAATTTATAGTACATATATTTGGAGAGGTCTGCGAAATATTCATCTATGAACATTAATCGAGAACATTGGCTTAAAGAGACTCGTATAGCTACTGTCAGACCTTTTGACACACTTCGATATAGTATCACCACAGTTTGAAACCCATCATAAGTTTGACTTAGTTTCTTAGAGCAAGGTAATCGAAATCGTAGAGCGTCTAGTCGATGTACCTTGAATCCTTCTGAATTCGACCAACTCTTTTGAATGACAGTTGAAAAAACACCAAGGAACTGGTATCGGTCTTCTTTTTCGATTCCTATTCGTAAAAACCTGGTCGTTTGATGGGAGCATGGCTCAAGCCGTAGCATTGTCTGGGTGATCTCAGAGGAACCCAGTTCCTTATAACCCCATGTTCCTTCGTCTGGGGATTCTGCACTGATCTGTTTATAATAATTTGGTTGAGGGCTCTGAAATCTTCATTGTTGCTTATACTGTTTATTATGGGAGAAGCTGTAAATTCTGCTGAGCTCAAGATTAAGAAAATGAAAACAAAGCTCTTTTTACCTGTGGTGTAAGTTTGTCTTCAGAAGTTAAAATTAGATTTGCTTATGCTCTCCAGAAGGCAAGAAATGTGGATGAGCACTGAAATTGAAATCTGTTTATGGTGTTTTCCTTTCTGCGGCGTCGTCCAACCAAAGAAACCACAAAAATGTGGTGCCAAAAATTCCTTTCGTTTTTTGTTGTATCCCAATGTCCAGAGACTTTGGACAGAATATAGATGCTCATCCGTAAAGTATATGTCTAATGAAAATCTGCAAAGGAGGTGGCATACTGTGTCTTGCCTGACAAAGAGACTGGTACAGAAGAAGGAATGTGTCATATGTAGTGAAGTATCGCAGTTGATGAAGGCGATATAGGTGCTTTTCCTCATTTGGGAGCTAAACAGGGGCAAGGAAAGGTAAGGCTAATAGGTGACTTTGTCGGGTGCCGTGAATCAAAAGGACTGTCCGTTCCCCCATACGTCCTTGATTTTGACTCCAGTCAGCCAACTAAGAAACTGGTCCTAAGCACTACAGGCCCTCACTTCTGTTTCCAATCTAGTAGATCGACCTAGATATATCTCTGCTTTCGAATCATCTACTGCAGCGCGTATTGAGATATGCGAGCTAGCTTAAAGGCACTGTTCACAAAAAAGTGGTTTCGGAGATTTGCACGTGGTTTGAATTCGAAGCCCCTCTGATACCATTTGTGCAGGAATGAGGTCGGAAAACGGTCTGGATAGGCACAATAAGGGCAGTAACAGTGGGGGACGAGAGGCCCCCGCCCCTCGCTAGGTTGACTACGAGTACTAATTGTCCTTCACCACTTTCGCATTGGAGCAACATTAGTGAAAAATCGATAGGTTGGTTGGGAAATTGCCAGGTTCAAGACTGTAGTCTAAATCAGCTGTTTGGGTGTGTTGTCTGCTATTGCAGACATTGCGTCGCCTTCGTGCATTCTCGCTCGAACACTCCCTGACCGCAGTTTTTTCAATGTGAAACTCGTCCAACCCCCCTTTCCAGCTCTTTTTTTGACCCATTGTATTTCTTTTTGTTCATCGTTTTTTGCGCTTTTTTCGTTGTTATCGCTTTATTCTAGAGTAGTTCTATCAATTCCAGTCAAAAAAGGATACCCTAACTTTTTTGTGAACGGTGCCTTTAAGTTGATCGAGCTTCCGCTACAGAGCATTTGTCTGATAGGTTCCTGAGAGCTCCAGAGATCTGGCTTGGAGTTTGGATTGTCACGACCTGCCATGGTATAGGCCAGATACTTATTTAACGTGCTCTGGATGGATGGACTAGCGCCGTTCCTTTCCTTTGATCCTCTCGAGATTTCGTGTGCTTCCAGTTTGATGTTTAATAGGTTTGAAAGCGTAACAGAGAAACAGAAAGGTCATTCCATAGGAAAAGGGGGTGACAGCCTTTCAAGTGTCGGAATCTTTATATGCCCTTTAATTCGCAGCAGGCCTAACAGTACATGCTCGAGACGCAGCCCATACACGCCCGGAGCTGTAACCCCACTGAGCCTTCTCGTATGCTACACTCGAGTATGTACTGTTAAGCCAGCGACGAATTTTCAGCGAGTGACGAACGTCATAGTTGTACGTCAAATGCCCTGAGCCACCCCACCCTCTAATTTTAACAATGACTCCGAATCGACGTCGAAACCGATCCCGAAACTTCTTCCAAAATCTATGATTTCGTTCTCAGATGACCACTCACATTCTCGTTTCCTTTCCTCACCGAGACATGTACGTTGTGGGAACAAATCAAATCAATCCTAGTGTAGACCCATTCCAAGAGTCAAAAATCGCGTGATGCGAGGATACGGCGCGACTTTTCTCAAAACTAAGAATCGTCGTGCACATTCCACTCTCTCGCTAATAAGCTCTCACGACGCTTTCGTCGAGTGCCGCCCATTACAGGCGGCGCGAATGTGCCGCCCACTGCATGGGGTCAGACCGTGTTTGGTGGGCGGTACATTTTCGCCCTGATCTCAAAGTTCCCATTCCTAACGGAGGGTGCTCAGACGAGATGAGCTGTCGCTTCGCCGAAATTGGGGGCCCACCCGACCATCTCTCCCCGTGAAAGACCTCTCATTTTTCCACCTCTCTATCCTATAATATAAGCTCGTCTCTCACTCCTTCAGGAATCTATTGGTCTTTCCGGGGGCTACTCCTCTACTCGTTTTTGTTGAAGCCTCAATACTCTTAAGCAACCTTGCTGTTGTCATCGCGCATTTTCTGGTTCTGATCAGCCTATTTCTGATGGCGAATCTTTTGTGGTGGTCCTGTCTGTCTCATATCGCCTATATCACTTCCCATCCCGTTGATCACTGGCTCGTTCGAGCGGGCTCCAGTGAAATTTGCATTGGTCCCTTTCGTAAGCTAGCGTAGCCCAGTAGACCTTTCTCAAAGAACCAAAGTTAACCATTCCTTTGGTTCTGAACTTTCATTTGAAATATCTGACCACTGGGTTAGCGACCTTCCCGGTGCTCGCCCTCCAATCTGATCTTTAAGGAACCCAGTCCGTAACACCCTGTGATCCAACGGCCACACAAAAATCGCGTAAAGTGTCCGACACCGATTCTTTGAGGTAATCAACGACGTCCCTGGTCTCCGTCCACCGAATTCCATGAATTTAGTAGCGAGCCGCCCTGACCTTTCCGAAATTTAACTTTTTCAATCCTACGTTAGACTCTGAGACTTTCGAATGATTACGGTAAGTGGTGAAATTTGTTATCGGGATATCTTATGACAAACATATGTCACAAGTAAAGGACACCATTCGCAGTGAAATGCGATAAGTCGTCCATCAGAGCAATGTATTCATGAAATTGAATCATTTCCTCATATGCAATGCACTTTAGAATGTATTATTGTTTGAGAATTGTGTTTTTTTGTGTTTCCGGAATTCTAGACGTGAGCTTTCGAACCTTTTGACTCACTACATAGATAGGAAATCTGGAAGTAATCACCATTTCGACCTGTATATAGTTTGATTCTAAGTTCAGAAAGGAGACTTATGATGTTGTGCCCTTTTTTGACAAACAATCTGATGTGACTACGTCAAAGTCCCAAGAGACCTTTGCAGAAGTCAACAGATGGCCTACACATTTCCGGTGGGCAGGTTGATTCCCTCGAATGGCCGGGCAGGTTGATTCCCTCAAATGGCTTTTTCTTCGAAGGAAATCTGAATTATAGTACTCAGTGTCGTCCCCCACTTGTTCAATAGACCCAAATTATGTTCCTTCCGAGCGTAGCGTCCCTTACTCGAATCAGCACAACATCTTGTCAATGCTATTCATTGACTTCCGCAGTCCAGCGTCATCCCTAGGATTCACAAAAACTCCAATTTTCTCTTTTTTTCCTCACAAGTGATAAGTATTCTTTTCCGAAGAGCTGTGAAGCAATGGTCAGATTCAGTTTTCCATGTTGCCATCCCTCCCAGACTTATAAATCATCCCAGATTGAATACCATAAACAAACTCGGTGCATTGTAAGAAGTCCACGGTTCCAGATTGCATGTTCGTTCTGAAGAACGACAAAAAACTGAATTCAATACGACTAGCCACAAATTAGCGAAGTAACACCAACTCTACGGAGTGTGGGTACCGAAATGGAGTGTGGGTGACTCTTAGAACGGACTTACCTCGTTTCACCTCCTCATCGGGCTCTCTCTTAAGCCTCCCTACTGGTCGAACGAAAGTGGCCAACACTCCTCGTCTTAAAACGATATATATATATATAAACATTCTGAAACGTTCCCAAAGCTTGAATAAAGAAGGGATGTGCGGCCCCGTGCTAATTCACCTCTTTCACTTACTTGGTTGGGTGTGCGACTTATGAGCTGGGAGAACAAAAGTAGAGGGTACTTGCTTATCAAGGAGAAAGTGACAGAAATTCCATCAAGGGACCTGCCTCAGGACCTCGTGTGGCGAATTCTGGGGATTCTTGCGTGCCTCACGATGAGAATCGTTGCACGGTACGGAGTGCCCTCACACCGGTGTGATGATCTTGGGAGGGTCCTCCGTCTCATTTCAAGGAGGTTTAAAGGGGAAAAAAAATTGAGTCTGGGTGTTATTGAATCTCCGAGAGATGCTTCCCCACGCAAACCACAATAACTCTATAGAGACAGGCACCCTATGTCTATGGCATACAGACTTTTCTGTAAATTTTAACTATTACCTATATTACATATTAAGTGGGTAGCACCAACTCCACGGCGTGTGTGTACCGTAGTGAAATGTCGGTGACTCCTTGAACGGACTTACCTCTTACCTATTACTATACCTGCATAGAGACGACAGGGGTTTTTGAGTGGTTTATGACGGAACCGTGGCTCGGTGCAGCTCGAACTGTTGCGAATGAAGTTTCTTTGGGAATTGGGATAAGTAACTCGAAGAAACTCTCGGAAACCGGATCATCAAGTCTTCTAAACAACTATTCAGCTCACTCATTCGAGCCCCAGTGTCGTCGGCAAAGGCCAAGTCAAATATGTCACAGGCTCATTACTTGGACCTCATTAATGAGAACTGTGTTCACTGTGGTCACGAGCTTTCCTTACACCCACTATTCACTAATCCTATATCTAATAGACATTGTGAAACACATCTCATTCCAATTCTGGATTAGGGACAGAAAAAAAAACAGTAAAGGAAAAGAAATAACATCTTTTCTCTTTCAATTCAGCGTGAATGCTGGAGCGGTTTGAAAGGAAGCTGCTGAAGATTTATATGAGCGGTGAAACCTTTTTTAGGTTCTGAAGGCTTCAATTCAATCGAGGACCATCCCATTTCTTCCCGGGCCTGAGGGTGGGGCATTATGCCTGATCCAAAAAAACCCTATCATCACCTTTAGTCTTTCGTCTGATGCTGTTTTAGTTTTCGTTTTTTTTTTCGAGGATGTTCTTCCTCACTGGGGTCCTTCTTGTGCGATGTGGGCACTTCAGATGATGTTGAATTACACGGCGTAATCTTCACTCTAATTGAAAAGCTCGTCATAGCCAAAGGCTAAAGATTTCCATTCAGTTCACTATCCTTCTTTACTCTTAAGTTCTTCGCCTTTTTTGTGAAGATATACTTCTGTAATGAACTAGTGCTCCCATATGAAAAAAGCCTGCTCGCTCTAAATAATCTGAAGGATTTCAATCCGGGATTATCGCAGTCATTTTCTCTAGGTTGCGATACTTCCTCTGAATCAAGTAGTTCCTTCATTCTTGGCCACCTATTTCAAAGTTATACCGTAACTACAACTTTCACTAGGATCCCTTTGGCTATATAGCCTACTCAGACGGGATTACCCCTGACACCAAGTTGATTCTGTAGGTTCCCGATGATATAAATGAGCCTATACTCGGGCGTCTACAGCTATCCATCCGCCTTGTGCGCTGTTAGACCCTTAATGGGATCTATCGCGTGCAAGAATTCCCTAATTGGTCTTGGCTGCTTGAAATACACCAACTAGGATGATCTACATAATCTCAGTCTCTCGAGACTTGGAATATGAGGAGGTTTACGAGGAACTGGGCTGATTTTTGATTCATCTGAGCCCCTGTCGGATAACATTCAAAAGAAGTTCCCCACTGGGCTGGGCCACGCCCTTCTTGGTCGATAGATATTGAAGCTACTAACTTCTTTG
The DNA here is from genome assembly GCA_000469685.2 of Haemonchus contortus. NCBI lineage: Eukaryota > Metazoa > Nematoda > Chromadorea > Rhabditida > Trichostrongylidae > Haemonchus > Haemonchus contortus. The sequence goes on from LS997565.1 coordinate 40,368,224, forward strand.
ACCGACCAACCGCTCATGACGGTTTTTTTTACTTCCCTAGTGGTTGAGAGGGCAATTACTACATGCTTGTATCTTATTGGACTCGATGGATCAATTTTCTTTTCTCAAATTGTTTCAATTCCTCCCTTTTTTCTTTCTCTCCTCTTTCCTCTTTTTCCCCCACCTCAGGTGGCCTCCCGTTTCCAGAGCGTCACAACCATAAGGAAGAATATGCGTTGAGGCTCATACTCTTCCTTGTCATCGTCCTGCCACCCAAAAAGATTTGTGAGCCTCTGTAGTCCAACTGGCTCATGATGTTTCTTGATGCTCAGCGATGCCCGAGTTTCATTGTTTATAATTATTGACTTGACGCCTTCGAAACCAGCCTTCTTCTCTTCCAATGTCTTCTTTCACATTTTTGAGACCACCGAAAGAAAGATGATGTTTTTCTTCTTCAGCCATATTTCAGAAGAGAATGTCCAACCCTCGATAATGGCTGTCTGGAGCACCAGAATATTGCCTGCCTGCTTTCTAGCCATATATCAAAAACCTTACATACTCCTGCTTTTCGAACCCTTAGGCAGAAGAGTCGCTCGAACTTTTTCCACTTTCGCCTTGATTTTTTCAGCCGATGATTGTTTCCGGAAAAACTGACTTCTGGCTCAGATACCCTCAATTACAGCTGCATGGGGAAGGGAGGAGAAGGAGTTCATCACTCTAGCGCAAAGCACGGAATCAAATCTTGAGCAGGCTCCCTTCGATCAGTCGTAGCGCTACCTACATATCACTTTTCTATCGCTCTTGAAGAAGTAATGGACCACCAGCATTGTCATCAGTAGGTCCAAAAAAGAGGATGCATAATTTGACTTCTCCTATAGGTATCATCATGATTGTAGTATTTAAATAGGGTGTACATTTCATTACGAATCCACTTGTCTTCGATGGCCTGTTTTCCTGAAATTCCTTCTAGAAACGGATATTTTACCATTAGGTACCGTTCATATAAAGGCACAGTTCACGACAATTCTGAGGTAACCGTTTTTATTAGAAAGCGGAAGTATAGATTGGGAATAGTTCATCGGTAGTTAAGAAAGCGTGAGAAATCGCCGTTTTCGAAAAAAATATGGCTCCTTAAAAGTAGGGAAAATAGACGTTGGACGAGATTTTCATGACGGAAACAACATGGAAGGGCTATTCGGACGAGATTTTGGTTATTGTGAAGGCGCAGACCTGACTACATACATCAAACCAGAACTGTACAGAACTGTCTTTTACTGTCGCTATAGGTCATGACAAGTTGTTTGAACTTCCTATATGGGTTCTCTTGTGCTCGGTGCAGCCCCTACAATGCCGGTGAAACTCGTCCGAGGCTACACACAGGACAATCTTTGAACTTTTATAATTCACTAACTATTCCGTTTTCCGACTTAATAGTGCCAGATATGGTATGCGCGGCTGCCTCGAATTCATCTATAAGGGGAATTTCAGAAACCATTTTTATCGTTTTTATCGTGAACTGTGCCTTTTATACACCATATCATTCAATGAGCAGGAAAGCTTTCCGTGCTCCTTTTCTTTTTTGATCGAACTGGAACCTGGTATTTTGATTGTCTCCTTTCTGAGAACCAGGTATCATGAATGGATGTGATCCTTTTTCAAAGCCTGTAGCATGCAGCTTCTTAGCGTGAACCGCTTTTTCGTTGCCATACCGATTCATGCTTAGCTTCCCAAGGATTCTATTAATATCAGGCAGTAGTCCGACTAAAACGGATAGACGAAGTATTAAAGTCCAACTGGTTAGCCCACATTACTAGTATGCTATGCCGATAGTGTTCGTCTTATGTTCTTGTGCTCTGTTGGTCCCGTATAGTAGTTAGACCATGCGAAATCCAGGCCCAGAATCAGAAACACCAAGTGGGGAAGCTACCGTGTGGGTCGCTCCTACTCTGTTGTCAATTGGTGAGGTCGTGGTGCCCAAGTAGCGCCTAAATATCTTGAGATAACATTACAACGAATCGCAAAAGCTTGCACGATTTGGACGTGATCACCTTAAAATCGAGGATGATGCTCCGCGCGCGACGTGTGCAGCGTGACTCGGTTTAGTCGACGATAGAACTGAGCGTTTCTCTAACCGTACACCTTAAAATTCAATTAAGTTGTTGCTACAACGGCTCTTCCAAGTTGTTTGGTATAGTATTTTATACTCTTGAAACCACCCGTTCTGGCAGGGTTTACTTCATAGCAGACAGCTTTCTAAACTGGTTTACATTGGTGAATAGCGATGGGATTCGAATCTGCTTTGATGTTAGAATTTCTTTTAAGCCTATCAATCTAGAGAACTGGACATTAAATTTGCGTAGCCAGCGATGGAACGGATATGTTTCATAGCTGCTTCTACCACCTTTTTCTGATTGCTTTTTTAGACTTTAAGAAATAAGAGAAAAGGATTTGCAGTTCTCCAAATAATTGTTCATCAATCCGTCAGAAACATGGGCTCACGAAGGGTTGTTCTACAGTCTTCCCTCCAAATTCCAATTTTGTAGACTTTCTGCATGCAGTAAATAATACTAATAATAATACTAATTTAGTAGTTAATCATGGTAGCTGCTCTTTCACAGAAACTTTTTTTCGCGTTTTCAAATTGTGCTCACAATCAGTACGCCTGATGTTCTTGGTTACGACAACTATGATGGGATGGTTTGATTTGAGCGTTCTCATCTCTGAACTACTTCATAAAGCGAATGTTGATGGCATTGTGTACATTAGTACAACCAAAGTTATGGCTTCGACCTCATAACTTCAAACCCACTTCTCATTATTGGTTGCACTTCGTTGAGTGTTTGGACAAGCTTAAATGCTCAACAAAGGCAAGGCCAAAATCAAAGGTTCGGGTGAATGCTAGCTACGTATTTTGCTGCCGCATTTCAGAAATCATTCAACTTCCTATCTCTTCTTTTACGCCACTTCGATTTTCAACTTTCATCTTTGAATCCCTTTCCAAATTCATGAGCTAGTGCTAGTGGGAAGCGAGTGAAGAAATGGGGAGCTTCACAGGCGACTGCTTCTACTTGTAGTTCGGAGTCATAAATTATGCTGTTTGATGAACGGAGGCGGAGGTGGTGTAGTGGCAAGTGGCGCACTATCTCACACGCACGGCCAGGGGTTTGAATTCCGGATCGATATCCGCCTAATCCAACCAAGCTTTCCATCCCTCCGGGGTCGGCTAACCGGTACCAGAGTTGTCAGGGAGGATGGAGCACACTGACTTGTACATCGGCTGGCCACCACAAGTCATTGTATAGGCCACATACGCAGTCATTACGCCACTACGATTCAGGAGAGAAGTCGAGTGCGGGGCGCATTTCTCAGGCGGGATTGACTGACGCCAAAAAACTTTATCCTTTACATTTAATTGTCAGCAGAAGCGATGAACCTCAATTCCAAGATGAATAACATCGATGGTCCCACTAGAAATGAGGTTCATCGGGTCCTGGCCCTACTCTCGATAGTAGGAATAGCTGTGGTGAGTCAGTGAGAAAGGCTGAATTACCCTAAGGTCGGTTAGATCGAACTGCCCATCTCCTACGAAGAAATTGTTCCAATGCTTGGGATAATGAGGGAGCATCTCGTGTCACGTTGTTTCCCCCAAATGCAACAACATTTTGAAGGACAGCAAAATGGCATCTCTCATCCCCCTAGAGGCATGACGCTATTTATCATATTGACCTTTTTTTAGAAGAATATTTCCGTCTAAAGGTGCAGATTTAGAGCATGAAAAACAGAATACGTCTGGAAATACGAATCGTCTTGTGATAGTTCTTCTAACCATCTACCCCGTCCTGAAGAATTGTGTAAGAGAGTGTCCGGGAAAAATTAGAGGTAATTGGCTTTATGGATGACTATGTGTTGAATAGCCAGTGTCGGAGGTTCGGTTAACGCCAACAGAAGGGAAAGGGTCTTGGTGGCAATTCACGGTGAACCGGATCCTCCAGCTCACAGCATCATTCTTCTCGTAAGCTTCTGCCATGGGAGGGCGGTGGACTGCTAACAGATTGGCCCGAGAGGAAAAACCTTGACATGTAACATGCATCAACTGCTTCCCAAACTCGTTATCTATGCCAAAATCGCCTACCTACCCTACCAATCGCCGCTTCATTTCCGACTGTAAATGGATAGGGTATTTCAAAATCAATGTGGGGCGCATATTGGAGAGGATAATCTTCGGTCTTATCCTAACCTCTTGTGATGTCGAAAGGAACGAAGTTCCTAGCCTTGAGCTGCTACTACGAAGATACTGGGCCGAGATGAAGTAGCGGCAAATGATTCACACTACCGCATGAATAGTCTCGGGATCGAATACCGGGTCGATGCCTAGCTTTCATCCCTTTGGGACCGATTAGTCAATAACAGACTCCAGACTCGTCTGGGAGGACAAACTTTGTGGTTTACACATCGGCTGACCACAAATGTCAATGCATAAGCCACATACGCATACAAGATTCTGAATGAAAGTCGAATGCGTGGCGCATTCGAGGAACGGAATCATCATTGTCAGAAGACTTCATCCTCCACTCAGAAACCTGTACTCGTAGATGACAAAGTTCTTCGATAGTTCACGAGATAGAAATTCCGCACCAATTTTTCCAAACAAAGGAAATTGCTCTTCAGAACTGAAACTGTCGGAGCGAAGAGTTGTCGAATGGTCTTTTGGTATCTCCAAGCCATCCCATCGCTGCTGAAAGATTTTTCAGAGCCGACCATTCTGAATATTTTGAATTTATTGAATGAGAATTTGCAAAATGTAACACAGAATAAATGCCCCAACAGAAATGTCAATGACATCGTCGGCTGTTCGAAAAACCATTCTCATTCCACATATGAAAAATGAATGTCATGCGACAAAATTGACGGAGCTTGAATCTTTTTTTTTTGTGAGAGAGCGAAGGTAGCTCCTGCGCCTGACAGGAACTCTTTGCTTGCAAAATCTTATGGTGATCTTGGTTTCTTAGAGGCAGTGTTGTGATGGCCTCGAAATGAGTCTGACGACTTCTACTCTTCTCAGCCTACGCATTTCCTGAGTGACGTAGGCCTAAGGAAGCCCAAGTTGTTGGAAAAAATGAAAGCGTTTCGTAAGAATTTAGGGTCCTCCCTTCATTTTTTCGTAGCAAAAATTGCCGAAACCTGTTCTTTATTTTGTAGGAATTCAATTTACTCCTTCAGTTTCGCTCCTCTCCTCCCCTTACATGCCGCTCTGTGAAGAAAGAGTCAACTATATCCTCAACATTTGCGTCTTTCCAGCTGATTTTGGCCATCTTTTGGTTAGCTCTCCGACGTCTATTAGCACCGGGGATGTGCCACAGCCAAGTGAAGGTCTTTGCTTCTTCTTAATGACTAGTTCTGGCAAATTAATGGATCATTAAACATATACGCTATCATTTCCGTGCCTCGCTATCCCCATATTGCTATTGCGGTATTCCCTTTCGGGCTTGGCTCTAGCATTTCGTAGCCCTGGCCAAAACATTCGACATTTCTTTTCTGGAAGCTTGCTGATTTTGTTACAATGTGTTTATTAGTTTGTTTTCGTTCTTTCCTTCTTCAGTAAATCTAGTTTCCACGACATGGTGTCTAACAAACACCGTCTTGCTCGTGATTCCGTCCAATTAAAAGCTAAAAGGGGCAAAATAGCAGGTCCCTACTCGGGCGTTTCTGTTCAGAATCTCATAGTTGCATGATATGGGGCCTTTGAATCTTCCAGCTCAACGTCGAACTGATTACCCTGTGTTGGAGATGTCGAAGTTCAGTAAAATGTTCATACATAGCAGGGACCGCTTTTCGGCTTCTTCTCCCGGTCCCATTGTCCGGAACGTTTCCTTCGGACCTTCCCTCCCCAATCTTTTCTTCGTCTAGACCCGGGGTCCAAAATTTGCCCTTTGAACATCCCTACTCAATAATGCCTTCCCTTTTTATTAGGCCCCATTTCAGTGATTTAAGTGGCTTCCCTTGAGCAAGACCAACTACTTTCATGAAACTTGGGCTGAGTAATAGAAGTCTTTTGGGCTTTAAAACACCCAAAATCGTCATTGGCTTGTTTCTACTCCCTTGGGTCCTGAGAAGCTGGTTAAACAGATCAGGAGCTCGCTTCAAAGAAGGCCGTCATCTTTGGGAAGTCCCAGTTCCTTATGAAACTCCGTCTTCAGATACGCACACGAGATGGGTAGAATAGGCGGCGTTTTCTACTACGAACAATTACACGGTGTGTTTTTGCTTTATCTGGCATGCTGTCACTCGTCAGTCTGGCTGACTTCATTTTGAAGTTTGCCGTCACTGAAAAACACACATACACTTACACGATCTCAGCCAACAACGTCCGTTGTTCCTACTCTCCGCTGGAATGCCTTTGTGCCCCATTCTTGTTTCAGTGCTCTATAGATTATAAAATTTCTCATAGTTGATAGTAAGTAGCTTCTGGCGACATTGTAAGGACCAGCCAAATCTACACCTTGTTCTTTCCAAACCTTGTTTCCATACCTTTTTAGTGTGGCATGTGCAACTGATCCTGGAGAGCTGTTTGATTAGCCGACGTTAGACCCGATTCTGTAAAATTCACACAGTGGAACGAGGGACCTCTGGCTGCTTTCATAGTCCGCCGGCCGGTCAGCGGGTAACGGAACTTCTCCCCGATTGCAGCGTTCTCCCTTGCGGCATGCGGCAAATGTCACTGCAATTACCGCACTCACCCCGCCTCCCGCCAATCGACAGGACGCGATATTTTTCCTTGACTGGCTTGCTTTTTCATTGGATTTTATCGTTTTTTCTTCTGTTTCTTTTTAGTTTTCATGTTTATTAGACTTGATTAATTAAAATGACTCCTCCTATATAAACGACGATCAGTATCGCATTGGAACTGAAGAGAGCGGCCGGCCAATTCAAATGTTTAAAGGACTTCCCACCTCACAAATTGCGCGCTCCAGTCTTCCATCGCAATCCTGCGATAGGCTGCGGGTACGGTGTGTGCGACGCCGTGTTAGGGGAGAAGTCCCCGGACCCCCCGGTCAGCCGGCCGCCGATTAGTTCGCGTAAGAGATCTACGTATGTTGCATCCCATTTCACGTTCAGAACCCGACCGTTAAGAATCTGACCGTGAAATAAGATGCAATAGACGTAGATTTCTGGAACGAACTAATTCGTTTTACGTTTACCGGCACGCCTGCGGGGGACGAAACATACGTGCGTCCAAAGATGCGCGCGGCGAATTGCGCGGAGAAGTGCGTGGCCATTCAAACGACCCTGGCGCCTACAATTTGGGCCCAGATTCGAAGTAGGGTAGGTTAGCATGGTCAGCTGACTCTACTGATCTACTCTACTTCAAGTTTTTACCCCAATGATGGACGCCAAAGTCGTTCGAATGGCCACGCACTTTACCGCGCGCATCCTCGGACGCACGTATGTACCCATACCCCACGCCGGCACGTCGGCGGACTATAGAAGCAGCCTCTGCCTGCATAGCGAGTCCCTGATGAAGACTTGAAGGAGAAATAAAAGTCATTTTACACAGCAACGTTCTCAAGACTTACGAGGCTTTCAGGCGGGACAGTCAATAAAAGACATCGACTTGACGTCTTATTCATATGACAAGGTTCCACCAGCCTGGTAGGACAAGATCTGAAATGAGCTTGTATAGTCCTTCTTGCGTTCGATAGAGACCTTAGAAGGATGGGAAGATCACCTTCCATAGTTTAAGGAATGTAACTTAAAGCTGTATTTGGGCACTGGAGTGTTTTTTAGCTTCACGAAAGTCCTCTCAGCGACATTGTAGAGATTCTTAAGGCGAGCTTACAGTCATCAGATGCATGAATGCCTTTGTTATAATATTTATCTCGGCCAGGCCCCCGACGACATTTGATTCCAGGTGCCGTTAATTCTGAAATCCCAGCTGTTTTGGCGCCGGTTTCGAACCCGGGTCTAAGATTCCCTGGTAAGTTTTCGATATCTCACCTCTAAAGCGCTCAATTTAGCACTAGCATGAACGCTGATTCCCAAGCTAAAGCCTAAGTCTAAACAAGGAGGTCGGAGTTTTTGGAACTTCAATGAGGCATGCATCATTAGCTGGTGTGCTATCTCTTTTTGGGATGAAAACTCCAGGATTGAATTGGGGTCCGATGGGAGATCCGCGCTTTTCCGATAGCTAATCTGACTCGAGTGACATCATTTTGAATATTTTCCGCCATGAAATAATTCTTGAGCCGTTCTCTGTTGGAATATTTCTTGGATTTCATGATATTTAAATGAAGTTCAATCTGAACGGTCGTGCTAGCAGTTTCTGCAGCTTATTTTGGTAGGCATAAGCTTCTCGAATACATTACCTCCCTAGTTTTTTCTTTTAATTTTTCCAAGAAAAAATTTTCACTGGGTAAGGTAAGGGACCTCTTTGTAAAGGAAATATATGGGTTGATCCGAATTGTTCGGTCCTCCGGTTTGTAGAGAAGACTACCGGTCAAAGGGATCACTCGTAATGGGGTGTTTAGGTCTTTCATCACGTTTCTTCTTTGCTCTTTGGGACTCATTATTTACAAAAACAGTTCATCATGGTTGGTTCATCTTTGGTTCATAGCATTTTAACGCTTTTCAAGTTTTCGGGGAGATTTCCCATGCTCCTCTGAACACAGAATTTTCATTCTCATGAGTTGCGTTCAGGCCTAAGCTTTTTCTGACTTTCGCTGTTGGAATGATGACTTCACCTTCTTCACGAGTTTTTTACCATATGTCTGCTTCCGACCACTCAACGCTATGAGCCTTGCTTTCTTAGTAGAGCTCTGATTATGCGGCGAGTGTAAATGACAAGCTTGGCTCATGCTCAGGCTAGCTGTCACTTCCACTTTTTTCATGAACGTGAAGGCAGTGCTTTCAAAGTCACCGTCCGTCACGTTGATCGTATGCCGATTTCTATTTTTACCGTAAGGCGGAATGGTAACTAAAGAGTTGAGTTACTAGGGTGTATGAATAATACTTGTTCAATTCTCACGACTGTCCGAATTTTTCAGTATTCTGGAAATTCATAGAAATATTTTGAAAGGGCAGTACTCACTTCTAGTACATCCGTTGATCCGTAGATCCGATGATATCTCAGTCGGTCGACGTTTATTTTCCACCTCCTACTTTCCGGCTCTGGAGGATTGGAACGAGGCCACCACAGATTCCCTTGGAGGGGGCCTTGACATAAGCTTCTATAGGTCTCAGCAGCGAAGTGGTCCGATTTGGACTCGTAGAGTAGTGAGTGAGGAATTTGAAAGACAGTTTAGCCATCACAGGGGTAAGGGAAAAAGCATAAAGGAGATGGATATGTTATGCGCATACAAATGGGTAATGTACTTATGCATAGCAATTCCATGGAAGCTCCCAGAACATTTCAAAAAAACCTGGGGTATACGAAATTCTGGGCAGATACTCTCTGAACGGCTAAGTGCTCGAAAAACTTTCCTCGTAGACATGAAACAGTGCTAGCCCTTTGCTGTCTGTACGGATAGCTTACAAATCCATTCTACCTTCTAGGGAGTGTCTAGGAAGGATGTGATTTTCAATAAACAGTAAGTAACCACTGCTGTTTTAGGACTGCTCAGTTGATTTCCTTGAAATTCCTAAGACGATTTCCATTCGAACCCGCCCTTCGACCATTGTTATTGAGAAATGCAGTTTCTCAGTTGGTATCACCCTCTTGGGACAGCAAATGTGTTAGCATTCATATGACCTCCGAATCCCAATGAAAACAATTTTTCGAGGACAGAAACAGAGTAAAAACCTACTGGCCTTCCATGGGGCCTTCAGTGAGTCAACCAAAGTTGCTCGTCATTTATAAATGGCCATATGTACTAATAGATCGATGTTGCAGTACTTTCAAACAATCATAGTCCTGGTTAGGTACAAGGCGAGGACGGGCTAAAATTGTTCAGTGGGCCGTATCAAGGATTGCTTTTCAGTAGTACTGTCACACTCCATTAGTCCTTCTATGAAAATATTTGGAAGAGGAGGGCGAGTTAATGTCGTCAGACGTTCTTTTAGACCTCAATCTCCTGACTTCCGTAGTTCGAAAGTTTGAAAAAAAGTTCATAACAATGAATCTGTTTGATTGTTATTTTTTAATTCACCTAGGCGAACTTGGGAAGCTCGACGGTATTCATTGAGATCCTTTTCCGACCAATAAGAATATGAGCAGTTCAGCAATTCCCCAGGGATTTGAGATTTGTTTGAGATTTGATTGATCTCTCGATAGAAAGGTTGTTTCTTCTTCCTGTTAGGATGGGAGGCAGTACTCTCCACTTCTGTGGAATATCGATCCTGATAGATTTTTGTCATCGTGATCCTTGTCAATAAGCAACGATAATCGGTGATAATTCGCAGCCAGAAAGTGTAGAATAGATTTTCTGAGGACACCTCTCATGAAATGAAATCCTCTAACGTCAATCCAAGTGTCGTCTCAACACCTACTTGTTTCTATTACCTGACACTTTTCGAACAACTGTTAAGGTTATCCATTTCAGAGTAAAAGTGAGGACGCCATGTCAGACAACACCGAGCTGTCCCTCCAGGCTGCCAATGTGAGTTCAACTTTCTACTTACCACCTAGAGATTTGTCCTAAATGAGGATGAAAGTGCTCTCTCATGGAGAAAAGGCCTCTTGTTTTTGGGTGAATCAGGACGTTTAGAAAGTACTTTACTTGAAATGATCGAATAGGACCGCCGCTAAGCGATAAAGCCTGAGAAGTAGGGGCATAGCTTTCCCCTTCTCTCTTACCTGAATTCGTGGTAATATTCTAGGAGCCCATGGAAGCAATGAGGCAATTGACTGGTCCAAGTTCGGCCAGAACCATGCTTTTTCAATCAGCGGGAGAAGTAACATCATTAGGGATGAATTAATGTATTATTTTAAATGCATGGGCAGTTCAGAAAAGTTCTTTTGCTGAAGATGGGCCTGACATACGTTAATAAATTGTAAGCGGAAATTCTGAGAAGCCATAAATTTGATGTGCATGTACTTGGTTGTTGATGGATATCCCTCCCTCCCAACGAAGTAAAGAAATACTTTACTTCCTTGCCGAATGGGTTTCGCTATTGGTATAGTGCCCATAAGGGAGGCTTCCCGGCTGTCATTGAAGGATTTTTATCTTCACGCCTCATTAGTGAATAGCCATTGCACTGTTCTCCTTATCATCCTCTTCCCCCCTTCTGTAACGTCAAGATGTTTTCCCACTCCCCCCCATCCTCATCCTCACACTCTTGGTCTGTTCTCACGACCTCTTGTCATCAGTAGAACCTTGAAAGTCGGAAAATCCAGAACAGGGATGTATCTGGCCATTTTTGGCTGCTTCATCTACCGCATTCATGCCCACAGCTACGGATGAGAGCCTTCGGAGCTGCCTCCTGGGTGACTATAGCTATGAGTAAGCTGTCAACACTGATTTGGACCCACTCATTTCGCTGCGGCTCTGCTGCTACTTTGCAGAAATGAGTCAATGATTGCTTCCCATACTACGACCAACACCACCTGAGTCCTTCATTAAACTCTTCTTCTACCTCTTTCTCTATATCACAGGCTGATTGCTTCAGTGGCGTATCACATCTGGATGGGAACCGGATGTTCGACTTTTCTTGCCTCTCTTTACGACTTTACCCTATTCAGGCGTTGCAGGAAACATACAAAGCCCAAGTTTGAAATTATGCAAGAAATCCCATTTATGGAAGTGAAATGGGCCGTGTTGCCGAGGCCATAAGATAAGCAATTCGTTTCGTAATGCCAAGTGACAAGTGCCCCTTATGGACATATTCGATGTGCAGGGGCTACCTCTAACTCAGTTCTCATGTATGTATATTAAAGACTTAGTCAAGGGGGAGGGCCCGGCTTCGCGTGCTCTTTGTCTTATTCGTTTCCCCTTGGATTTCCTTGAATGCTATCCCGGCCGTCCGCTTTTTCCCGTCTCCATTCCGCTGAATGTTGCAAAGTTGTTCTTCACATCATCTTCTCGGTTGTTAATGCATATATTTGAAGCAATTAGGATAGTCCCATCCCAGGTGATTCCCAAATGAGCCTTGAGCCCACAGTTATGATTACTCACAGGCATCCCACTTATTTCAAACAGAGTCATCGAACTTATGAAACGGTTGCGATATGAAGTGAATGCCGTCATCAACAGAAGATGGAACTCTTTCCGGAGCTGTAGGTGTCCCAAGTTACAAGTTCCCCTACTCCCCTACTCCTGTGGCAGGGAAAGTTTAGCTGATAGAACGGCCGATGAAGTTTTCAACAGTTCTGTTGGCAAAGTCAAAATTACTGAGGGCAGCTACCGTAGATAGCTAGATAGCTGTGGAGATTAATAGAGGGCTAGCTGTTTGGGCAGATTGCTTGAGATTCCATTTCGTTGGCGCTATGAACACATTAATCATGAAGGTCATCTTCGGGTACAGACATTTTCTATGAAAAATAGACGAGTGCGTCTTCTGGGCATCCCACGTACTCAGTATTATGCCCATGTTGTCCTCTTCAGGAATGACACCTCTGTACTCCTTCTGATCCAGGTCCTCACGTTGCTCTCAGAAGCGATTTGAACATTTCCATTATGATAACGTCACGATAAGGCACACCCATCTGCACTTTGGTGATGGTTGCCTTCCAGTGCGGCGACATAGCTTTCTCAGAGCGCCTTTACGCCAAGAATCGGTCCCTCTTGGTAAGACTGGCGGCTAGTAGTGCTACCTAAGATGGGTTTGTAACACTCCGATGCCTCTCTTATGTTCTTGTAGCGACCCTTAGGTAGATGAGCAGGGCTATACCGGACAGAAGTGTCCTACTAAGCTGTGCAGCTCTGGAGATTACATACGTTGGCGATCGAGAGCCAGGTTCGGTGCTAACCGGTGGCATTGTCGGGCGCCAACCGTCCCTCCTCTTCTCTGACTCTCTTTCTGGCCCATTCCTGTTCTCTTTACTTCTGCCTCGGTTCCGATGCCCATTGCACATCGAGCTGCAAGCACAGTTGCAAGTTTAATGTTCTGATGTCCCATCGTTATCCTTTTTCTTACCTTCCCCCTGACACCATTCCTACAGTACTCAAGCTCCTCCCATCTCTTTCTATTCCTAGCCATCAATGGTAATCCGCCATACGTTTTGCTGTTTGCTTTCCCCATCAAAGAATTTCTCTGTATTTTCCATTTTTCAGATACCCGAGTGGATTTTCAAAATGGCCGAGAATGAACGCCGATATGAAAGTGCAAAACGTAAGGCTGAGATCGAGTTGGAACGTTGCCGTAATCACATCCGCCAAGAGTTCGAGCATCGACGGTAGGTGGACATCTTCACGTCTGCGGTCTTCATTGTCCTTGGTGCATGTATTTCTTAGGAAACGAGCAGAAGAGTCACATAAAGCCGAAATGGAGTCGATGCGTCATAGACTTGAAAGGCGGCTAAAAGATCTTGAACAAGCGCAGACGGATATGGCTGTCACGAAATTTCGTCGCCTTTCCATGGTCAGTTTAAGGTTCATGGATTTTTTATGACCCGATGCTGAGTCCTACTTAGAAATTCCCAAATGCGGCCTCCAACATCTAGAAAAGGACATTCTCTGTCAACGTTGTACTCAACTTATATCTATAATTCCGTGAGGATGCAGGTGGCGTAGTGGCAAGTGGGCAAGTGGCGCTCTATCGTACCCCTTGTACCTTCCCGGAAGAGTATGATACCGGGTGGACGATTCCGTAGGGAGGAAAAGTTTTGTTGACTTGGCCATGTGCGGATCCGGGAATCGATCCAAGTCAACAAAGTCTTCCTTCCCTCCGGAGTTGGTCATTTGGTCCCAGAACCGTCTGGGAAGGTAAAAGCACTGACTCGTCTAGCCAACCAAGTCACTGTATAGGTCACATACGCCTTCAAATGCCGCAACGATTTTGAATGGAAGTCGATTGGCGGGCGTATCTCTCAGACGGCATTGACTGGCGCCAAAAACTTTATCTTTCATTCTTCTATGAATCCTTCATCGTTTTCCAGGACCAATCGATTCGGACACGAGAAGAACGCGAAAAGAAAATGCGTGAAGTGAATGAAACCAGCAAGCAAGTGTTTAACAATGAGAGAAAGCGTTTCTCTGTCGGGTAAGCCCTCTTGTCAAATGTAAAAAGATTTTTCGCAATGCTGAAGGGAAGCCGATGACGTTTCCGGGAAATAACCACTGTTGCCTTCCTATGCATTCCGAGTGGTCTTCAATGTTTACTAATTCCTCTCTGAAAACTTGAAAATTGCATCTGTTTGATGGCAATTCTGCCTCAAATTAATTGGATCGACGAATATCGCATGATTGCAATTGCGAAGCTTCCAATTATGTCCATCCCGACACTTGTAGGGAAAATGAGGGCCCCACATTACCATTTTTTCTACATGACAATGGCACTCAAATTAAATTGGTTACGCTGAACCATGCTTTGAAGGCACAGTTCGCGATAATTTTGCGATACCCTTTTTTGGCAGAAAAGTGGAAGTGTTGATGAAGAAGAGTGCATCGGTGGCGAAGAAAGCGAGAAAATCCGCCTACTTCAGACTTTTCAAAAGTAGTGGAATTGAGGTTGTACGAGATAACCATGACGGTAATGGCATGTAAGGGGTGTATGGACGAGTTTTAATCGCTGACATTGCTCAAAGAGATGACTACATCAAGCCAAAATTGTCTGAAACCGCCTTTTACAGTCGCGATGGCTCATGACAAGTTGTTTAAACTACCTACATGGGAGTCTCTTGAGATAGTGCAGCCTCTACAAAGCCGTTGAAACTCGTCCACGTTGGGTGTGGCGTCCACATGATACAATCTCAAGCCCCTTACTGTGCCCTATCCATGACGTTTTTCGACCTTATAAAGGCAGTTAGGGTATAAGGGGGAGCCTCGAGTTTATACTATCGGGAAATCTCAGAAACCATTTCTATCGTGAACTGTGCCTTTAAATATCTCCAGAAGAGGCTTCATACCAGTCTACAAGCCGTGCCTTTCTTCGCAAATCCTTGGAAATGGGTCGATCGAAATTTTATTTTGAACTTGTGTCGATACAATTTTTCGCTCATTAGAGAGTAGAATTGGATTACAATGTTTGAAAAAGGTTCTTGGAGCTGCAATCGGAATAATGCAGGCTTCTTCAGCTACCGTCTAAGCCTTGTCGTCTTTGCCAGAGCAGGCAAGTTGATCATACTGGTGATTGACTCCTTACTAGGCGATTTCAACTTTGAAGCAGTTCCGACATACAATCAAAGTCCTTTCACCTTACCCACTTTGGCTCGGTTTGGACCTTCGGAGAGGCAATCTTTGAACTGACTTAGGATGTGTAGCTTCCAACTGTTAAAAGTAGGAAGATGAACGGATCCTCTACTGGAGATAGTTTTTGAAAAGCACTGGCTCACGTTCGTCCCACAACCCACATATGTCATGGATCTATCCATTTTGGGGTTATTTTTAAAACCTGATCTAAAGGCGTAGGTGAAGGAATTGATGGAAAGAAGGCGAATGAATGATGGTGAATGTAAATCCACATTATTTACATACCTGTTAATATACAGGCTTTTATTAATGGGATTGGCCATCCTCGATCAAGCGTTGAGAAGGGAAACCCGGATGATGTGACTAGATTGAGGCCAGACACACCCTATCGAAGCGCCTACCGGAGATTATTCAAAGTGCAAAGGCTCAAGCTATTGCAACATTTCGGTTTACAAGTCCCTAGAACAAAACTTCCGAAGCTCTTGGATGAGTGCATGGATCCTTAAAATTAACAAAAAAGGCGACGGCTTTGCCATAACAAGCAAGCTCGCTTTGACGCTTTGAACGTCAACATGAAACCAAAGGCGAGCGAAAGGGACAGAACTTTGAAAGTTTCGATTGCCATCCGCTATTCTTGGTTCTGAAGACCATCTATGACATATAAGGATTGTGGGTCGAACGCCGTTAGACGTGCTTTAGATCATCTGAGCCTCTTTGACAGTCTGCCAGGGGGTCCTAGAGGACGTCAACCCTCGTCCAAACGTTTGTGGTCTGCGGCGGTTTATGATCCCTTATGTGTTTACTTTTGCACTACACTGACTTTTAAATTCCAAAAGCCCACGAAACAGGGGTTCTTCCAAGCTCTGAGAAAACGACAGAACCTCCATGTTCCAGAAGCTCAAAAAGGTTGTGCCTCGCAGTTGTGGGTTACTTTACAAGTATTTCGGAAACTCCTTACGCTGTAGGCAGAGTTTAATCAGCGTAGTCACTTCTTGGAGCTGAAAGTGGTCCGTCGTTCTCTCCCACAACTATAGCATCGACATCTTAAAATTGATAGTGTAGTGCTTGGACTTCTTGGCTGGTGTCTGGGAGTTGTATAAGGCTGGCAGTGATAAATGCTGTGAAGGGCAAGTATGTACCATGGGAATGGGGATAGAGGGAGGTGTCATAGGATCCTACTTCAGGCTGTTTCTTCAAACCCTATAGGATGCAAGAGTATGAGTGCAAGGAGACGACGGTGTTTCTCAAAACATGATCTAGACAAGGGTAGGTGAATAAAGGGGGGGGGGGGGTTCCTGCAAATGCCTTCTTCACAAGTGTTTATGTTCAGTGGGGAAATGAGCAAGTGAAAGGGCAAGCAAGCATTGGCATGAAAACAACAAAGGGAAAGGATACACAACATATAGGAAATAGTCTAAGAACACATGTTATGGAAATGTATCCTGAATTGGGATCATTTTCGAGATGAATAAAAAGATATGAAACACTTCAAGCTACTTGGAGCAGTGCAGGTTTGTTTTACAAAAGCCCACCACCTTTTTAAATGCCAGAAAGATCACAAAAATGTATAAAATTTTGGGTAACAGACTCTTTGAGCGGATAAATGCACTAACTTTTACTTTGGCTGGCCACCGCAATTCTCTGTAAAGCCGTTTACGCAATCAAAATGCCGCTACGGTTCTGGTTGTAAGTCGAATGCAAGGCGCATCCCAGAAGAAGATTCATCAACACCGAACCTTTATCGCCAACCTTCAACATTTCCATGAAACCTTTGTAGGAATTGTTCATCTGAAATTCGAGATACTGAACTTGGAGTTCAAATAAACCCTTTAGAATTCTGAAATATGTGCAAATGATCGAAATGAACAATTTCCCTATACCAGATAAGGAACTTCAACTACCCAACTCCATCAGACAACAAGAAAAACCGCAGTTTCTGCGCTATGATCGGCTTCAAAAATCATTTTGGCATTTTACCATGAATAGCTCCTCAGGGAACTGCAGTGGAGTGGTTAGGGCGAAGTTATTGTTTATCAAGTGATCTTATAATTTTTTTCCATGTTTTCAAGTATCAGCTGAGCTCACAACCTTCTAGAGGATCTCGAGGCATCGTGGTCCAGGAATCATTCACTTCCAACTACAGTTATGAGAGAAATTAAAAGTTAACGTAAGGACAATGAAAAAGGCGCGGTCGTCAAAGGGTTAATCGTTACCAGAATTCGTTTCGGGAAATTTTTACGAGCTTTGCATTTGGAAATGCTAATGTCGACCTTCTTTTCAAAATATCTCATTTTTTAAAGTTGTTTAACGAGCGAAAAATTCACCAAGATAACGTACTCCTTCGAAAAAAACACCTTTACATTTGCAAAATTGGAAGATTTAATAGGACTACGCTGTATGTAGTTTCACTTAGGCCTGATGTAATGTTTTGAGAAGAAGAATTGAAAGAAAGTGGAAATTTAGATGAGTAAAGCAAAAAATACAACTGCAGTCCACATGTGGACTGCATGGTCGTCAATGGGTTCATTCCCTAGATTTTATCCTTCCAATCCTCTGAACCTCACTGTTTTACGAGCCAACCCTGGCATTTTCCTGGTTGAGCTCGGTTCGAGCTACTGCTGCTTGCACTTGAAAACTGGTTTATCATGTAAACGACTTCCATCTTCAGTGTAGATAAATGCCCAAACCGGAAAACGGGGCGGTCGTACGGTGGTGAGAGCCGAGTACCAGCTATTCTTGCAAAATATTAAAATTTTTTTCCTGTATAAGTTCAAATAGAAGGAACAGTAGGTACACGGCTATTGAGGCAGTTTTTTGGGCCCTTTTTTTCAGTTTTCTTGGAGAGGATTCTCAATTTTTATCTTACCAGATTTTAATTTTCGTACGCTACCATTTTCAACAGCCTCTTTTCAGTATTGAACAGTTGATCGAACAGAAAGAGAATGAGCATCGAGATTTGATGCGAAAACTGATTATACAAGAAGAAAAAGCCCTAGAACGACTTGAAGATATTGTGGCCACGATTCACAGTGATAGCCAACCAGTCAGATCAACATCAAGATAGGAACTGAATGGTTGCTGGAAAATTCGGATTTATCGTCATCCACATCGTTCCTTCTATTAGGGTAGACCTCCTCCTCCTCCTCTGTCGTTTCTCCTCTTAACATGCATGATCTTCTCGGTTCTTTCTCAGAAGAATCAACCAACATTTTTGATCGTGTCGTTCATGGCTGTACCTACTCAAATACTGATCTTGTTAGTTTATCTTTTTGGGTCGTCCTCCATCGGAAACCACATATTATTTATTATCTAACAAGTGGCCAAGAGGCTTCTATTTCGTGGAAATATGTTCTACTGTATCAAGCAATGTATGTACTTGCACAACATTTACTGTATGTTCGCATATCAGCGGAACGTGATGAGTTTCTGCTGCTTGAGACCGAATCAACGATGAGCTTGCCAATTTTCTTGGCGTCATGAATAAATCCAGCCCACCCACCGAAAAAGGAGGGCCAAATGCTGGACTGATTCGACGTTGTTATCATGGAAGTACTAATAGTAACAGTTATTTGTTTAACCTACTTCAAAACGTGAAGTGTTCTATATCTGTCCATGCCTTTCTTACGCGTTTATAACACCATTACACATCGACAGTACTGAAACGCTACTCATTTATTTTATTTTTTGTAAAGTATGGTGTATATAGATGAATTACGTCAACATCTCCACTATGTACTATGCCATACGCGTATTGTTCTCATAAATAAAGGATTATTCTGTTTAGCGCACATTCTCACAGTGCCAACAATCTAACACTATGTCTCTGTGTACCCATATAAATAAAGAATTACTAATCAAAAATGGTAACAACAAGTGGCAGAAATAGGGTGAACTTGGGCAAGAATGGGCGGAAGTGGTGTAGTGGCAAGTGGCGCAACACCTCGCGCGCGTTGTCACGAATTCGTACTCCGGATCGACCATCCAAGCCTACACCCACGGGGTCTGCTAACTGGTACCAGACTTGTCAGGCAGGATAAAGCACTGACTTGTACATCGGCTGGCCACCGCAAGCCATTGTATAGGCCACATGCGCGTTCAGCACGACCTACGATCCTGAATGGAAGTCAAATGCGTGGGCAGCCCTCAGACGGGATTGATCAACGCCCCAAGACTTTATCCTTTAGACTTTGATGGTGTGAACTGTGAGGGAAATTCTTGGCGCAGGACTTGTCTCAGTAACTTTTCATTGTCATTTGATTCCATTAATTGGGTAAGAATGTTAAATTCGACCTGGAATACGGTAGATAACAACATTTTACACATGATACTCTCATCCTCAGGTTTGTATACCTTAATGTAAAACTCGCACCGAACAAGAGGTTCGCTTCCACGTTGATGTTCGGAATTGTGCTGGTCAATAGCCACTGATTTATCTCCATCGGTGTTGCGTTCTTTGGGGTCTTAACTGATATTTCTATGAATGTTGTCGTGACTCTAGCCACGACGTTGAATAAACTGTCCTAATGTCAAGGTGGCAAGGAAGCCGCTTTGCACGTCGTATTCGAATCGCGCCTGCCTCGTACTCATCAAATTAAGCGCTCAATGTGGAATGTTTCAGGAAACAGGTGTCCTTGAATTACATCCAAATGTCAGGTGAGCGCTTTCGGCTTACGACGCTACAGTGTGGCGCTCAGCGCTCATAGACCTCGTCGGCGACCGCGCAGCCAGCCATTGACGACAATGGCGTTCAGCACATTTTCTGCCTAACCAGGTGACCCAGGTTGTGGCAGAATCTCCAAAAAATGGTCTTTGATGTAGAACTACTTGTTGGTAAGACTTGGTTTCAACAGTTAATGTTACTTTCATCGTTGTTATTCCTTCTCTTTGGTGCTTACTCTTTCTTCTTCTTTTACATTTTAGGACTGCAAATAGTTACTCTTTGTGTGTATGTACATGCAAGGAACATGAAACTCATGCATAATACCTTAATTCACACCTATCGTCAACACTACGCGTTCATGCTCGCTACCTAAACGTTCACGAGAAAGCACCCACGTTCGACTTTCAATGAATCAATAACGCCTAAGCGTAAGTCGATAAGGACCTGTTAACATCTTGATAACTGGTTTTATAAAAAGTTCAAAAATAAAACTAGTTCACGAGGAAGTTACGCTGTACCACTATTGCTCAGTTTTCCCCTTCGCCGCCTATTCGCCGTCGCCAACAGTCTTCACTGATAATCTTTTTCGTCGAATGTACTCGTCCGTCCTTCGTCTATATCCCCACTTACGACGGAGGCAGAGTCGCTGTTGTCTGTCTCGCACGGTTTGACGTTCATCATCTCCGAGCGTTCTGCCACTAAGATTCCAAAGAGGCAAAACAATGCAGTGGAGGCTGAGGAAACTCAGGTATACTGCACGTACTCGAGCTATATCAACTCTTTACTCCCAGACAAGAACTGGAAAGGATCAGTTAACCACTCTTACGTAGACAACACTCGAAATCACTTTTAGTTAACAGTAATATGTCAGAACAATGCAGGTGAGGCTGAGGACACTCGGAAACCTGAAGTGTAGCGTAGCTTGCATCATTTCTTAAGACTTAAGAAAAAGTGTAGAGTGGTTCCGATTAGGGTATTAATTAACTTCTAATTGTATAAATGTAAATATGTCGAGATGTCTGGAATCAGAATTAAGCTTCAGCCTTCGTTCACCACTAGTTTCTTTATTAAGTCACAACACTAATTGCACTTTCGCTTAATGACAAATATGTTTCTTATTTGCCTGGTCAGTACATTAGACACCCTTTTTCTTCGCCAATGCCTGCACAGCACCCCAATTACTGACGCATTCATCGATCGTCTCGAAATCATTCGCTTTACGTACTTTACCTGAAATTATGAATGTAAGAGTACGTGGAAGACGTGCAGTAGGAACGGTTTTCTGTATTCGATCCGCCGCACGCGGCTGTCGCGGACCATTCGCCTCGTTATTACAGTTCTAGTGTTCTTCATACAGCTCAATTGCTAGGCAATTATTACTTTTGGCATGATTCTACTGTCAGTTCTTTTGTTCCTGTATTTACTACTTGCTACTGCATTCTGCCACATTCCTTCGGAATTGCCGCGTCGCGGCGTCTCGCTCGCCGCGACGCAACTATTTCGTTCCTACTGCACCACACCCCGGGGTACGTCAAACCAAAGTAACTGTAACTAGAACCGCTAGAAGTTGGATCATTTCAT
Source organism: Haemonchus contortus (assembly GCA_000469685.2). NCBI lineage: Eukaryota > Metazoa > Nematoda > Chromadorea > Rhabditida > Trichostrongylidae > Haemonchus > Haemonchus contortus. The sequence continues at coordinate 40,389,725 of LS997565.1, forward strand.
AAAAGGGAATGAAAGGAGTTCATGTCAAGGTAGGTAACCCTTGGTAAAGTCCAAAGTCTTGGGGCGTGAATCAATCACGTCTGAGAGATGCGCCCGCACTCGACTTCCATTCAGAATCGTAGTGGCGTATTGAATGCGTATGTGGCCTATTCAATGACTTGCGGTGGCCCGCCGATGTACAAGTCAGTGCTTTTATTCTACCAGGCGAGTCTGGTACCAAGTGACGGACCCCATAGGGATGGAAGGCTTTGTTGGCCCAGGCGGATATCGATCCAAGATCTGAACCCGTGAAAGATAGAAGGCCACTTGCCAACACACCAGTACCACTCCTACACCACTTCCGCCCAATTAACTCTCGAAATTCAAGATGGAACAGCGGCTTTTTCCTGGGAAAATGGTCACGAGATTCATAATAACGTAAACTTACCCATTCCTGCAGGAGTGGATGGCTTGGGTTGTTGGGCTGGAGTTCTCTGTCCACCGGCTGGTGGTGTTTGAGGTTTCTGAGGAGGAGGACCAGCCTTCCTGTGAAGTGTTAGAAGAACAGCATTTGTCTTAGCTTGACCCCTACAGCTCACACACAAGACGTAAATTTACGTTACAGGAGAAGCTTAAGCATAGTTTCTCGTTCGTAAGAATGAGTGACTTACTTTGCCAACATCGCTTGAGCAGCTCCCCAATTGCTTACCACCTCGTTTACCGTCTCGTTGTCATCTCTAGGCCGGAATTCTGGAAAAATTCATAACAACTCATTCTGTACACCATGGGCTACTATTGTACATGAATCGGGAGCTCGTGGTCTTATTTATTGGTCACTCTGTTGATTTTTGAGCTTGGAACTTTTTCGCCCTGCCTGTCCCACGGCAAACTGCTGTCCCACAGCAAACTATTCTCGATAATGATAAGGGTAGTATGTGAAAACCCTGCCCAACTCAAGGCATCAACGGTTGAAGGAAAACTCAGAAATTGTTTAGGCCTACTATTTCGCCACTTTAAGTTCCGTCAAATACCAAAGAATAAAGGGACTGTTCACAATAACGTTTACTCTTGAGCTCAGGACAGCTAGCTAGCTACTAGATAGCTTGACACCAGGCCTCTATTTGCACCCTGGTGCCCGCTGCTAGTGAGGAAGAAAAGCGCTATCTCTTCTGTAGTGCTAATACGTACTATAGGTGTTGCAATATAGATTCTGGACCCCAATTTAAGACCAGCCTCTAGTCAGTAGTTAGCTGAATGTTGAGGTTACCATACTTGGAGGTGGAGGTGTTGATGCCTTTTTCGGTGTCGGCGCTCTCAGTTTCTGCTCACCCTCTCGTCTGAAATTCGTAGAATTTGAACGAATATGTCATTGAACACAGATCGCAAAGCTCTGTGATAGTCAGGTTATTAGTTGCAACTAGGTGAAACTTTGTTCTTAAAAAAGCTCGGTTCTGTGAAGTGCTCACAAGTTCATGAGGTTATTTCTTCCTTCTATGAGGAATAGGTGGGTGATCACAGACCACATACAGCCACTGTTCTGCAGGAGCTTTATTACACACACTAGTCAAATTAAGCGCTGAAGCTGGCTCAGTGCATCATACTCTGATGAGTTGTTCACCTTTTACTTACTCATCCACAAAGTTCACAATGTAAATGTGTACCGTCCGATTCACCAAGTCGCAGCCTCACAGCTACGCTTGCCGTAGTCAAGTATCAGGTGCACATGAGCTCGTTGCAATGGAGTGACCTGATTTCAGCACAGTTACGACGACGACACTTCTTAACCATTATCAACCTTGTTCTGGGTAAATGACACCGGCCTTCCTTAGGAGAACTAAACTAAATTAAACTTTAATCTTAGCCAAAAGGACGAGAAGCGAGAAGACGAAAACGTTGACGATAGCAGGAAGAGAGACGGTGTTGCCAGTTGCCTGTGGAGATCAGTAGAGTCGTCTGCATTTCGCCTACCTCTAGTTGTAAGTCAGATTGAAATCATCACTAGGCGTTTCATGAGATCTGAGGCCATATGGAGGGATGTTACGGATTGGCCCTTACTAAGCGGCAAGAACATGCGACAGAGCCCCAATGATGATGTGCTGGAGCTGACGCATTTTTCGTAAGCGCCATTGCGTCCCTTTCCTCCACTATTGGGCTGGTTGAGTGCTCATTTGTTCAGCTCACTCGTTGTCTCGTTAATCATCATGTACATGTTCGGATCCCTGCAACATCGAAGATTCGTCCCTTTCACAAGGCAGTGTAGCTTGATGGACTACTATTTAAAAGCGAAGCGCTGGCCATACCATTTCTTTCAAGCAGTTTTTGTAAAAAAAAAAGTGTGACCATTCAACTGGCGTCTGCTCGGTAATCGACTCCTTGAATGATTCAGTTAGTAAACGCTCTGGTCCAATTACCATCGCAAATTCGCAATCACAGCCAATATTGGGATAAGTAGCAGCATCATAGTAATAGCCAAATGTATTAGGTTGATGCATAATTATTGCAGATTTTTTCACGGCTTTTTTTCTTCCGAAAGAGTTTGACTATTGAGTTCGGGTTTTTTCTAAAAATGATCTACTTGATTTACTCTACAAGAATATACTCAAAAACCCATCCGCAAATCCGCGAAATTAGGCTTAACTACTTCGAGAAAGATTGGAAGGTGTCACAGTCATTCCGCGATCTCAGTAACTTTTCGGCGATCAAATCGGCGATCGAACAACAGCTAGAGCCAACCAAGAAATGGGATCTGCCTCTAAATCTGCCATATTCACCAGCAGAAAGTTTTATGGATTATCTCGTCAACCGTTCATCGAAAAAATGACTAGAGAATAGAAGTTACGTCGATTTGGATGACTTGATGGCCGATGTCAAGGCGTGGATTGCCCCCTAGGCTCAAAACTTCTTCGCTTTTGGAATCCGACTAACTAATCAATGGCAAGCAGTGCTTGACGTAGATGGTGGATAAGTTCCTGAGTGATTATTTGAATATGTCTTTGCTTAGTATTTCTATAGTTTCTTTAGTAGAATTTGCTGGAGAAAATCCGCAATAATTATGCAGTAATTATGCATCAACCTAATATATAGAGGCATTTAAAATGCTGGGGAAATAGAAAATATCAAATTAATCGTGTTTCGACCGCCAGGAAGTCATGTGCACTTTCACTAGACCACCTAACGAACGATCGCCGAAAAGTTACTGAGATCGCGGAATGACTGTGCCACCGTGCCACCTAGAAATCTTTCTCGAAGTAGTAAAACCCAAGTTTGCGAATATACGGATGGTTTTTCGAGTATATTCTTGTAGAGGGAATCAAGTAGATCATTTCTAGAAAAAACCCGAACTCAATATTTAAGTTTTATCGAGAGAAAAAAGGCCGCGAAAAAATCCGCATTAATTATGCATCAACCTAATACATGCCATCACAAGAGGGACAGCTGAGGCAGTATCAGTCTTTTGTATCACGGAATATACTACCTACACTGGAAACTACCTTAGATTTAACGATCACTCCTTCTCGATTACTCCAAGCTCCGACAATGAGAGGACGTGGGAAGGTTGTTAGCTGATTTGCTCACTGTGAACATTATTGCCTTGCTGCTTCTTTATGTCAGTCGTAAGAAGCGTCATACTATTCACAACTTACTTCTGAAGCATGGCTTGTGCCGCTCCCCAATTGCTTACGACCTCGTTCACCGTCTCATTGTCATCTGCTGCTCGGAATCCTTCTTAAAACATTGTAAAACGATTAGGAGAATGGATTTCATAATGATGATCTACGAAACAACGTACTTGGAGGCCCTTTAGGTTTAGGTGGAGCTTTTGGTGTTCCTGGCTTCGCTAAAAAAATTTGTTACTTGTTCAATTAGTAGGTTAATAGTACAAAACTTGCGGACGTATCCGGATGCAAGAAAAAGTGTTGCAATTCGCATGAAAAAGCCAGTATGACTCGTTGAGGCTAATCATTCTTACGTGGTACGTTGGCGATTCCTTCTTTCCTGCAAATATATTGATAACAGTGTAGTAAGGCTAGTAAGGCAGTTTAATGCTCTAGAGAAAAGTGAGGAAATATAAAATGAGGCAGGAAAGTTCTGATAGAAATGCCGGATGTAGAGTCAAATGGAAGGCTACGTTATCGTTTGCTTTAATGAAGTTTGCGAACTCACTAGAGGGAGGATATCAAACGGAGAGCCTGTACAATGAATTGCGGTGGCCAAGCGATATAGATGAAGTTCTGAGAGATGGTACAAGTTGGTGCTTTTATCTTCCTAGACAGGCCTGCTACCGGAGAAATGGTAGGTTCGGCTGGCGTGCGCGGATTCCGGATTCTATTTCCAGTCTATGGGTTTGTGCTAACCGTCTGGCACTACAACACCTCCCCTGACAATAAGACACTATTCTTTCAGAAGGATCTGGTTGTGGTGGGTGGACTTTCCACTGTTCTCTGGAGAGTCTATCGTTTTCAATGTTTAGCTGTCACAGGCCTCGAATAGTCTACCAAAATCAGTTGGGTTTGGGAACTCGATTTATACACATGAAAAATTTTTTCGGTGGTTCAAGGATCCCCGGAGCTGGAGCCGGATCCGGCGGAGACGGTACAACTTACTTTTGTAGCATAGCCTGTGCTGCTCCCCAATTGCTCACCACTTCATTTACCGTCTCGTTATCATCAGCAGCTCGGAAGCCTTCTGAACACAATTGACCATAAAATCGGAAATTTTTCGAGATGCTATAACACTATTATACTTGGAGGGCCTTTCGGCTTCGGTGGTGCTGGTGGTGGTGGTGGTTTTGCTGGAATTAAAGCACTTGATTAGGATTACTTTCTGTTTGCTAGAGTCTGTGACCATTGCTTGACAAGTGGAATTCATAGTTAGAACGTTACCTGGCGCCATTGCACCTTCTTTCCTGAAAAACGATTGTTTTTACTTTCCGACTGCAATCGTGGTTGAAATGGATCAATCTTCGGAAGCTCACTTTTGTAACATCGCTTGAGCAGCACCCCAATTGCTAACCACCTCATTCACAGTCTCGTTGTCATCTCTAGGTCGGAATTTTGCTGTAAACCTTGAGTTATTGCCGTGTTGGGATCGTTATCGGCTTTCATATCGTCTCTTTCGATGTTATAAACACTCCAATGACCTCAACGGATGCCTCTGTGTGCAACTTATAACATAGTAAATCACCCAAAGAACTGCAATGCCCACCCTTATGCTTAGAAAAAGCAAGAAATGCGACTTCCGAATTTCGTTCCATTTTGCAGAGTGGTACGGACTATTTCCATGATAGCGAATCTGATTATGATGAGAGTGGGTACCCTCTCCGAAAATGCGTCGCACCCGCCGCACACGATCGTGCACGGTCGCACGCTATGAAGGTGAAGATTCGAAAGGAAGAGGCAGTAGAAGAATGCGGTAGCCGCCGCAGAACCACTGCCCCTTATCGTGGGAATTCGGGGAAAAGTACCGCCACCTGATAATGATTATAGGGAGCGTCGTTGCCATTGAAATGCCCTCAGACTTTATTTATAAGCTTGTAGAGCTGAACTAAACAGGCGTGTGTTCTGATACCCGAGTGGCGTGCCACATTTGCTTGATTCGAGCGCAGACTGCGAAAGGAACGTTTTGAATTCTTCACGGAAGATTACGGCAATTTCCGCAAGCGCCATATGAATCGGAAGAAATACCGATACTTGGCATAAACCATGTAACAGTTATACGTGAAGATGAAAACTTATCCAGTTGTAAGGAAAAAGGGAAGAATCTATTGAAAAGGTCACTTTTTCACTTCACCCCCACTGTAATATCTATGTGTTCGTAGTTGTGCCATTTTACAAACAAAAACAAATGCAAGGAAATTTACCTTGGTCCGGTGATTTTGCCTTGTCGGGTGATTTACCTGGATCCGGTGATCTGCCGTGATCCGGTGATTCGATTGGTGTGTCACTACTAAAAAATGAGCCATGGATATTCCATAACTTGATATATCAGTGATGAAAGGGATAAGATCTTTTGGGGTCTTCAACATTCTTGTTTCTGGAATGCGGCTCAGCATTCAACTTCAATTCAAAACCGTAGTGACACTTTGAATTGTTTGGTCTATACGATGATTTCCGGTGACCAGCCGAAGCCACGACCACGAGGAGCTCGAAGAAGAGGTCAGATTCCGCCGAACTCGAAGTTGCGGAGGCGGATTCCGTTAGTAGAAGGAAGTGTATACGATATACAAGATTAGCGGACCCTGCGACAGCGCCGGGCTAACGCCAAGGAGAAGAGATGGTGCGTATGCGAACAGCAGATAGTAGTCGACCTTCAGGTATCCCCAGAAGAGATCCGTGGACTACATCGGCTAGCAATTGCTAGGAAAGGAGGAGCTAGCGAAGCTAAGTCAGATAGCGAGTCAGTGGGTGGTACAGTGCTTGGTATACCACAACCAAAGCTCAGAGTGTACAGGCATACACAAGAGAGTTGGTAGCAGTGGCTCAAGGACTGATGTTCGACAGACTTCTCTTCTTTCGTTTCCATTATGACCAGAAACTGTCAATGCATGAGTACTAGATGCTGGTCCTCATGGTGGACATCTTGTGTCATAAGTGCAAATCCTGGGATAGTAACAGAGAAGACGTACTCTCAGCTCACCTTACTGCTTTTGGAGGTTCAAAGTACTTCATATCTTGTCCTTCTCGAGCTTTGAGCATGGCTTGGGCAGCTCCCCAATTGCTTGGCACTTCGTTCACAGTTTCGTTGGGATCCATTTGACGGAATTCACCTGCAATTAGTGATTTGAGCGAGGAAAATATCAATGTCTTGAATACCTCTTTGGAGGCCTTCTTGTCTTTTCTTCTCCTCCTCTCTTAACTCCTTCTTCAACTTCTGAAAATATTTATTTTGGAGATCTAGGGATGACTTGTTATGGAATTAATAGGTCGTGAAGAAAGTTCTTGCGTTTTTTGACGCGGTGTTATTTGCTATTAGATTGTTAGCAAGTTTTGTACCATTCTAAAGCGCATTTCTTGCTCTATCCAAATATATAATCGATTTTGTCCTCGAGTATTTCCTGGAGTTTTCTAGTAGGTGGAAATCAGCATGGACAAACGACAGATCCGCACGATTTTTCTTTTCCAATTCAATTTGGGCAGGAGTGTGACGGAAACGGCTCGGGAAATCAGCGATGCCTTTGGCCCAGGGACGACGAATCAACTTACAACACAGCGGTGATTTGAGAAATTCCGTACCGGCGATGAGAGCCTGGAAGGTGATGAGCATAGTGGGCGGCCATCGGCCGTGCACGAGGAACAATTGAGAACGTTAGTGGAGGATAATTCACGTACAACACTGGAGGATATTGGCTCGAGATTGAATGTTTCCAGCAGGACGGTTGGCACCCACATGCAGGAGATCGGGAAGTCGAAGAAGCTTGATAAGTGGGTGCCGCATGAGTTGACTCAGCACCAGAAAGGCCGCCGCTTCGAGCTCGCCTCCGCCTTGTTTCTGCGCAACAGGAATGATCCATTTTAGACCGTATTGCGACGTGTGATGAAAAATGGATTCTGTAAGACAACCGGCGACGATCGGGATAGTGGCTGGACAAGGATCAAGCCCCACGACATTTTCCCAATCTGGAGCAGCATGGAAGAAGGTCGGTGCTGGTTTGGTGGTCTGCAGCCGGGCTGACCCACCACAGCTTCACGGATCCGGGTGAAACCGTAACAGTCGAAAAGTAATGTCAAGAAATTTACGAAATGCATCGAAAACTCCAGCTCACGAGCCCGGCACTGGTGAATAGGAAGGGGCCGATTCTACTCCACGACAAGCTCGGCCTCGCGTTGCACAACTTACCCAAAGAAAATTGATGGAGCTGGGCTATGAAACTCTCCTGCATCCACCATATTTCCCAGACCTTGCTTCCACAGACTACCATTTCTTTAAACATCTCGACGGTTTTTTCAAGGAGAAAAGCTTCAAAACCCAACATGATGCTGCCGCGGCATCCGATGATTTCTTCGTCTCTAGATCTCCGGACTTCTATGCAAATGGAATTAACAAACTTGTTCCTTGTCGGCAAACGTGTGTCGATAGTAATGGTTGTTATTTCGACTGATGAAGTTTTGTTTAAGCCGAGATATGTGTATTTGAAGTTTGAGGCGCAAAAACGCAAGAACTTTCTTCACGAAAGATGAAGTCTTTCGACACTAATCAATCCTGTTCCTGGGATACGCCTTGGTATTCGACTCCCATTCAAAATCATAGTAGCCTATGAATGCGTATGTGGCCTACACAATGACTTGTGGCGGCCAACCGATGTACAAGTCAGCACTTTCATTTTTCCAAAGGTATCTGTATTAACTGGCTCTGGAAGTATGGATGATCCAATTACCTGGACAGGTGTTGAGTCGGATACGATTACGAAGAGATGAACCTAGCTTTAACAGCAGCACTTCCTTTTCTTCTTTCTAGCAACCCAACTTTGTTATCGAGATTTGATCCTTTTCTGAGAAGAGCTCTTGTCGCAGAAGAATTTTCGGGATTCTTCGGGTTCCCAAGGGCTCAGAGTTGTTTAGCGTAGCGCTCAACTAATTACGAATGAGGGCCCTTGCTGATCCGCCTCTACTTCAGATTGCGATGGAATTGTAGTGCGAGGACTGGTGCTCTAGTGGTCTGAGCACCAGTCCTCGCACTACAATTCCATCGCAATCCTCGTGAGTACCACTAGCCATGGTATAGTGTGTCATGTGCCTCAATTCATCCTCGTTCAACAGAACTGTGGCCGATGCTTCCAACGGAAACCGAAAAGGTTAAGAACTCGGTCGGTTCTAGATTACAAACATGCTGGCTCGTCAAAATTCCGACACACTAAAGGGCCACTGATAGGGTCACGTGGCCGCTTTGAACTTGAACACATAAAACTTGAATAAACCGTCGGACTTCAAGAAGCTGACGAAGAAGCTGCATGAAAAGTTATTTCAAGTGACTCTCACCTCACGAGCTGCACGCTTTGCTCTCTGAAAAAAAAGTAGTCTGAGTTTCTTGTACTCGGAAAAGATTGTGACAATTGTACTCACGTTCGCAGGTGAATCGGCTGAAAATTTTTCGTTATAAAAACTATAATTGGCCTTTGAAAGTTGTTTAAAAGCTAATTCCCAGTTCTCAGCAATGTTAGAAAAACCCACGGTCATCGTCTTCGAATCGTGCCACTCCTAAAAACAATGGTCATACCAGAGGCGATTTGGAAAATGTAGTTATACAAGTGTAAACCTTTCGAGTCGCAGGTTAGTAGGGCGAGTATGGTTGCTGATACCACTGTTAGTGGTAGCCAAGCCAAAAAGGTAAGCTTTTCAAGAGAATCTAAATTCAGAATGTATTTAGAGTTATCTCGGAAAAGCCACTGAAAAAAGGATCGAGGCGCCTTATGTAGTTGGTTTAGCGGATTAAAGTTTCACTGCAAGTGTGGAGTCCTTTCAAACGTTGTCAAAGAAGGATTCCATCCTCGATACTGAGCGCTTTTTTTTCGGAGCCCCTACTGTATCAGAGACTTGTCTAGTGCAACAGTACAGAGCATCCATCAACACAGAACATCCATGATGTTTGTCAGCAATGGTTGCTTTCATAGTCCGCGACTTGGCCCGCGAGCGATCGGGGCCTACTCGTCCGGCGTTATCGACCAAGATTCAGTTGTAAACGAGGTACAAGCGCCACCCCCGGTCGCTCGCTCGCTTGCCCGTGCGCTCGCGGCCCAAATCGTGGACTATGAAAGCAGCCAATGTAATACTCCTTCTATTAGGTTGTTCGGAAAGCTTCATGCTAGAAGTTTGTAATTGCTCAAATACCTCGAATGTTCTGGAAGTTTCCACGAAATTAGTGTCCAAGGACATTGTCCCTTTGCGCATAATACGCCCAACTTCATCTTCCTTGCTTGGTCATCCTATAGTGGCCAGACTGCCTCCACATTTGCGACACCTACTTCTTCACGGTAGCGAGTTAGGCCACTCTCCCACTGAAGCCTGACGAAACTTTTGCCAAGTATTTCGCTATGAAGCCCCTTCTAAGCGACTCTGTGCACACATCTTTCCAACGCTTCGAGGCCGGAAACATGGTCGTGGAAGATGGGTGATGATAGGGCCAATCGGCTGCCATATCGTAAAACGCAATCCACTTCTGGGCTAGTCACCGATTCGTTAGTGCCCAGGAAAGCGAACGCACCCGTGGCGAAAGGCTCAAAGGGATCCACTCGTGGGAGATCGGCAAACTGCGAGGTATTCGGGAAGGGAAACGTAGATAACGGTAGTGTCTATCATTTGGTTTGCATGCTGCTTGAACTTCGCTTTGTACATCTTCGAAGGTAGGCTACGGGAGATGTTAGCGTTTCAAAGCTAACCCTTTTGACCTTTGAAAGCGGTCAACCCTAAGGCATTTGATATACTTGGTGATGATAAGGGATCATTTCGCTCTGAAAGTTCTTCATCTAGAAACGCCTCAGAGCCACGCTCCCTTGTTCTGACGACTGAGTCAGGCACGGAAGCCAAATGATCCCTTATCATCCCCAGTCAAGTGCATATCAAATGCTTTATTCATCACCCTTAACTTGGGGATGATCGCTTCAAAATGAATTCATTTGAAGGTTGCCATCAGTTTCTATCGGTTTTCCAGCAGTGCGATGTCTCCTTATCACAATTCACTGTCAGCTCTCACCTGAAGCGCTTCCCCACGTTTCAGTGTGAAGGTCACGCAGCCGATGTGAAACTACAGCGACTTTGTGGCAGTTTAGGACCTTTCTCGTTGAAAGCCACTCCCATACTCGATCGTTGGAACTTTCGCCACTGTCCAAGCGGACGATTGGAGGATGCCCTATCCCTAGGAGCCACGCTTCTTAGTTCTGACTTTGACAACTCGGGAGAATCACCGCAATGGAGTGACCTACCTACGTTAATGATGAAAAGCCATCATTCCCGATATAAAGAGCCAACGAGACGTCTGATCGCTCCATTGGGAACTTTGACAAAGAATTTACAGTTTTCCGTTAGGGCAATGAGGAGCCATGAATCTGTGGAAACAGTACACAAAGACAGCAGCTGCATCCTTGCTATCACGCGAAAACGGCTCGGATCGTCTCTTGCGTAGATTCCCACAGGAGACGTCCATATTACTTAGTGGAAAAGCAAAGTTTCAAACTCACCTAGATAGCATTCAGCCATGCGTCGACCGAAATACAGCAACAAATGATTGCTCAACCTACTCAGATTGTTTTTATTGGCCTTCCTTCTATCCCTCATATATTTCTGAATCCCAGCGAATCTGTTTTTCTCACATCGGTCTGTCGTTTTCTCTACTAAGCGGTTTCCCAATTTGTCGATTTGCCGGTCTATCGAACACTGCACGCAAGATGCCTGCCACCGTACAGAATCAAGTCGTTCAGAAAACGGCGAAAATTTTGCAGTAGTTCAGTTGTTCTTATGGAATGTTCTAGAAACTTCAATGGAATTACTATAGGAGGACGTTACCCAATTGTATGCGTAAAGACCATGGTTTCAACGATATGATGTGAAACTGATGGGAAAGTCTGTTGTAAAGTCTGAGTGCTCATGTAATTACTGAGCGAGAGAAGGACAAAAAACAGTAGCAGGTGAAAGAAGTAATGGGATCGTTAACGTGGTAAACTAGTTTCAGCTATACAACTACAGTGCTCCCTCCTCACCTGAACTCACATCAATGAAACGAAGGCCCTGCCTCCTCACGACGAACTTTTTTGACTAGATTTCTTTGATTACTCCCAGATCACTCAATCATCTCAGCTCATTTGCTGCCAGCAGATAAGAGTCAAGTAGTCATTAATAACCTCATGAGAATGTAGAAGGCTAAATACGAGAGTATTTACCTACAGCGTTCTTGATAATTAAAGGCACAGTTCACAAAATGGTTTCTGCTGTATCTACCCATACACTCCATTTGGCCGTGTTATGCCGGCCTTGTTATTGCTGCACTATTCACAGGACGAGACGAATAGTACGCATAAATGAGAGTCACCCCGACGGCCATATCGCACAACCCCTTTCCTGGTACTTTCTTGAGATCTTATATGTTTTTTTTTCAATCGAAGGGGTTTCGCACTTTCTTTCACCTTGCACTATTCTGCACCATGGCTCCCATTACTTCATTCAAAATAGATACTTCAAAGTTTCCGAGTTATCTCTCTAGGATGAACTTGCTGTCCTCTACGCATACCATATGTGGTTCTGCCAGAACGGAAACCTTCGCACGTAGAGCGCCACAAGGGCTCAGATATTATATCGGCTGTATGTCACATTCAGAAGCGGACGAGCTTTACGCCGTTGTAGAGGCTGCACCATCTACAAGGGTCAACTATGTAGGAAATTCAACCAGTGATTACGGCTAGATTGAAAAGCAGTTTTGAACATTTCTTGGCTTAATGTAGTCAGCTTTTTACTGCAGCAACAGAAAACCCCTTCCATGCCATTTCCGTCACGGTTATCACGTACGACCTCTATTTTGACAACTTTTGGGAAGCCTTATTTTTCGCGAAGTCAGCAGATATTCTTCCTTATTACGCCATCGATGCACTATTCCCCACTGATACTACCACTTTTCAACTTAGAAACTCTCAAAACTATCGTGAACTTTGCCTTCAATGCACACCATTTTGGTGAATATGGAAAAGCCATTGGATAGTAATCATCATTTCCCCATTCTGGAGAAGCTATTTCAGTAACTAGACGTAGGAGGGCGGAGGGAGAAATATCGTCGCAGTACAACTCATCTCCGAGGGTTATCGAAGTGACGGAACTGCAACACGGCTATAAGGGAATAAAAACATGGCGACAGACGGTTGACTTTCCGCAGGTACAGCGCAAGCATTTGAAATTACGCGTTAGCATGAATTCCTTTTAAAGCTACGAACTCTTGCAGAACCAGTTTTGATGTGGGTCAAATAGTCTACAAAGAGCGAGAATGTTTTCTGTTCTTTGTGACTTTAGAAGCCAATCAAGTCAGGGCATAAAGTCTTTATCGGAAAGGTCTAGAAGTTAGAAGTCAAATCAGAGTATAGAACTTTTGATTGTCTATGTAGATATAACCGATAAGATATCATTAGATTTATTTCACTAGAAGAAATCTCTGTTGTACTGTGAACAGTAGATCTAATTACATCTGGATAAAACGTCTATTTATGATTTGTTGTCTTCGTGTCCGTTTTCCAATCACGTTTTCTTTATTTCTACTTTGAAGCCGACCTTTTAGGATTAAATGAGCCGCATGCGTGACTTGTCTTATCTTTAGTTCGTTAATGAGTCAGCTATTCGTCGGTCGACATTCCAACCTTCCAAACTACAGAGCAAAGAGCGCTTTGTAGGGTCCAAAGTACGTTCACTTGGGCAATTAGGCGTGCGAACGCCAGTGCCATTTCGTCGTAGCTGTCCTCTATTTAGCCTCTGATCAGATGAAGTCATAAAAGTTTTTTCGACTTTTTTCAGCTCGTGGGATTCGGTTTGGGATGTTTCGTGTGGAGCAGCGCTTTCCGTCAGTTTGCAGAGGAGTTTCCAAATGCAGAAGGTACGAAACTGTTTTCGAATTTCGGATTATCGCCTCTTAGTTTGGCTGAATTCTAATGATGAATGATTTCTAGTCATATGAGATGATAGTACTTTCTATAGCAAGCACTCCCTTGCCGGAGATGATTACCAGTTCCTACAACGAAGTGTAATACCGTCATATCATTTCCAAAAAAGCCTCCGCCGTCTTCCCATTCCAAAACTTCAGGACTCATGCAATAGGTGGACAGCTTGTCTCCTTTCTCTCAGAAAGTATTATCTTGCAACTGTCTTTTCAGGTTCCTAGCTTCTGCCAAGGTTGTCCTTAATGATGCTGTATACAATCGAACAGAGGAAGTGGTTCGGTCATTTGAAAAGGCCGAAGGACCAGGTCTAAATCCTCTTTGTAGCTTGTTCCCTTCAGAACTTAGCTTTCGATTATATCTTTGCTATGCATCCATCATCTTTCGTTTTGGGGAAAACAACGTAGGGCAGTTGTTTCAGACTTCAAATGAAGTCCGAAACAACTGTGTAACTTTGCTTTACTTAACACGAAATGTTCTGATTCATAGTTTTCAGAACTTCAAAAGGCTCTAATCGACTACGATCGAAACCACAAAGACACAAGCTACATCTGCGAGCCATGGTTTGATATGTACTTAAAAGCTCGTATACCGTGTCCGGTCAACTATAACCCTTTCATGATGTATGCGCCGGATCCCAATCCACGATTTAACCATCAGGTTTGTTTGCTTTGAGTCCTTTATTTGTAGAGTTTTTGATTTCAATTTCTCTACAAGCACCTCGTTTCAGGTTTCGCGTGCTACGAACTTTGCCATTTCTTTCGCTAGGTTCAGGCGTGCTCTGGATGCCAATGTTTTAGCTCCCGAGGTGTTTCACCTTAACCCTAAGAAAAGCGACACGAAACTGTTCCGAAACGTTTGCAAGTAGGTCTGAAACGGAAACGTTTAAGAACTACTTCACTTCCGTCCAATGATGGTTGTGAAATTTTCCAATGGTGCACATTTGGCTATACGAATCACGTTCAGATCACTTCCAGCGAGTCTTTCTTGGTACGGAGCCGTAGCATTCAAGGCTTTTCCTCTTGACATGAGTCAGTACAAATCTTTGTTCAATGGAACCCGTATTCCGAAAAAGGATAAAGATGTTCTGTATCAGGTGTGAACGCTTTGTCAGTTAGCGTGATTCTGTCTAAATATCGCATTTAATATTTATAGGACACGACCCAGAAACACTTCATGGTTATGTGTCGCGGTAGGATATACGCGGTAGACATATTTGATGATGAAGGTCAGGATTTTTTCCAAGGAATTTTCACATTCTAGTTCTCTTACGATGAACTATCTAATTTTAACCAGAGATATTTCCTTAAGTTGTTAATCTGTTTGTTTTGATAAATATAAGTTGCTTCTTATCATCACCAAATCCTACTTTATTTTAGGTAATGTACTGCCTGCTGATTGTGTGCATAATTCATTAGCCTATATCCTCCAAAATGCAAAACAGCAAGATGCCGATAAATGCGTCGGTTAGTGCCTTTTCTGTCCAAAATTAATCGTTATATGATTTTTTTGACATATGGGAACGAAACTTCTCATACATTCATTGTTTTGTTTCCTTTTGATTCTTTTAATGATTGCTATTTCATTGCTGCATTTTTCTAGCATCTCTCCACTTTTATTAAACTTTTGCGTGCACTTTTCTTGCTACTGTTCAGTTCGTTGCCATTCCTCATCTAACTTTACCACTTTTATGTACTTCTCACTGCATATTTAACCCCGTGACCATCAAGCATTTTTAAGGATTTAAACTGTGATTTTCAATAGAAAAGAATGACGTTACCGACTAAAACTAGGAGGACTTAGACACACTCTCCCCTTTTCTGCCCTCAGCCACGTTTTTCAGATGAATAACCATAAGAAAAAATAATAAAATCGTTGAAATAACCGTTAATTGATGCTAACATTTCTTGCGCTTAGCTTTGAATAATCTTCCATTTCCTATTCGCTCACGACCATTTTTCCATTTATTAATGAAGATCAATAAGAGCACGTTCGCTTTCGTGCAGCTCACTAGTTTCTGCTAAGAAACCTTTACTTTTATTTATTAAAGATACCTCATCAAGGTTCCCTAACCAGTTTGGATCGTGACACATGGGCGAAGGTTCGTGAGGAAATGTTGGAAGCTGATAATGCCCAGAATTTTCGACTAGTTGATGGCGCTCTCTTCACTCTGTGCCTAGACGACTTGAAGTCCCAAGATCCTCATAGGTATTTGTTCGTGGTAGAAGCGTTGAAATGTTAATGCAGTTAGCTTCTTTTTATTTTTAATTTTTTCGAAAAGTAGTGAATTTCTAGACTGATTCAATCGCTTCTTATTGGAGATGATGCCAGTAACCGTTGGTTCGACAAGAGTTTCCAGCTTATAATGGATGGTGAGTTTCGAGGATCTTTGTCGATCCTAATTCGTAGTGAAAACGATTCAGTTTCGGTCGCCTTAATTGATTATGCGATTTATTGTCATCTGTCATTGGAAGGGTGACTAAGTTTCTTTTTCGCTCAGAGTCTAGTCGTTACATTTATGATGGTTCTTATTTGAAGAAACTGTCATGATCTCCATGGATAAGTGATTTTTACAGGAAATGGTCAAGCTACTATAAACTTCGAGCACTCTTGGGGTGATGGAGTTGCGGTACTACGGTTAATGGAAGAGTCATACAAGTCAGTTAGTCTCCCCTTTTACTATTTGTTTTGTTTTTTGTTTTTTGCCATAAAACACTTACTGCTTCAGAGACACAAACACTCATCACTTCGTTACACCTGACACTGAGCCACAACCCGCTAATCCGTCCATGGTGAGGGAAATAGGTCGGTTCCTTTTTGGTTGCTCGTTCGACGAATACATTATAATTCGAGAAGTACCTTCATCGGATAATATGCTATCTGATGAAGGATTATTAATCTTTTTTTTTTTGATCGCACTTAAATCGCATGCCTTAGTGAATCAAAAGATTTGATTTCTCTGAAGACTGTGTTTCAGAATTCCGCCTCACTGATTCCCTAAAGTCGCAAATCAGTAAAGCCCAGAAGGATCATGTGGCTCGGAATAGTAGTCTTGACTTTGCCACGATGGAGTATAATGGTATGACAAAGGACACTATAAAGAAATCGAAAATGTCTCCCGATTCCATAATGCAGCTTGCGATTCAGGTCGGTACATTTTCGCTTCGCAGTAGCGAAGGAAGTTTACTATAACTTTCATTTTACTATTCAGATGGCATTTTATTCAATGTACAAAGAAATGGTTCCCACGTACGAATCTTGTTCAACAGCAGCTTTCCTGAAAGGGCGAACAGATTGCATGAGGTTGGTCTCACCTCTTTTGTTTTCTACCGTTTAATACATTTTAATATAGGCGTTTGATGTAATAATTACTGAGTTGTTTTTTTATTTTCTGAAATTTTGTTTGGCGGTTGCAGTGGTACTTTTTCCCTTATTCAATGACCTTACCTGTATATCTTCGGAAGAAAATCTGTTAGACCACAATCCTCTTATTTATAATATTAATCGGGGCCCAAAAGTTCACAAGCAGGCTAATGGTGAACTTATCACGTATTCTCATTAACTTCCACAACAACATATTCTTTTTCACTTATTGCTAGCAATTACTGGCCTAAATCATTGGTTCTGCAATGTTTAGGTCTGCGACGGCTGCGACCAAAGAGGCTATTCTAGCCATCTTGGAAGGTGGAGTCAAAAATGCAGAACAATTACTGATTAACTGTTCGAATACTCATGGTCAACTGGTGAAGGAAGCATCCATGGGTGAGCTTCTTTACATGGTACTCTATGGAAATTTGTTCAATGCACTGACCCAGACGAAAGCACCCATCAAATTTACTCGTTGCACAGGCTTTACAGATAGGGTAATTTCCACTTTGAACAAGCATTTGTAGTATTCAAAGTTCGGCGCCGAACTCTTATTTTGTCGATAGCTTCCGAACTTCAGCACGGAGCTAGGAGAAATTGACTCAACCAACTTAAGGGCAAGCTTTCGATCGTCACCTGCTAGGATTGAAAATCAGTGCGGAACGCGTGGGAATGGAAATGCCAGCTTTATTCAATGTTTGTGCAATATTTCCTTCATGTTTTTACTTACTATTCCTCTCACATCACAAGAATTTCACTTTTCTTAGGATCCGGGATATCTTCGTATGGGCCATTTTGTGCTGTCAACTAGCACTCTTTCTACCAATACTATTGTGTTTGGAGGTGCGGTATCTCCATTGCAATGTTTGCTCACTGTTGCATATCTTATCGGTCATTATTAAGGGTTCGGTCCCGTGGTAGAGGACGGTTTCGGCATCGGGTACAACGTTTCCTCATCTCGTTTAGGTGCCGTTATTTCCAGTCAAAAGGTACTGTGATCGATTCTAATTCACCTATTCTCACTATTGTTTCCGTAGAGGCTTATTGTAGCGTTATTTCAGAGCAACCGGGATGCCAAGGAATTCAGTCAAGCCTTAGTGAAAAGTTTGGATATATTACGCAATATCATGAACAAGTCTTAAATTTCGCTAATATATTTATCTCTGATAAAGTTCTTCAAAACGAATCTATGACTCCTCTCATCGATCCGTAATAGATCTCCCAGATCTACCAAATTAAGGCTGAAGTACTGATTGTAATACTAAGTTATATATGTAGAGTTTTCTCGTTCACTTAATGAATTGTGATATCTGGCTCTTAATGTCCTTGGTTTGGTTTGTTGATCGTGATATTAACGATAGCCTTGGTTTTTTTAAACGTGAAATTCATTAAGTTATCTTGGCAGGGGCTGGCCTTCAAATATATGAGGTGGGAAGCTTGTTTTACCGGGTTGATTGATTATGTTGATGTATTACCTGTCAGTTTGTGGAACAACAAATTGTTTTTCATTAATAAACAAACTGTGAAGTGAAAGTGATTTTTCTTGCTCCAATAACGTTAACCATCGTAATGCTTTCGTTGAGTTTGTTTTCTGTAAGTAAGTGCTTGTGCTTTTCGGATTTTTCGTTCTTTAGAACAGGTGTGCATGCGTGTCCTAAAGTAGCTGTGCTGCAAACGTGAGTTGTTTCTATTTTAGTTCTTTGGGTTGCTTTGATATTAGCTATAACTTTTGATGCAGAATTTTGCTGTCAGGGTCAGTTTAATATTTTGGGCTCTAAGTGTTCATCGCAGGATTTCCATAGTATTTGGAGGCAGGCTCTCTAAAAATCAGTTATACTACGATCCCCAGCGCCTCTCCTCGTTCTGCATTAAGCGGTTTGACTGTGTGCGCATAGTCTTTGATTTGATTTGGGTTTTTTGCTCTACTGTCTTTCTAATCATTGTTTCCCCTGTTGCTCAGCGTTATTCTGTTTTCTGGGATAACGCAGTTAGTTCAGCAATATGCATAGTGAGGACACTATGATTTTGCAATTTTTACTATTTCATCTACAACAGTCTTCTCTATTAGAGCACAAGCTGGATATGAAGGCAATCTACTATTTCTGTGAGGTATAGAGCCTGTGACGTTTAACTTTTTGAGCTACAACCCTTAAAGAATAACAGCAAGGCTGATTTTCATTGTTGAGATGGCCGCATTCTGAAGCTCTGAGCACTTCCCAACTTTTTATATTATTCTAAAAGAAAAAGGTGGAAGGATTTTATTTCTATTCGGAGCCGATTATCAATTTTTTACTGCACTATTCGCGCTGGAAGTTTTACGCGATACTCGACCGTCCGTATTTAGATGGGAGATCAAACTACGAATCGTCCCGAGATGGTGGAGGCAGCCAAAAAGTTCATGCTCACACCGAAAGTTCGAGATACCCCATTTGAAGAACAACGGCAGTTCCTTCTTGGGAAAGGTTACTCAGAGAGCAAACCAAGTTGCTTCATTCAGTGTATGTTTTGAAACATTCAGGCGTAACGGAAGCTGAAATCCAGGAGGCTCGAGCATCTATACCTCCTGACTTGGTCACTCAAAATGGAAATATGGCACACTATACCCCGTATGCCGGAGGACAGCCTCAACCAAATAGGTGAGGTACACTGATGGGGCCTGAACATTTTGTACACTTGTTTATTGATGCTACATTTATAGAATTCTTTCGTTTGCACAATCAGTTGCCGTCATCGGCTGTGTATCGTACGCCGGCTATCGATTCTTGCGGTCTTTTGTTTTGCCCCGATTCTTTGACATCCCTGATCCTGCTACTGAAGAAGTACGACAGCTACAGGTTCGTTGGGTTCATTGCCATTTTCACAGAACGACTGCAACTGGCCGTTTGCTGCTGCAAATTTCTTCGATTTCTGCTTTACTTAGCTCTAATCCTTGGAGATTTGACCAACGCATAATAGTTTTCTTGAATAAATAGGCTTGGCTGTGGATAGAAAGTAAGTGGTTTCAATTTTGAAATCGTTCAGGTCCAAGTTAATGAGTTGCAAAATTCTATCAAATTTGTACTGGACAGTATATCACAAACAACAACTATGCTCGCTGCTCAACAGCAAGAAATCAATCGAGCACTGCTTTCGGTAACTCAACGTGATGCGGATGTCAGCCGTGTTGAGGTACTATCATTGGTATAGATCTGCTATTTTTGGTACATTAACAAACAAGCCATGCTTCTTGACTGATAGCCTTTTTTCAGGAAGGTATATCAACAATTAAAAGTTTATTACTAAGCCAACACAATTTTGCACCTATTCTCGCACCCACAGCCAAAGCGCACCAGCTTCCAAGCTGGCAACGACCAGAGGTCAGCTGTTATAGAATCGAGAGTGGATTGTTCTTCATGAAATGATATTTCTTCAGACAGAGTCGTCTTCACACACTTCAGCTGTTAATTCTGGCTACACGACGCCACCTGCCAATTATAAAGATTCTACGGAGGACATGGGTAGTAATGGAGCTCTGAGCTCTGATAGTGTTTGATTGTGCATTTGATAATATCCGCATTTATTTTCCGTTTCACTTATCGCTTCACTTCAGCTCATAAATTCACTTGTTCAAATTGCTCAACATGGATTCGATTATGTCTTGCCTTTTTCTCACACCGTTCTAGCCAAGCAAATCTTGTCATCATCGTTTTCATCCAAATCACAGTTTGACTTATATAAAGTATTGCGTTGGAATAAATAACTGTCCTACGTTTCTATTTCATGCTCAAATGACTGTCTATTACAGAAATACATATGGTTTGACTATGAAAAACCTTTCATTGTGCTCAGTGATTTCGTGGTGGGCAGAGGCAATGTGGTGCCTAGTGAAGCAGTACCACGCTCGCATGGTCCGGCAATCGAATCCCGGATCGGTGTTCTCCAGGCCGACCAAGAACATAATTCCTCAAGAGTCGGTTAATTGGCACCAGGCCTACCTGAGAGGACAAAACCACTGACTCGAACATTGGCCAGCCACCATATGTCATTGTATTGGCCAGATACGCATTCAATAAGATACGACATAGATCTGAATGGAAGTGAAATGCGTGGCGCATCCTGAAAACAGATTGGCCAACGTCAAAGTTTTAATATTTTCTGTACATACCTGCGCTCGACATATGCTAGATCATCACTGGTAATGCGTCTGATCTCCTTGGGCTATTTAACAAGCATACCATAGTACTAGCTAATAGAGAGCCAAGTAACTTACCAGTTAGAGGTCATGCTCCATTCGCCGAACTCGAAAATCGAAGGGGCTTAATCGACGTTGTGGGCAAATGACGGTTTCTTGATATGCCAAAATGTTGAAAATTGCTGCCTCTTTTTTGGATTAGTCCCTAAACAGTTTAACGGAAATGGTTTTCTAGCTGTAAAGCAGGCCTTCAAAATGCGAGGCTCCCGTTTACGACAGTTACAGAGCATAGTACATCTTCGTCGGCTGGCTTCTGATGCAGGCTCTAGAAAAGGTGGCGCAGGTTTGTCTTTTTTTTGTACTGTATAAACGCTTCTAGATAGTCATATCGTTCAGATGCCCTAGATGGCTTTCATATAACTCCAATGGGAGACTCGGATATGCCCCAGAGGAGTAGAGTTAGCTTTCTTTCAACAGAAATGACAGAAGCTAAACAGATTGGAGTTCGTGGCCTGTCTTGCTATGGATTTCGTATGATCGATGGAAGTTTCTTGTGAGTTCCATGCTTGGTTGCTAGACCCCTACGGTATTCCTCCTTTACTTATTCCAATTTTTATTCAGGTACGGACCAATAGCTTTGTTTCCGAAGACAGCGCTGTCCTGGCGAGTTCAAACTGCTGATGACATAAAACCACAATCTCTCAGTTTGTTCGCAATGTTGGAGCCAAAAATTGATATCCTTGTCATTGGCGCCGGTGATAAGAAGAATATTGACAAGTGAGCGACTTTAATCCTTTTATTTAGATTTACGTACTCAATTTAAGATCTCAATAGCTAAGAAATACTGCGAAAATTTATAGATTTTCCTTTTCATTTCATACTACTCAATGTACTTCCGAGTGCGTGCAAGAACGTATTCAGATCTGGAGTGTTCCTATATATAGAACTTGCAACAGACAGCCTTTTCTTTCAGGGTGAGAGCACGGATCATTGGTTTCCTGAACGAACATCGCATAGGTCTGGAGATTTCTGATACGGTAATTATTCAAACGTTGCTTGTAATTTTATAATTTGAAGTAGTTGTCATAACAGTTCTTTCCTTTCAGGAGGACGCCATAGCCACTTTCAATTTTCTAAATGCAGAAGGACGTTATGTCGCCGCTGGGCTTTATCCTCCTGACGATATGGTTCTGATCAGCTCTTACCTTCATTTCTCTTTTTGATGGTGACAGGAAGAGGAAAATGTTCAATACTAGTAAGCCTACTCTTTCTAGGTAGTAGCAGATTACGAATACGGTCGAGCGTTGAATCTGTTGAAAGGATGGGATGAAATAGATGAGAATCCTTTACTTATGGGTTTGAACGACACTTTTGATCAAACAGGAGATCTCATCAAAAAGTTATGGAGTGGAAAAGGAGACTTCGAAAAGATTCGCCAAAGGGTAAGCGCTTTCGTGCCTGGCTTTCGAGATTCTCTTTGTTGACTATTCAAAATCCTCCACTGTCTCAGCAGCAGAGAAGCCGGTGGATTTTCAATGAAGCGCAATCCTAGTTTACTTTGTCTTCTATGTACTAGCGATTTACTGTAGCAGTAAGCACAACGTCGATGTAAAGTGAATGATTTGGTTCGTTTCAGCTGCTGTTACCTCCAGAGGAGCGAGAGGCTGCGTATCGAGAAGAATTGGAGCGGTTCAAGCAAAAGAAATTGGCGGACAAGTCGGAGTCATAATTTTTTCAGTGTAGTGATCTCATCGGTGCGCGGTGTATGCCAGTTTATTAGTAGGCAAGTAGTTAGAACTATTTGCAGTTGCGCTCAATAGAATTTAGTTTTTATTCTTCCCAGTTATTCAACGAAGAAACCTCCCCTTCTTGTGTGGTTGGGAAAGAAAAAGAAGATCAGAATATTTGTTAAGTTACGTTAAGTTCCAGCGAATTGTCCTTTCGGATACAACTGTAATGTTTGTTATGTTGAGTAGGCTAGTTAGATAACAGGTATAGTACAGTAAACATTTTTGAATAACTTTAATAGTTTTTCTTTTCGACCTTTTCGCCTTGTGATTTACCGTTGTGTTAATTCGATTGCATTCATTGGTGGGAGCCCACTCAATGAAGATTAATAAAGAATTCTGGTGTTTGTCGATCTTCTGGTTCGAAGTGTTTCAGTCTTTAAGTACGAGGGCTTGATCCCTTGACCATGCGTATGCTAGAGCGCCATCTGCCACTAAGCCACATCCACATGTTTTTATGGACACTGTGATTCCTAATTCCTCTAGTCACATTGACGTTTCGAACTACCAAGGGTGATGTCGGGGGTATGTCGTAGAATGACTTGTTGTACATCAGTAGTACTTCGACGTTTGTAATTTGAAAGCTGAATTTCCTCCTTGCAATTAGAAAAGATATTAATTCCAACATGAAATATTGTTGCGGAAGTGGTGTAGTGCTATACTTATCAATATTCGCCTAGGCTACTTCCCCGTGCTCTGAATCTTGTCTTTTTTCTTATTTGTGCACCAATTGCTACATTAAGGCAGGCCTGCCTAGCTTGAAGATCAGAGAAGCAATTCGCGATGTTTTTGGGACATTTAGTTTCAGGCGATTAATGGAAGTGATAGTCCAGAATAGTGCAAAAGTGAAAGTAGAGAAATGAAGGATTAGATTTAATAAAACGGTCCCCTCCCCCAAGAAAGACTTGCGAAAAAATGCTATCTCAGAGGTCCAATGTAGCAAACCACATGCTTACTAGATGTCTTTCAGGACGCTGAAGCGATTGCAATTCATCTCAGGTTTCTATCTTGCCTAGAAACCGAGATATGACCGATTATATTTGTTAGAATGGTCCCCGCAGGGGGAATTTGCGAAAAACTTGGCAGCTCAGAGGTCCAATTTATCAAACCACACTGCTTAGTAGATGTATTTTTGGATGCTGCATCGATTGCAATTTCAGCTTTTCGTATTACCAGTGTAACTTGGGCATTTTAATAAGTGATGTAGGATGTGAAGAGATTGTAGGTAGTCGGTGACAGCAACCGATGAGAACTGTCAAGAGAACATAAGGGGCCTAAGAGAGTAAGAGCCACATACCGATCATAATCCCAATCCTTCGGTGTTTACGATGTAACTTTGACTGTTCAGTATGTTTCATTCGATAAGACGGGATGGTTGAGTAGGTAGGGTGACAAAAGTGAGTGAAAAGTGTAGTGGTGGGGATCCATTAACGGCACTACGAGAAGAAGATGAGATTTTGTTCATTTCATGGTGTTATCATCATTCGAATAAATTGTGAGTACCTCACAAGGTTTTGGTTGCCTAACGGTTGAATCTTTATTGGGTATTTATTTTTGAGAAAGAGAGCAAGGGATCAAGATTCCCAATCAAAGACTTAAGCACCGCCTTACACTGAATACCATTTGCACTGCTCTGTTAGGGGGAACGGAACTTATGTGCGTCCGGGGATGCGTGCGGCGAAGTGCGTGGCGATTTGAACAACTATGGCTGCTTTCATAGTCCGCCGGCGTGCCGTCCGAGATAGTGCTAAGGGAGGGGAGGGAGGCAGACGGTCGGTCGAAGGGCTAAAAACAAGAACAGGAACAGGAAAAGAACAAGAACAAGATCAAAAACCAAACAACCAGGGGATTGTGCAAATGGTTTATGATCTTTTCTCTCTTTGGCCCTTCGAAGGGGCTTGAGTGCGACGCGACCGCGTCGACCGACGGTCTGCCTCCCTCCTCCCCTTAGCACTGCCTCGGCTGGCACGCCGGCGGACTATGAAAGCAGCCGTACGTGACCTAAGGGAAGTGCAATCAGCGTTTGAATTACATTCGCACCGTCTGGGTGAAAGCTCGAAGAGTTCCCATCATTGTTCGTCTAGACTTCGGGTAGACGTTTGCTGGCTTCTGCGGTATTCAGGGCTACTTCGCGAGATTTTAGGTCACGCTCAGGCCATATATTACACCAGTGGGGCCGCTCGGCTGACGCAGGGCTTCCCTTATGGTGTCGCCAGGCTTCGCCGGGCGGTCCTCCTTCCTGTAAGAAATTTGCTATGCGTAAATAATTCTTCGGATTCTCACTTTTCATTGAAAGCTCTACACCTCAGGATTAGCTCCGAATTGGGAGTGATTTTTTCTGTAAGTCTTCGCTGTATCCGGTATGAACATCGTATAGTATCACAAAGGCGATTATTCTGAGAAAAAAAGGACATTTCGGCCAAGGAAGCGTACCTCCATGAAATTTTCGTGCAATTGAAATACTTTGAATGCCCTGTGGCGAAACTGTCAATTTTCGCGCAAACCCCACCCCTGTGGGCGAGATCTGGTCCTGCTACCTACAGTGAGTGTTCCCATCCTGTTCCCATAACTCTTACTAAATTTGAACGTTCTAGTTCCAGGGGGACAAGAGTTATGCATTTTTGCTCAGACTCCGCCCATTGTGGGTGGAGTCTGGTCCTGTTACCCACCATTAGAGTTCCCATCCTGTTCCCATAACTCCTACGAAATTTGAACGTTGTAGAGTCACGGGGACAGGAATGTGAATTTCGCACAAACTCCGCCCATTGTGGGCGGAGTCTAGTTCTGCCACCAACCATTAGTGTTCCCATCCAGTTCCCATAACTCCTACCAGATTTGAACGCTCTAGGTCCACAGCGACAGAAGTTATGAATTTTTGCTCAGGCTCCGCCCATTGTGGGCAGAGTCTGGTCCTCCTACCCACCATTAGTGTTCGATACTGCTGCCCGTACTCCTACCGAGTTTGAGTGCTCTAGGATCACGGGGACATGAGTTCTGAATTTTTGCTCGAGCACTTATTTCTCACAAACCCCGCCCCCTTTGGCGCGGGGTCCAGGCCTACCATCCACTAAAAGTGTTCCTACCCTGCCGCCTGTACTCCTACCAAATTTGAACGCTTTCGGTCCACGGGGACAGGAGTTATGAATTTGCGGTCAGACACACACACACACTTGCACACACACACACAAACACACACACAGCAACAGACACACTTAGCCGATTATATACGTAGGATACTTCGTGTTGCTTGTGGACGGCTTCATCAAGAACAGCACAGCTGTATAACTGCTTTATATGATAAAAAACAGCCAAGTTGTAGTGAATTCCATGCCGCTTTCCTTGCCAAACCAAAAGCAGCCCTGAATAGACAGTATTATTTGTGGGTTTAATTGCAAACGCGAAAGCTTACCGATCTCTCAAGGCGGTGGAGGAGGGGGAGGTGCAGGTTCGAATCCTTGAGGAACCTCCAAATTTTCGTACAACCCATCTGATTCTTTCTTCGCGTCTGCACCTTGAGGAGACGGAGCAGCTTGAGTAGGATCTGGAGCAGAAGGTGCAGGCGGCGGTGGTGGTGGAGGTGGAGGTGGAGGTGGAGGTGGAGCAGGCTCTCGAGCTGGAGGGTGAGCAGGAGAGGGCACGTCACCCTGAAATGGATTGTCATCATTATGGATAGTAATGAAAGGAATATGCTGTGAAACGAAAGACGTCAAAGTTGTAGGCCTTCACTTCACTCCTGATGCTTCTGGGAATGTACTGGAACTTGATCTTTTCTGAACCAAAATTACGCCTGTTTAGGTCAATTGAACTCTTCATGCTTGGGAGATTTGCTGGATGAAGGCAGACCTACTTATACAGAATCAAAAATTTTCTGGTGGCCTGATCAGCAAGGAGGCACCCGAAGACTTTCTTCGTCGTCTATGGGTTGAGCCCCTTACTGACAGTACTTACTGGTGAACACCAACAGCTTCATGCTCGTCGTTTTCCAGAAAACTTTGAAAGAGGAGATCAGAGGAAGGAAAGAAAAGTACGACTGACCGAGGTCATGAGGAGAAGTTTCGACCGGTACCGTACAGACTTACCAAAAATCTCTGTGTGGGGTGAGTAAACCCAGGTTGTTCCCATACAACCTTGCCGACCCGGCATGCAATTGGGGCTTGGGGACAAGCTAGCAATGGGCCAGTTGGAACGCAAAATACTGCGTATCTGGCTTTGCCACTATTAACTGTTTACAGTGCACGTGATGGAGTATCGCACTGAAAACCCCTAACTTAACGCTAAAACGAAATAGCTGGTAGTAAATCTCAGCCGAATACCTTGTTCTCTGTTCTAGAAGTTCCAGAACTGTGTTTCACTTTGCCTTCGTCGCTCCGCTTTTCTTCGGCTTGTTCCTTACTCCTTTTTTCGTCGCCATCTCTGCTTCTGAATCGATTCGTTCGGCTCGTTTCAACTTCACAAAAGACATTGGCTTACTGCTGTTGTCTAGACGAAACTGGACCACCAACGGGTCGCAACGATTCATGGCCAGGTTTACAAACACAGTAAACGATTATTACAAGAATTGAATAGGCAATTGTTGTGAAGGAAAGGAACTGAAAGGCGTAGCTTTGATTTACTCATGCATAAAAGTACTCTAACATTGAAAAACATCCGATAGGTATATGGCACGATGCCAAAAAAATTAAGCTAAAGAGGACTTGCACGTGGGCTGCAGTACTCTTTGAAATACTTATACCGACTTCCTCCCACGTTCTGCACTTCTGGCTCCTCCAGTGCTGGGAAGCCGAGCACATGGTTGGATGAGCAGGGAAATCAAGAGTCAGCAGAACAGCAAAGGATGGCTTTGTTGGCATGATACCAGGGGACCACTTTGCCGAACAATGAATCGGTAAGAGGAAAACACGCCCAAGTCCAGCTCGACTTCCACTCACAGGATAGCAGAAGATCCTGATCGACCTATCTAGAACTCCAACTCGAAAACCTTTTTCAGCTTACCATAGAAAACCGAACGGCACGTGAAAAACCACCAGGATGTTTTGGTGCTTCGTGAAGCAATAAGCATATCGCTGCTGGTATATTGAATGCTAATGTGAAAATCAAAATGACAATCACCTTAAAAGTACCAATTATTATCATTTTAGTACCATTTTAGCACCAATTATTATCATTTTTTATTTATTTATTTATTTATTTATTTATGCGTACTGAACGCGCTACACCATGACAGTAATAAGCTGGAGAGGTTGACCTAGTAAGGTGATTTAAGAATTAAGAAACAACAAAGAAACAACAAAGGAAAGTTGGTAATAGAAATCCAATAATGAGTAAATCATGACTAAACGACGCCCGAGTAGGTCGAGAAGATGAAATAGAGTGCCACAAAAGTCGCAAATTTGCCAATCAGGCGGACCGGTGACTGCTTCAAGACAGTGCAGCACTTAGAGATAAGCGGGAGACCTTCGCTGCATTGAAGTAACGTGGTGAAACGTTTCGACTCAACTCAAGAAGTATACGCAATGAGTTATGCAGCTAACACCAGACACGTCTGAAGCCAGAAGCTACCCATAGCACCAATTATTATCATTTTTTATCACCCACCATCAATTATTTATGTTCGATTTACCTAGCATTAGGAAAATCGAACAGGAATTTAGGAAAGAGGACAGACATATCAAGTGGTAGAATGAAATTACCTAGCATGTATCCCTAACCATAAATGCTCTACAACGTCTTTTATCAGCTCATATCAGTTGCTACTGCATTCTACCACTTGGTACGTCTGTCCCCTCTCCATTCCACTTAGCGCATAACTCATGAATGCGTATCTTATCACCCCTTATTAGCAGTTATCACATCTCATCAACCATTGTCCGTTTATAATTGAGCCATATAGATGTACCGCCCATCAACATGGTAGGTGTCATAGATTATCCGATACTTGCTTTATTACTTCGAGCTTCTCCTACTACCTTTTACCTACTCCTTCCTCCTTCTCTAGTGCTCTAAAGCAATTCGTGACACTGCTTTGTGACACATCTTATTATTTTTACCACTTCTTATCACTTTTGATCACCCTTCGCTTTCTAGTTTTGCAACTTCCATCAAAAATTCCGGTCACGTCAACACGATACACGGACAGATGCTATATAAGTTGCTTCCAGTATAGGGTCGACTGTTGTTGGTGACAGGTAGCACCCCTCACCCTACAACCAAGAAGGAATTTTCGTCTTGTAATCATTTTTGTACGGCTCATTCTGAAACTTGAGCCCAAACTCAGGTGATAACCATTGCAGCGAGGAGCCTGATCTAACAGGCATTTTTTGCATGTAAACATCGTCCAGGCGATATTTTACATTACTTCGCACACTTTCTGTCTCACTCAAATAACTTCTTTTCGATCTTTTCAATGAGCTGCGCAATCTTCCCGAGATATATGGTCCCTGCTTCTGCTTCCTTCCTCTGGTGACATGGTATGAGCTACATATATCTCCAGTAACGCCATGCACGAGGAGTGTAAGCGAAATGAGTTTGTTTTGTGTGGTTTACTCCATAAACTCACAACAATCGGTGGCAGGATACGTGCCACTGCCGAAATATTGTTTGCCAGTAATGCTCCAATTAAACTTATTAAACAGACAATGTGAGCACCTATACCAACGACGACCTGAAACTTCTTTTTTTACTCTGAAGGGATTGTTTCTAGTGCATGTCCAGAGCTTTGACGAGTTGTGGCGCTAGGAAAGCTATGATGATGCATTTATCGATGAGTTCTCATTCCTGGTAGATTCGTCAGGGAACTGTCATCAGGAGTTCTGATATGGTTTTGATTTTGACGATCACCCAAAGTTAATACCGCAGTCATGAATGATTTGCGTTTTCGATCCGGATTCTATAAAAACGCCGATCGGAATCCTCAGCAGATATGCCATCTCCTTCGAGCAACATTATTTATTTATTTATTTATTTATTTACTTATTTATTTATTTTATTCTGCGCCAAAATGACGCGCTCTCACTATCACATACCAAATTGGACGCATAAGCACATCAGTACCCATCTATTGTGATCAGTACCCATCTATCGGTCTGTTGGGCTCATTCGATGATCTTTCTCAACTTCAGATTCCTTGGATTCCCACTAGAGTCCCTCATAACCCTCAAGACTTCCTTGGAACCGCACCTTTTCCTTTTCCTCAGTACCCGTGAACCGACATGCACAGGTAGGGTATCGATTACAGAAAGAAATTGACTATATATGAACATGATAAAAATTTATCACAAACTATATGCAATATTATGACTTGAATTGTCATGAAACAGGTCAGCCATCAAAGAATTCTTACTTGCCTCACCTTAATGCCATTCAAATCAAGCGTGGATTCTTCAGAAGAAGATGCGTTTTTAGGTCCAGAAGAAGCGGGTACTTTTACAGGATACAACAAATACATGTCCGAAATAAATAGATATTCTATTATGATAGCATGTAATATCTAAAAATACTGGAGTTTCATTTAGTGAATGAATTCCATTGAACAGACGACACGTTATGCCTGACCATTAAACCGAGAAGAAGATGAGAATGCACAGCTTTACAAGCCATATTCTAAAAAAATGAAGCATACCTGCCGAACAACTTCGAATGCAGCAAAAGATGAAAACATGAGTGGAGAGACGTTATCATCGTTATCAGAATTATCAAAGTTGCTCTCATTCCATTTCGTTTGAGTGGGGAGCCCCGGCTATAAGCAGCACGCAGAACATACATATCGATTTCGGTCAACCGATTTCAGAATAGAATGAAGTCACCAATGGAAAAAGCAATTGCCAGCCAATCAGCATTCCGAGAAAAATTCATTGCACGGTCACCCTTTCGTTTACTCTTAGATCTTAAAAGTTCTCGTTTGAAAACTCTCTTAGATCTGGCTAACGACGGAAATGAATCAGGGCGATTGCAATCTATCTATCACTATCTTCCCTCTGTGTCGACTACTCCAGAAAATCCTTTTGGGAGTAGACTGTGTATAAGTCACATTTCCGTCTTAGCTTCTTCCTACTACAGTATCGAAATGTTCCGTCTAAGCTTCTTCCTACTACAGTATCGAAATGGTCTATCAAGACCTACCACCAGTTCGCTCCTCGAGAATAACTAGCTGCTACTCGTCTCCTATGCAAAACACTGAATCTTAGTTCCAATACCAGCTCAATACAGTGCGTTTCATAATTATAAGGTCACCCTCAATTTTTGTACTTTCAAAAAAAGTAATCATCATGGATTTTTTCTAGCATCATGAACAGTTTTCCCAGCACGAATAACCTAGGTATCCGTTGCTTAGCCACTGCTGCATTCCTCTGAACTTTTTTAGAACAGTTTATCGGTTTTTGCACCGTTTCATAATTATAAGGTCACCCTGAGGAAGTGAACAATTATTAACGAAAAAGAGGAAATTTCGTGTTTGAAGATACTTGTAAAGGTAAGCATGTGTAGCAAAGGCATTTCTAAACCTGACTGTCAGCGTGGCTCGTGGTCATCAGCTTTCCTCTGATGAGAAGGCTCATCATGAATGTGGGCTCCGTACTCGAGCCATTTCCAGGCAAATAGAGAGATCCCCTTGGTCCAATCGGAGATTTCTAGAGAGTCCTCATGTCGTTAGATATAACACCGACTGTGGACACCCATGAAAGATTACTACCCGTGACGAGCGGAAAATTCTGAGGACTGTTTCCAACAGTACGTCCTCCTTGAACCAGATCCGATCGGAATTAAACCTCTCTGTGTCGAAAAGTACAGTCTGAAGAGCAGTGAGAAGATGCGAGAACATCACCAGGCAAGCAATGGAGAAGGTGCCACGAATCACCGATCGTCACAAAGAGGCTCGACTCGGATTTGCAAAGATGAACCTAGGGAGAGATTGGGCAAAGGTAGATTTGCATCGAAATCTCACCATAGAGCTGAATAATTCCTACTCAGGTCGTCTTTTCGGATGAAAAGAAATCCAATCTGACGAAAACAAGCGGTACTAACGCGACTTGAGGAAGGAACCAGTCTACTTCAGCCGTCGCAGTTTCGGTGGAGGAAGCCTATGGTGCGGGGTGCGTTCTGCAATGATGTCGTGTTTCGTGAGCTGCAGTATGGATTTCGAGGATTACCAGAAAGTCTTGGAGCATCATCTAGTACCTTTTCTATGCCATCGCCGTCACCTCAACTATGTCTTTCAACAAGATAACGCCTACAAACATGTGAGCCGTGCAACGGATGAGTGGCTGCAATGCCAATAAATAAGCGTCCTACCATGGCCAGCCTGCAGTCCCGACCTCAGTCGGATGGAACATATCTGGGACATAATATTCAGACAGGTTTATGCGAATAACCGTCAGTTCCAGGGCAAAGAAGAGCTGAAGCGAGCACTTATTGAAGCATGGAAAGCAACCGATGAGGAACATCTTCGAAACCTAGTTTCTAGTATGCCACACAGGCTCTTTGATGTTGCTCCTAAACAAGGAGGAGCTGTAGATTATTAACTGTTCCAGGGCAAAGAAGAGCTTAATGTTTTGTTTTTAATTACTGTTCGTGTTTTTGATTACTTTCGTTTTAGTTTATCCTTCTCCTTCCTTATGCGTTACTAACACGCATTGTTGTAGTATTTGCGCACCATGAGTGCAGTTTAAATAAGTAAATAAATAAATAAATAAATAAACTGTTGTACATATGCCATTAACATTGATAAATCATTTACTTCCTCAGGGTGACCTTATAATTATGAAACGGTGCAAAAGCCGACACTATCTTTAAAAAATTCGTAAAAAATTTGAGGTGAAAGATATTGCGACCAAAATTTGAGTACGGAGGTACATTGTGACGAGGAATCTACCAGTGTTTGCCAAAAAATTCCATTCTGGCTGCTTTCTCCGGAACCGCAAAAATCTGGGGTGTCCTTATAATTATGAAACGCACTGTATAGTGTCCATTTTATTCTGCTTCATTATCTAACCTTAATTACCGTACTTTACCGCTTACCCTCCCTAGCAAGCTGCGTGCTGGCTTGCTGGTAAGATGAAGGCGCACTTTTACGTATCGAAGCAATTTTTTTATAAAAAGTGTAGGTAAATTAGCTTACCATGGTTCGCCATCTCGCGTGAATCTCGTATGGTGTACCGTACTCATTCAACGGAATAGTAGCAAGTAAAGGAAAAAAGAACGAGCCAAATTGGGTGGTTCTATGAATATCGGCCTCCTTCTCGAATATGCTTTGAAGGCCAAAATTCCTTCTTATTCCAGCGACACGACCAAATACTCCAGCGACAATCAAATGCGTGTCGCGACCTTGCGGCTTGACAAATATTTATGCAATACTTTTTCTTTTTTCGCGACAATTTCCATCTTGTCTACGCGTTATTTTTGCTTTTGACTTCAAAATGCATGAAAGACAGCAGTCAAATTGTCAAGTACATGCCCGGGTTTAAGATCTTCCCGAGACCAAAGTTTAGCCTACAATTCAGAAATTTTTTGTGACTTTTAATTGTGTTTCCTAGGCAAATGGAAGGTCTCCACTCAATATGGAACACAATGGTGACGATGAATAATGGAAATGCTCTGAAAGCGTATCCACGGAGATGAACGAACGAGGAAGATGAATTCTCTCGACATACCACCCACCGAAACTCATTTTATGCTGATCTCAACTATTTGAATGAAATTTCCGTCTCTATACGCTTTATTTTCAATGTTTTCTTGTCATTATAGTAGTTAATGAGCGACCGAGTATGTGGATGCCATGCAGTGACTGGAGCCGCTATAGTGACAAGCCTTCAGGTACGGAATGGCTAAGGAATCCCTATCAGTCACCCCATAGACGCTTCGTTTCCCCTAAAAATAACTTTGAGGAGGGGTTACCGTGCAGTGGACAGCGTCAGAGATCAACCCCTGCTTTTGAAGGCACAACAATCTCCCGGACATTAAAGCCTGCCTTGCATAATTTTCAATCGTACCCTAACCTTCCCAGGTCCGAGCAACTTCGAGAAAAGAAAGAAATTCCGGGGTTTCAAGGTGTTTTGTCTAATATTAGATGTTTACTTCAATAGACTTGATAAGTAAACTGATAACAGTTTACTCCTATTCTAGCTTATCCTGCTTGTCCTCACACTGGCCTCTACCGGTATGGTTCTAGACCGATATCGTGTATGGGAAAGCTATGAAACACGTGGAGCTATAAATGCAACTGAAGTGGCAGCAGCAGCAGCTGAGGTACTGTATTTGCAGGAAAGAGTACCGCTAAAGGAAATCCTGAAGCACTGTTACCTTTTCAGGGCAACACGATCAAAACAAAGGCAGGCATCTGGTCAAGATCTATCCTTGAATTGGTCATGGCATGGTAGGCTTACTTTTACTTTTGCTCAAAGATATGTTTGATCACGTGAGGGACCAGCTGACTCCTCATTCATCTTGAGCTGAATTTACTTCGAAAACTACAGCTGGATGTACCGCAAGGGAACCGCTCAGGTCATGGTGCGAATTTGTCGAATGCGACGAGCGATGCGTACAATGAGCATTGGTAACCTGCATCTAGGGCACCAACTACTTGGAGTTTATCCCCCATTTGGAGAGGTCTTACAACTCTGTCAAAATGCTCGATGCCATTAAAACAGTAATTCAACTATCAAAGTCTAAATCAATGGGTACTGTAGCTGATAGGTATAAGACCTACAGTATCCACCGGTTTTCCTTTACATTGAAAGTTGTTGAGTAAGTTCATCAACCACTGATTTCAGCTTTAATCAGCTTAGGTAGGATAATGCATATGGCGTCTTCGGAGCCTTCCCTTCTCAGGACCCTATCAATTAGCCGATCCTGAAGAAAATAATCGTTAAGTTGCCTTTGACGATTTTTGGTCCCTGAAAAGCGATGTCGGATCGAACGGCACCGTTCCTTCCGCTTTCTGCTCTGATTACAATCTTTGTCACGGATTTTTTTATCATGTGTTCAACTTGATATTATGTTAAAGTCTGCTTTATACTCAGGTATGTGGGATTCGGTACATTCTGGCTATTCTCGATTCTTATACTCCTACTATCGTTCAAGTACTACCGGCCGGTTTTCGTACTGCCGAATTTCACTGCCCTCATTCTGGGATGTTTCATGAATTTGCTCGCCTTCGGTAAGATTTTCTACAGCATTTTTAATCGACTATGATCAGTTAGTTTTTATGGGGGACCCCTTCGGGAAGTTTTTCGTGGCACGTTGCCCGGAGAGCACGAGCACGGCTTGGAGTCTCGTCCGAGGCCGAAGTTCGTTCATAACTCGCCAACCTTTTGGGATGTTCGGGAGGTTTCTACCGGAAATCTCAGGAAACCTAGGAATTCGATCTAAGGATAATGTGTGTGCTGGTGGCGCCACGTCCTCCAGCACTACTCCACACACTTCCACATTACTGAATACCGCAACCCAATTACAACTGTTCAGGAGCGATGCTTGGCAGAGTACTGGATTCATCGAAAAACTATCAAACAAACGATTACGAAGAGGCAATATTGTGCCCAATGATGGGATTACTGTTACTTGCGTTTTTCGCTTGCATCTTTTCCATCATTTTCATCCACAAATACCACCAATACCTTCGCCAACGATACGGTCATCAGGTCCCCAAGGTAATCCTATCACTTGCTTTGCTTCTATTTTTCCATATTTCGAGGATAAATATTGTGAAACACATTTTTCTCTTCAGTTCGTTCAAGCACGTCCACGAACAACGTATCAAGATGATGCCTATTGAAAATGAATGTTTTTTCTGTGAATAAATTTTGATATACGTTTCTTATCTTGGCAACACCTTTGGTTTACTTTGTTTACCAACCAAAGCACTTTTTTACTATATTGACTACGACGAGTCCTTCGGATTGTTCATTTTTATCAACACAGAGGTATCGTACAACAGACCAGGATGAGGTACCGGGCAGGGAAGAGGCCAAGTCCCCATGATATACGAATCCCACACTGCTCATTTTCCCGTTGTTGTCCAATTAGTGAAAATGGATTTGTTTCAATAGGGCAGATTTCAGATTCAATAGGTTGGCCTGAAAGTCTGCAGTGCGCCTTCATGATGGATTTCAATATTTCATTGTGCTCGGGCAATATTTTAGGCTCTTTTCATAGCTTGCACGTCAAGTCGAGACTTCCGCCATGATTACCTACAGATGTGACGAATCCGATGTCTAAACCCGATCAGAAAGCGATGGAAGGGCACCACGTTCAACATGAAAGACTAAATGTGCTCTCAGTTTGAATCAATTCACTGAAGCTGTCCTTTTGATTCTCTCACCATGAATATGTCCTGCTTGACAATGCCCAGGTGACGGCACAGACTCTCTCGTAATTATTGCGAGAGGTTGAGAACAAAACTGCTGCTTCGCTAGTCCATCGCGCACCTTGAAAAATGGCAAAGAACTCAGATCTCCTCGATAGGCTGGGCAAGGAAACGAGCACAAATCCGTCATATAGACCTCATAGCAGTTCATGTGTTTACCATATCCTACGGTCCGCAGAAAAATTTCCTGGAAGAACAGCTCGGGCTTTGGGACGGTGATCAAGGACTGGATCAAGGTCTGGAGGTTTCTTCAAGGAATGCGTGATCAACAGGAGTCCCCGTAATGAGGTAGAGTGGGAGAGGGGAGGGGGGGGGGGGCTAGGGGTGCTACGATAGACAACATAATTGACTGTTGACTAGAAAGCTGAAACGGGAGAGCTATCCCCGATATCGGCGCACAAGATCCTATATGAATGGGGAATTGAACCCCAACTCATGCTAAGGGAGCGCTCTACCCTGAGCTATGTCCCATATTTTCGCTACAAACACCATAACTTAAACTTCTTGTGCAAAAATTAGCGAATTTTTCGATTGAAAAAAATCTGAAAATCTGCTACCCAGTGGCTGCATAACCTGTTCTTTCACTACAAGGCATATGTTATTCTGAAGTGACCAGAAGCTCTAGCCCATCTCACAGCACCAACTCATCTCCAAATCCCCTCGCTGTACTGCTCAGAGAAGTCCACGAAAAGCGCACAAAATCCGAGCCACCTATCCCTTAGCAAAATTGTTATTTTGACCCTTCATATTTCTGAAATTTCTTCCCATGTTCAGTTTGTGGCACCTTCAAACTCGTATAAAAGTGGTGTCCTCCCTCCTTATAAGCACACACACCCACAACAGTCGACCTAGCCTTCGTTTGCTAACTTCGATCTGTAGAAGTTTAACTAATTCTCAAAGAGTGGAGGCCAATAGGTAGTTTCATTGCAGGAGAGGTCTGAAAGAATATCATGCGGAAGCGGAAGCGGAAGCGTCATAGCGAAAGGATTCTGTACCGAATGGGTGGGTCGACTGTTGTATGCGGCTATTCAATAAACACAAACCTTTAATATACCTATATGAAGATGATCGAATAGCTTGTAATTGGAACATATGATCACCTCCACCTTTTGAAAATGAAGCTGAACTAGCTCGTACAGCTATCGTTGCCTGAAGGTCCATTAAGCGAAATCGGCTTGCAGGGATAGATTATTCATGCAGAATGGTCCTTCGATGAAAAAAAACTGGAAATTTGCGAAAATCTTGGTACAAAAGACCTTGTCGATTCATTGTTTCAAGGTTGAAGTTTTTGACGGGAAAATGGCCGTTCGGTTGAGATCGCAGTGGCCGCAGAGCAACGTGTTTGCTATTATCGCTAATTGACTGATGCCCGCCCAGGCCAACCAAGCCTTCCATCCCTCCGGGGTCGGGTAAATGGTACCAGACTTGTCTGGGAAAGTAAAAGCACTGACTAGTACATCGCCTGACCACCGCAAGTCATTGTATAGGCCACATACATACGCACTCACTACGCCACTACGATTCTGAATGGAAGTCGAGTGCGGGGGCGCATCCCTCAGACGGGATTGATTGACGCCAAAAACTTTCTTCTTGATCCTCTAAGTTGGGAATGTGACCTTCTCAAAAGCTATGGTTCTCTACCGATAGGAACTTTTCGAAGCCACTTCTACATCATTTTAAATCCTTTTTTACACCCATCTACGTGCTTAGTTACTTGTTTACTACCTCCCACACAAGTCAAGGTGCCTAGTTAGGGTCTTCCCGTCAGACGATAGAAGTAGAAAAATGTTAGATCGTCGGAGTGCCCAATCCGTCTGGGAAACTGGGATGCACTGATCTTCGAACCTCAACCGTCTTACTCACCCTTCCCATTCATGGTAATACTGTGGTGTCCATGGTTACTGCCCCTGTTTACAAGCGTTATCAAACGGCGTGATCCAAGTTGTTCTGTTGCCCATCGATCACCCAAGCAACTGAAACGATTTCATACGATGACCTTGATGCTTCCTCTCCCCATTGTGTTTCTCTGTATTTGTGAGTATTTCGAAATTTTCACTTTTCTTTTTTGCTATACATTCAATATTCACTTTACAGGTCACTGTTGAAGGAATCTCTCAAAAAGCTTTTAAAGAATTCTCAATATATCATGACAATATACAAGCATAGAAGATTAGATGACTAATATTGTCTGATCTCTTTTCTATGCGCCATGTATCCGAATTTTGGTTAGATTTAAAAGTGGTGTTTTACATGACGGGAAAAAATTCGGGAAATACCTCTTCTAACCATAGTACAGCATACCTCTCACCGATTCACAAGCTCCGCCCCTCAACAAAGCACGCCCTTCAGGGGGAAGAAGACGATTGAAATCTTCTTAATATACATCGATGAGGTGGATAAAGATATGTATAAAGAGTGCCTGCAGTGCAGTTCAAAGCCAAAAACAGCTCTTTTATGTAGCCTCCAAATTTCTTTATCGGTTTTCAACAATACATTTATATAAATAAATTATAGTACTATATATTCAGCGACATGTTGATATTCGTCCGAATTCTCAACTTTTTCCTCATTCCACCCTATCTTACTTTCTAAGATTTTTTTCAAAGACTATACAGTAAATATATGCTATCCAGGCAGTCTGGTGATAAGTCAGACCGTTCCAAACGAGTCTATTTCCTCGCATGTTCTCGATACCGTTTCTGGAGAGCCGGCTGAGGGAGTGGCTATCACAGCCTACATCAAGGAAAATTCTAAATGGAAACAAATAGGCAAGACGTAAGTTACTCAATGATAATTGGAACAACGGAACAAATGAATGAATAAGCATTGGGTAATGATAAGGTATAGAAAGAAGTACAGGACTAGCCAGGGCGAGAAATTGAAGTGCAGGACCTGTGCCACAGATCCTGATCCCCTGGTGATGACACTGAGCTGACTGCACAGCGTGGGGCACAATCCTGGTGGTTGTTAACCAATAGGAGCGAAGTTGGGTAACTGCCAAATCGCTCCCATCAATATTTGATCACCCGAACTACACCTTCGATCCCCCTGATCACCGACTTTATATTTTGTGAATTTTTCAGACAGACCGGCAAGAATGGTAGAGTTCCGTGGGTCTCACCAAATTTTGCTCTTCGAAAAGGCGTTTACAAGCTAGCATTCGGTATTGAACAGTACTACAAAAAGAAGAACTTGGAAAGCTTCTTCCCATATGTGGAGGTAGACTCAAGTGTTACAATATTATAGGCAGTCTACCGATCTATTTCGATGCTCTTTCAGGTAGTCTTCAAGGTGGACGACATTTCACGACACTACCATATTCCACTCACATTGAGCCCCTTCGCCTATTCAACATATAGAGGATCCTAAGACAAAATAGATGACGTCACTTCTTTTTTCCTTTCCTACCTCATTTCAATGAAGAATTACCTATTTACATTGATTTGCTTACCGCACGCCAGCCCAAATACGGTCATAACTAATCAATAATTATAGTCGATAGTTTCATTTTCCATGGTTACTGGCAATAATCGACCCGGAGGTTTCGCAAATTCACATTTTTCATACCACCTACATTAGCTTGGCCTCCCTGTATGAGATATGGGCGACAACTACGAATTCGTTGACTATGAACGCTACTCGATGAACCTGGCGGCACGTATTTGATTTTTTCAATGAACATTCAGACTAACGTGAGTTGGTAAAGATTCATTCGTTGTAATTATTCTAAAAAAAAAGAAAAATACAGAAAATAAGCGGCATTTACAGTTCCGGAAAATGACTAAAACAGACATATCTTCGAACACACACAGGCAGCTTCACAATAAATGGGATTTACAATGATGAATTCTAAAAAGACGTAGTTTGAGGATAAGGTCTGATAAGAATATTCAAATAGAAAACTGCTCGAAAAAATGCTCATTCATTTTTTGGGTAATTTGAGTGTGCACGCATAACGGTGAACTATTAAAGGCGGGGCGTAATACATAACGCCACTATCGATTACCGAAGCTTAGATAACCGCCTGCGCGCGCTACGCATCGAACCTATATCAAACCTTTTCAATTGCTTCAATAGAGGGTATGCCTGGGAATGCATTTTGATGTATTTAACTTTCGCTTTTTATCTTTACCTTTACCTGCAGCAACGCTCAGGTAATGGCAGCGAGAAAGACCCTGAAGGAGCACTAAGCCTCATAAAAATAACACAGTAGACTAAACAACACACATCACTGGGAGTAGAGAATGAAATTACCGGAATTATACTGAAGAAAACATCGCGAAAGACCTATCTAGAACATACCTGACTAAAAATACTACATTATATCTAAAAGTTCATGCGTCTACATCAGAAAACTAGTTTGCAGTGAAATAGAATATGACATTCGTAAAATCTATGTCACCAGAAAGAAGTTTGGACAGGGATTCGGCCTGGGACTGGGCGACTCGAGAATAACGCTGATCTTAGGTACCTTGAGGACTTCAACAAGAACTAGCCGGAGTTTCATATCACGACAGAAATGACTAGGGAATGTAACCACCTACATATGAGGTATTTGTTAGAATATTCAGAGCAAGCAAAACCTATTCGCAATCTATGACATCATCATCCATGGTCTATGGGAGCTGGGTACGCTTCGTTGCGCGCGTCCGTCAAAACTAGGTCACGCCACTGCCGTCGCAAGCGGCAGGTCAGCACGCTATACTTGACGGACGTCGCAGCTATCAGCGGGTCATACGATTTGCGCTTGCTCCACGACAGTCAGCTCAAAGAGAAGAAAACACGGACAAATGCAAATCGTTCGCCCCACTGACACCTGGTAGTACTGTAACGTCATCTCGAGACCTCAGTAGGGTGCGCCGCGCGCGAAGTGGGCGGGGTGACCTACGTTCAACGGACGCGCGCAATGAGCGTTCTCCATGGGAGCTTGGTAATTTCACGTTTGACGCTAATCATGATAACAGTAACAATAACAATTGGATAATTCTAATGACAATAACCGGATTTGAAGAATGACTAGAAATTAGAATTCTTAATATAACGCCTAACATTCTCGTACGTAGCAAAGGTCACAACAGCTGCTGGTAACTGCCGTAAATTCGCCATTAGACAGCCTTTATAAAGACCAGTTACACCTTCTTTCGTCAAGGTGTCCATAATAGTTCGCCACAGTCCTCTTGCCTCGACATTGTGGTCCTGAAAAGAGTCACGGAGGTCATGGCTATCATGCTGAGCCTCTTGAAAACGGTAGGTATTTTGGGCGCAATATAAATTGGGGTCAGAGTTTGACAGGCTTGGGTTCATTTCTGGGACCATAACTCAACCACTGAGGGTATGGCACATGTCACCGTCGTCAGCTGAGCCGTTTTGGCTATCGTTTTAGCTAATCCTCATCCTCAAAGTATAGGACTGAAAGCCCGACGGAACCTAATAAACTGGGTGGCCTGAATTTCCTCACATCACTATAATTCTACTTCCCCTCAGCATCTCAGAATGTGGGAAAAGTACAATTCTCATCCACTGCATCCCGAGATGCTTTGAGAAAGAATCACTCATAGCAAACAGCAACTATTTGAATATACAGAGGCAAAAATATGCTGCTCACTGCCATCCAATATGGGACCCAATAACCAAAAGCTACTGCATTGAAGGGCAGACGAACATTTTTAGTTTATCGATGATCTTTCTAATTGCTCCTTCACATTCCCAGATATCGCTGGAGCATAATGCATTCCTTTTCGCCAAGCACCGTACTGTATTATTTGCATATTTTTGAAGGTAAATAACCTGACTCACTTGCATTCGTGTTCTGAGGACTTGATATGGAAATGTGGCCGTCGTTGCAATGACCTTCGAGATAGCCGAGAATGCGAGGTAGTCTGTCTGACCCTGAAAAGTTGAAATTACCTGGTGGCTTCTATAAAACTCTACACATATATGTTGGATGGGTTTATGTAGGTCTGCTTATCATCTTAATGAGGGTTTGCATATTTCACCGGACCATAAACTAAAAATCGGAATGTTTTGAGTGAACTGTAACAAAGGCAGCCATGGCTGGTTTTTTTGTAAATTTCTTTTTCTTTTCTGAAAAAAATATGTGATAATCATCTTGCAAAAAACATAATTCCAGCTAGTAGAAGGCTTGATCGAAATCGTGGATATGCAGAGATCGAAACAGTGCTGGTCCAGGGCTAAGTCTTTGAGATTAAAATCTGACTGAGCTATCAAGATCATCATTCACTGAGAAAACGAAAACTGGAATGAAACCCGAACTGGAGACAAAGCGCCAGCAAAAAAGAACAATTATATTGGAAATATAAAACAACCAACCAATTGAGCATCTCTGACCCATCCATTTCTTTCACATCGCCATGCCTTCATGCGGTTATAGATCATAAATTGTAGAGCACCATGAACAGTACCGAACAACCCTGGCACGAATCCCTAAAACAAACGAATTTATTTTTTGTATTATAAGCTACTCCTTTTGATACGAGTAACAGCCCTCAGACATTTATTATTTATGGAACCAGAAAACTTATCTGAAAACTCATATTGCAGAGATTTACAGAATACAATGGGATTGCTAAGAAACAAAATTCGAAAAGGAACGTGAGTCTCAATGAATGCGACTTTCTATGATTAAGCAATACAAAGGTTTTCTGTGAAGGCTCACCCTGTAGAGCCCTCGAACTCCCTCTTCTGTGTAAATCTTTCTCAAACAATCCACCATTCCTGAATACTTCTTTGGTGCACCTGACTCGTACTGCAAACAGAGCCTGAATATGACGACATTCCCTCCTCTTCTCAGTTCCCTTCCGTTAATAAATAAATAGATAAATAAAAACTTGGTATGCCACACTAAACTATGGTACAACGATCACAAATAAAAAGGATATTTCCCTATTGTAGCCATGAAACAGATATGTATCTATGAACCTGGTTTTTGTTACCCAAATCGGATTAGTGAAACACATTACAGCAGCTCCAGCAGCAAAACCAATGAGAAAATTATCAAAATTCTCATTAGGAGAACGGAATGGCAATACAGCTTTGATTTTGTGATACCTAAAAAGTCAATTCTAATTTATATCAAATTTTAAGAGTACGAGGAATAAATCGTACCACTCCATGTAAAGACCCCATGACATGGCTGCACCGACCATGTTGGGTGTGAGGCCTTGATAAAGCCCTCGTAGGCCTTCCGCTCTAACAATACATTTAGTAGCGTGGAAGTAACTATGATATCGAGGCCGAATGCTGCTGCCTTCATCGGCTGGAATGAATTTAACGAATTTGTAATCACAAATCAATCAATCGTTCATTAGAAGTAGAAAAGGGTTTCTCGCAACAAATAAGGGTTGCTTGCTATGACACACATCAACTTCTTCAAAAAGCGAGTCAGGAAACTGGCAAGAATTCACAATTTAAGTTACAAACCCAACAAATACCTACGAAAGCACAACGCCACAGCGTTCAACTCGTTTTAGAAATCAAGTAACCCTCATCATCCAAGTGTTTTATCTTTGTTGAGGTCAACCGCCGCACAACAAGGGTTTGTAATGGCTAAATTACCTGAATAACGGATTTTGAGAAGATCCATGGGATGGCATACTGCTGTACTTACAACACCTCCTGCAAAACCACCAATGAGATGGTCGTATTTGCGCAACCATGATTCTTCTAATAACACCTCTTTAGCCATGGATACTGAAATAGACTGCTTAATTCGTAGTAACTTTCTACACGACGAAAATCGTTCTCCGTGAGATTGTTTGCAATGAAACGTAGAATTTGTGGTCCTCATTTCACGAACGATATAATACTCATTTCCGTAGCATTTTCGAGAACTCATCGCAACGCAACCGCTCGCCCATAACACACATACCGCGCCACTACACGTTCTGTGCCGAATATGTGGAATCGACTACAGTACCCTACCATATAG
Source organism: Haemonchus contortus (assembly GCA_000469685.2). Classification (NCBI taxonomy): domain Eukaryota; kingdom Metazoa; phylum Nematoda; class Chromadorea; order Rhabditida; family Trichostrongylidae; genus Haemonchus; species Haemonchus contortus. The sequence goes on from LS997565.1 coordinate 40,433,951, forward strand.
GAAAATACAGCGGGATTCTTCTGTTCCCTATCTCCAATGCATTCAACATTCCACCTTTCCCGCATTGCCGACCTATCGAATAAGCTTGCATATTTCATCGAACGACGTGCACTTTTCCCAAAAATTACTACGATTAATACTTAATATATTTTACTTAATGCACCTGTATACTACATTCATCAGCATCACAGTAAATGGAAATATACCAGGATTTCCAGGACCTTCTGTTTGAACTATTCAAATAATTACAATCTTTACAACTCTCGGAAATTATGCACACTTGAAAACCGCAGAAGCAAATAAGTTTTCAAAGAATATAGGTACAAATACCAGTAACTCAAAAAACCGAACATAATCATTACAATGTGGAGGTGGCTGTTGAAAATCACATCGGATCAAGAACGAGTCGTTGTTTAATAGCATAAACTTTCGAGTGTATATAGAAGTATGTCACATCACAGATAGTATTTCGCTTAGATAACATCAGACGTCGTTATCGGAACAATGCCACAACCCAGAATACCGTTGCCTGACCATCGCTTGGGAAAAATCTCGAGGCGAACTGCTCTTCCAAAACGTAGAACGGTAACCCTCAGTTTCTGCTGAAAACACATTGTCGAACGAATGTATCCGTCATTTAAACAAACAAGCAAATTCACCCCTTCAAATTTCGCTGTTGTATTGGAAACTTCCTTCATTTCTTTGAAATTTCCCGCATGCAAATCCCCATATTGAATGATCAAATCATCAGCTCTCAAGCCTCCATCAGCAGCGGGTGAGTTCGGTATAACCGTTGTAACCTAAAGTGAATATTTCAGCATCACACCGTTTGAAAAGAAAACATATCTGAGTCAAAAACAAGTTTTCTCACCTTTATAAAGGGTTTATTTGAAGTACGATGAACTGGCGGAGGATCAGGCTGAAACACATAAAGTAGTGCCGAATTTGCAGAATTAATTGAACATTCACAGTTCGCACGAATACCTTTCGGGGAGCCTCAATCTTCCCGGGATCCGTGTTCGTTCCACAGAGTTCTCCGCCACCTGCTTCCGACTCCTGTTGCCGAACCTCAGCATGTGACTGCTCAATTGCCTTTTCTATTGCTTCTGTCAAAGCTTTGCGATCATTCCTAAATACTAATTGACTCTGTTCATCTAGTGGCTGATCGAAATGGGAACGACCAGGCAAAAAATTGACGATACTAACAGCTACGAATTGTGACACCTTCCACCCACTATTTTCAGCAATTCGCGCGCATCCCTCAGACGGGATTGATTAACGCCAAAAACTTTATCCTTTTAATTTAACTCGATAAAAAATCATTTTGCCTAGTTAGAATCACAACACTTTGACCCGTTATATCAAAGTTTTGCACATAATAGGTTGATGCATAGTTATTGCGGGTTTTTTCGCTGCTTCTTTTCTCTCCATACAATTCAAATATCGAAGTCGAGATTTTTATAGAAATAATCTACTCGCTTTCCTTAACAGAAATATGTCTTCAAAGTCATCTTCTTACTCGCCACATTATGCTCTACTACTTCGAGAAATGATGGAAAGTGGCACACTCATTACGCGATTTCAACGAACTTTTTGGCGATGGAATTGTTAGCCACAGCCAACTGAGGACTGGGATTTGCTCCTAAATCTCCATATTGACCCACAGAAATCCTATAAGTTATCATGTCACCCGTTCGTTGAAAGATTGGCTAGCAAACACGCCTTACGGCGAAATGGATGATGTCAAGGTGAGGATCGCCTCCAAGGACCGAAACTTCAACGCCTGCGAAATCCGGCTGCCTAGCAAATGGGAAGCAGCGCTTGAAGAAGATGGTGAATACGTTCGTGAGTAATTATTCAAAGATATATTTGTTAAATATTTTCATCTTTCTTTTAAATAAAACTTGCTGAAAAAGAATCCACAATAATTATGCATCAACCTAATAATTAAATTCAAAATGCAAACTCCAAGACCTCCACTAACAAGGAATTTATCACGATCGGATTTCGGAATAGAATAGTCGTGTCAAACAAAGCTTCCCTTGACAATCTTATTATTAATCGATAACAAAAAAGCCGACATTTTGCACAAACTTAAAGGTCTCATTCAATGTGTCTACTGTCAGGTGCACTCCATTGTTTGGAAAGTGGATCAACGCAGAAAAGCCTTACCTCAAACAAATGATTTTATGACGAGCTTGGCGAACACTGTACACGTCAATGTGACTGAATGGAAACCCTTCCTGATCCACGAGGGGTGAATCCATAGTAGAACCATTCTGAAAGGTATATGAACCAAAGCCAACTCCCATTTAACGATGGATAGACACTCATCTGCGGCACCCACTTTCTTCAGAATCTCCAAATTGTTTTCAATTTCTGCATCAAGTTGATCTCTTTTTTCTATCAACTGCTTCGCCTCCTCTTTTGCCCCCATTTCTTGAAATCACCAGTCATGAAAAAACTCTAACACTTATCTATTAGAAGCTAGGAAAAAAACGAATGTTGCTACAAAAAATATCGTAATTTAGGTATGGCATCTAACCTTATTAGAGGAATAGAGTAGCTGACCAAAAAGCAGTCACAACAGAACATTTATTGATGAAAAAAAAAGAACAAAGGAACGTTTTAGCCAGACAAAGAATTATCCAACATAATGACAAGAACGAACACAAACACCTTCAAATGCTCAAAAGATTATGGATTTTAACGACGACAATCAAATAATCCCGAACGACAGCTACGGAGACATAGAGTTGACTAAACTACATTGCCAGAAAACTTCTCCATTCACTGTTTAACCACTAGGGGTGATATGTGATGGTGTGGATTGCAACCATACAAAATAGAGCCTAATACTACGGTAATTCAGATCATAAACGATGAAATCATTGAAAAGGGAACAAAAAGTCAAAGATTCTTGCCGTCTTTAAGCTAATATCTTACTCAAATGAACAACAAAACCAATGTTCCAATGTTCCAGAGAACAACTGCAATTAGTTCAACAGCAGATGACGAGCAGCTTCAATTGGCCATCGTCTAGATGACACGTGTGTTGCTTCAAAAGCCTCGATGAGAACCGCGCCCTCCCCGATAACCGTTTCCCATACCACTAAAATATAATTGGCACTGTTACAATGTGTCTTGTAGGCTTTCGTCCACAGTACACTTCAGAAACTAGCTCTCTGAGGCGTCTTCGAGATAGCCATTAACAGCCTACAACTCGGTCTGAACCAGGTGAGATCACCAGGCTTCAAATAGCTGCCCTCAAACCTAATGAGAACAAAGCTCACTCTGGTTCCAATAATATCAAGGATATCAAGCCCTTCTTCAGATCTAATTTCTACATGTAACTTCTACATATTGCATGTGTCAACAATAGCTTACAATAACAATCAAGATTCTTATAACCTACACCCCATAATGATATTTTGCATGCGCTTGATGACGCATGATTCAGATATGCTAAAGCGCTCGGACTTCAAAACCTGATGCGCAACAATACATGAACGGATGAACCCGATTTCATAAGTATTTTAGCACACCAATACACTCCTCAGCCCAGTTCTAGTTCGACTAGGTCTCACGCATGATAAAAGGGTCTGGATTACAGCGTAGTATCCGGTTCCGCCAATGAAATATGCCCCTCCCCCTGGCTTACCACCTCTCCCCATGAAGGATTCATGTGCAACTATAGGAACCATTTTTAATTATTACAATTAACTCCCTATTCAAACGTTTGTTCAATCTACTGTGATGATCACAATTACTCTGTTACCTATACTAGTCACTATCAAAAAATACGTTCTCTCATGCATACATTTTCCGGAGGTAAAAACCTGAAATAACAATGATAAGCCGGATCAAATTTTAGTGCAATTCCACAAATCCTGATCCAAACCTCACGCAGGCTACTCACAACTGTCGTACGCTTCAGAGAGTAGCTACCTGCCAATGTACTGCAGTCCGAAAGCACAACTGTGTACTTCCAATGTCTTCAGTGAGCCAAGTGCTACTTGTCTGACACAACAGTGTGATGTGATCATCAAATCACATACACATTCAACAGAAATGTGTCAGTGTGCTGTAATATCTGATTAATATCATGGTTTGCATGTTTGTTGTAATGTAATGCTTTAGTGTGATTGTCACATGTGATTGCTGTTGTGGCTGCTTGTGATATCGTCACTTCCACATGTGAAAGTCGAGCCAAAAATCTTTTATCAAAGCATGAAATCACAACAAACCGACACCTCGAATTAATAAAATGCATTAATGTTCTAACAAACCGTCTACTCCCCCGGAACCCGCCACGAGAACCTCCTCGTGGTGTTCCGTTAGCACCACCTTCACTGTGTTCTTCGGCATCACCGCCCTGTCGTCGGGATGGGGTAGCATAAGCCAGCTTTACTATGTATGGAGTCTAAAGAAATTAATGCCTTTATTTCAAAAGAAAAATCATAAGGAGGGCACTAAAACATGGGAGATTGGAGCTTTCTTACCTTGCCGAGAGGGCTCACAACAGGAGTGTGATTCGCAAGAGCAAGAGCCTCATTCGCCTTTTCAATACTTTCAAACTCAACAATCCCTGACGACGATCTTTCACTGCGTCCAACAAAAACAGTAACCGATTTCAGCTCTGGTGCACCGCGCTCAGCAAAAACCTAAGCAAAAGAAAGCTGATGAAGGATACTAAAACCAGTGCATTCGTGAACGAAAATCTGATAGATAAGAAAGATAATAGAAATGAGTGCCTGTCTAATCTTCTCCTCATCCATATTGACAGGAGCGTTGTACCAGTGCAACATTTTAGTTGGATATATCAATCGGTTTCGTGCGGCTGCATCTGGAGTAGAAAAGCGCTGCAGTGCAGACATCGAATAATCACGGAATGAAGGAGATCCATCAGGAAGGTCGAACGGGTCGCTAAATTATCTTCACTTACGGCCGTACAAACAAAAAAAAGCAATGGTTTTTAAAATGATGTCCTGCAATATTTTTATGTCAGCCCCCAGCAAATAAGGAAAAACGATATTACCGAGAAACCGAGATTCCTATATCTTAGATTTCACGAGTTAGTTCAAACACTTACATAACGTCTCTCACAGCAGGCTGAATGCTTGGTTTCAACTGTAGCGTCAATCCAAACAACGTTATTCCTTGCAAGTACTTGATAGCGTTAGCAACCTTCAAATAATGCAATTATTTTTTTTATAATTATAGCGGTATAAGTGAACTTGAGGACGTACCGCCGTTGGAGTTCCAAGTTCAGCCATTGCCGTATCTTTCTTTGTAGCCATGAAGCGAATCTATAAATGAATCTTGTTCGCCCAGCTTGAATAAGTAGTATAAACTCAAAAGACTTACTCTGAGGACATTTCCATATTGACACAGTAGATTGAATAGTTTCTCACAGTTAAGCTTTTCGTGGTCGATGCCATAAATCATCAGTACACATCCCTGAAGAGAAGCGTTCTTGGAGGTTGGCAAATAATCTTACAAGGCATGCATTGATAAACCCACATTTCCACCAACAGGAGGATAATGCGCCGAAGGTTCAGTGTCACCGTAACCTCCTTGATAAGCAGGAGGAAGAGGACGTAACGCACCACCTAAATCACGTTTACCTGAATGCATTTCAGACAAAAAGGTAGAGAACTGCAAACTGACGTGGTGGATATCCTCGTGGTGGTCCACCGTATGAGTCGTAGCCTCGAACATTCTGCAAAACATATTAGAACGAAGGAAGCATTTTTGATGAAGACTTTGCAAGTGAGGTAAGTAATCCCTTACAATATCAGGATGATGAATTTATGTCGAGGTAAGAAAAATTGATATAATTGACTACACGATGAAATAGTATGTAGGCTTACCAATGACCCACGGAAACCGTAGCGATCGTCGCCAAAACCATTGCTTTCTTCAACACCTCTACCTGGATATCCTCCAGGCTTTCCATAGGCAAACCCTGCCGGACCATTGCACGGTTCTGCAAAAGCACTAATTTTATCTAGAAATCGAGAACGTCAAACACGTGGCACACCTCCTCCGGGCAAAAGTGTCTTCCTCTGCGATCGCGTTTCCAGACCTTTATGTTCTAAAAAGAAACCGTAGTGTCACTGTTTTGGCCATGTTAAGGAAATAAAACTAGTAATTACAAACGTGAAAAAAGATAGATATTGAAGACAAAGTTTAACCTTTGCCGGCATCGCCGAGTGTGAAATCCCACTGATCAGCATCCTGACGAGTAACCTTCACATAATCTGGCTGGAAAGTTGAAGTTATATAATCGCTGAAGTGGGAAATCTACTGAACATCATACCTTTGCGAATTCCACTTTCAACGTGCAACATCCTGAATAGATATCTGCACCATTGATCGCATGCTTTACTTTTTTGGCATTCTCGGCGCTTTCAAACTCGACAAGGGCTTGCATCATTGATTTGCGAACAATGGCTATTCTCAGCACCTTTGCGTGTGGTTCACAGATTTGATTGATGACCTAAGAGTCCAAGATACACATAAAAAAAATGACGTTAGACAAGATTTGTCCTCTTTCAAGGATAATAATTTCAGGTTAACGCAGCAGATCTGAGAAAGGCTTTGATGCGCGACTATTTTACTAGTAGTTCACAACCCTTTTCTTTTTCTCTTTTTGATAAAGCTCACGCACCACCCCATGAAAATCGAACCGGTAACGCACATTGCATGATAAAAGCGAGTGTGTTAACCATCTACTCCTGGAAATGAGTAGTATGGGTACAATGGTGCACCCGGAGATGCACGCGGCACATTGTGCGGCGATCTTCGTGGTGATGTGGGCGACTCTGGCTTTCATCATGAAGGCATAAAAGCATATACACAAAACAGCGACGAAATTAAGTGCCCGGTTTGATTTATCTAAGGAAATCGGGTATTTATTCACTGCGCAGTTTGCCCCGCGCATCTCCGGACGCACTCATGCTCGTCCCTCGAAAATGAGTAGTAACTAAATAAAACAGAGATCATGCTCGTCAAGAATCTTTCATCTATCAGGATTTTGCATAATTCGTCACATCTATACGTATAAGATCTTTCAGCTACTCGGAATACTACCATATTCTAGTGCAACCTCCATTTCTCTTTAATGTAACATTCAAATAAATCTCTAAGCGCTTCTCTTATAAAACGTGTCGCAAATGTCGAGTAACGATTACAAGCAATCGTCGTCCACGTCGCGACTTCAAGGCACGTACATACATTTCTACCTTCCACATCAACACTGCATTCGGAGAAGACTCCTCAATGATACGACCGTTGGTCGTTCATACTCCATACGATCTTCGTCCCGAGCGAGTTCCAACCAGCCACTCCTTCTCAACTCCCATAGGGAGGGGCTCCTACACGATCTGGGAACGGAAGATGAGAGCTGAACATATACGCAACATTGTTCTTCTCTTGGAAGTAAAAGATTTGCTGGTCCGTTCTAATCCAGAACAGCATCCGAAGAAGGTTTGCAGCTCCGAGGCTCAATGCCAAACAGTATGGCTACTATCTAAAACAGTAAGCTCCAGGAACTCGCTCATCCCAGAGAGTAGCTTTTGCCCCTATTCTGCATAATAGTGCTCTGCCTTGCACACAAAGACCAAGTAATTCAGGTTAGAAGAAGTCAATTAGAATGTCATTTCTCACCTTCTTAAATCCCCCGATCTTTCCCATCCGACTACCTAATTTTTTAAACAACTCAAGCGGTTCCTGGAAGAAGAAGTTGACCAATTTCGTTGACCTAAATTATGCCGAGGCAGCCTTTCTCAGCTCACAGTTCTACTTTTTCTGAGAAGGAGAAAAGCCGAATTGTTCTCTCAATTGAGGATTGCCGTGGATATTAATGGTGATTACATAGTTCAATGAGATTTGGATAAAATCACGAAGAATTCCCAATGCATCCGAGTATCTCAAGCCTTTGCATCAACTTAATAGTATCTAGTTTTGAGTCCGGTCGGAATGAGCAAACTTACATGAACATCTATTGGATACTGTGCATTATATACAGTGATTACAAGCACTTTACAAGGAGTTTCCGATTCGAAACCCAAGCGCTGAATATTCTGTGAAGTGGAGTAGTTGAAAAGCGCTGCGTCTCCAGCAACGAATATGAGATTGGACGCCGCGAATGTGACACAAGCCCGAGCGGCTGGAATTATTCCCATTTAGTGGGGAAAAAGACAAGCTGGCACAAAATAATGATGTAGATATTCAATCAAGCAATGAAGAACCGAAATGCTTTAGGGAAAGTAGAGGACAGTTAGAATCACCTTCGATTTCTTCGAACTCCACCAACGCCATCTTTTGGGCAGGTATCACTGTCACATATGCGATTAACCCAAACGTTCCAAGCGCTTCTATCAAGTCCGCTTCCGTCGCCTTAAAATGATGGCACATTCGCAATGTAAAAGCCAAACAGAACTGCAAACTGATATGTATGTTCCGATGTAAATAGAAAACTTCAAACCTTTGGGTTGAGATTGCGCACATGAACGACAAGGGATGGTTCGGGATTCGTGGGATCGGCAAGCTCATCGCGCCGGAAGCGCTTCATGGGCGGAATGCTTCGAAAAGAAATATAGTCAGAAGATGAACAAATAGAAGAAAACGGTGTGAAAGTGCAGTTGAGCAGGGTTGCCACCTTTGTCCAATGCTGAACGTTAGAGTGCATAGAAGGAAGAGTAGCAGACTTAGCGATTTAACAGTTGCTTCCAGACAACAACGATTCAACCGACATGCGTCCGTCGCGTTCGTGCGAGCGACGGCGGCGCTAGACAGGTGTTGACGACACTTGCACGTGATCCGTAAGCGTACAGCGTTGTCAACAAGTAGTTAGGGCCGCCCTCGCTCGCACGCACGCGACGGAAGCACGCACGCACGTCGGTTGAATCGTTGAAGTCTGAAGGCAGCCAATAATGATGCTTAAATACGCATCCTGGGGAAGAAATATAGTTTTTTCTATCTAAGCCTGAGGCGTGAAGAAGCACCACCGCAAGGGTTAGTCAAATGAATGTTCAAGTCTTACCTGATCCCAGCTGTATGAGGATATCTTCTCACCCACCCCGGTGCTCCTCCCCAATTAACTTAAGTAAAAACTGTATTTCTTCGGCTAAGAACCTTTCTAGCACAATTAAGTTCAATTCTTCTCTGCACTCTAGGCTCATCCCAACTACTTCTCACCGAGAACAAAAGTACAAGGAAAACAAAGCAATGACTACTGTTTCATTCCTTCTTACCTTTCCTTGGCGAGCGGCGACTTGGTGTCCATTGTTATGTAGCACCTATAAAAGCCAAAAAGCGATTAAAGAAAAAGCGCTGCTCGGAAGACCAATATTTCAAAAATCATCTCGAAAACCAAGGAAATCTGCCACTGATGCAAAAACAACACTCATCAAAACATGGAGGTAACTTCTCATACTTTAATTACTTACTTGATTAGTTTATCTGCAGAAGAATATTGAGGGTATGATAAACAGGACGATAAAAAACGAAAACATGTTGGAGAACAAATTAACTAAGCGAAAAGAGCAAGTACGAGAAGCAAGAGCGCCCACGCGCTGGAGAAGTGGGCCCAAAATTGAAGGACGGGGACACTGCCGATTACGGTAGCATTCCCGTCCTTTAATCAAGGCGCGTATTGATTGCAGCGCATTAACCTCTGAGGTGAAAGGCTAGGATTTGCAAATGATAACTGGCAAAATAAAACTTTGCCCAAATTGGTGGCCCTTCCAGATTCTCATCGACATTTACTGCTAGCATATGGATATGCTCATCCTTATTTCTTCTATTAATAAACGACGCTGTCCGAGGAAGGACTTTCCATCACAAACGACACGGCAACGCCATCTACATCTAGGTCAATGGTCTTGCAAAGTGAAAACGTTTCGAACCAACCAGAAAAACACGTTTCCACTCTTGCACCGATGTACTCAACTTTTAGTCAGGTAATGTGATTAATATGTTGGAGCCTTTCAACAAGCTAACGATACTCGCAGCTAAATCTACACCCCGAAAAATTAACGGGCGAGTTGTGCGCGACACTTGTCAACCTTTTGCGTCAACTGTCTAACTGAAAACCAGGTAATTCGTTGCGGGACCATCAGCAGCTACCTCTCAACGCCGATCAACGCAACCTTCCCTCTTGTTTTTCTATTCCCTACGCTATTCTATTCTATTATTCTAATCTGATGGCTGTTAGATACTACAAGATTCTCTGCTGAACGTTATTCCGCTGCCGTTCTGCTGGATACCCCGCGCTAACCGAGGCTCAAGCACTGTTCGCATTTCATTTGTGTTTTTATTCTGCTGGTACTACATTCTACTTGTTATCCATTCACCCTCTGGCTTTTGTAACTCGTATTCCGTATTTGACAATTCTGACTCTACTTTGCAGTGACTTTGTATTTGACGCTGCTTGTAATTATAATTCTGTTACTGCTATTCACCGCAGCAGTGGATACTGGGAAACACTTGTGGTGAGATTATATCTACATTTATTGCTTCTTCGTTTCTAACTTTTGTTTTTTAATTGTTCTTGCGCCTTTTGAAATTCATTCTGTGTATTGCTTTCATATAGCTGTCTTTTAGTTTTTTCTGCTTGAATTCTCTCCTAGTCACGCATTTATGCGGCAGCATAGGACTGAACTGTGGGAGAACTTATATGATTCTACCCCTTTTCATTTTTATGCTGCTTCGGAGGTGAATTCACAACTTTCTCGCTAATGTCCACCATTCTGCCTCTCAACCAAGCAATGAGTAGTTTTCGCTGCATCTCCACTTATATTCTTTAACTGCTTCTACAAACTCTTCTCTTGATCAATTTTACCCGGTAACCGTTCACAATTACAACTGCATTATTAATTCTACAATATGGAACAGTTCGACGATAAAATTTCATTTCTCATGTCACCTGCTGCATATGCTTCCAGTTTGCAATCTCAGAAGAATTTGAGTGTGCTAGTGTTCCAACTTTGTTGTAATCTTTCAACAACTGATTATAATTTATTCGGCATACTGTCGCGGTGAATAGGTACACCGTGCTGCCGTTTGCATAAATAGGGTTGCTAGTATCACCCTGGTTTACTGTGAGTTTCGTTTCATACTATAAAGTTTTAACAGCCATTGGTCTGGGCCTTTGCTGGATGCGAGCTACCGCTTCGCACTTCGCCTTCGTGTTTCCATTGGATATCGATGATTGCTTGAAATACCCCCTTTTCACGTTACGTTAAATAGAGAGTTCACATTACATAACATACAGAGAGCTCGAATCCGATGAGAAATTAGGAGGAAGAAGCAATCCGTGGAGGATATAAGAGTTGATCCTGAGGAATTTCATTCTGCTGGATTTCTTTCGAGGAAGATCCTGCTCTCCCAGAAGACATGGATCCAGTAGAACCAGATGTCAGAGAAACACAGTGGGTGGCTGCACGCAGTGCTGCGTTTGGGTGCACGCTGTGTGTGCGCGAGGGTGCAACATAGAAACTATAGAGCTTGCATGAAGGGGATATTCAGTATCCATGTTTAATGTGGGTCAGGAACACGGGGTTTAATGTAAAAAATTAAGGGCCAATGAGATATGAGAAATCATCGCTGGATTTCTACATATTGTAAATTAATAACGCTGTTGTAATTGTGAACGGTTACTGGATAAAATTGATCAAGAGAAGAGTTCGTGGAAGCAGTTAAAAAATATAAGTGGAGAAGATGCAGCGAAAACTACTCATTGCTTGGTTGAGAGGCAGAATGGTGGACATTAGCGAGAAAGTTGTGAATTCACCTCCGAAGCAGCATAAAAATGAAAAGGGGTAGAATCATATAAGTTCTCCCACAGTTCAGTCCTATGCTGCCGCATAAATGCGTGACTAGGAGAGAATTCAAGCAGAAAAAACTAAAAGACAGCTATATGAAAGCAATACACAGAATGAATTTCAAAAGGCGCAAGAACAATTAAAAAACAAAAGTTAGAAACGAAGAAGCAATAAATGTAGATATAATCTCACCACAAGTGTTTCCCAGTATCCACTGCTGCGGTGAATAGCAGTAACAGAATTATAATTACAAGCAGCGTCAAATACAAAGTCACTGCAAAGTAGAGTCAGAATTGTCAAATACGGAATACGAGTTACAAAAGCCAGAGGGTGAATGGATAACAAGTAGAATGTAGTACCAGCAGAATAAAAACACAAATGAAATGCGAACAGTGCTTGAGCCTCGGTTAGCGCGGGGTATCCAGCAGAACGGCAGCGGAATAACGTTCAGCAGAGAATCTTGTAGTATCTAACAGCCATCAGATTAGAATAATAGAATAGAATAGCGTAGGGAATAGAAAAACAAGAGGGAAGGTTGCGTTGATCGGCGTTGAGAGGTAGCTGCTGATGGTCCCGCAACGAATTACCTGGTTTTCAGTTAGACAGTTGACGCAAAAGGTTGACAAGTGTCGCGCACAACTCGCCCGTTAATTTTTCGGGGTGTAGATTTAGCTGCGAGTGCTAACGATCACAAGAAAAACGTTCGAAGTTCAAAGGGTAAAAAGGACAGACATTCGAAGTGCTCCTGATTGGAACAGTCTATGTGAGGCCTCCACCAGCCGGCGAGAGGGCTGGGGGCACTGCCTCTGATGCATATCGATCGGGGAAGGCTGTACAAGGCCAGCCATGACGGCGGCCATGGGCGCTAAACACGCCTCTCACTGATGTGGCACGGCCAGACGGCGATCTAACATCACCATTGCAAAGTAATTGATTATAAGTACAACGGATAAAATGCAAAACCAGGTCGAAAAACGATAACTAACATGAGGAACAATCCTTCAGTGGCTTTTAGTAATTTCAATGTAATACAAATTGAAATACGAATTAAAAAGCTTGGGAGCAGACCTGATCAAATCATGAAATTTTTGGGCCTCCTAGTACCGTAACCTTGGCTAAGGGTCCTCACCCGGATGTTCAATATGGCACAGAACGGGTGGGAGTCTACATTCATTCAGTCTCGATATATGCCTCCTTTTAGTCCGTACAGAGCAAATCAGTCTTGTTTCTATTGCTAATTAGCCATTCACTATAAGTTATTTTTGACCGGCTATGATGAACGACTTTGTTTTGCATCTACGACAGTATCGCGATGATGGCCATCAAAGCGTTGCGTGATCGCAGCTCGAGCAGGTTGCAATACTAAATAACTCCCTTTCATAACGCGTATCCCCATCGTTTATTTGATACGATGATCGTTTGAGAGGGCGAACAGACTGATATGAATCGGCCTCTCAAGCCCTCCTATTCCTCATTCAAAGGCACAGTGCCCAAGCAGATTGGTTCAGTGGTTCAGCAGATCATGCATTGAGAACAGAAAGGGTGTACGGGTGAAAATGTAGTTGGGGGGGGGGGGGGGGGGGGGGGGAACCCATCCGAAGGTCAATATATCAAGAAATGAACTCAGTCTAACGTGTTGGTCCTTGTTATATTAGCACTGTATCGGATGCGTAGAGGATGATGGAAACCGACCACCTTAGCACTTTTATGAGGTTTGAGCTAAGAAAATTTGGTTTTCCAAATAAGCCTAGGTAGGGTAGGATCACCTGGGTGGCTGGGATGATTACTTCCTGCAAGGAAAAAGGAAAAAAAGAAAGAAAATTCGCCCACCGCGGTGCTCCTGTCTTACGAAAGCCCTTATTTTAAAACTGGCATGTCCGTGATATAACATGGCATAACGCGTTTCATTGAGTTCATTTCTTGATATACTGGCCGTCGGATGGGTGGCACCCCCCCCCCCCCCCAACTACATTTTCACCGGTGTATGTCGTTTGGCGCTATTGGCGGGCTCGCGCCGCCCATTTGAGGCGGTTTGCGGGGCGGACAACTCGTTCAGATCGAGCAACCCTCTCCATCCGATAGAAGCGCGACCAATGAGGCCGCTACTTTTAGGCGCCGAATTGCGGACCTGCTTCTATTCGGCCTGGGTATGTGTACGAAAGTGCGTTCGAGAATGTGCGCGGCAAATTGCGCGGCGAAGTTCGTAACTATTTGAACGACTTTAGACTTTAACGCCTAACATTAGGGCCCAAATTCGAAGTAGAATAGATTAGAAGGATTATCTGACCCTAATAAACCAGTCCGCTTAGAGTTTGTGCTCCAAAAATCGGCTCAGAGTCATACAACAAATCGTCACGACCTTCGCCGCGCAAGTTGCCGCGCGCGTCCTCGGACGCACGTTCGTACCGTTCCCCTAGATAGTGTCAAAGTTACAACAAGAAGCAGTAAAACATCGCGCAAAAGCGCCAAATAGATGACGTATGTAGGCAGAATACAAGCACGTCCGCGATTGGGCTTGTAATAGTATCGGCCTCAATGGTCGTGTTTCTATCAGCAAGAGAGGACAGACAGAGGGTTGCCCGATCCGAACGAGTTGTCCACCCCGCAAACCGCCCCAAATGGGCGACCCCGCCCATCGCGCCAAACAACCGCCTTCCGAACAGAAGTGATCGATGACAATCAAGGAATTGACTTGCCCGGTTCTGCTCGCTAATGAAGGCATGTCGACCTCGTCGGTAAAGGTCCGAAGTAAATGGGCCGAATCGTAATGGGATGTTCCCTTTAAGTGCCTTTGAGGAATAGTAATCAGCACATTGCTTTCTTACTAATTCCAATCAATTCCACTTGGTTTCTTCCTTATTCTAAAGCCACTTGCCACCACTTTGCCTAGAGAGATGGTCTCCTTCTTTTTCTATCAACTCTGTGTGGTAACAATTAGTGGTTTAACACCACCCGACAACTATTCAACACACTTTTGATCATATCAAATGAAAATATCCAGGGGCCACTGGAAAAAGTTGAACTGCAGTGGAGTGGCTGACCCTCCCCCTCTTCCTGATCTAGCTATCGAAGTGGGCCCTTCATCCTTCGAGTATGGGTACATTCACCCAGAACTAAATGGACGCGGCAAATCGCGCGCCGAAATTCGTGGCTACTCAAACGGTTTTAGTGCCTATTATTGGGGTCCAAATTTGAAGTAGAACCAATTAGTACGATTATCTGACCACACTAATGTACTCCACTTCAAGTTTGCGCCCCATTGATAGGTGCCAAAGTCGTCCCGAACGCCACGAATCTCGCCGCGCCATTTGCCGCGTCCATCCAGTTCTGGGTGAATGTTCCGTCCCCCTCATCCTTCAGGTAAATGGCAGGGCAGGTGTAAGGTATAGATAGTTACTCTAGCAGATCCACAAGCAAGTTCCAAAATGGGAGGCATAGTTCGAGGCGAGTTAGAGCCAGATATATCGGGAAGGAAGTTGGTTCAAGTTGTAACTTTCTATATGGGTCCCTGACATGTCAGTAGCATTGCTCAACGCTTTTCGTATAATGCACAAAGAGGAGAAGCCTAGCTTCAGTAACTTTTTATGGGTGCGGCTAAAAGGGTAACTGCTGTGCTGAGACATAAGAAATATGCTTCTGAGCAAGGCCGATATTACGCCTGATTGAACTCTGAATCTGACGGATGTAGTGAAAGCTACAGAGGACTGCAGCATTACTTAAGTGGCGTTCGCGGCCTTTATAGGACTACTAAGGCGCATTTGGACTTGAAAGGTAACAGGGAAATGGAGACGTGGTGTTCGCTTATTTGCTGCCATCACGACTAGGCCATCACCAAACCATTAGCCCCCATGGCAACGGTATACCTCGACGGCTAAGGCACCGATGCATGAATGTGGGAAACCCATTTGGCCGTGAGCTGTGCCTCCGGGCATGCAAAAGCCATCTCACCTCTAGAAGAACACATCGGTTGGGGGGCAACCTGAATGGGATGTCTAACCGAGTTGAGTGAATTTTTAGTTCATCTTTATCAGCTTTATAAACACCACTGGTTCTGAAGTAAATGCTGAACTCAAATTCACATCACCTTGGCGAGTGTTTTAGTGAGGTCTAACAGTTGAATGGTGAATATAAGAAAAGCAAAGTTATTTAACAGGAAGTGCCATCGTTAAACGTACTCTGACGTAGAAAGCAGCCTTCCTTAACAGTTCCAGCTATCTCTCTCCCAACGGAATGACACTGAAAGTAAGCAGACAGAGGTAATTGTAAGAGTAAGTCAACCAGAAGAGTCTTTCTCCAAAGGTCCACATTGTGGATCACTATGTGAAAAGCAGAAGGAGACAATTGGCTTGGAAGTTCGCAACAATTCAAACTGCCTTTCATTAAACTCGTATCAAAGCTAAAATTTTTACCAATAATATTCTTGAGCTAGCTCAGATTAAAGCAGTTGCCCCGTCTATCTACATACTAAGAAAGGCGATCCCTGCATGAGATTAAACACTTACTTATCGATCAGTTCGTCAATTAATCAGCAGCGGCCGCAAAATGTTTCTTTTATACTGGCAATAATAATAGCGGAGTTGATATCAGAAACAGACGTTAGCGATACTGAGCAAACTACAGTAAATGAACAACAAGTGTAGGTAGTTGTGGAATGGCGACAAATTGCCATTTTTCGGCGATCATCCTTACATACAGCGACTTTTGAAGTGATTCAACGTTGTCACGCTGCCTACCAATTATTACGAGTACTTTTTCCATGAGTACGATGTAATGTACCCGAATGACAGCACAGCAAAAATGGAACCGAGCTCAATACAAGGTCCTTTAATGAGTGTTTACATGGGTAGAACTTTTACGACTCTTGTGCGAAGGCAAGAACTTTTTTCTCCTTAGAAACGGGAGATGACCAGCGTTCCCCATCCCCCTCCCCCCCCCCCCCTCCCCCCTACTTCACCACTACCACAATTGGACCAAACTCCCAACTTCGCAATGCAGCCACATGCCGGCCAAAATTACGGCCCCGGCCGTGGCATCGTGCCAAACAAACCTGTTCCAATAATCGGAAAAAAGTGCTAGAGCTCCTTCCATTTCGACTGAAGCCAATCTTTGTTCCATCCCACTCAATTTAATCACTCGGACTATTTACGAGATAACCTTTCCGTCAACAAGTTCAGTTCTGATGACAAGTTTCGTAATCGTAATCATTGACTCTTAGCGTAATACGAAGATTGCTTCAAAAATCAACTGTATCAATTCGAGCATCTCATATGCAAGACGATCAGCCATCGCAGCATCCGACAAGTTTACGTAGGCTTTGTATGCAAAGGAGCAATCAAATGCAACTGCGTAGGATTATTAGTATTCATTTGATAATTTAAACATCTTTTCAAAGAATTAGTTTTGAGTTATGCTACCGTAGCATCGTGTATTCAGAAATTCTTCGGAGGGCGCCCATGAATTTTTAGGACCCTGAGCCTTGAGCTGCAGCCGGTTCACTGATAAAAAGTGCTAGAAAGCAGCGGCGAAGTGAACATAGTAAAGCTCTGGTAAAATCGTCGGGTATGTTGCAAGTCTTATGGACCAACCGGAAGACGGGTGGTAGGAACGATTTTGTGTAATCGATTCGTATTTCTCACTTGCTGCTGCATTCTGCTACATTCCTTCGCGCGCGACGTCTCTCTCGCCGCGACGCGACAACTTCGTTCCTACTGCACCACACCCGAACCGACCTAGTAGAAAAAGTCAGTTAGCGAGCCGGCTTCCCTTATGTCGAAAACAAGTTTATCAATGAATGCTAACCGACGCAGCTCAGCACATGATACCAGTTGATATCAATAACAAGTGACCCTTTGACATTCATATTCTACTGCGAGCTGAAAACCAGACGTGAAATTACGTTGCCTTTCTCAGAATCACACTTTCAGAAGGACAGAACCTCAATTAGCTCATCTGATTTCGAACCGTGTTTGACAGCGATATGTGCTTGTAACGGAATAATCTATAGCCATTTCCCCATGATCACAGGCGGCGTGCCACTGTTTGCTGAATAGAAATCATCTTGAGTTGTCAAAACACTCGTTACACATCCAGCAGAAGTTTGAGGAAACGGGATTAATTACGAACCGAAATAACGAATAGAAAAGCCTAAAAGGAGAAATACAAAGGAACAGGTGCACAGTTAGTGTCGAGTCTGCAAGTGATATTCTTAGGAAGAAGGAACTAATGAGGAGCAGAACAACCACCGTAACGGGAGGAGGAATGGGCGAGGAAAGTGTGCCGCCGAAATTGGCGCGAACTTCTACCGAAGCCATCTATCCGTCAATTCAAATGTTTCAGTGAACAATGCAGACAGGTCGCCTCGTTTCGGTTACAGGACCGTTGTCAACCGCGTGTGTAGTGACTCAGCGTTTTTGTCGTTTTCTCTGCGTCTCCATGAATAGGCATCTCACTGCGAAAAGGGTAGAGGGCAGATGAAAGAGCTCGTCATTCTTCGATGCCTACGATTACCAGTGATACAATAGGATATTTAGCGAACACTGTCGGGTTAAGACTGAATCAATGGTGTTGCAGTTCTTCAAACGATATTGTTGATCTCAGCGCTGATTCCCATAAAACAAAGTAGAAAATAGGTTGCAAACTTGGGTTTTCTACAAGCTACGTAGATTTTTCTCGGTGTAGATGTTCTATGCAGACGTTTTATTAATATTTGGACAAGAATCAAGCCTTTGCTTTTCTCAGAGTACCTGAACTTCGAAATACGAAAGTTTCCTAGTGGGGAGAAGTCTGTCTTTCCAAAAATTCTTCGATTCGAGCTTCGAGCTTGAACCCATTCGAATGTCTACTCTTGACGAGAGAGTGCCCTGAAGGAGAGTATGGACAACGAGCGGACACGCCCTCCTCCCGCTGTTGAACACGGGACGCAGAGATTGCTTCGCCGTCTGATTCTCTCAGCGAGAGAAATTCTGGTTGACAACAGCCCTGTAACCGCCTCGTTTCACAGAACAGTTCAAATGCTAATAATCCGCATAGATCGCTGCTTCTTCTTTATTTGACCTCGACAATTCTGATCGGAACGTAAAGTGAAAGCTGTTAGTATTCTTGTTCTCTTTTCACAGTTCTGGATTACTCTATCCCTTACACTACCAACACCCCGTTTGCCCTTGCTTTTCTAACGGTTTTTTCTCTCATAGCTTAGATGTCCATTTTGTGTCATTATCTGCTTCTACCCTCTCCTTCAGCATTAGTTACCACACGAAGGTTTCTTCATGTTCAGCGCTCAGTACAGATGAACTAATATGTTATTTTAGTAGAAATCTAAAATATTCTCTCGGTTTTATTGATAAAATCACCTCCTATCATCAAAACATAGTCCTTTGATTCATGGGAGTCTTAATTCGAATCTGGGTACCATATGGGGACTTGTTTGTTCTAGGATCTCCCTCAACAATGTCAGGCGCGTGGGAATTCATCAAAAGACACAAAGGCAAGATTATCGCTCTTGGTGCACTGACAGGCGCTGCTGCTGGATCTGCTTATGCATACTACACGCAACAAGAAGCTCAACAACACTTGTTATCGAGCTTAAGTGAGAACGAGTTCAGATTTCAGGTAATCGCCCATTTCTTTTTGTTCTTCATCTCGTGGATCCCGTCTAGTCGAGTTCTTTGGATTCTATGTATGTTGTAAACACATGATAGTAGAATCCGTGGAAGATAGCTCTTGAAATCTCAGTAGTCGATTGACTCGTTGAAATTCGGGAGGAAGATTCTGTAGAGAGGGGAAACGTATGCTTTCTGACCGGATACGCTGTGAACGATCGTTCTGTTGGTCTTTGTTGGTTAATTTCTTCCGGGTTGCGCCAGGTTTTCACTTCCGACTTCGTTCGTTAATCGGTGTGGGCTAATGATCGTTGGTCGGTGTCGGCTTTGAGTGCATATCCGTTCATTGCTAATTACAGCTGCTCAATTGCAGGTAATGGCGCGAGTGAATTTGTTGTCTGAGTTTCAATGCTGGACCACTATACGAGGTGCAAGTGTAGTTCTGAATGAAAATCGAATACCTGGCACATACCATAGCCGGCTTCTTTAATTACTTAGTTGAAATGGGTTGCATGAGTGTCCGGCGTTTTTCGTCATCCAACTTTGACTTACTGACTCTATGCTTCGTCATCCAACTTTGACTGTACTGACTCTACGTTACTTCAGCCAAGACGACATTTTGTCTTCAATGCTCAACAGCGTGCTTGTGATAAGTCAATCCGCGACATTGTACCCAATTTGAGTAGTCTTATCGAGGTTTGTTCCGTGGGCCTTAGTTTACCATCGTTTCTCTCTTAACCTTCCTTTTTGGATTTTTCATGTAATATTTTCAGGATAGGTTCCCTATTGAACAGCTCACTGAAAAATTGAAGCAGAATAGTGATATGAGTGTCGAGGAAAAAGTGGAGATTTGGGAAAAGATCAAGGTGGAGTGCTTTGCCTACGTTCGAAATTTCTTTGTTGAGGCGCAAGTGCAGTGCTTAATATTCAGGTACTAAGCGTGGCTCGTATTATGGGAGTAGCCTACTCGTATTCTTTGCTAACGCTGGCGTTGAAATCTCAAATTTCAATTCTTGCCGCTGACATCTGTACTGAGTTTGAAAGGACGATTTGTTACACACCTACATGGTAAGCATAAGAATTATTCGAAATTTCTTCTATGTAACGATAGGTGAAGTTGCAGGTTGGATACGATTAAAACGCAGGTCGAGAACCTTTTGGGTTACCAAGCAGAGCCGATCAGAGATCCGTATATTGAAGTGAATAGCAAGCAAGTGGCTTCCAATAGACAAGTTTTCATACGATGTATTGAATATCTAACTACTACAGGTGCTCTTTTTTGATTTTTTTTTTTCATTTTTCGACCGGAAGACTATAATTTCAAAATTTCTGAATTGTTTGTAAGCGCAAAGATGCAGAACTGAGTATATGAATAAGTATCTGAATGATAAGGCGTTAATATATCTACTTTAGAAATATGCCGTAAATTAGGCCTTCTTGGAGACTCTTAAAAATGTACTAGGACAGCTGGGACACTCTTATGCATCAGCAAATTTTCCATTGTCGAAGTTCGCGACCCATTTTGATTTCTCTGTCTTTGCTTTCATGAAAAAGCAGACCATTCGTAGAGCACTCTCAAATTTCTACTCTCTCCCCCATCACCCTAACTTATAAGTTTAGGTGTCGCAAAGCTGTTAAGTGTAATAGAAGAAACATGCAAGGAATTTTGTGCACCGATTTCATTGACGGATCGTGTCAACCAGGACAGCCTCAGGGATGTGCTCGATCAAATAGATGGAAAATTATCTGAACTGGAGCCATGTTTCTTTTCAAAACTAGTCGCCCCGCTCTCTGAGGAAGAGGTCAGCCTTCCAGTTCATTTTGTAATTTTCTGTTCTATTCCCTTGTTACAGAGAGTGTCTGAGGATGGAGTACTACAGCTTCTAACACGTCTGGTGAAGGCTCTGGAATCGAAAGAGTGTCGTGAAACGCTAGTGAGCCTTGTCGACTTTTATCTTACAGCGGCAGTTCATGTGAGTGTTTTCAGTTGTTCATTTCCATTGTGTATTTTTAACAATGGTATAAACTCGTATCTAACGAGCAATATTTTGGTCCCTGCGGTTAGAAAAACTCCCTTTTCTTCCATTCCGTTATGCTTTATTACTATTCAGTTATATTTGCTCACAAGTAACTTTTCCAGAAAGCACCTGAGGAGCCTGAAGTCCTCGCTAAATTGCTACCTTCTATGTCCGACGTGTATTATTTCATTTCTACTGACGGATATGACTCACCATTACAAAACAGCCTTTGCTCATCAGATGTCGATAACTTCGCTGGGTTCGTGTTTGGACTCACTAAGCAACCAGCACTTGGCAGTGCACTTATTGCTCAATATAAATAGCATTTGTATATCTTTTCCTACTTTTTTATTGTATCATTTTCTCCTACTTTCTGATCAAATGATATTGATTTATACGGATCGTAATTCTCACTTGACCACGTGTTTTCTAGTGCCATATCTTGCCAACTTTTCACTTTCACATTCCATCAAGCTTGCCTTCTGAATAGATAGATAGAGAAGAGAGATATAGTGTATATTTTACAATGTTTGGAAATAAATATATTTATAGTCTTGTATGGAGGGCATATATACAGTAATGGATTCCATAAAAATACCTGGCGAGTTATCACATGTATTCAATCTAATGATTAATCCTCATCGAAGCTGACAGGCTATGCCAAATGAGCGCAGAATTTTAAAATTTGCCTCGACTTTTGCAGCGTGTACTCCTGAGGTATGTGTGTTTCGTACCATTTTGCCCGCTTTATTTACTTTTCGCTCACTATTTGATTATTTTCTTGCCCTACTTTTCTCTTAATCTCATCTTCTTGAACTGAAATAGGGAAGGTATAGGCTGCGGCATACGGTGCTTGTGTTTCGAGACAAGCCGAAAGAATAACGAAGGACGCCTGTGCAAACGAATTTTCAAAGTTACTCGACTGCGTCAAGAAACAGGTACGCACTTTTGCTGTTTCTTTCGAGTTATTCGCAAGGATTTGCTGATCCTATATTATTGCTCAGAGCAACGTTCGCTTCTATAGTTGCTCCGTTTCTTTTTTTGGAATTCTTTGTAGTTAGACAAATGAATATTTTAGAAAAATAAGGCAAAATAAGCGACGAAGATGAAGGTGAAAAGATTAAAAAGAGCTAACCGAATTTTAACGTTCTTCAAGTACAACTACAAGATTATCCCACCCTTCAGGTAATTGAACAGATATACTTCGTCGATTTTTCACTCACTTCTAATTATCTTAGGGTTCTGGTGGACGGGACATTTACAAACGCTGCTCTTGCAAATAAAATAAATCTTCGGGAGCAGTTGCCAAAATATCTCGGCGGAGATGTTGAAATCGTGACTACGAAGTGTGTACTTGCCGAGCTTGGTAAGTCTGCTAGTACCACAAAGTTTAGAATTGGTCGAGTTTGACCGCATTTCGTTATCGTTGGGATTATAAAAAGGAGGCACTTAGCACCAAATCGAGAATAAGATATGATGACTCTACAATTAGGTTGTCATACTTCTTCAAAACAATTGTCCAAAATTCAGAAAGCCTTGGATCACCTGTTTATGGAGCTCTGGTGATTGCTCGTCAGTTCGATGTGGATGTTTGCCCGCATACTCCTAGCCGACCAGCAGCTGAGTGCCTTGCGCATCTTGCTAGGCGTGCTACCAAAGGGAAAACAAGATATGTCATTGCTACCAATGTAAGTTTGTTAGAAATTCGTCCTTTCCAGGTTTTTCTTGGGTCGTAATCATACCTATTCAACAGAAACGTTGGTTGAGATTAAGCGAGGATACTACCGCTCTGCTTTATCTTAGGTTTCTTATCTTAGGTTGTTGAACACGTGTGGGTCAAATTCGTTCGCATAAGTGTACTTGATTTTCCAGGACGACTCGCTATCGGAAAAGTTGCGTACGATTGCTGGAACGCCTATCCTCTATATAAAATACAATGCTATTCTACTCGATCGAGTGTCAGAGGTGCTAAATTACTATATCCGTCAAATTGGATGAAGCGTTAGGCTTGCGTGTTAAAGAGCTAACCGTGACTTTACGTGACAGGTTCCTCAACGAAGTTGAAGACATGCATCGGTGTATATTTTAGATCTCAAAAAATGCCGTGGATGATATACACAAAAACGAACTCGAAAGCCTAAAAGCAATCAAAGCTGCAGTGTTAGGTGAACAAACAGTCAAAAAGAAGAAGAAGAAAATAAAAGTACTATTATCGTTAATTCTTTTCTAGTCAAATAGATTTCCCTCCATTTTTTGAGGGCGTTAATCCGCTGTCTTGCAAAAAGAAGAAAAAAGTCGACAACCCGGTAGTGCCTGTAAAGACTGGAGAGCGAACTGCCAGTGGTAAAAGGAAACGATCGAAACGAAAATCCGCCGCAACAGCTTCTCCGCCTGATGTTACCCGAGCATAGTTAGCATAGTTTATTGTGATTTACATGTGGTTACTACTTTCTTGTTATTGTATTATTAGCTGTTTTACTGGTGAAATTCGTCGAATGAATTTGTTTTTGTTTGTTGTTTAGTAACCGCTTTTGGAAGGATATGTGACCTGATTCATGGAAATACTCATGCGCCTGTTTAGTAGTGGTATTGTTATAACTTTATTGAAGGTGAGGGATGAATACGGTATCTATTTGTCCTCGATCGACTCTCGTTGGGACCTTGTCCGCTCCATCGTCATCTTTACTTATACTACCGGCCACTGAACATTATCCAACGCAGATTGTTGCGGGTGGAATAAACGGAGAAGTAGGTTTTTGGTTTAGCTGTGCTCACTCAAAGACTACAGTACTGATAACAAGAAACGACGGATCGGCAAGGAAATGTTTTTTATGCTTATCCTCTCAATGTCTACCCAACGTAATACACCATACAAATTATATGGGAAGGGAAGATCTTTTTAAAAAATACAGTTCACGATAAAAATGGTTCCTGAGTTCTCCCCTAGGAATACTCCAGTGGCCTCCAGTGGTTACAGGAATGACGCTCTCGGGTCCCAAAACTCAACAGCTAGGGCATAGTAGGAGCTCCGTTATCGAATCGCCCGGATGCCCCGCCTCTCGACCGATGATCTCGTCCAGCCCCCTTTTTTGATGATTTTTTTTCGAAGCTTTTTTTTTGGAAACATCGATTCACACGCTTCCTCTTCGCCTTCATCTCACAATCTTCCACCTTATCTTTCACTTTTCGTCATAATCTGGATTACCCAAAATGGCACTATTTACCCTTTACTGCCCCACTCTGTCGAGAAAGGGCTGGATTTCTATCGAATTTTTTCAAAGAGAATAAAACCGGCTAGAAACTTGCCTACAGAGGTAATTTGACCCGTAGAACACGAATATTGCATCCATTTGTCATAAAGATGCCTAGCTCTTGCGCTAGGCATCTTTATGACAAATGGATGCAATATTCGCTGGGTCACCGCTCCTGCTGAAAACTTACCCCTAGCTAGTGTCCCAGGCGTTTTCATGATGAGTGGATGTGAAATTCGTGTTCTACGGGTCAAATTCACCTCTAGGCAAGTTTCTAGCCGGTTTTATTCTCTTTGAAAAAATTCGATAGAAATCCAGCCCTTTCTCGACAGAGTGGGGCAGTAAAGGGTAAATAGTGCCCGCAAAATTATCGTGAACTCTGCCTTTAAGTATTGACTGCTTCAATGATATTGAAATGAAAAAACTCGGAATCAAGAATGAAGTCAAAAATGCTGAGTTGAATCGTAGTAAGGAATTTCACCATATTTCAGGTCTACTTTATGAAGTACGATGGTAGTACCGATGTAGTGAAAATGCCGGCCAAGAGTAACTCCCCAGTAACTGCCCTGGCGTGTGGGAATTTGAGAGGAAGAGTTCGTATGAGGTAGGTGGCATCATATATGTCTGTGACTTTCCCCAATACGTTCTTGCCGATATTCTATCATATTTCCAGACCCGAATTGATAGCTATTTCGGCCGATGGTTTCCTACAGTGCGTACATCCTCCATATAGCCATGCTTCAAGTGTATATAGTCAAATAGTTCAGGTCAGCATTTGCTGTCATTCATTGATAGCTAGGTCGTCAACGAAGGTCTTTTCAGTCAAATATCGCAGCAGCATACGTAACTGATGTTGACGGAGATGGGCAAGAAGAACTGGTAGTATTTATGACAGACAGAGTAGGTATGTATAATGAATCTTTTTAATTGTGAGCCTGAGCTTCGGGTAGAAT
The DNA here is from genome assembly GCA_000469685.2 of Haemonchus contortus. Taxonomy (NCBI): domain Eukaryota; kingdom Metazoa; phylum Nematoda; class Chromadorea; order Rhabditida; family Trichostrongylidae; genus Haemonchus; species Haemonchus contortus. Next base: position 40,459,602 of record LS997565.1, read on the forward strand.
GAAAATTAAAGCGAGACTGCCGTAAGGAGGGGAAACTGTTGATTTGGCAGTCCTCATAGACTCTATAGCTCACAGCTCCAAATCTCTAAGGAAATATAACATCAAATTATAAAGTAAAAATATGCTTGACAGCTATAGAGAGGCTGTCTCATCCCGGAACATGCGGTTCATGAGAATATTCTCGTTAAGTATTCTCTCTATTCATCTTTCATAGACCAAAATAGTCGATTAGGTATATTAAGCTGTTGATGATGTCATTTGGTGTCAGTGGGATCTTCCCCTTATCGATCAAACCTGCATTGAGGAATGTGCGTTATTCCTAGAAAATCCACCGACCTTAGCGTTTTCTTAATTGATAAATTGATTACGTTGAAATTGAAAATGTGATGAAGCCTATGGATTTCGAAAGCCTTTTAGAATGCCCCATGCATTTGCCTTCAGTAGGAATCTTCCATAGATTGAGTATGCTAGCTATAATCAATGCTCCTAAAAGTAAAATTTTTGTATGTTTGGAAAGCGTTTATACAATCACCAATTAAAGGCACAGTTCACGATAATTTTGGGTAATCCAGATTATGATAAAAAATGGAAGACAAGATCGAAACTAGTGCGACTGAGGTGAAGAAACTGCGTGCATCGGTGTTTCCAAAGTGAAAAATGGCTTCGAAAAACCGTTTAAAGGGGGCTGGACGAGAATGAAATCAGAAAAATGAAGAAGAGTGGGGCGTTCGGACGAGCTAAACAGCGTGCGCGCGTGTGGGTCCTGGTGCGAATAACAGACAATGGTAAGCAAAAATTCACCCACTTATAAGCATAACTAAAGAAAAAAACCCTAGTAACAGCAAAAGTAGCTCACCTTTTTAAGCCTCTAGGAGTAGGAAATTGAATAAGGGATCGCGGCAGCAAAAAGAAAAACAGAGGAAAAAAGAATGGGAGAAAAACATCGCCTCATCACTCGGCGATTAGTTGATTGTGCGTAGGTCCTAGAACGAATAATAGCAATCTGTATTGTCTCGACACTCGTCTAACGTGACACCGATGGAGGGGCGGAAAAGCGAACTACGGCAGCAACGGGGGTCCACTATGCCCTAAGCGCCGAGATTGTGGGAGCGAGAGGGTCCCTTCTACCCCCCGTGGGGGCGCTGAGTATTCCTAAAGAAAGAACTCCGTAACCTTTTTATCGTGAACCGTGCCTTCAAACCAGCTTGATGGAAACCAAATCGATTTTCCTTACAGTACGTACATTCCGCTGGAGTTTTGAAGACTGTCGACTACATCCGATCAACAAGTGGGAAGTACCTAATCAGATATCCGCGCTAGCAGTTGGAGAGTCAGTGTGAGCCGTAATCGGCTTTATTCTCTGAGGTTGTGGTCCATCGTTGAGCTAAACTTCGCTGGCAACGTTTACAGTAACAATCCGCTTGATCGCAAACTTAAGGCCTCGATGAACCACAACTCTGATTAGATTCTTTGTAGCGAGGATTCAAAAACAAAACTTTGCTTATGAATTAATATCGAAAGCGATTCAGAACATCTTTGCGTGGAGCTGAAGCATGGCTGTCACAAATGGGTGCAAGATTCTACGTCTGCGTACCCTTTTCGGGCCATCAACCCACGGTTATCTACCCACAAAATAAGGAAGTCGGGACAGACGTAATGTTAATTCCATTTCGATCGCATTACATCTACATTATCGGAACCGTCATTTCGAATGTTGTTATAATCGGTAAGAAATCAGAGTGGTTTTCTCACTGACCCGCCATTGAAAGATGGTTGCTTGTTGTTATTCCATTTTTTAAAGCATTTCCCCCGTTTTCTGAAGAGCCAAATTCGCACTTTTGATTCGCGCTCCTCTTTTGGCCAACTCTTCCAAAATTTTTTCAGCAAATCAGAAAGAGAGAACATTGGCAAACCCTGGATGGGGAGTGGCTGCTGCGGCTGCTGTTCGGCACAAAAATTTCAATTGCCTCGTGACATTGGATATCACAGGCAACGTGCTTGTATATGGATATAATCAGCGCAGCGTAACGGTGAGTCAGAGAGCCCGTTAAAGCATTTTTTGTGAGGAGCTTAGGTCCTAGGTAAACCTTAAATTCATCTCTGCGCACATGGCCGCAACGCTTAATTATTGACTGCTACCTTCTATTCTATTTTGATGAATGGTACTGTTTTCGAAATTCCTGGTGTCTGAACAAACCCCGAGTAGGCGGAGTTTGTTCGAATAGCGACAGTAGCTTTTTCAAAAAATCGAGCCTCAGCTGGAAACACTTTAACCCTTTGATGACAATGGCACCCGCTGGTGGTGCATGGGACAATGGCATCCAATTTTGGTTGCTACCATACTTTCTTGTTTCTTACCAATTGCTGAATTCAGTAAGCTAGTGAAAGAATTTTGTCCTAGGATAGTGCCACCTACGGTTGTGTGCCAGTAGCGCGTGAAAGGAGGGGAGCGTGGCCCCATGGCCACATCACGTCGAAATCCGCTTTGTCGTCAAAGGGTTAATTACAGTCCCAGGACTGGGTGTCACCTTTAAGTCACTACGTCCTTCTCCTCCCCCAGCTAGAACGATTGGAATATGACAATAGTTCTCTGGAACTTATTGTAAATAATCGGCCACAAATTACATGAATTTGCGTTATGACTGCACAAACCCAGATGATTAAGTGTTCCTCTTTACTTCTTATGGCGAAGAAGGACGTAGGTTCGAAAAAAACTGCACATGTTTCATAGGGACTTTTCCAGAAACCTGAGATCACCCCACTTTTATCGTTCAAAACGTTTTCGTATGCTACATATCTGGCAGTAACTCTCTGTGGGGAAGTGCTTCTTATTGGTATGCCCTTTAAAAAATACCACCATAAATAAATCATTCTGATCGTTATTTTTCCAGCGGTGAAAGGTGTCGTGGGAAGTGTGGTAGTGTACGAGGTTCCAGTGAAAAATATCATCAACGAACTCAGTGTCTAATATGCGGGTTATGTTCTTTTCTATCTAGTCTTTGATGAATGTTTCAAGGTAATTAATTCCACTGTATGACCTTTCTCTTGTTTAATTTATTATCGCAAACATATTTTATTGTTAATTGGAACTGAAATATAAATTTTTCAGTTACGCTCTTTTATTTTGCACTATGTAACTATTGCTTATGCAAAAGTACTGCTATAAAATGCGCCATAAACTGAAGGTGCTCTTTAATCATACAGTTCTATTAGAAATTATACAAAGTTCTTGATACCTATCGTAGACGGGAAAAGAATAAATGCAAATGCATAAAAACAAGAAAAATAACAGATTTTGAAAGCTTAAGAGAGAGGGTGAGGTGGGTGGGAGATGGGGGGGGGGGGGGGGGGGAAGGGATATTGTTGGGTTGTCTACCTGAATATCGCCTCCAAGATTCATTGAACATAGTCGGTTTTGCGTTGCTGGTTACATGACAATGGACATGTGTGAGCCCTCTGTAGCAACCGTGTTGGCAGTGCTGGGCATAAACAAGCGCCTTTCCTGTTCGTTCCTATTACGTGCTAAATTGACCCAATAAATTCTGCACCTCGGAAGCACTCAATACTGCGTCCCTCCGGTAATTCATACTAGACTGTTCTGGGAGAGTAAGAGCATGAAGGTGTACGTCGACAAGTCGACTAGTCTTCGTAAGGCAGTTCACGGTAGTTTTGTTAGTCAGTTTCGGACGGACGACTACTCTGGCTCGCGACAGGGACGAATGGAGACGTTGCCGGCGCCCGCTTGAAGAAATCGATAATCACTGGGACGACCTTAGCGGGACGACAGGGTGACAGTTTTAGAAGAGTAATGGAAGTGATCTTCATAATAATGCAAAAGTGGCGGAGACATGCCTTCGAAAAAGAAGTAATATCAGGGCCTGGATCTGAATGTAGCGAAAAAACTGCATGCAAGGAATAACTGGACGAGCTGTTTGAACGCGTGCGCCATTACATAAAGCTGGCTGCAGTACACTGCCTGTGTGTAAGTTGTGAGTCTCGATTGCCGGTTTTGGGAGCTCTTATTACGGCCTATCTTGCCTGTTTTTCGGCCCAACAGCGTCTATCCTTTAATCTATCCCTAAAGGTCGCAGGTCATCCTAAGCAGAAATCTCAGAAACCGACGTCAACGTGAACTAAGCCTTTAATGAATTGTTTGAATGAGCATTCAGAGTCACCGGTTTTCTTAATAGAATGGCATGCGATATAGGACCTACAGCAAGCACAGCTAGCTGATGCAAGCCCGTCATTTATCCTTCATTTTTGCCTTTTATGTCCAAGCTAACGCAATCGTGGGATCCGTCACTTTTTTCACAAGAGGTTTTTGAAAGTTTATGGGGCTCTACATGGCCATTTACTTAGCGCCATTAATTTCATGGTGCTCTTGAAGTACAGAAACCATCCATTTGTTCTGTCGTGAGCTGAAGTTTTAACGAGGCTTTCACGTTCCGCTGCTGACCCTGTCTCCAGCAGACCACTTATTCCACTTATTTCAGTCTGGGCATGAGGGGGGGGGGGGGAGGTTCTAGCACTTCTGTCTGTCTAGGACACCTTTTTATTCGTCCCACCTTTGAGTACGATTCGAACTCATTCACTGTTCCCTATTTACACAGTCCTCAGTCTCTGTAAGGTCTCTCCAGCCGGTCCTCTTCTCTTGCCACAAATTTTACTCCTCCAAAGGCACCGAATGCGCCCTTCAACTTCCACTCCCTCTCCGCCCACTCATCGGAGTATGTGTTTGGCTTCATGCACTACTCTCAGTCAGAAACTCGATCCGGTCAACTTCCCATTTCCGCACGGTATTATGGGGCTGTTTTTTGATTTCTGCTATCAGACTGATGTCATCGGTGTTGCTATTCTCAGCTCTCTCTCTCTCTCTCTCTTGTTTCCCTTTACTCTATCGCAAGGGTTCAGATGATGGGGAGAGTAATCCCACACATTTTTACTGGGTATCTGGTGTGCTAGCAAATGAAAAAGTGGCAAATAATGCCGTTATCATTCAAATAGCTCTTGGTCTCTCATGTTGACCGATTGCATCTTTAGAGGGTGACCAAGAGAGTTAAATGCATTGCCTTGGATGGATAGAGGTTCCATTTTTCGCTCAACCGCTTCATTTTTAATTCAAACTATAAAGCCATTCAATGGCGTAGGCTCCACTCTGAGAAATTTTCAAAGTTGCTCACTTCCGGAGCATCTCCAGAAAAATAGAAGCCAGGCTGTAACTCATTCACTTCACTGTGGCTCTGTCGCTGAATGCTTCATTACTTAATCCTACAGACAGCTCTATAAGCCCATTTGAATAATGGAAGTCCGGTCTCTCTTGAAATTCTCCAAGCTTTGTCAACCAACCAGAATATTAGCAACTTTAAAGGCACAGTTCACAATAAATATGGTTTCTGAAATTTCCCTATGATATTAATTCGAAGCCCCTTCTTATACCACGACTGTCGTTATAGGGTTGAAAAACGTCCTGAATAGGACACAATAAGGAATCAGAGATAGTATCTCGTGAATGCCACACCCATAGTGGACGAGTTTCAATAGCGTTGTAGAGGCTGCACTATGCCAAGATACTCCCATGTAGAAATTTCTAACAATATACAACAATACGATAGTAAAAAGCAGTTTCGGACAGTTTCGGCTTGATGTAGCTCTTTGCGCAGTTGGAACAAGTGGAATCTCGTCCAAACAGCCCTTACATGCTATTCCGTCAGTGTGACCTCGTACAACCTCTATTTCCACTGCTTTGAAAAGTCCTAGCTTTTCGCGAAGTAGGCGGATTTTCTCGTTTTCGTCGCCACTGATGTACTGCTCTACATCAACGCTTCCATTTTTCAGCTAGAAAAGGGCACCTAAAAATTATCGTGAACTGTGCCCTTAGGTACATATTTGGCCTTTGGCACAGGTTTGGATGTTAGGTAAACCAGTAAATCACAGTCCTTTAGTGTGGATCATACTGTTTCTGAGGTGCGTTCCGCATTCGACTTTCACTTAGAGTCTCTATTAATGCGAGTGTGGTCTTCACAATAATTTACGGTGGCCAGCCGATGTACAGTTAAGTGTTTTTGTACTCGCAGACCAGTCTGTTGATTGATCTCAGTGAGTGGAATGCTTCATCGACCTAGGCGATTACGAACCCGTGACTCGATCCAGGATCATGCATAAAATAGTCCGCCAGCTGGTACAAGACCCCCTGAACCCTCTACGCTAAGGCCACTCGAGGGGAATAAATGATGAGAACCTGTATGAAAATGAAAGTGAAAATAAAAAAATAAAGTTCATCAGTTTTTTCAATGCTAGTGACACCTGCCCACATCCCTTCGTGCCAGTTCTGAAACTGACTGTTCGTGAACTTTCCATCTTACACAGGATCAAAACCACCAGGTGATCCCGAAAGATCCGAGCGTTCGTAAGCTTTCTTTTGGTTATCCATACATACGATCACGTTCGAAAAACTTTCCAAGAATTTCGGAGGATACGGTATGAATTTGTAGTCCTAATTTGTATCGGCAACTGGAAATGTACTTTTGAAATGAAGTCAGCATTGTTTTTTTCTGGAAGTAGCCAAAAAATGCAATCTCCAGTATAATCATTTTGTAGGTAGCTTTAGAATGCAGACGCCACGCTGATTCTCATTAAAATATGTATCCTGGAAGTATGTCTGGTTTGGTTTTCCATCTGCTGCTATATCTCACATTCTCCTTTTTAATACCTAGCACAGAGGCATTCGAATGAAATGCTCAAGTCAGTGTTTCAGCTTTTCTAGAAGAGGATGCTTCAATCCAACATCAGTGAAGGAAAAAAGGGCATGGGAAATTGGCTCTTCCTAGGGATACAAGTTCTGGGCGTTTCTATCAACTATCACTTTACCACCTCGTCATCATTGGTCCATAGTACTTATAGAAACCTAATCAACAACTTTAAATAAGCTATTGTGGACCATTAAGGCGCGACTCGAATTTGAATTACACGTACAGGGAGAGGTAAAACTATGGTGACCAAATAAAGAGGGCAAGTCGTGTTCCTCGAATGCTGAGGAAAACACTGCCTAAAACTTTTATTCGTATCTGATTCACTATGAACCTGCATTCCTTCAACTCACTTAAAAATTTTGCCTTTTCCGTAACGGTCTCGCCTTGTTCCACCATATTCCTATAGGGTATTAGGAAAGAAACTGTCAACTGTCCACAGATGTAGATTCTTTTTTCTAGACTGTTGTGGCAGTTTTCATGGTAATATTACAAAAGGGTGCCTGCTACTTGCTGGCTAAGATATTGCGCATAAGAACCCAGAGATTGTTATATGGTCGACAAAATCGTGGCTTAATCTCGACTCTTTTTCCCGGTTTTCTTGAAAGGGCTTACAAGACCAAGCACATGACACAAGTTTCATGGATTTTAGACGATGATTTTTCAGTCAAATTAAATGCTTCTAAAAACGTTGCTCGCATTCCTTTCACGAAACAAAGAAGAGTATTTGTATATTCTGCGAAAAGAGATTTCATTCTGGGCTCAGCCAGACTTTGGCGCCAATAAAGGTGTTGTCATTGGAGGAGTGGTCTTGCCTACGAAGCCATGGTTTTCTAGATGTATTGCAAGCAAAACTTCCTAGGTTTCATCCCCCTCTCAGTTGGCAAGTCCTCCAACTGCTTGATTTAGCCGCTTAGAACATCCACAAATCCAAGAAATGCCCAAAATATTACAGCAACCTCCGTCCTGTGAAGACGGTTTTCCAAAAACCTTGGAACAAGCTGGACGCCTACTCCCCTTTTGCCATGAACAACGACTTTCTCAAACGTCCTCGAGCCAGTGTCGACGTGCGAAGAGATCGTGCCAAAACAGTACCCCTCTTAAGTTTTTCTTGGGAGACCGAAGCAACAATGCTCGTTCTTCCATTTCATCTCAAACAATGGTTTTACGCAGCCTTTTACGTTGCTCTCATAGTTTTGCCTCACCCTGTAAAATATAAAAATATCAAGAGATAAGAAGATACAAAAAACAGTTGATCGATCACTATCGGCAAAACTCTCTTTTTTTAGGATAAGCCATGCAAGTAACTCTCATTTGGGAACATAATAGCATCCCACGAGCGCACGGTTGGGTGGTGGCTCACGTCGTATTTTGTGCTCTTAGACGAATCCGGTACCTATGATCTCAATCATAGAGGACCCAAGGCTTCGGAAGTTCTGCAAGGATTTAATACCCGTATCGCTTATGTGATAGCGATTACCGGTGTTACAGGCCCGGCAAACATAAACTGTCTACAAACTCTCAAGAACTGGGATTATCTTGGTTTTCCTAATGATCTGCTTATTCCTACATTCGGGGTGGAATACATCAAAAGCCGAGTAACAAGGCGAAATTTTATAAAACTTGAAACGGAGGCCTACATAAATCGACAGAGTCCGAAGGGGTTGTTGAAAATACCAAAAGAGATCAGGGCCAGAGGCATGAACACAAAAAATTGTCACCTAAACCTCCCAAGCAATTCTGCCTACCACGGTTCCCAAGCAATGGGTGTTTGTGGGCTGGTTCCCTTGAGCACGTTGATTTCCAACTTTTGGTAAATCCACAAAACAAAAACTTTCATGCCAATTTTTGACTTTTATCCCAACAAACGCTTGATTACAACTAGCATTTACGATTGTTTATTGAAGACGAAATGAAGATATCATCCACTATTGTTTATTGAAGACGCGCGCCTTTATTGGAGACGCAACGGCTTTGGGAGTAAATTGTTTTATTCTCAGCCAAAACTTCATCTTCAGGCAGACGTTGACTGTTTGCTACTCGGTCAGAAGATCCAGGTAGTAGCGATTTTATTTCTATCACTGTAGCTAAGCCTCAACACCATCGAATTTCAACTTAGCAGTCCATCTATCTAGGGAAGCAGCCATTTTTGATACGAGGCTTTTTTTGAAATAGATATGCCATTTGAGGTATTCGAAACAGAACTTGTTGAAAGATAAAACCTCCCCAGGCGGGATGAGAATCCCAATTTCCTCGAAGGTTATCTCTCTGGGAGATTGGAGCCTTAGAGTATCAGGAGTGGTAGCAAATTTACGTTTACTACAGCATTGCACCAATTTTGGCGACTAAATAGGCCATTACAGCAAATACTTCTTAGAAAAGAAGTAAAAAAAATGTTATGTGGCTCCATTATAGAGCTAACAGCCACAGTGGCTCGATTTGCGTCTCAACCTACACAACTTCCCCTGCCTATACCTACCTTTTTACGCTTTTTTAAATTTATTACTATATTTGTTTACTAACTGCTACTCCATACTACTGCCCTTACCATGGTAAGGTATCGAACGGACAGACATATAGACAGAGATGAATAACGACAAAGCGACAAACAAATGGACAAACCAAGTCACTGTTTTGTTCCATATCACCTATTCATTTACTCATTAAAAAGTCAAGAAAGCCATTGAGCGTCTTAGAGCAGACGGTGGGTAAAGGAGAACGGAACATATCCGCAACGCAGTTTTATTCCTGGAGCGACGGAATGTGATTCTCCTCTGTTCATACTTGCGAGATTTGCGAGACCTTCCTTACTGACGCTATAATGCTGTTGCAACCAATTCATGGGCCTTAAACTTGCACTTTAAACTTACTTGTTATTCACTTTGTATAATACTGCACATGCGACAAGATTATTAATGAATTCTTCGGTAGACGCTGTTTTAAACTTCTGAGAGCACCTGTCCGTACTTGATGGTAATTTCTGAACACTTCTTGGCCATTCGTAACAAGCCACCTATTTTACTGAACATAAGTAGTAACCTCGAACTCTCCTACAAATTCCAGACACCCATCGAAGGTGGAAGATGTGAAGCGACCAGAAAAAATTCAAATTTCTGATCCCATCCGTGAAATCTAGCGTTTCATCCTTTCGGTTCATAAGTGCACGGATCCTCTTCATTGAAGGATCCCTAACCGGTCGCTGGCGAGGCTACGTGGCGCGACCTCGGGGATGTGTGGGCCAAGTCATAGTCAGATAGATAGGCCTCATTCCAGTAAACCCACATAAATTTACCTCACCTCATTCCCCTGAACTTGATTAGCCCCGATAGCAGGGAAGGACTGTGCGGGAGAGGCTTGCCAAAAATTAGGTCCGTAGTAGGATGCTCAAAAACGCCTGCATCGAAAGTGTGTATCGACGATCCGATGAATCAGGCAGTAAGATTAGGTACGGCGTTATCGGATTGACCAAGACAGGGGACACTGCCCTCTGGCTCGGCACTTCGTCTCGTATTTTACATAGTGAATAATAAAATATAAAAATTAAAAGTTTTGGTAGTAATCAATCCCGTCTGAGGGATGCGCCCCCACACTCGACTTCCATTCAAAATCGTAGCGGCGTAATAAGTGTGTACATGGCCTATTCAATGACTTGCAATGGCCAGCCGATGTACAAGTCAGTGTGTTTATCCTCCCAGACAAGTCTGGTACCAATTCGCCGACCCCGGAGAGATGGAAGGTTTGGTGCCTAAGCTGGCATCGATCCGGGATTTGAACTTTTGACCGTGCGTGTGATATGGTGCGCCACTTGCCACTACACCACCTTCGCCAATAAATAGTGGTATATAAATATTTTCTACTGATCGTCTTGTGTATGGCACAATCCCTTTGAAAAATGTTGGGAAGACGTTAGTCCATACGCAAGACGATTAGTAGAAAATGCGAAGAGCAGGAAAGATCTCCAGGACAGGTTGCAGGAATGGTAGAAGGTGATGGCGGAAAATGGCCGATTATGCAGAATACCAAGCTCAGCTAGGAGGAGAGCATGAAGTCGATTGTTGTACTGTTGTCGGTGATGACATTGAAAAGGTACAGCAAGTACGATACCTGGATTGTGATTGCTGTACCCTGTCCTGTCTTGGATAGCCGCTGATGATAGCCTGGATCAGGCTGTAAAGGCCCGAATAAGCACGGCATGTATGAAGTGGAGGGAGTTGAGTGGTATCGTCTGCTACCGACGGTGCTCCAGAATGCTCAAAGGGAATGTGAACCAGACGGTTATGTGGCTCACGATGCTCCACGGCTTCGAGTGCTGGTCCGTAGGCGAAAATCGTAAAAGACAACTCAATTGAACTCCACTGGAATCAGGATGCTGAGATTGGCCTATGGTTGGACTCGGCTGGACCGAGTCACGACGAGGACACCAGGGCAGCCATGCAGACGGCTCTACAGTGAGCCACCCCTTCTGCAGCAGCTGCTCCCCTACCATCCAGTGCTTCCTTTTGCCTTGTAGTCAGGCCGTGCTGACGTTTACGGTGAGCCACCCCTTCTGCAGCAGCTGCTCTCCTACCATCCAGTGCTTCCCCTTGCCTTGTAGCCACGCCGTGTTGACATCTTCAGTGAGCCTCCCCTTCTGCAGCAGCTGCTCTCCTACCATCCAGTGCTTCTCCTTGCCTTGTAGCCAGGCCGTGCTGACATCTACCGTGGGCCACCCCTTCTGCAGCGGCTGCTCTCCTAGCCAAAAATGGGAGAGCAGTGTCTAAGATGGTACAGGCATGTGCCAATACGGTAGACATTGTATTTCGAAGCAGAAGAAAAGCAGACGAAGCCCTGAAGAAGAGATGGAGGACTGCGAACAAGAAGGAGCGGCCGAATCAAGGTAACGGCAAGAGGTGTCGTAGGTAAAAGCAGGTGGAGAGAACTTCCGAAAACAGCCAACCATGCGACCGACTTTTCCATCTTTCCCCCAGAGAGGAACTGGGGTAAAGATAGAAAAGTCTGTAGCTCTACCGTTGTTCATCGTCGAGAAGTCAACATGATGAATGGCCTGGTAATTGAACTGAACAGAACGGAACGAGCGCTGGGCTGACCACTCGAGAGTACAGTGATGAAGACAATAATAACAGAACACGGGCTCCTTGCCCATCTTCGATATTGCCCTCCCACGATACATGCTTCAGAGACTTCTACCCTGGCAAGCTGAGCATGCAATCAGCGTCATTCAGCGGATTGTGAAAAGGACAATCCTCGTAGTTTTCCGATACATGCGATTGCAGAAGGGAATTCGAAGTTCCGAGCTCCGTCAACAAAAGAAGATTAGGAATGCTGTTGCCTACGCCAACGAAGCGAAGATGTGGTGAACCAGACACGTCATGCGGTTCAGTTGGATCAATGCGGTTACTGACGGGATCCCTCGAGACGTCAACGAACGCCATGGCGGTTGCTAGCGTGTTGGTCAGTTTCCTCTGCGGAGGCACTGAACATAGAAATAGTATGCCCCGCGTTTCTTGAGCGATGAGGGGCTGCGGGACTCCTTAGCTCGATATAGGGGCAACTGAAGACGTTACTGGTGCACTTTCCACCAGATCGAGGAGCAATGGCAACAGTCCATGAGTGCCACTCAGAAGCATTTTTGGAATTCATCTACAGTGGTAATAAGCTGCGTAAGTTGCCATTCATCGATGCTACTTCTGTGTAGTGCGACTCGAGAGAAATAAATACCAGCTGGAGCTCCCCAAGCGTTAGGGGAGTGATGGAGAAGAACTTGATTCCACGGACCAGGTAAAAGAATTTATGGATTTGATAAAAGTGAAATCTCAAGTAGAACACTTTCGTCAAATAGTCCAAAGTAAGTTTCGGCTTTAAACAAAGAGTGGTAGTTCGAAAATTCAAGAGTTCAAAATGCATCCGAGTGATTCCGCAATCTAAAGCAAAGTCGAGTGCATGGCGTACTAACGAAGTACCTTTGGCATTCAACCAGGCGAAATTATTATGTAAACGAGTTAGCAGTTTGAAAGTGCTTGTAGAAAAATTGACAATTAAGATGGTAATCCACCTGAACGCTTATGGAGCCACCGCTTTGATCTCACAGTCAGACTTACCACGCTAACCGTGAACGCCATTCATACCATTTTCAGCAGTCCCTGATTTATTTCTCCTTCTTTTCTTCCCAGTACCTTCCACAGCAGCCCACTCCCCTCTTTTTTCAGCAAACCTGAAGCCCATTTCTAGTCTGAACCTACACTGCAATTACATCTTCTATCGTTTGCAAGTAGGCCGTTATCGTTTTCAGCAGTTGAACTCGTTATTTCAAAGTTAAGTTCGTCTTCTAAATGATTAAATGGATCGAGAGACGATGGCTTACGAGTGAGCTCGCCTTTGAAAGTCGGTAATTTTCTAGTGAGCCCATAAATTACCACCTTCGCTCAGTACATCCGCTTTTTTTTTCGTTAAAACATTCCGCTTGAGTTCCTTCTGGTAAGATTGGCCTACCATTAAAAAGAATTGAGAGTGAGATAAATTTACTGAACAGAACACCGACGCACTTCCGATATCCAACGATTTCACTTCGTCACGCACCAGCGCAAGGGCGGCGCTTAGGCCTCACGGATTTTTCAGTAGCCCGCACTCAAAGTCGTCTCCATTTGTTTATTTCGTTTTTTTTTCTGCCGAACAGAGAAATCGAGCGGATGATGCTTGTCCTCCTCTCTGGGCGATGCCTTACCTCTTCGATGTCCATTTCGAGTAAAGATAGTATTCGGATTATGTGATTAAACGTCACCCGATATATCCAACTTTCTTTCTTCTTCCGAACCGACCTGCATCCATTTAGCAGACTCCTGAAGGCTTGCAGGTTCTGTTTGACCGAGTGGGATTCCATCTAGGATTCAATTCTAGGCTTTGAAATCTTCTGGCCCTGATAGGCACTTCTTGCCTTAGCCGGAGCTGATAAGATGGTGTGACCGAAGCTCCCTTTGAGGTCCATGCTAATGAGCTTCGGCCAGACCAACTAAGCCTTCCTTTCTCTTGCCTGGCAAGATGAATATACCTGCTCTACAATCGCCTAGCCCTTCCTAGTCATTGCCGTTCTAAAATAAACCCTAGGTTGGGAAGCGTATTTTTTCATTAGTATCGGGCAACTGAAGCCAAATTTGTATGGGAGCACAGGAGGACTGTGTTCACCGCTGCAGTATAGTGCATGGATCGAAGACGGGTTCAAACGACCCTACAATTGTGAGTGGTTGTCGAATGCATGAGCGCAACCTAGCAAGGGACTGTTTCACATTGTTCATGATAGAAGGCTTGATGTTCACCAATTCCATGAAAACTTCGCTTCCATTCGTATTCGTGTGGTCTTCCCAGTGGTGGTAGTCCACTGACGGCATTATATTATTTTCTATTATACTAGATGGTATAACTAAAAGACATAAGTGTAATGAAAGATAAGGCAAGGAAAGCGGGATGGTATAATATAAGCATTTTTTTGAATCTATTAATTAATGCACCACCTCATACTGGCTCACTTTCTTCCAGTCTCCTCAATGGGAGTCCATTTTGTAGGGGATTTGAGGAAATTCATGCGATCATTTGTCTCCTAAGCCGCCAGCGTGCCACCGTCAGGCATCGGAGCCGGCATTGTTGAAAGATTACTGTGAAGTTTTGGGTGGCCGATTACTTCAAGGGGGGGGCCGATTGATTTGAGATGATCTGTCAGGTTTGGGAGGTTATAAGGAACCAGCTGTAAAGGGAGTAACACAACTACGGGAGTACGGAACGAGAGAGCCCAGTAGGGAATAAATGGATCGATTCTCCAACCGTTTAGGAATCATTTCCCACCTATGACTCCGGACATTGTGCTAATTTGGGCTCCCATTCGAACAAAATGGTTAAGCTTCCATATAGAATACATCAATTCACACAATGCGGCGCTTATTCAATAGAAAAATGAGAAAACCGCAGAAAAGTCGAGTCATCAATCATAGCCTCTGGAAAAAAGAATTGATCCCTATAGGTGGCACCAGCAGGAAGACTAAAGCGCTTAGAGGTAGGGTTACCCGGTCATTTCTGGTCAGTGACGGGGGTCTGCTGTGTTACTCGAACTTCCGCTTTCGTGCAAGCTATCATCACCCACACACACACCCGTGGGGTGATATCATTCCGTGAGTGTTGTGTGCAACTACTCTCTGATACCCAACATTTCCGATTCAAATACGATACTCCATTAACACATCGGAAACTGCTATACCTATATAAGACTGGACAAAAACGGAAGACAACACTCAAGTCATTCGTCGCCACTTCATCTTCAGCCTATCTACAGTAAGACTTTTTCATGGAAAAATATTTTACTGCAGTTTCAGCTGTTCATTTCATATTCCTAGCTATCTCACGACACCGCTTGGTTTCACTGCTTCCTGTAATATCGCTTGGATGATCCTAGTTTTTCATATTCCTGAATGAATCAATGATTTTGGGCAGTCCCCCACCCCCAGAGCTCCAGACGCTCCAGCAAGTCACTTATAACCAATCATCTCGAAATAATTTGACGGCTAACTAGGGGGTATGAAGCATCTCCGGGTGAAGCCAGCTGTTTCTAGTCGAAGGATGGAAATAGACCCATTCAATGATGTGGGATCCCCGATAGCGTCTCTGGCCATCAAATCATTTATTTTCTACGAATCCACGATTTATCTCAATGTCTGGGCTCTAGAAGCCAGAGGCCTGCAGACCATTTGGCTAATAGGGACCTCGGCTAAATAGCGACGGCTCGCGTCATTACCGTAATGCGAACTGGATGACTTAATCTAGTGATTTCAACTTCTAAACCAAATTCAATTAAAATTTTCTAAGAATTTCGACGTATATGGAGTAAGTCAGTTGATAAATTCTCAATAGAGCCGATGGCAGGTGAAAAGCTGATTGTAAGAGTACGTAAAAATGACAGAATTAACTGCTGAGGATCACTTGTAGAATTGAAAAGTTCATTCTGTTGCCCTAGGACAGGTGTTTTTGATCCCGCCTTTCAACTGAATGTCCTCAGCCACTTCACTTTAACCCTGTCACCTGGCTTGTCCTTCTCATGGTTGAGCCTCTATGAGCGAAAATAGCTTCTATTGTGACAAAGTGGCGACAAAGCTCTTAACGTTGATCCGTCCGAAACCACGCTTTCATCTTCCATTCAAGTAAGCAGTGACGCTCGAATGACTCGCATTGGTCAACCAGTGCAAAGGTCGATTATGTATTCTTCTTGGAGGTCCTATCTATGATTAAAAGGATAAGGGGATCGAGTCCACTGCCGCTGATCAATTTCGATTCCGGGATGCACCTCGTATTCGGCTTCCATTCAGAATTATACTGATGTTTCAAATGCGGACTGGCCTAGTACAATGACCTGTGATTACCAACCGATGTGCAAGCTGGTGTCGTATCACCCCGGACGAGTCTGCTTTCAACTAATCGACCCCAGAGGGATGGAATGCCTGGTTGGCCTGGGCCGGTACCAATGGGATTTGATCCCCTGACCACGCTTGAAGTAAACCAGAGAGCACGACATACATACGCTCTTCGACGGATTCACTGGCTTTAATGTGACGTAATCGTTGTGGATTGAGTTCCATAGGTGATTTAAGGACCTGACGAATCGTAACAGCATTACTGGCTTGGCTGTGTTCCACCGCCTTTTTCCCTTTACAGCTTCCGTAAAATAACAAAACAATAAACAATTAACATTGTTACAGCTATTGGAATTTTCTGGTCAAGGCTTTATAAAAAGATATGGAGCAGCTCGACATTGACTCAGAAGTTCGGGTCTAATTTTCAATAGAAAGCTGATTCAGGTCATAACCGCAATTTGCGCCGCCTCCCCTCGCTCTACTGCTTACTACCCAGATCAACTATGACAGCCATAAGGGCGTATCTAATTTATCATTTCTGTTCCCTGGTTCGATCCGGCTTCGTAGTTGCATAATGGTATCAATTAAGTACCCTTTTGCGTTGAGGAGGATTATTTAGAATAAATGTCCCTGGACGGAAACAGATTGACACCTTTTCCAAGGCTTACTCTCTGGAAAGTTGTGATTATGCCAAATCACATAAATATTACTCCAATATTCAGCTCAGGGTAGGCTAAGCGTGGTCCCAGTAATAGTAACAAAATGGACGAGTTTAATGGCCTTATGCTAAAGTAGGGAGAAAGGGAAAGGGAGGACGGGTGGTGGGGAAGCACCCGAGTGTTGAGTGTGTAAATCAGCGCTCCCAGGATTACTATTGCGAAACCATTTTACTAAAATTTCATCCACCAGCTCTTCGGAACCACTCTGAATTACCGTCGAAATCTACCCTTCAAATCTTGATCGAACTTTTGGTTCAACTCAAGCTCTGCGTCCCCACCTCCATCCATTCCTTCGTTCAACCAGTTGTCGCCCACCTGTACCTCTGGTATGAACTTCGGCTTATTCGGAATGTGCTTGATTTCAGGGTTATGTGGTGCGTGCTGTTCGTCTTCTCCCTGATCGCCTGCTCATTCGCCAGCTCTAGAGATGATCAGCTGTCGGAGCAATTCTGTCGTCAGTTCCCTTCACTAAATCTGTGCCGTCTACATGACACACTTCAAGGGTCTCTTGTTGAACTGCAGTACTTACTTCAAGACACCAATCTCGATTCAGGTAATGGAATGAACAGCTATATTAACCAAAGGTCGTGTTATATGAACTAGTTCATGGGCTATTTCTTCCAAGAAAAAAGATACTGAAAACTCATAAAGAGAGAATTTTATGAACTTCTGTACTTGCTCTTTATTTCCTTAAGCCATTAGCGCAAATACCAGACAGCCACTACTCAATTATTTAGATTATTAAAAGCTCTTCGTCACAGTTATTTCAGCTACTCCAACAACTTAACCGGTACGGTATTTGAGGAGGGGAAAGGGAGCAGTAGGAGGAAGTAGTCGATCCTATCCGAAGTCACTCATTTCATCAAAACATCATCTTTCATAGGAATACCTCGCCCACGTGTAAACATCTCAGAAATTCGCGTGCTCGAGACAGCTTAAATAATTAGCAGCAAAAAACGGATCGCCCAAAAAAATAGCAAAATGTCCAGACGCTGAAAACCATGGTAGGAACCACTAACGTAGAAAGTCCTTCTTTTGAAAACACTACTCCATCGGACAATAACGCGGCAACCCCCTCAATGACACTTCGTATCCCAATACAACTAGTTCAAGGGTCAAGAAAATGTCCCAGGCCACATGAAAACTAATTCAATATCTAGCCCAGGGTAGACCGCATGAGATCTCGGAGCGAAATGTTGGAAGCCGAAGGAATAATTGCTCAAATAGCCTTGATAGACGCTCGGACCAAGGGCTCAGTGTAGTTGAACTTAGGAAAACGGCCAGCCGTGTGCCTATATATTTGTTTAGTAATAATTAGTTATAAAAACCAGTCCACTTAATTTACATATAGCTCCCTATTTCAGCAGCACCAGGAAGCAGCGCTGAGAAACGCAAATCGGCGTTTGTTCGCTTCGGAAAGAGAGCAGCTGAAGAATCTGCAGTGAGTAAAGTTTCTGATCAACAGAATGAGGGCTTCTTGCCAGTATACACCTCTGATAAAGGGTCATTTCACTAAACCCTTTCCCTACTACATGAAGGCCATTCACTAAGTGTGAGGCAACGTTTCGGTTGCGATTCCTTACCACCATTGAAAGACCTCATAAAAAAACTAGACTGTATAACAACACTGAACAAAAACAAAACCCGCTCAGAGAACGCCATACATCCGCCATACATCGAAAAACTCCTATCCTTCGAATGCTTTCATTAGGGACTAATCCCAATTTTATCTCATCTACCCTCTAACTAGCTTCTAAAAAGCTTTTTCCAAGTTAAAAACCTCCACTATGAGCCAGCCACAGTAGCCCCTCTATGTACGGTAGACTCTCTACTGTCAGCGCTTCCAGTTCAGTGTTGACCTTCAAAGTAGCAATGAAGAAAAAAGTTTGTAAGTTGATCAATTCCTAGCCGGGATGCGCCATGCACTCGGCTCTCATTTGGGATCGAAGAGGCAGCTGTTCGCAGAATTCGCCCATGAGTTCTGTAAAAGGCCAGCATCTTGTCAACTGCTATATTTCGTACAGTCTAGCACCGGAATACGGGTGGTATCGCCAAAATGCAATCCAAGGACTGCGAAATACTGGCGGTGCCTCTTGCTACCACACCACCGAGCCTTGGTATTTCATGAGACCAAATGTGGAGTGAAGATTTCCCGCTCATGGGATTAGGGAATAGGAGCCGTTCCGAATAGAATTTTTATCCTCAAAATGGGCCTCACCCTCAGGAGATATTGCAAGAATATCGAGGTTTTTCAAAATTTTGGGATTAATCTGGTTCACCCTTATTCCTCTCAATTTTTCAGGAGATAGAAAAAAGAAAGTCAGCATTTGTTCGATTCGGACGTTCGGCAGAATTCGACATGCCGGAAAAGAGAAAAAGTCAATATATCCGATTCGGTCGAAAGTAGATAACTTAACAACTAATCAATAAGTGATCAGTGTGACAATCGATAATTGCGTTGCTGCATAAACACACACATACACACAATTGGGTACATGAAAACTAGTCGTGTTTGATTGAGGTTCACCTCCTTATTTCTATCCCCTTCCTACCCCCCTATATACTGTTCTCGTTATTCCGATTTCCGTTTCGATTTGTTAATCATTCACGGCGTTTTCGATCGACAGCGACTTGCAGATTGCGGTGTATTAACATCAGATATGAAAGTAGTAGAAGGTTGTTCGTAAAGAGAATAAAGTGTTCATTTCAATCGGATGTCCCATCGGAAGCCGCTACTCCGAATTCTGCAGTATCCTTCCCCTATCACTTGAACATGTTATGAGCTTATTGCCTAAATGCCTACAGTAACCCCAACAGTTTACATATACTTCATGGTTCGAATCGGAAACGCTCCCCAGGTCAGAACCAAACATTTACCCGCACCGATTGCCATCACATCAAAGCAAATATGCTCTTTCATCAGCAAATCATCAAATTTAAAGCTGTACCAGTGACTAAAGCATACCAAAACATAAACGATTATTTTTTTAAGTAAAAAAACCTGCTCCGTTAGGAACAAACCGTTTTCTTTTCCGAAAATCAGCCAAAAATCTGACTGTAACCATAAAATAGGGTATCAGTAGCTGCAGATTTAGCCGAGGAGCAATTCAAAATCCTAATTTTACCTCCTAACTATCCAAAGACAAAAAAACTGCTTCATTCAACTGGTCTGACAATCCTCCTTGATCAATTAGAAAGGATACTGAATCAATCTCTCGAAAATTACTCGGAACTTATTATTCTACTGGATGTGGCGACAGAGCAGTTCCGGGAGTATCAGGCTTTTCTGAGAAACAATGCGCATAAGCGGCCTAAGCACATGGAGTGACTCTTTCTGTTCAGAAAACCAAGAGACATCTAAAATTCCGTCAAAAACTGAGTCAACTTTTGTGGGGAAACATATTTTTTGCAGCTTCTTAACACTTCTTTACACGAACCAGTAGGAATATAATATTGTTGTCGCATGATACCACGAAATTAGATACCAAACACTCCCCAACAACTCCAAACAAGTATCGCCCAATTGGCATGAGGAAGTTGGAGAATTTTTTCTCACATCAGTAGCAGTGATACTCAAACCCGAACATTGAGTATTACAAAGAATCCCACCCATCAAGCAGGTCACGCCCACACGATAAATCATACCATTCAATCTGGCAGAAGTGCAGCAAAAAACTATAAAAATATGGGAAAAACTTCCCATCACACTTCCAAATAATCTTAGTCAAAGATGAATTCAAAGAGCAACCCACCACAAAGCTCCGGTAAACTTGTCCACTCTTCAACAAATACACAATAAACAAACAGCGACCCTAGATATTTTATTTTTGAGTTTCTTACAATTAGACCCTTACTACGATCAGAAATATTCCTTCCTATTATATGGAACTTTCTGAAGTTAGCTCAAAACTCACGGTCGATTTTTCACGTTTTAATATTAACCACATACGCAATTGGGATTTCTCTCCCCTTGCACTTTGTTTACAAATCGAATTCAGAAACAATTATTTTATTACCGCTCGTTATTTAATATCGATGTTTGGAAAAAATTCAAAAACCCACAATTATCACAATAAGGTCCCGGACTACGGTAACTACATTCAGCACCCGTTGAACATAAATAAATGAAATAAAAATAATAAAATATTATAAACAACAGCGGTACAAAATCTTAACACCTGTACTGAGTAATGTACTTATTAATCGATTTTAATAATGAAAAATACTTCCAGAAGAAAAAGAGAAAAGAGCATGAGAATGAAGAAACTATGAATACATCCCATTCACGAAATAATTACATCAAATGAAAGCAATCGCAGAAACAAAAAATCTATCAAAAAAGAGCAGAGCGTCATCGAAAAAATGAAGCCCCGCCTGCTAGGGGCGGAGCAATCGCAAATGGATGGTTGCAGTCCGCTCATATTTTCCATGGCATAATCGGATAAGTTCGTTTTGTGATATCACCACAGAGAGCACTTAAACTCCTATCAAATCGACACAGTGATTCGAGATGGTCCAACGAGCATCTTTTCATCCGTACACCACAGCTGACAGATGACTTCTAAATGTCAATTTCAGTATGACTGCAGATAACATCATATAATACAGTCAGAAAATCGGAGTCGCTTCTTTTGTTCGAAAGTATTTACTAACCAATTTCGTTCTTTTCAAACTTTCAAGAGTTCATCGAAACAGTACTGCGCGATTCTCTTCCTCATCTTTTTACTCTTTCTCGTTCTCCCAAGTGAATTTGACATCACGCTCGCCGATCCTAATCAAAACTGTGCCACATAGGTAGATAAACGCGTATGATTTGACCTAGAGAACTTGTACTTAAAGGCACAGTTCACTAAAGTTAAATGGCTTAAGAGAATAACAATAAGACGATTTTGTGACCTCCAAGTTTCTCTTTGAGGAGCAATAGAGTCAAAACAGCCTGTGTAGGGCGCAACAAGTGATTCAAACCCGCTTCCATGACGTTCACACCCAAAATTGGACGAGTTTCAACGACGTTGCGGGGGCAACACCACCCACAGGGGACACCTCTGTTGAGAATTCAAACGACTGGTTGCGACCTTCAGCGACTATAGAAGTAGTCTGGCCACTTTTGCTCAATGAATCTCTTAACAAATTGCAACAACTGAAATCTCGTCCGGGTATCCCTTATGCTATTTCTCATTTTAATTTAGTACAACCCTATTTCCAGTACTTTTACGGATCCCTGCAAAGCAAATTCTGCGAATTTTCTCGCTTTTCTGCATCCAATGCGCTCTCCCGCCGCCACCACTTCCGTTTTTTGACTTTGAACATCAACACGAAATTATCGTGAACTGTGCCTGCAGAGAATCGTGTTAGGGGTGCGTTTCTTAGAAATCCTATTAAAAATCCAATATCCTATTAAAATATATACATTGCGCTGTCCGGCGGTTGTTTTGAATCCGTTGGGATGGTTTTCGGCAGAACGAAACGATCCGGATCTTGTTCATAGCCACGATTCATCACCACAGCATCCAGCAATAGTGATAGCATGGCCGCGATGAATAGTTGACTGCAAGGTACAACATTACTATCGGAATCACTTAGTTCAGCTTGTACGTCCCGGAAACACTATTTATGAAGACGCTGAGTATAGTATAAAGAACTTGGCCTCGTGAAAGAACGAAATCCCTATTCTCGCCTTTCCAATATCATACAGACTAATTACACAAAAAGCAGTTTAAAAATCTTTCATATGCTTTCTACGAGAGATTGTCGCCCACTAGAGCAGCCAAAAACTGATTCCTGTCAAGTTACGGTAGTAAGGGATCGAAAGCCAAAATACTGCTCTTAACAAATATTAAGTAATTGGCAAGTGCAGCACCAAAAACTACCAGAGCCTATTCCTCTCGGAACTTAACCCAGTCGAGCATTTTACTATCAATAATATCATAAACAAGCGATTCTGAAGAGACACTCAAAAGCAGAACTCGAGAATTGTTAAAGAAGAGTCAGCAAAAATGATTCTGGTGGTTTGACATTTTAGAACTAGAAAGAATGAAGAAAATTGGGGTAAAACTCACACCACGATGAAGACCATCAATTTGAATTCGCCTCCTGGTGTAGGGAAAAATGCCAGAATAGATAACGAAACGAAAAACGTCAATGGAAGACGGACGAGAGCGAGAAGAACAGAACGTTGATGCAGATATGGCAGTACTATTGCCTTCAAAAAAGAATTAAACAGATGTTTAAAAAGCAGTTTCTCAAGCCTGTAAAAAACGTTTTTCGTTCACCTGTAAAGCTTCCATCGATGGATTATAAACCCCATAGGCCATCTCAAACACCACCAGACATAAAAACACGCGTTCGAAACGAGTGGCGGTCCAATCGCTTTGTGCATATGGCAGTTCACGTATGCTGAACGATACGAGAATTTGACTACAGAGCTTTTCGAAAGATAAATCACGAGAAATTGGAAAATTGCTACTCACGCTACAACGAAAACCAGAAAGGCTATAGTCATAGACAGCAACAACAGCCTTGAATTCCTCATCCTCTTCGCGAGCGAAGAAAACAACAGCAATCCGGCTAAATACGATGCAACAAACGAGGCGTAGATTACACCCAAGGCGTAGACGCTGCAAACGAATTGCTATGCAAATAATCTATAGTTTTAGTATAACAACTAACGCAAAAGATGGCAGATTCAACAATTCTCATCAATCAAATTTTCCGGAACATGCCACACTGGTCTTTAAATCAGAATTACAATGGCTTTTGATGCCTGCCAGTTACCAAGCTTTCTCCTCTTTTCTATGTCTTGCGCTTTCAAATAGGTCTTCGCCTTATTTCTTCTCTTTGTTACACGAAGAGAAATTGGTTCGTCACTTTGTACTCAGCTTGAGAACTCCGATAATTTCGATAATTATCTATTACCCCTCATTACTTCCGGTAACAATTTCAGAGCGGCAGGCTTGGAAGCTCAGTTGCAATTCGACGCAGACTCTTTGCTAACCACATTCAATTTCAACCCATTACTCTCTCCAAAATCTTTCCTGTAAAGAAAAAAGTGAAAAATCGTAGCTACCTTTTCATGCCGCTGTGTTCAGCTCGAATGAAAAGTGGAGCCCACACAAAAACGAACATTTGGGAAGCCATCTCAGCACAGCAGGACGTCACACTTATCACAAATGCCATCGGATTGGAGCGTATCACCTGAAAACTCAACAAAGTTCAAGTATAGGAAGGGAACCTAAATTGATTTCCTTGTTGAGTCCGAAACAACAAGTAACTACCGCAAACTGAACCCTAACAACTGCCTTAGACCCACTTAAAACATATCAATGGGCATTTTTAAAGTGAAGATTGGAATCACCAGTTCATCTAGGCATAAATGAGAGTACAAGAAGACGTTTAGAGACGCAGAAAACACTGTTCACTTCTCTTGTAACAAACATCACTTTTTTTGATGAGTGTATTAAAGTCTAATTTAAGGGCTTACCGCCAAAGCTTTCCCAATCACGTTTTTGAACGGCAATGGTGCATCCACTGAGCGATTTTCTTGCCATTGTGATGTGATAAAAGCCCCGCCTTAAATTAATCACAATTCTATGGAAGAAGATATTTTCGAACGGAGAACACTCACCAATTACCAAAGACGCAATGGATAGAATATACGGCAACACGATCACTTTTGATATACCGACAACAATATGTGAAGTGATGCCAGCTGTGACTGCTAAAAAGCCGGCACCTAAGGAAAGCATCAAGAAAGTTGACTGAATCCATTCGGGCGGAAAATCGAATGCAATTTGATGCTCATCCACATACCTAGAAGAGCTAATCTTTATAAACGAGTAGTACAACTGTGAGTAAAGCGTTGAGTTATGAATGAAAAAAGGGACTTTCATTCATGGTTGGTGATACCATGCAAATTTTATCAATACAAGTTAATTAAGCCACTGATTGCAGACTGATTTCTGTTCGCTAAGAGATCTAGTAACAGCTTTACAAGCTAGAACGGTGAGAAGGTTCAAATACTTCGGCTCGAATCCATTCGAGCTCCAGTACTTAACGGCATCCACTCTTTTTAAGAATGAAAAACAAACAAAAGTTTGCCATAATACCAGCGTAAATAAAACATTCCTAAACCTACCACTGGTGGAACGGACTCGTGACAAGAGCCGCAAAAAGACCATCGAGTATACGGCCAATAAAGAGAACCACAAATGATGTACTAAGTTTACAGCCACAGCCAAACACTCCAGCTGTGATACACAGAAGACAAAGGGCTCGACGACCTTAACAAGAGCAATGCTCAAAACTAGACCGAAATAATTATGAGAGTGCTTCACTCACCGTATCTTGCCGAAAGGTGTACGCAGTAGAAACTGAAGACCATGTTAGAAATGAGGCCAACCACGTACAGAACAGCGATTTGCGAAGGCAAGTAGTGGAGATCATAGAAAAACGCATAGAGGTACGGACCCTGAACGCACAGCTTCTCTATGCAAAGCTTTTCATTTTAATTTTTTTCTATTATAGCTCTTTAGGAACGGAAACGGGACACATCCACCTCTTTCAGTGGCTTGGTCAAGAATGGTTCAGGTAACAAATTCTTCGGGAAGATAAAAAACACCGACTACCTCAGGATAAAGACACTTGGGCGGGTTCCAGAAATACAAATGCTTGACCCTTGCCAGTGAAGGATCGACCAAACCAAAACTTGAGAATGTTTTTTATTCTTCACATTTCTCAAACAGCCATAGACCTATTATTTCATTCGAAATGTCTCTTGGCTGATAGGGAATTGATTCTGAAGTCATCCTTTTTTGAAAACACAATTTCAATCTGAGATTTTTCATTAAGAAGCGGCTTTTTTAGCTTTGTCATTAGACTAAGACTCTCGCCCTCACCTCCCCATGCACAAAAAACATGTCTCCGCAACTGAAAACCCGCAAAAAAAGAATAGAACCAGTATAATCCACTATGATGAACCGAAAATAGATGTAGATGGATAAATTAGATAGGCATGCACATGAATAGGGCCAGAATAGTACGAGCCTGATAGGACACCTCTAATTGTTCCTTAAACTACAAAGACATGCATAAATGAAGAAAACAACAATGAATCATAAAAGCAGATGGAAAACAGACCTGTAAACTTTCTGAG
The DNA here is from genome assembly GCA_000469685.2 of Haemonchus contortus. Lineage (NCBI taxonomy): Eukaryota > Metazoa > Nematoda > Chromadorea > Rhabditida > Trichostrongylidae > Haemonchus > Haemonchus contortus. The sequence continues at coordinate 40,485,607 of LS997565.1, forward strand.
AAGAGGACTATCAGATATGGAAAGAGAAAACGTCGTTGCAGTCCACGAAATTCTGCGTTGTTCTCAGCAGCATCCCTTGGGTGAGTTTTTCGCTTTAAATTCGCCACTAATATACTGGCCCCAGCACATAATCCACACCAAATCCAAGCGATCACATGTACGTCGAACATCAATGGACCTGCCACTGGAATCAACTCAACACTTTTTCAGTTTGAAGAACAAATACTGATTTTTGAAACCAAAGATTCTTCGAAGCGCAAAAGAGTAATCATAAAACATTACAACGCGTTGAAGAAGAGAAGCATTCAACCTCAAAGCCTGCCTTCATACTTCGACGTGCGTGCCGGCACGCAGGTGGAAACGCACGTACATTTAGCGAGCGGCGTGCGAGCGGCTATGCAACGGCGTCCCTATTCAAGCGTGTGACAGCAGCCATCATCAATTTGCGGTATCGACCGGTACCCACTGCTGTCGCACAGTTGGATAGCGCCGCGGTCGCATAGCCGCTTGCTAAATGTACATCCGTTTCCACCTTTGTGCCGGCACGCACGTCGAAGTGTGAAAGCAGCCAAACAGAGCTCAAATTGTCGGCATTAATACATCCAATGCCCCCTCCTTCATGAACTGTACCACTGCCAGCTGAAGGTAGGTATGTGGGTTTCGGACTTTCAAAAAAGAAACATGGTGCCCATTTAAAGGCACCGTTTACGATAAATTTAAGGCTTCCTTTTTTGACGGTAATTGATAGAACTACTCTAGAATAAAGCGATAACAACGAAAAAAGCGCAAAAAAACGATGAACAAAAAGAAATAGAAAGGGTCAAAAAAGAGCTGGAAAGGGGGGTTGGACGAGTTTCACATTGGAAGAACGGCGGTTAAGGGAGTGTTCGGGCGAGTGCACGAAGGCGACGCAATGTCTGCAATAGCAGACAACACATCCAATTTGCCTGACAATCTGACTCGCAGACTCTGGCAATTTGCCAACCAGCTTATCGATTTTTCACCAACTTCGCTCCAATGCGAAAGTGGTGAACGGCAATTAGATTTCGTAGTCAGCCTAGCGAGGGGCGGAGGGCGACCATGGCTCACTCTCCGGCTCCTTATTGTGCCCTATCCAGACCGTTTTCCGACCTCATTCCTGCACAAACGGTAGAAGAGGGGGCGTCGAATTCAAACCATGTGCAAATCTCCGAAACCATTTTTTCGTGAACAGTGCCTTTAACATAGGATTCAAGTCCTATGGGAGACCAGCCTTATTGTTCACACTTTAGCACTTTCATTATAATATTCACATCCGAAGCATGAGAGGGAGCAATAATTAAAGAACAAAACTAAATGTTTTGTGAACGTGGCTATGGATCCTTGGAGGGCGAGGGTCAAAAAGGGAGTCACCTGTGCGAACTCGCTCAATACCCATGGTCAAAGTTAAGGTGACATCACTAGTTTGAGGTCTATTCTTTGCGGACCTATGGATCTTGCGGACCTATAGATCCAAATAGATAAATCGGGCATTTGATCACCCTTCTAAAGCGGAAATCGGAAATCGTAAATCACATGAAAGGCTGGTATTCGATAACTCTAAGGATAAAGGGTTAATGGTTTGGCATGAGCGTAAGACGTCAGCGCTTAACAATTATGTTAGTGCATACATCCTAGCGCTGAGCCAACAAGGGACAGCTCAAATCTGATGAACATACTGCACCGCTCGAGAAAAGACCCAGTACGAGGGATCTGAACAGAAGTTGGACCGATCATCAAGATGAGAAGAGGGAAAAGCGAAACCCGAAAAAACGGTCAAAAAGGTAAAACAAGAGATATAGTACAAAAAAAAGAACACGTGGTTTAACACTTACGGAGAACAACGAATATTCCAGGTGAAGCACAGAATTAGATGAATCATTCCGGAAATAGGTCACAGAGTTCGAATAGCAATTCCGACCCCGTCAAATGTGGGAATGTGAATTACACATTTCCTTTCGCCAAAGAAAAAGGACACACATTTTTGGCTATAACCGTAGACTTGAAAAAGTTGAGCGTGGTTCAAAGTGGAAGCTTCGACAACAACGAGATGGAATCTCATATCAAGTGCTGCAGTTTGGTGGATGGTGATGGAAACTTGTACCAGTTCCGAAAAATAAAAAAGCGAAATTGAAAACAGTTGAGTTCAAGGATATCAGGCAGGGTGCAAATCGGAGCATGAGCGACCCTTCATTTGGAACAAATGCCACAGAATGAGCCGCTCATGGACAATCAGCTTAGGTCATTAGAAAGTGATCTATCATCTTTCAAAAGGTACGAGCCATGAATGCGAACATTCATGAATTAAAATCGAATAAAAGACCGATCGATAGTGTTTTTAATACCAATTTGCCAACTAATTCCGGACATGAAAAATCCCAAGAACCCCCTGACTTTTTTGTGTCCCTTCATCCTCCTATTCCTCAGTTCCGTTGTTGGTACGGGAAACCAGCCATATAGTATGGCATCCATTTAGCGCCAATCCCAAAAGTGGAGCGAAAAGTGGCCAACACGCTTCAACTACAGAAACGAAAGAAATAGTAAATATAATTGGTTACAAATAGAGAATAACAGGTTGTCTTGAGCATTTAATAACCTTCACGTAAAAGATAAGGAAGAACTAAAAGTATCAAACACCACTTGCTTTTGAGAGGACAGCGCACACCAGCTTCTCGTGCAAAAAGATAAAAGACCTCACGGCGCAATGAACGATAGGAAAAGGATGACGAGGGAAGATAAATAATAAACTGCTAACGAGGAAGTGACTTTCAAAAAAGATAATCAAAGAGAAGATCAAGGGTAAGACCATATCCTACCGAACGAACCAGAAAGCATTTCCTTGACGAACGCAACAAAATGTACATGCCGTCCGTGGCAATTTGCCAACTTTTGCAGAGATTCGTTGTGGGACCTCTGTTGGCACGGTGCCACAGCCGTGGCCCCGCCTCGACTCCGATCCGCACATTTTTGGCTAGCGAATGAAAGCTTCATTAGAATAGGATAATGAAAGAAGATGGGGACGTTGATTTCATTTGAAACTAAGAACAAAAGTCGGATGCGGTCGCTCAGCATTGCCATGTTCCAATCTTCGTAACCACGACCAAGGTTAATATAGCATCACTCCTTTTCCAATCGTTGGGATTTGGTAGCTAGTTAAGGTAACAGTCAAAGTCGCCTAATTATCTGTTTTTTTTTTTGCCGGAGCGTCTTGAACTGCTTTTGTTTGTGATGAAATGGGCTTGGTAATGAATTTGAAATGGTTACCGTCATTTCAATGTCATAAAAATTTCCCCATTTGAAACCACCTGCGCTTTGGGCATCGATAATGGTAGATGTGGGTTACGGAGTTCAATGTCTAAATTGCAAATTTCTCGAGCAAGCTTCCATCCAACGCCCTGAACTTCCACCAATGACGCAGAAGGATCTTCAGAAGGCTGCGGCTTTTTAGAGATCCCTGGTTAAGAGCGTGTCACGTATTTTGCATGTATATGTGATTTAATGGGAGGATAATCCTTGGTAGTTACAAAGAAAAAACAGCAGAAGACTGCCAGTGCTTGATCATTGAAAAAATCATCTTCGTTGTGTTTCAACATAACTAGATTGTCATTGTGTTCTATTGTAGCATTTATGTAATGCGCTAGGCGGAACCGAAGTAGGATTCCTCGAAGTACCACACGACTCTGAAGATCCTTCTGCGTCATTGGTGGAAGTTCAGGGCGTTGGATGGAAGCTTGCTCGAGAACTTCGCAATTTAGACATTGAACTCCGTAACCCACATCTACCATTATCGATGCCCAAAGCGCAGGTGGTTTCAAATGGGGAAATTTTTATGACATTGAAATGATGGTAACCATTTCAAATTCATTACCAAGCCCATTTCATCACAAACAAAAGCAGTTCAAGACGCTCTGGCAAGAAAAAAACCAGATAATTAGGCGACTTTGACTGTTACCTTAACTAGCTACCAAATCCCAACGATTGGAAAAGGAGTGATGCTATATTAACCTTGGTCGTGGTTACGAAGATTGGAACGTGGCAATGCTGAGCGACCGCATCCGACTTTTGTTCTTAGTTTCTAATGAATTCAACGTCCCCAACTTCTTTCATTATCCTATTCTAATGAAGCTTTCATTCGCTAGCCAAAAATGTGCGGATCGGAGTCGAGGCGGGGCCACGGCTGTGGCACCGTGCCAACAGAGGTCCCACAACGAATCTCTGCAAAAGTTGGCAAATTGCCACGGACGGCATGTACATTTTGTTGCGTTCTTTCTTGACACTCAGGCATTAGTCAGTCAAAAACACGTACAAAGATTATTTGGAGCACAGGTTGAGTTAATAAAACACTAAAGTCAAGTGGGAAACACGATAAAAGATACTCCTGAGTAAACCAACTCGAAAACACAGAATTAATTATTAAGCTAAACTTTTATTACTATTCGCAGCAAAAGTATTGGAGTCCTGTACATTTCTAGATCCTAGTCTAACAAAAAAAAACTAAACAGTACACTAAAGAGATGGGTGGCGGTATCTCTCCCCGATTTCCCACGTCACTGGTTCCACGGCGGCTACCGTATCCTTCCGCCGGGATTTAAACCGTCCCCTTTATGGCGCACGGCTGCGCGCGATGGGGTGCGGCGAGCGCGACGCGATTTTCGAGAAGAAATGCCCGCATACTAAAGAGACAGATAATATTCAGGTTGCGGCTTCAGATTATTACTTCATATATTTTCAGATAATGCGACTGATTATGAAGAATAATACAATTGTTGCTCTTCAATGATGAGCTCTAACTAACAGGGTAATACACAGGCAAATTTTTAATGCTTAAACCAAGCATTGGCATAAAGAGAGAAGTGAAAACAAAGCGGACTCGCCATCAAAGACAGAGAACATTTCGCAAAAACAAGGTCAGTTATTGAACATGGCGTTCCTCGATGAAACGCTAATCACCGGTGGCTACTGAAGCTCGATAGCAGTAAAACGCTTCCGTGATGATAATGGCTCCTCTAGTCCTTCACCATTAGAAACTCATTATCTGACTGATCATCGACAAGGAAGAGCCTCTGTAGGATGACCCAAAATGATTCCTAAACATTCTATATCAAGTATTCGATTCATGCGATTTACAGATTCACAAAAAAAAATTACAGAGAAATTCCAATGCACATTGCAGTGTTTTGCTCCAACCAGCTACAGCCAAGTAGTTGAACACGGCTCACATCCGAGCGCAGCTTTGCAGCTAGGATGTCCGGAGTAGGAACGACTCCATGGAAGCAATCAAAGTGGGTATCGATTATGCTCGCAATCGATCCGTGCTCTCACAATTTTCCCACCGTTCTCGTTAAGTTTTCAGCGCAAGCTTTTCACTCCTAGCGCAAAATCGTGAGTTCATCAAATGACCAAACCTTCAAAGTTGAAACCGTATGAGCAGCGGATAACGTGCTGGAAAGGTCACATCCACTCCAACTGCGTGCTGAACCTACATATGCCGGCCGAACGGAAACATTTTTCAGAATGTTGTCATAAACAGTTATTGATCGGGAGAAGAAAGTAATATGTTGCTGCAACATATGCTTACTAGCTCAAGAGCCTAGTCGAAGCTCAAGCAGCTTGAGCATTTCCAAGCACCAGAACAGAAAGTAGAATTTTGAACGGAAAAAAGGTAACAGCTATGATCTCTTTAAAGAATATCAAGCGACAAAGAATTACCAGTGATTGAGATGATGGAACAGCTCGTATATGACCATTCGTTTCTCCCTATCCGGTCTTTTTGGCAGCACTTTGTGGTAGGCTGCCCAGAAATCGCTTCCATATCCGCCAAACATGTTCATAATGCCTTGCTCGAATTCTGGATCACAAAACGCACTTGCTGGGTCGAAAATCACTGAAGAAAATCAATAGCTCCACAAGATCAATAACTGCCGCAGAAGAAAGCAGGGCGTTGTAGTAGTTATAGGTAGTATAGCGCGTTGCGGGCTTTTGTAATTCAGTTGAACATTCCACTTCGAAAACAGCATTCAGTCACCATGACCGCAGTCTACTCAGGAAAACTTGAAAGCCCGGAAGAGATCAATCCCAACGGTGCAATGTCAGTCATAAATTAAGAATCACCTGGCCCTTCGCTGGTACTAGACCAATTGCCACCCCACAAATCCCCGTGCACCAATGCAGGAACCACACCGGCACATGGCGCGAGAAGTGCTGTCACCTTCCTCTCCAGTTCTGGCCACACGGATAATATCTCTCTACTTCCTTTCTAAATATTGGACGAGATGGAAATGGCCAACGAGGACAACCAGAAGCATTATGAAGGTTTTAATTCCATAATTCACCTGAATCAACAGATCAACCTGAACCTTCAATCGATTTCTGACAAAGAACGTCTGAAAAACGGGACTTCTTTGAAACGAAAGGTCTAATCAAAAATTCACCAACCGCCCAATCATCACACCAATCATTTGGTTGAGGAATGAACCCGCAGCATGTCACTGTGTGGAATCCAAATTGCTTCACACCGTTTTTGTAGCTATCACCGCTGGCAGATCCACCCACAAAGCTTTCACTACGAGCAGATTCGTTAAGGCGGTCCTCATTATATTTGTGCATTCTGCAATTTTACCGTTTACTAACAAAAATTCTCCAACAGTGAGATGACATGACCTTCATTTGGTCGTTAAAGCTTATACTGAAGAGGAAAAAAGTGCAACATGCAATATATATGACAGTAGAGTAGAGTATAAAATGTAGTATTGAGAAATGCGGTGTAAAAGTATTTTTTAAAGGGAGAGTGTAAAAAAGAATATAGGAGTCTCAAAAGTAATAATCGGATTGTATATATATATATATATATACAAAAGAACCGAACTATGTATACAGGCTACTGTCGCGACCAGAGATTTGCTTTGCCCAGTTCATTCAGGAGCATTGAGAATTCTTTTCTCTTTACGACAAGAAATAAAATTAAAGATTTAGTGCAGTTTTGCATATTCATGAAACAGAGATAAAGATAGAAAACAACGGGACCTAATCAAATATTTCTAGGAACAAACCATAGAAAAATGATTTCTCTTAGATAAACGAGTCATGCTTTTGTTTGACGACCTTGCCAATTGTGTCCCAAGTGTGACCAAGTCTCCACGATTTCCGCCACCCATTTCGATGTATTCAGTGACCAAAGCCCACCCGTGAGCTGAAGCACAAAGGAAACAGTGAATACTTTCAACGTATCAGATTACTGACTATAAGAATAAAAGATTTTTGACAAAAAAGTGAGCAAGAGATGATAAAATAACGTAGTAACATACGGAGATGCCATAAGAAAGATTTGAATAGAGAAGATTGACTGTGGAAAAAAGTGAACAAACAATCAAATAAAACAAAGAACGGTAGACTAGCATTACTGAAAAGGACAGTTCAAGGTAAAAATTCGAAGTAAGAGAAGGCAAAAAAAACTAGTCAATACAACGTTGCCAAATTCTACAAGTATGAACCCAAAGCAACAACGCTATACTTCTGACACATAGAAACGAGCAAGGAATAAAGCCTTCTAACATTAAAGCTTTACATACCACCCAAATTCAGCACATCGATCGGTTTCGGCACACGAACTGTATCTGTCTCATACATCGCTTTCAATGAGGCCATTTCACCACGGAACATGGTTTCAGACTTAAAACAGGAATTACGCTCTCAAATGAATCTCGTTGTTTTCACGAATTAATCTTTAAATTAATTAATTAACAGAATAATAATTACTCTCAGGTACGAGTGAAATATGGACAGAAGGAGTGCAGCTAATTGATACAAACCATCCCGCTCTTAATCAGCCCCTGTATTCGTTTATACCTATCCACCTCTTCCACACCTTTACCTAACATGAAAAAAACCTAGAGAAACACCTTATACGGGATTGATGAGTGGGACGGTCAGCAAAACAATTGGAGTGCACGACGACAGGATAGATTGGATGCGTCAAACGATAACTAGGAAAAATTACAACTCGGAATAAAGTTTGAAAACTTACCCCATTTTTCCTGTTCGTCTTAACGAATATTTTCCCAAGAGACTTCGTTTCATAGCCTTGGCCCGTGTTTATACAACCACCTCCACCGCGACCATATGGTTTTACATCCTCATTGAGACAGTTTTTCAATGCCTCTTCCATAGTTGTGCCGAAATTCCTGAAAAAACTGAACAAAAATCCCGCATTGAACATTGCCTATATGGGCTTTTTGAAATATCCAATATCTGAAGGATGGGGAACTTCCGATAAAAGCGAAAAGGACAAAAATTAACACTGAGGTTATTCCTTAAAATTATATCAAAATAGGAAAAAAACTCATATTTCGTGTAAGGCATGCTTTATAATTGGCGTTGCACAATAACACTGACACCTGGCGGCAGCGGACTCCATCCGCCTTGTACGAAACAACAGTTAGGTCACAAAAGCATTCCATTGCTCTAGAGAGAGATTACTGACCGACTTATATATGTCAAAATGTGGAGTCCACGAAAGATCAAGGCTTGTGTGCCGAAAAGCTTGACCATCCAACAGCAACCGGTGAATTTGGACACCGTGGGACACCCTCCGCCGTTGAACTAATCGCTGAACGTGCAAAGTACAACGCCAGTCGCTCTCTGCTTTTTTTGCTGTCTGCAACGCGCTGAACAATGATCAAGCGAGCGGCTAAATTTACTCAACGCCCAAAACATATTGACCAAGTGATATGGATTGGATACCTCAGAAAACGGGGCCCTGCTGTTCGACACATCATCAGTACGTCCTTCAATTCAATGCACTGATGTAGATTGGATTGAAGAAATGAGGAGTGGTTTCTGTCACAAACACTGCCTTTTGGGTAATTTCCTTCTTTTTCTGAAAGAAATAGGGATTTTTCGAACAAAATAGATCTTTCGCCTGCCATGGTCTTGGGAGTAGCAAACCCTTTTGGGTTTCGTACTGAAACGCCTGCAGGTTCAGAGCAGCATTGAGAGCGATGTGGTGAAGGCTCAAAACTTCCCAGCACGCTACGTTTGGCGTCATAACGTCATAGGCTGCTTTCAGACTTCAACGATTCAACCGACGTGCGTCCGTCCGTCGCGTGCGTGCGAGTGACGGCGACGCGAGCCACTTGTTGACAACACTACACGTGGCAGATCGGTGTGACGGCGAAGATGGCAGGGATAATGGGAATTCCCTTCCCGCCAGCTTTTATTGAAATGCAAAAGCCCAAGCTATTCCTAGCTCACCCTACCATCACTGTATCTCAATCGTTACCCGAGTAGATATCACTTTTTGACTCAGACTTCCACCTATACGAATTTATATCGAATCCAATAAATAATGTCGCAATAGATCAAAAAGTATATTTCCAGCTTGCAACTGTGAACCTTTCATAAGACCTTCTCATAGGAATGCTCTTTATGCACACGTGGAAATACCAACCAGTTAACAAATGTTAAGTACCATGTAACAAATTTTAGCACCAAACTCTAGTAATTACTGCATTATTTACACAAATCAAAGAAAGCCAACAAATCAGAACTGAAGATGGGCAAAAAGCGGAAAGATAAGGGCTGGTTTTGAAACTGGCGACAAACTGTATGGTCACGATCTTACAAGAAAACTATATAATACAAGACAGCATAATTAACGATAGCAGTCAATGTCCAATTATATGACAACCAAATGGCGGCTATTGAGTACCCAAGGAGTAAAGAGCCAATCAGTAACTAATGATGTTCACAAAACACTACAAGAACCTGAACATAACCAAGGAAGAGGATTCAGCTAATAGAGAGATGATCAAGAAGCGCTTTGACAGGGGATGCGGCGGGCGCGATTTTTGGGGAGAAATAACCACTTACAGACTAACAATGTACCATGTCCATAAAATACGACCAATCAAATCAAAATTCCACGAATGGTCAACCAGCGCCATATTCCTATTGAAACAGGATAACATACAATTTACCCTCCAACATAAGCTCCAGTAAAACTGTAATAAATGCCAATACACCAGAGGGAGGTAAGAAATCAGCTACAAGTAAAGATGAATAAAGTCGAAAATAAATACTAATTATGACTGGCAAAGGTGAAACAAAATGATTCCGGTATCGCAACTTAAAACACTAAGCTCATTAAAGTAAATATAAGCGAAAACTTGACTAGGAATTGCGATCACAACGTTGAATAAACAATAATACTGCCAATTCTGTCTATCGTGCCACGACTAACGCCTATTCTGCAAATTTGGAATAAAAACCGCATGTGAGTACTACAAATAAGCTACCCGGCTGGAAGTGAAATAGCTCAGGAAGAACAACTACGTTCTCTTGGACCGGGGACTTTTTGAATGTAAACGGGCAAAAATCTTATCTAGCCTGTTGTTTGGGAATATTGTTATGAGCAATCTTTCCAGTAAAACGTAAAGAAGCCGTCGATTAAGTTGCTTATTTTGTAAAGCGTTTGATATCGTATTGATACCAGTATAGGTGGTTTCTGCCCCTAAAATCAATCGTAGTTCGTCCGGTAAAGCCGACAACATGAGCGACTTGGCCAGGATTCTGGCTCTTGCTCGTGATTCTAATGATCGCGGTGGACTGTCACCGGCCAACTGACCATCGGGCCAAACCGAATCTCTGAAGATATGATTATAACAAAGGTACATATTTCGTGATATGGATGGAGAGTTGATAGAAAAATTACCTTAGTGCCGTTAAATACATTGTCACTTGCTGTTCGCTAGTCAACCAGTGTACGAGGTCTACGATCCTTTTGTTGATCGAAGTACCAAACGGAGTGACGAACTGGCGAAGCACGGTCACCTGAACATAGGAGTTATTCAGGCGAAATCATCATAGTGCATTCACAGCAAGATGCGCAATAAAGGGATCTCGCAAGGGTAGAAATGATTCGAGCGGATTTCAGAATAAACCTTAAACGAGCTCCGAAAAACCTCTAATACCTCGAGGTATTATAGTTAAATTAGAGGGATTCTAACGTCCTATGAATGTGTGACACCGTAAACCCCTATGGAAAAAGAGAATTCAAGGTTACAACTAGATTACGAGCAGTACCCATGGCCCGCATTGAGTCGCACTATTTACCGTTCATCAACGCCTTCTCTCAACCTATTTTAGCAGGGACAAAATTCAGAAGTAGCCATCGCCCAAAAGGTGCTCACTGTTCAGTACTACATCAGGTCCTAGTCCGGCATTCAAAAAAAGAGCCTCCTCAGCAAATACAAGTAACTCTGACAATTACAAATCTGATCCAAAGCCTGGCTATCCAAACATGTCGAAAATAATTCAAAATAATTGAAAAATTTTCTTCTCCATGTCGGTGCAACCAAAATGAATTGGAAAATTCGAAAAATCTTACCATTTGACGACGGAACCATGCGTTTCGGGCTCGCACTCCAAAAACCTCATCGACAAATAACACGAGAACGCGAAGTGGAATGTTATCGGATGTTGATTCCTCAAAAGGGGACGTGAAATAAGTTCAAAGAAATTAGCTCGGAGTCAGTAGCTACATACGCATTACTCGTAATATAGCCAAAGAGAACATACGCTATCAGTAATGAAACACCCCAAGTCTGTACTGGAATGTAGCAACTTACATCGTCTGTTATAGCAGCAGCAACGCGGTCAGTATCAATCACGGGCGCCCTTGGACCCCCATTCAACGGTTGCTAAAATTTGAATAAATAGGCAAAAAGGTCATAGGAGAGCCGAAAACTCATAAAAGTGTAGCATACTCACAATTATAACCTTGGCAGCGTTATTGATGCCAGCCCCAACCTTCGAAACTCCACCATATACCTGAGAAGGTTTCGATACAATCAACAAATTCAAGAGTATCAAAATTATTGCTATACCTGATCAGGAACAGACAATACTGTATTGCCAACTGCTTTCACACTCATTTTGATCGGATCAAACATTGCAGACATCACCTGGAAAATGAGTACCAATGTGCGAGAGAAAGTTCATGTTTCAGCAAAGCTAGAACGTCGATAATATAGTAATAGTAATCGTAAGGTGGATTGTTAGTTACCTTCCTAGCGATTGGTTCTCTGTTTCCTTGATATTCCTTCTGACTTAGGAAATCAAAGAGAATACCATCTAGTTCTGGATACGTTTCCACCATCGCAGGTTGCAGGACACATTCCAGGAACAAATTTAACGCCTGCAATGCGATCATGAACCTAGTTATTTGCAAGTTAGAAAGAAACGATATGTTAAACGTACCTTAGTTCTCTTTTCAAGAAAATGAGCGTCCAAGTTGTTGAACGTCTTTTTTCCAGGGAAAGAAAGATTAGAAAGCTTGGGATACTGGAAACAATGAGTCTTCGAAGAAAAGCAAAGGTCCCTTTCCAGACAGGTAACTTACTTTGTGAACAATGAAGGCGTGTAGCGTATGGAAATCACTGTATCGACGTAAAACATTCCACCCACTTACTTTCTTCCCATTTACGGATCTACTCACACGTACATTGTAAAGAGCAAACGACTGCTTGCCCTTGAATTGATCAAATCAAAATTTGAATAAATCAATTTCGAATTTCAATTTTTAAAACGCGACTTTTTAAAGAAGCTAATAACACCTTTTTGAAGTCCGACTATAAGAGAGTGTGTCTGGAGTTGGACCACCATCTCAGGAGGTTCTTGGCTTATAAAGAAAGACGTAGAGCAGCTACTCTTAATCAGAAGTCCATTTTTGCTCTTTTCAAGAAAAAGATTAAATCAGTTGCCAGATTACCCGCGCTCAAAGATGATACTGGTAATTTATACAACACTAATGAGGACAAAGCAGAAGCACTAGGCCGATTTTTCGCCTCGGTCTATACTGTGCACTCTGAGTTCGTATCCCATCGAGCAGCAGACTACTTCCAATCTGCATCCTCACTGATGCTGAGTGACTTCATTATTGGTCCGGAGGATGTTTTGATGACTTTGAAGTCACTCAAAGCGTCCACTTCTGCTACTTTCGATGGGATACCTCAAATCGTTTACAAGATGTGTGCTTCTGCTCTCTGCGTACCTCTTACGATGATTTTTAATGCCTCACTGATGCTTTCTCAAGTTCCTGAATTGTGGAAAAAAGCTATTATTACAGCCATCCCCAAGAATAAAGAAGTATCCATGCTGTCATCTTACAGGCCGATTAGTATTACGTGTCCGCCGGTGAAAGTATTGGAAAAACTCATCAGAAACAAGGTCCTGGATTGGCTCTCTTCTAAGAAGCTTGTACCTGTTGAGCAGCATGGCTTCATCACTGGGGCCTCGACAATTACCCAGATCTCAGACTGTCTATTTGACTGGAACCTTGCAGTCAATAATGGTGACTGTGTGGACGTCATTTATTTCGATTTGTCGAAAGCTTTCGATAAAGTCAATCATGAGAGGCTTCTTATTAAACTTTCGTCACTCGGTATTAATGGCGCACTCCTAGCGTGGTTTAAAGCGTATTTATCTGAAAGAGAAATGTGTGTTAAGGTTGAAAACTCTTTTTCCAAATGCTTTCCATGCACGAGCGGGGTCCCGCAAGGAGGCGTTTTATCACCCCTGTTATTCCTGATTTATACACACGATTTGCCTGGCTTATTACGTACACACCCGTCAATAAAGGTACAGATGTACGCAGATGATATTAAGATTTATGGAATATATGACGACAATAGCAAAGCTGCAGTGCATCAGGCACTTACAGCCTCCATCTCACGGATGATGGACTGGGCGGTGGTTAATGGCATACCTGTCAATCTTACCAAAACCACAGTTATGCACATTGGTCACGGTCCAAGTAACTTGTACACTTTTAATGGTGGACGGTGATCCTCTTAGCTCAACGAGTGAGGTCCGAGATCTGGGCGTCTACTTGAAGAGTGATTTGAAATTCGATGCACATATTGATATGATAGTCAAGAAAGCCTTTGCGACCCTTTTTGTAATCTTCAGGAATATACACTGTAGTGATGCTTCCGTCTATCTTAAGTTGTATAAGGCGTACGTGATACCGATCCTTGAGTACGGATCACAACTGTGGAGTCCGTTCTCTAAGAAATTACAGGTTAAACTTGAACGAGTTCAAAAGGTTTTTACTAGAGTCGTGCTTTGCAGATGTTTCCCTGACTCTGAGTACCGAAGCTCCATGCCAAGTTATCAAAAAAGATTAGATCTCCTCAATATGAAAAGTTTACTTTATCGTAGGGTTGTTAATGATTTGATTTTTTGTTTCAAAATCCTAAGGAATGAGACTAAGTTGAGAGTGAGCAAATACTGGTCTTTCCGTCCGTGTCATGGCCGTACTAAACGACTTGGGCTGCATTGTGTTCCTGTGAAGAAGCGACATCACCTTCTTGTCTCAAATTCATTCTTTTTCCGCTGTGCCAGATGGATAGAAATGCTGCCTTTCAGTATTCTGGACGCTCCCTCTGCGTCGGCCTTTCGTGGTAGACTGATGAATGTTCATCTTCTTTCTACTCTGAATATTGCAGATTTTTGAACTCGTTGGTGTTCCATGCTGTCCTATCATTTCCATCCAACGTCTGCTATGGAATCTTGGCTTGCGCAGTGAGCTCTTCGACTTCACGATGTTCGCAGCAGTTACCTACAGAAGAATTCGCGCTCTACCGTGGTTTATCGCTGTGATTGACAACTGCTACCTGAGTTGACCAGTTATTCCAGAGGACTTGATGATGTACCTACCGTTGCTGCTTCTGTCCATCTGTCGTTTTACATTATCGGCCTTCGCCTCGACCGTATAATCATGCAGTTGAGCAATTTATAACTTATGCTGGAAAGTTCATTGGTTCTTGTCAAGTTTGTCCTTAGTAAGCACCCGACGTTTTCTTATGTACTAACAATACCACTTAATGTGTAGGTTTGATGTGCAGCTTGGACATCTCCCCTGGCTTGTGGCCACAGACAAGCTTCCGAGTCGTTCTGCTTAGTTTCCGTAAGGGTTTTATAATAGTATTGACTGAAAGGCTCCTTTGGCCCGTGTCTTTGTGAGCTCAACCACTCAGCTATTCAGATATACCTGTCTCTCACTTTCGTATGACAGCCTAAACTTGGTGCAAGTCAATGAGTACTCTCTTGAATAATTGGGCCTCGGTCTTACGCCCTGGGTTCGTATTTAGATCAAAGAGGCTCCTACGTGGCCCGCCCGGGAACGACTACGGTCGGTTGCGTTGCCTAGGCTGACTTGTTGCTTTACTATACTACGTATATGCTGTCTGTTGAGTGGTTCTGTTCCAAATGAGGTACTCTCACTCCTGCCTATTTATGTGTGGCTGCTGTTGCTAATCTGTTTGGGCCTATTTGACATGAATTTTGATCATCTATGTTGTTGGTGACTCGTCTTAAGCCATCTAGTCAGGGTGATGTGATTTACTTGTTGTATCTTCTTCATTTTGTTTTTATGGTTTCTTGATTAGTGTTCGTTTAAGTTTATCGTTCTCCTTCCTTATGCGTTACTAACACACATTCGTTGTAATCCATGCGCACCATGAGTGCAGTTTAAATAAATAAATAAATAAATAAACTGAAAAGTATTACATAGATAAGTTAATGCTAGTTTCTTACCTGAAATCCGATACCTAGGGTCTCCACAATTGCTGTAGTAACTGGCTTTCCATCATTGATCATCCCTTCTTCTACTATCTAAAGGTAAAAATGAGTGCACACCTGGACAAAAGATTGGAAAACTTTCGATGAAAAATAGGGCAAATTTCGACAGCCTATAGTGGCGAAGAAACAGTGAGCGAAAGAAATATGTACTTCTTTAGCCAGCGGACGTTGTTCGTGGTCTGAAAGAACCGAATATGCGGAACCAGTGTCAGATGCTGGCGTTTCCGGCCTTTCCTCGTCTCCTGTTATGCCCAATTCAGCAAGCATTTTCGGATATAATGGATTTTTCTTGAACCCAGGATAGAAATGCTCATCGGTGCGTAGAATTTCAACTACCTGAAATTTTGTAAGAATATTTAGAAAAAGTAATCTCATAGTAGTATTCAGTGAAAGCAATACAGGAATTATACTGTACGCTGATAGAACGTGGGAACTTGGAGAATGACCTCGAACAAAGTTTCTTCTGTACGGAATCAAAGGCAGTATGTCACAGTTGAACGACTGGCATAGTCGAACCAACGTTACACTTGAACTGTAGAAGGTTGAAAAGCTTTACGCTCTAGTTATGAAATATGCCCAGATGTTTGTAAAAAGACCTGTATTTACGATTGGACTCTGCAAAATGCGAAAAATTATCAATGAGAAAGTCGTCTAATACTGAGAAAAGTAGTGGGTGAGAAGAATTGTGGCCCCCGAAAAACAAACTCATGCTTCCTAATTCATCTTGCTTCATCTCTCTGCCTCTCAAGAATTTCGTTGGCTCAATGGAAAGGGGAAAAGAGGGCCAAAGTGGTAAAAGTTGCATCATGGATAATGATTTCATCAGCACAGAATTTTACATATCTATTAGCCATAGCAACTGCGGGATTGAAATGAATACTAACTTTATGTTCCCAGTGACCCTTTCAGCTTACTTTTTCTTGAATCTGTTCGAACCAGTAGTCGCACGGCTCATCACTTTCGATCCGGGTGAGAAACTTGGAAATGATGCTTTCATCCAAAGGAACTCGCGTGATTGCCTGAATTAGTAATACTGTGATATCCAGATTGTCTTTCAATAAGTGTGGTCACATTAGAGCACCCACCTCTTGTGATAAGTACTGCTGATACATAAATTGTGCTGCTTCTTTGATCGTTTCGTGGACGTCATCTCCGACTGTTTCGCCATTCGAAAGCGTTCTCAATTGGTGTTCCACAGACACTTTAAACCCCTTCAAAAACCATAAAGTATTGGAACGGAAACTCAGTCGACTTTGTATTTTCCTTCTTATCATGAACGAAACTATCTCTCGTGCAATGATTTTTTGCATATCGCACTGCATCACAAACCAGCCCACTTGTTGAACGAATAGTACGAAGTTAAGTAGAACATACCTCTATGGCTAAATAAAAGTCTATATAATTTTGTCCGCCGACGGTCTGAAGATAGTCAATGAAATAAGAAACTGCAACTCCATTCGTCAGCACTACGTGAAGAGGAAGCTGCACTAAGCCGTCGTCATTTGAGATGATGCGGGCCTAAAACAAGAGCAAAACCATGTACCCATCATTTATGAATCCATAAAGTTGAACCACAGACTAATTTTTTAGAGCAATAGCAACACAACGTATGACTACATAGGTTGGCTGGTTAACAGAAATGCGAGTGGCATAAGAATAAACATAGAATATCGAGTGTCTTTCGAAAAACAAAACGAAGAAATAGCTAAGAAGCTTCGAAAAAGATATGATGATAAGAAAAGCACACGCTGTCAAAAGAGTAAAACAAAGTTCCTGTAAACTTAAGTTAATACTCACCACATCTAAACCGCCGCTGTCTACTGTGTTATTGGTTAAGAGAACTAGCTTTTTCCTTATAAGGCCATCAACGAAATCTAGACTGCTTAGCTGCTGTTTGACGAAAACGCCTGAAAAAAACAGGAATGGACACCATAGTAAAGCGATCACTTACAAAAGAGAGAGAGATTATATCATATAAATATGTCGGCTAGACGAGCACGCGAACCTTACTTACTCATTTGTGATTAATCGAAGCTTTGAAGTCACTGGAAAGATAAGAGGGTTAACTTGACGAAGTTTTTCATGTTCGAATGTTGATAAGCTTGCAAGCATGCTATCCTACAGAGCAATCTGCTATGCAGCTTAGATGAAGAACACAATCACATGAAGGGCCATGTGAAACACATAGTGAAGGATACAAGGTCGTGCCAATTTATGCCTGCGGCAATAATATTATCCGAAAACAGTCAAAGCATGAGCCCGCAAAAGAAGGGAGAAAGGTTTTAGCGAGCAGTGAAGTAGTTGTACATCTTGTTTTCATGGATCAATGTTCCACTGGCAGAAGAAGCTAGCATGTCTTAGCTGCGTTGCTCCGAGTTGAACCTCAGCCAAAACGTATGTGATATAGATATAAAAAGGAAATCTGGGGTTGACGAGACTCTCACAAAAGTCTATTGCTCAAGACTATAGTCACACTGAGCAGCGCAGTACCTAAGGGCTACCTGAACTTACCGCTTACTTCATAAAAACGCGAAAAGTAAATGAGACACGAGCAAACTTTACCTTGTTCACCCCCGGAATCTTTCCCACGCAGAACCATCTTCTCGTCCTGCACCGACTTGTACACTGCCTCTAGTTCATCAATAGAAACACTGTTTTCCAAACACGCGACGAAATCATCAGGCCGCGGTGAGATTTCGCTGAGCTGAATTCACCAACAAGATGAAAAACGACAAGGAACAAACCAAAAGCTAAGCACAAAACGTACGAGCCTAATGAGAATTTGATTCATTTCGTCAGGTTCAGAAAAGTGGTCAAGAAGAGGTATAATGATTCTTCGCACTGAAACATTTCGGATTTGAAATTCATACATAGCAATAAGGATATCTTCAATTCGATCCAATAAGTGTAACCTACATTCAATAGTGAAGCCAAACTATTAATTTTTACTCGTCTCTAATTACACCTACCAATTATCTCCCGAAGTAGAAATCTCAGCGGCCTGCAACGAAAGTCTTCAGGCGGCATAATAAGATAGAGTACAATATCAACAACGTCGTGAAGATACGCTAAAAGCAAGAAGTTCTTCATCTCGAACCAATAAAATTTGTGTGTTTGAAGGAAATGTTAACGTAAATGTACAACAGAAGAGAAAAGCCGCTACCCTCAGATAAATGTACGATTGAAACAAAATGCTCACCATTCTCATAGTGCGGTGTAGTGCACAAAAGGTCCCGACAAATCGTCTTCTCCATCTCCAATTCAAAATCGAAAAAATGGCTCAATAGGTCATTCTCCGAAGATGGTATTCCATCTGCAATCGGATCATTTGGAATGCAAATGCAGTTAATAGGGAGAGATTAGACGGCGCACTAATGAATTTCCAAGTGACCGAGTTCAAGGGAAAAAAGTCACCTTTCTTTCCCATGTACTTAAACCTTTCGCTGGCCATCCGATATAACCTAAGATGGGAAGCAAAATCGTCAGCAACATGGCGAGTAATAAAAGGAACCCAATCCACTTGACGCATGCTGAAAGTGCAGCACAGAAAGTGATTGGTCGTCAGCTGATCAAGAAATAGTCCACTGTTACTGACCACTGCGAAAGAGATGACACAGAACGTCGTGCTGTTCTTCTTAGACTCTCCTTGAAAAGCTCGTCGTCTGTCAATTTTTTGTACCATGAATCAACATAGTCACGCATCACAAAGGATAACATCTGAAGCATAATACTAACATTGGCAAATACTTCATATTCCACAGGTTAGAAAGACTTTGAAAAAAAAATCGGAACGATGATCTAATCAAAAAGATGTCGACAGTTTCATCATTTTACGGACTCATGGTTTCTCAATTTTCCTCCTGATTTGGCATTCTTCTCACTATCTAAGGAACAGCACTTATTTGAGAAGATTTCTGAATCCTCCATATAACAGCTCCGCCCTAATCAATTCACAGAGTGAAAGCTTTTTTCAAAATTCGAGAAACGATCTTTTTCATCACGACGACTGATCACATTTTCCATTCCAACAAACCTGTTTTGAAGGAAAGAGTGCGACAGAAGGCGAACTACTTTGAGTCGATTCTGATACTTGTCTCAAAAATGTTCTCGGGGAAGAAACAAAAGAAAGTTTACGGCCGCACCTGTTCGAGAACAGCATCCATCGACTGGCAATTTGTCATCGAATGTATTTGTTCATACATAGATTTATCACTGAAGCGATTCTTATTTCTGAGAAACATCGCGATACCCGGTGGAAACTTGAAATCTTTGAGATTTGTGAAATCAGAGGCCAGCTCCTTCGACTTGTCCTCTCCACGAGTATAAATAACATAACAAAACCTGAAACCAACCAAATCTAATACACCTACGGAAACGGTGGCATGTACTCAAAAAGTTTCCACTGGATATTTGATTGGGTTTTAGGCGCAATTCCTTTCACAATGATATATAAATGGGCTTTTATACCTGTTACCCTTTTTATATATGGACAGGGACTTGGTGAACGGACTACTCCGACGGTCTGACGGTTTGTTGTTTGCTCGTGCCTGTGCTTCCGCAAACTTCCCATGATTATGATAATGATAGTGATATGGAACACACATCGCAAGCTGAGTAGCAACAGTCAGGAATAAGCTCAAAGGTAGGTGAACGCGATGTTAGTGATAGCGCTTGTGAAGCACAGTTCATAACATAAGTGTCTACTTTGCCACGAAAATCAGGATCAATCGATAGGATTAATATCGGTTCGAATCGTGATCGAACGAGCAATCATAACCAGACCACTTTCTGCATTCGAGCGACTACGTAGGTTGGTAAGTGACAATGTAATGGAGAACTCAGAACTGAGTTACCGATGGTTCTGGTACTCACAGTTCAGCATTATGACATCAGTTGATGCCAGTGACAAGTTAAAACTTTCTGCACTTTATAGGCACTAAGTGCTTGATTGCCGATCATGATTACGTGGTCTCCTTGGGATAATACGTACAAGGGGACATTAGACTGCCTCATTCGCTCATCAATTCTGGGGCTGTGTCTGTCAGTGTATTTTCCACATCTGCGATGGAACACTGATAGGTAAATAATGTATAAAGAACCACTCACCCGCTAACGAAGCACAATATGCAAATAAGAAAGACGAATAGTCCATTGAATCCAAATGATCCGAAGAATAAAGCAATACCGAGTAATGAGTAAAACTGAGATGATCGTGATATCATCCCTATCGAACGAAACGACGCCACTTTAAATCGTTTACATCGAAATTACAATGCCTGAAATATGATAAATCTTCGTGAAAAGAATAATTGATAGAAATATGGTCAAGGAACAGTAAAAGCTACAACACCGGGAAACGAATCCGCTTAAAGTTGTCCCAGAATTTTCGGCAAGAGAACCGAAATGCAAAAACTCTGGTATATGGCAGATTTCAAATTGAAAGCAACAAATTAAGATGAAATTGAGGAAAATTGGGGAGATAATTCAATACTCAACATAAAAATCGATGGACGACAAAAAAAGGTACCGATTTAGAAATGGTTTTGAGTGAAAAGATAAGCCAGCAGATACGGTGTATCGGAAATAAAAAGTTTTCTTTAATAATTCAGGTAATTAGAAAGCATGGACACATTGTCATCGGCAATATAACAGACGAAGTGGCGGCGGCTTCTATGAATCACATGGGCATAGGAAGGTGGGCGGAGTCGGTCGTCCCCTCAACGGGGAAATGTTTTAAATATTTCATAAAAATGTTTGCCCGTCATGACAACAACACACTAGAGAGTATCCTGATTGAAATCCCAAAAAAACATGAATGAAAAGTTTTATGAAATATTTAAACTGTTGGTTAAAACAAAACAGATATATCAGAGGGCAGCAGAAACAAAGCCCATATTCTCTACAGCACAGCAGCTTGCTCCAGTAAATACCACGTTACGAGAAATATAGGCTTCGCAATGGTAGAGTTTTTTGGGTGTGGTATGGCTGTGTTCAGACTTTGCGTTGGCACATTGCTGTCGTCTAAACGCCGTTGGTCAAATCTGCCTAGAGTCGATCGATACCGTAGTTTCACGGAAGGGTCATTGGCGAAGGGTCAACGCAAAGTTTGAATGCAGCTTATCATGCGACACGAAGTGGCTGCAGTTCAGGGTTGACTCGAGCATGGTTGCAGAGAACCGAAATTGTCACTCAAGGTGCTTCCCCGTTACCCAAAAGGGTGATATTTGCTCGAAGTGGATCTTGCCTATTCCAAGTCACAGCTCGAAGTCACCGATAAGATAGGAATGATTCCAAAAGGACTAAATTTCAAACAAGTGAAAAGCAGTGAAAATACTACGAATAAATCCATCACCTCATAACAGCCAGCTCACCGCATACCCTCTCAGTAACTCGGTGTGATGTCATCGTGCATAACTGACGTCATGAGGATATCGAATAAAGGGCATGCGGCCACACCCATCGCCGCCTTCACAGCATATTAGGTAAAACAGCTAAGGGTGTAGAAAAACGATTGACATAGATGGAGGGAAATCGTCCACACTGTACTCATGAAAGCTACTTCTGTAACGAAGGACCGTACTTTTATTACAAATAATTCTGATAGAGAAGAAATGATTTGAAGTGTTGGTTGGTAATTTAGCCCTCATATCCACTTCTCAAGGGCCAGCAAAATCAGTTTTCCGCTTCAAAAAGATTCCAGTACCTCTAGCAGCCTATCGAATCGTGTATTCTTTCGAAAAAGTTCCGAACAGTTAGATATCAGAAGTACCATTAAGGCATAGAATTCTTAAGTATTGGCAGTTTCCTTGCTCCAGCGAGAGCAGCGCTGCGCAACCGCTCGCTGTTGGCTATGGTCAAGTTTTCGAATCCATGTTGCAAATGACGCTAATCATTTGTACTCGTGTAAGATTCTGAGGTCGCTCCGTCAAAGCTTTGGGGTTATTTACTCCAAACTAATTTCCTTTGATTTTTGTTTCTTTCATTTTAACATTGCAACAGATTCAGGACAATGTCAGCCCTAAGTAGGTTCGATTAAGAACTCTATCCTATCAAGTTTGTGCAGACAATATTGGGCATCATCTAAAACCTGGACTAACTATTTTTCGTTTTCTTCAACTTTTTGAGGCTTGACCTTCCTCGGTGTTTAATGTTCACTTCTTTCACCCCAAGAATTGGTCTTCACACATGTTTTCTTCTTCTGTAAATGTGCGTTTTCTCCATGGATGTTTTGATATCGGATTGTAGGGTAGCGTCCATAATTCTGTCTGTATTCAGTTAAATTTTCCTCTTCGACGTTATTTTTTAAATATTGAAATTGGAAAATGATTATCATCTTCCAGTCTTTTCCCTATTAATGTTAACAACCATCGGTTTTGATGCACCTGTTGATCGTCGCGTACTATGCATACTTTTACTTAAGTATCATAATTTCAGAAAATGACATCTGTAGGTGTACCAATCAAGATCTTGCACGAAGCCGAAGGCCATGTTGTAACACTTGAAACAGTGACGGGTGTGTTTCGTTTTCTTATCTAGTGATGTGTTATTAGATATTAAATCTGCAAAGATTGTCAATGGGGGAATAAGATAAATTTAGCCGCTTCTCTTCAGTGTCCATGCCTTTCATTGTGTCGGTGGTCACTCCAATTTGTAGACATAGAAACCCAAAAAAGGCTTGAAAGTAAACCATAAGATATTAACCTTAAGATTGACATCTTTAATACTGTCTTCTTTCAGCTTCTATTGTCAATCGCAGAGGAACATTCTTTTTGGAAACTAGTGAGATACAGACCCCGCAATGTAGTGGCCGGGTCTTTGCTTTGTTCGCGCAATCTTCTTCAACATTTCGTGGACTGCATGATTCGCATGGCTTCCCTTATCGCATTACTTTGTCAGAAACATATGCCTTATGACACTGTTCCTAGGGAGTTCTTAAAAATTGGGAGTTGGCCCTATTGCGCTTTTCGGTAGGTCACAAAGTAGTCGTGCTTTTCACCTGAATCACTGTTAAACTCCCCATCAAAAATGTGACAAAACCCAATTCTCTGTGAGCAGTTCACTTCTCTCCACTGTACTTGATCATTAATATTTCAGGTGAGGTATACCGAGGTAAACTTCTTGAAGCAGAGGATAACATGAACTGTCAAATGGCTGAAGTATGTGTTACATTTCGAGATGGAAGAACTCATCAGCTGGATAATGTTTTCGTTAGAGGGAATAAGGTTAGCTTCGTTCTAGTCCAAATTGTTTGTTTTTACGTCTGAGTGGTCATCACAGTTTTTTGCCGACTTTTGGAAATCATTTTTATTGATTGCCGGATTCGTTTTAGATTCGTTTTATGATCTTGCCGGATATGCTAAAGAACGCCCCCATGTTCAAAAATATTGGTCGAGCTCAGAAGGTAAGCAGTGATCTATTTTGCGTGATCGTAAACGAATGCTAGGGTAAAAAAGGCAAATAATCTAGTTATTTTAAACCTGTCTTGAAATTCATGTGTCAGTTGTCACAATTTTTAGGGAGCCATTGGTATGGGTATGGGAGACAACGTTCGAGGAGGCGGTCGTGGTGGTAGAGGAACGTCATTTCGTGCAAGGTAGTTTTCCTTTCTATCTAACAAATTTACTTTTTGCTATGTAAATCTGTTGATAAGTTAGAGACGAAAATTGTTATTTCAGGGGCGCCGGCATGGCTCGAGGTGGCGCACGTGGAGCAGTTCGTGGAGGTCCTGGCGGCTTCCGCGGGTAGGCAATCGGCAACCATTGCCAATAATGGCCGACTTGGGTTTTTTCTTCTTATCCGTTGATGTGTTGACTACTGTCGTTCTGAGTTGTTCGTCGGCGATCTCTGATCATTCATTGTTGTATCATTATTATTTGTTCTAAGTTGTTAACGATTATGGAAGAAGTAAAAGAGAGGTCATTGTAATGTTATTTTGTACTTATTTCACGTTGGAAAGTTGCCCATATGTGAATACGCCCTGGTATTTAAAGTTTCAAAACCATTATGTATATCCGACTCTCTGAGTGGCAGCGTGGCGCATCCATATAAAGCCATCGGCTTTGCGTTTCAGTAAGGCACAATTCCAGATGTTGCGGTGGATCTTGGAATTCGAATGGTTAAAGTGGAGGCAGTTTGGGAGGGCAAGACCTACTAGGGAAGTTGGCAGGAACACAGGAAACTTCACCTAGCATTAGGATGTGGTGGCATTCTTTCTGTTACTTTCATAGTTCATAGGTGTTTCAAGTGTCGTAGGGTCAGCTTGGGTTTTAACGGGTTCTAGGTAATAGGAGGCCAGGAAAGAAATGAATGTTTGGTCTACAGTTTATTCTATTACGAGTTTTTTTTCATATTCTTTGCCACGAAAATCCCTCAGATTATTGGTTTTCCGAAGCTTATGGGTAAAGGAGATTGTTCAATGGCATTCACACAACACAGTTCTTGTTTGTGGCTATTTAACGCTTTTTGGGAACTGGCGAAACAGGGTAGTATAAATTCTGGTAATTCTTGTCGGTAGCTATCATTTTCTATTAATTGCTGTTAAACTTATAGGGAAGGAAAGTGATGACTTGTATGTCAGTTAGTGCTTATTGCATATTGCCCACATTTGAAAACGGGAATTCATCAAATAAGTTATAATTTTATTACGCCTGCGGAAGGCGATTACGCCTGCAGAAGGCGAACGTGAGAAAGAAAAATAAACAACAACACAACGTAAATATTGAACATTTGTACAAACAGCCGATGCGCAATACAAAGATACATTAGTTAGTTAATCAGTCTCAAGAAACGTTAGGACCAGTTCCCTTCAGCAGCAACTTAACTACTTGGCGTTTGAACTGTGCTAGCGAAGAAGACACGGGTATATTTTTCACCGCTTTTAGATAATCACTGCCAGCCCTGGAGGAAAAGCTACTCGCTCGCAAGTTATTTTTAGGACGTGCCAAAGAAATCTTCATGCAGCCACCCCTGGTCCTGGAATGTGTCAGCTCGAAGACATTGGAAGCGTGACCACGTGTGCAGTGTACAAGTTTGTGAACGATGCAAAGATCGAAAACCCTGCGTCGCGTTTCTAAAGATATCAGTCCAAGATACTGATTCCTGATAGCTGCCTTTGGTATTCTGGAGCACAAAAATCCACCAATTCAAATGAGCAGCTTACGAGTAAAGTTATTCTGTACCTTTTCCAGCGTGTAAACATGCAAAATGCATGGCGCATTCCGCATTCTGCTCATTGAGTACATTAAAAACTAAACTTTTTTCCTCCTTTCGGGACGGGGAAAGTGAAGCATTTGCTATGCAAACAGAGACCACCTGGCTCAATGACATTGTTTAACCCTTAACGAGATGCTCTAAATAGTCGGAGATCGAAGAATTCGATTAGATTTCTACTGGTTATTACGAAACTCTCTGGTAGCAGTGTTTTTCTCGTATTCCAAATGCTGAGAAATTCCCGGAAATTGCCATCCATAGCGCTGTACTTCATATTTATCACTGCTCTCATGCGCAAGATGTACCATCTTCTTCCAGTAAGTTGTGATTCCTTACTGTTTGATGTTAACGTCGGCTCTGTAAAAGTCATCGCAGTTGTTCGATTACTTTACTTTTAGCAAAACTCTTCATTGCGGGTTAAAGCAAAATGAATGAAGCTGATCAATTGAGTTTTCTGAATGCGCCCAGCATTCGACTTCCATTCAGAATCGTAGTGGCGGAATGAGTGCGTATGTGGCCTATGCAATGACTTGCTGTGGCCAGCCGATGTACAAGTCAGGGGTTTTATCCCTCCCAGACGAGTGTGGTACCATCAATTGACGCCGGATGGAAGGAGAGCTTTGTTGGTTTGGGCGGATGTCGATACAGGATCCGAACCCGTGACCATGCGTGTGTGATAGTGCGCCACTTGCCACTACACCAGCTGAGGTCTGCTCTATCGATAGTTTATTGAAATCGCTGCTATAGCTGACGAAATTTCGGGTAGCCCACCGCAAGTGATTGCATAGGCCACATACACACTCAATACGCCACTACGATTCTGAATGGAGGTCGAGGGCGGGGCGCATCCCTCAGACGTTTGATTAACGCCTCAAGACTTTACCCTTTACTGTCTTTTAAGTACTGTACACCCAACTATACTTGTATTCGAATTATGGAATGTTGGGGCTGAATTGCACATACAGTAGCGCTCAAAAGTCTTCGGTGAAATAGTCCTTCAGCGGTACTTTTCAGTCGTAACTCCTTTCCTACTGGATCTAATCATGCGAAATTTCTATATGTGGAGCGTGGGTGTATTATGAACATTTACCACCATTAACTTGCAACCTTATCGTGTTCCAGATATTCCAAAGAGCATAAACTTAAAATCGACTGAAAATACAGATGATGGTCCTTCTAGAATCTCTTTGCTTTTTGCCATGTCTAAAGTGTACGAGCCATAATGCCGAATACAATAGATGAGAAAAACGCACATAAGGTGCGAATAAGTGCAGACGCCAACAACTTTAGTTTGAGCAAAATCTGCTACCAGAACAAACCCCTTGCTCTATCTGTGGATATTGCAGCTTCCCAGTCAAATAGTGTTGTGTAGGGTGAAATATGCTCTAGTTAAACATATCCAAATTTTGCGCAATTTGGTCTACTAAGAAAGAAGTTATGAACGAAAAAGCGTCAAAGCATTTCACCGAACACTTTTGAGCGCTACTGTATGTATAACTCTATGATTGGAGATGTTTGTTCACCTTCCATTTTAGGAGCTCCGAAAGGCTGACGTGGTCTATGACGTGACGACACATTGTTATCATAAATATTGGAGGCTTTTTACCTATGACAATGCAGGTTTTCAAAGTATTTTGCAGTTGTTTAACCTTCTCTGACTGGAAATGTCTACGGCTTTAATTTAAAAATGTAAAACGAATAAAAATTAAAAAAGGGTTAGAAAAAAATACAAGAGAATGAAAGAAAATCATAATTTTAATTAGTTAAAGCAAAGCAACAGCAAATTAATCTACCAGGAATTTAGTCGATACAATGGTCCATGCATTCCCTGTGCTTGTCGTTTTTTATTGGAGTGGAGTGACTATACCATTGGTCTCGAACGCGAGCGTCACTATGACGTACTTCTCATACATCGCGCGACGTTGGCGCGTAAATCAATAATCACTGCGACAAATTTCCCCTCGTAAATCAAAGCGAATCATCGAATACCACAGAACAATTCTCGTTTGCTTTGTATCACTGTGAAGTTTAAAAATATCGCCATTCTATTGATCATTATTGATCACTTCGATTCAGTTCATCAATACGATACCATATATTTCGGAACGCTGTGCTCCATTATTTAGCCAGATGAACGTTTATCGTTTTGGAGACGACGACGACTGGCGGTACAGTATGCTACCACTGGCAGGGGTTCGTTATTTTTTCACTAATGAGTTAAGAAGTAGAAATTGATTCAAACTCAGCGCAGCTATCACGTAAGGGTGTGTGTAGCTCGGAAGCGCGCGGTTGATCTGAGTTCAAGAACGGACGTTTTTTCGCATACTTTTTCCTAAACATTCCGGTTTCTCCTCGCAACTGCCTTGATAATGCTGTGTTTAGTCCGAAGAGAAGCCTTGTTATGCATTTATCTTCGTTGGCTTTTCACATGGACTTACAGTTGAACTGCAGGTACTTCCACGATACTATCAAATAATTACCTGACACTGTATATATGAAAAAAAACTTCGAAGAAAATATCGAAACCTTCTACATTCCCAATACCAAATTTCAGACGAGTTAATTTCCCGAAGATGTTTCCCCAATTTTTTAGAATTTTTAATTTGAATAGCGGAGTATTTCTGCTATGTCCTACTTTTGACCGCTCACTACGTTTACAGTCGCCTCAGAAATTGTCCATTTGCAGATCAAGCGAAGCCTGCTGTTAGACTGTCCGATGATTGGCGTGGATCCGACAAACAGCGACACGGCTCACGAATTTTCCCTTGTAAATCATCCTTCTATCATTTTTCCATGCGAAATGAGAAAAATTAGCTGGCCATCTATAAAATCGTGTTATGTGATAACTAATGATAGTTCACGATAAGTGAGTATCGTTTCAGAATATCGGAGAAGTTGAACAAGAAAATCTAAATTCATGGAATGGAATGAATGAAAGGAGTTTAGCAAGCCTTGTCGCCTTCAGCTTAGAGCTAAGGGTAGGTAGGTCATTTAGGTAGGGTAGGTCTTTGATATATACTTTCAGATACTCGGATATTTTTATTATATTTGTAAATTTGAATAACTTGAAGCCACGTTTTTGTTAATAAATTGCCGAAAATAAATTAAAAAAACAGAAAATTCCTCGGGTACTAACTCCAATGTATAGATAGGCATAAGTATGCTTTCTTTTCCTTTTTTAGAAGGTAAGTACGCGAGGGAGCAATAAATTTGAAGAAGGACAAAGAGCTCGGCCTCATACAGGGGGTCGAACCGACACTATTATTTTTACACTATTATTCTTTACTATTATTTTTTCGATTGATTTTGTTTTACGATTTTTTGAAAAATATTTTTTTGAAACTCAGTTCAAGAGTTATGCCTGTGGTTGATGGAGTAATTGATACTGCTGAATTGAAAAAAATCGAGGAAATTTCAGCAATCTCATGCAGCCATCATAGCCGAGCATGTGTTCGTTACTGATTTGGACGATGTTTATTCATTTCTACCATATATGCTCGATGATATCGGACTTGCAAAGTATATTGTTCCTTGCCAGGTACAGCGATTGCAGCAAATTTTCCTAGGAGACGAAAATTCCCTGATCGGGTTATGGGCGAAGCCTGTAAGCATAAAAATAGAATTTCGTTGTCAGATGAATTATTTAGCACTCTCTACCCTCTGATGATCTGGTTTTAGCTTTGCTTTAAAAGGAGTAGAAAGTAATATAAGACAAATACATAAGTAATAGAAATCGAAAGCCTAGACTCATTATAGGTAGTGTCGACTGGTGCTCAATCGTAAGTGTAGTAAAGCTCAGGTAAAAGTAGTCCCGTTGACAGTAAATTCACTTCTACGTCGATGCAAGTTCTAGCCAGTAGGTAGTGCGCATCCATGAGGTACATATATAGTATAGCTTTTAAGGAAATTGTGGTCCAAGAATCCAGCAGGTGAATTGGCACCCAGGAAAACAAGTTCTCACCCCGTACTCTACCCTTTCAATCTTACCACTTCTATATCATCTCAGAGTATCCCATACTTTTGAAAATCTTAAAGGCACAGTTCACGATAAACGGGGTTACTGGGTTCTTCCTTTGAGAATACTCAGCGCCCCCCATGGGTGGTGGAAGGGATCTTCTCGCTCCCACAATCTTGGCGCTTAGAGCACAGTGGAAGTCCTGTTGCTGCCGTAATTGGCTTTCCCGCCCCTCGATTGATGTCACGTTAGACGAGTGTCGAGGCGATACAGATTGCTATTATTCGTTCTAAGACCCACGCACAATCATCTAATCGCCGAGTGATGAGGCGATGTTTTTCTCCCATTCTTTTTTCCTCTGTTTTTCTTTTTGCTGCCACGATCCCTGATTTCATTTCCTACTCCTAGAGGCTGAAGAAGGTGAGCTACTTTTGCTGTTACTAGGGTTTTTGTTTACTTATGTTTATAAGTTGATGAATTTTCGCTTACCGTGGTCAGTTATTTGCACCAGGACCCACAAATACGCAGGGACCCAAATCGTATAGCTCGTCCAAACGCCCCACTCTTCTTCATTCTTCTGGTCTCATTCTCGTCCAGCCCTCTTTTTAACGGTTTTCGGAGGCTTTTTTTTCTACTTTGGAAACAGCGATTCACGCAGTTTCTCCACCTTCATCGAACTATTTTCAATCATGTCCTCCACTTTTCATCATAATCTGGATTACCCAAAATTATCGTGAACTCTGCCTTTAAGAAGAATTCAATGCCGGTCAATTAATAGAACGTTTTTGAGAAAATAATATGATTCAGCCTACATACAGTAACTAATGGCTAGTTTCAGCTCACTGTGGACCTGCCATATCCGCATCCGCGACAGCTTGAGGTTTTCGTCAATTTTATACGTCGGGTTGTCGATGATGAACGTTACACTATTTTATCGGTGCTTCGAGTCGATGATAAGACAAGGTGAAGAAAGAAGTTTTTTTTGAAAGAAATATGCTAGAGGGGCTAGAGTTGGATAATGTCAACAACAACAACAACAAACCCAATTAGTTTTCAGAGATACATGTTCCACTGCCGCTTTAGTACTTGTCATAAAGTATAAGTGTCGAAGAAAGGTACCTAACTATCCTAGCCTGTATTTCTGCCTTTTGAATGTTGAATTGGGTCATTTGGGTGACGGGATTCAAATTCCCAAGCGAGCACGCATGCGGGCGACAAACCTTTGATAATGATCTTGTAGTCCCGAAATTGCAGTGACCATAATCACCCAGTGAAATGGGACCCATACATTGCGCGCTCCAATCAACTATTGAACTTCTACGACAAGCGGCCCCTTGCGCACAATTTTTTTCCCCCCGGGATACTCAACCCAACTCCGTGTAGGGATTTCAACGTCCTGTGAACGTGTGATACAGTAATCCCTAGGGTGTATCTTTCTGTTGCGCCGTATATGTGACGGGTGTTTGGAGACGTTTGGCCGCTTTCATGGTCCACCGGCCGGCTCTTGTCCATTGTTCACAACTGAATCTTGATCGATACCGCAGGCCGAGTAGTCCCCTGGCCGGCGGACTATGAGAGGGGCCTTCAAGTTGTGCTCGGGTTACTGTGTAACACATTCACGGGACGATTAACTCCGTCTTGGACCTATTCCCAGTGTTCGTCAGGGTGAAAGCTTAACCTACCCGTTTCCTTCCCAGTTTCGATTACCTTACTCGAAACACGACATTCGGTAAGATGCTGCCCGTAGAAGCACGGTGAATTTCGAAAGTAATTGAAAGATGGAGGTAAGAAGTGCTACTATCGGCAACGTTCCTTCTTTCAGAATCTACCTCTTTAATCACAGCTATAAGAAATGCAATACACGATACGGGGTTCACTAAAGAATTCCAGGACTGTCATCAGGTATGTCTATAAGGAAGTTGAGTTTTCAAAATCTAGGCGTTTTGAGGTCCTACCACATTTCCAATTTCAGGTCGATACAATCTCTGAGACAAACCGATTCGGATTGGAGTACAAGAAAATATAGAAATAATAAGATTTGTCGCTTTTTTCATGCTAATAAAGAGAATTATATTGTACATAAGCAGTTAGTTGTGTTCAAATACTTATTCCCTTCCTTTGCTCCTGCATGGTACAGATCGAACAATCCACGGGAATGATCGGGTTATTTTTCGGAATATGGTCAAGATATCAAGACAATACTTGAGGAGAGCTGCCCAAGGTAGTCGGAATCAAGTTGGAAAATAACAGTTCCTCCTCTGAAGAGCCTAGAAAATCAGAAAATGATCGTCTGCTTGTGATTCGGTATAACGAAGTTGAAAAGGGGCGTCCAATAAAGGTTAATGATCCCCGAGCACCTGGAGATTGTCGACATGAAAATTGAAATTTGAAAAATTTGGAAAACCGAAAATGAAAAATTGAGATTTCATGCCAACCAGTAGAACGGTAATTCAAGACAAAAATTTTTTACGCTAGTTATTGACCCCTTCGTGCTTGCTCTCTATACTACATGTACTGGACATGACATGCTCAGGTAGAATCAAGGACAGGATTCGATCAAATCCTGTCCTCGATTCTACCCAAGCACAAAATCATATCACCATCGGAAGGTGCAGATTTCAACCAGAATCATTTGAAAGAGAGAAGCACTGGCCTACATACAGTTCAATTCGCAAATCATCACAACCAGGAAACACATGCAATCGAATGACCATCTCACAGAGGCGAATTGAGGTCGATGTGAAAAATCCTTCCGTTGCGAGTCTAGTATAGCTGAGAGAATCGAGAATAGTCAAGGGAAAGATTTGAGCGGCAGACAGAATCAAAATTAGCTCTGACAGGCTCTAGACTTGGGGTTGTTCAGCTCACTCATTACTAGACTTGAAAAGGATAGGATGGAATCTTCTGATATGGATCAATTCAATTTCTAGGATGCACCCCGCATTCGACTTCCATTTGGAATTGCAGGAGCGGTTCAGATGCGTACATATGTGACCTGCAAAATGGCTCGCTGGGGCCAGCTGACATGCAAAACCGTGGTTTCATCCTCTGCGAAGGTAGCCCGCTAATTGGTACCAAACTCGTTGTGGTATGAAAGCATGAGGCATGGTCAGATATCAAGTCGGAATTCTACCTACAGACCATACTTTTACGGGTTGCGTAGCAGCAACCTTTCCGTGACGCCATACATGATCCTGCTTCATCCTCCTTGACTGACCACTGACTACCTAAAGTGGAATGATTTTGTACAATACTGTGAATGAACCTAGTAGACTATTGTATTTCCATTCTCAGGAAATTCTCTGAGGAATATTTTTGAATGTCGATCAGGTAGAGAAACACTCACGTTTCGGAGCTACTGAGAAAAATTCCCCAGCTTGCAATCAGAAATCTACTATCGTTCTTCACTTCCCATCCCTGTATATGGTATTGAGTAATGATATCATCTCAGCACCCTCTCTCGATACTTGTGACGAGGGAGTTTTATAAGGGAGTATATCACTTCCACTCCAACACTCTTCTAAGGAAATAGTGGGTTTTCCACTTGGCTAGGGCAAAGAGAAAGCAATAGTTAACCAAAAACTGCTAATAAGTGAACGAAAGCAAAACATTTGCATGTCACGATTTGGAAAAGTCGAGCGTTCCTTCTTGTAGATCAATACCACTGCATGCGCTCTATTTTGTAAATGTATTACGATAATATCAATGTTCCGTACTAGTTTATGCATCGTAACCCAATATCCATATCGAAGATAGTTTACATAGATTGTGTCGATTCATTCTTCTCTGCAACCATTCTCTTTCATGTCTTTAGAAATCTTTAAATGAACTTTTCCATCGAAAAGACACTTTCTCAATGAAAGAATCATATGTATTCTGCGGTATCAATCTTACGAATCAACAAAAAATCCCTTTAAATACAATAACTTCTTCGGTTGGTCCCTCAAGGATCGCGCCACGCCTTCATGCTTCCGTTGAGAAAAAAAGTACCATTTTTTTTGGAGCGGCTAAAGTGAGTGTGTGGTCCTTTTTAGTGGTTGGGAGTGTACACCGGGATTTCAGATGGAGCAATGTTTCGAATACTGCTAAAATTTGGTTGTTTTTTTTTCTGCTAAATTAAGTGGGTTATTCAGAATTAAATACTTGTAAGATGAACTCAGGCTAGGGTTTGCTTGGTCAAGTTCGAAATTTCAGATCCATTAGACATGTGGTATGTAGGGCCGACACATCTTCGATGTAATCAGAAGAACATATATGTGGTTTTAGGGCTGTGTATAGTCGCTTTGGTTATCTACACCTTCGCAAGGGTCCGTATGAGTTTTCATTTGTTTTGAATCTCTAGCTTCTCATAGAATAAGTTCTCTTTTTTTCAGGAACGGCATAATTCATTCGGGGAATATCAGTCTTGCCTTTTGAAGCGGGTTGTGGAAACGGGTACTGTGAAGGTAATTTTGGTTTTCAACATGAAATTATTTTTTTACATCCCCACTCCATCACCCAACACTCACAGAGATGGGGTTCTAAGTAAGGTTACTGATAGAGACGAGAAAATTGCGAGCGGGAGATCTGCTTACCGTAGCAAATATGTAAGCGGCAATATTTCCGCGACTACAGTATCCTCCCACTAAGTATTCATACCTTTTCCGCGAATACGCGCGAAGGGGTGCGGCAAGCGCTACGCGACTCTCGGGGAGAAGTGCCCAGCTTCCATTAGAGTAGCTTCACGAGAGGCTGATGACCTGGGCGTCTAGACTCTACCACTCACTAGTACTGAGAGTAAAAAAAATAACAGTAGGCTGCCAGTAACCCATTCAATTTGTAAGGGAGATTGGGAAAAAGGGAGGATACGGTACTCTCAGAGGTAGTGAGCTCCTCACCTGAAAATCCTGTCCATTTAATATAAAGTGTTGGAGTTCCTTCATCACTTCATTTATTTTCAGTTTTTGTCTGCCATCGATGAGATTGTTGATCAGTGTACATCACAAATAAGGCTTGATATCCGTCAGCATCCACAATTAGATATCGACTACATTAAATTGAACACCAAGGTAATGGATATCATGGAACGTTCTACCGAATTTTTCAGTTTTGGATTCTACGAACCTAGCAATGTACCATCTATACTTTGCGAACAACGGATACGGGAGGCAGGACTGCTACGACCTTTGATCTCGAAGCCCATTTCATTCCACCAATCCTTCATAACTGTAGCCGAAGTGCAGAACAGAGAGAAACATTTTCGTTATAGGATCAGAGGAACTGTGCAGTACTGTCATATGGTGACTGGCGAGTGGTATCTTCATCTACAATGTCGATACTGGGAGTCTCAGGATGCGAATATCATCATATGGACATCGAATCCAACAATAATAGAAACGTATCGAATTGTTTTTGCCTCTCATTTGCAGCTACAGTATCCAACCGTCCGATATGAATGTACTATTTCCAGGAAGGATCCTCAAGGATGATTGCAAAGGATCATCAGCTTCCCCGACGTACTGGAGAAGGTACATATATGATCTAAATGGAAGCCGGGAGTGAGGAACCTCATGGGAAGCGGGTCGCTCATACCGATCCGATATTGATCGGCTGTGTATAGAGCAGCGCCCTTTGCCACGCACGAACGCCCGCATCCTTCACCGACTATAAATGCAGTCAGAATAGTAGAAAATACTAGAGGTTTCAGATTCGGGCTATGCGGCACGGAAAGGCAAACCTGTGAGTGATCAAGTAAAGAAAGCAATGCGGATAGAACAGATTGGACTAGGTTCGTTTTACATCCTTGAAAAAATCTGGGAAAAAGCCTAGATCAATCATGTGGAAATCATGCGGAGCGTTGAGCAGCGGTCAGTTCCTAAAATTGCTGCATTCGCCGTACGCCACGTATTGTTTCCGTTGATTGAAGACATGTACGTTGTTCTTTTTGTAGTGAAGGACATGGAAAGAGAGGAAAGAAAACGCAGTAACGGAAAAGCCAATGAGGAAAATGAAAATGAAGAGGGTAGGTTCATCTATTCGTTACCAGTCATATAGTTATACTTTATTCGAAGCCAAGGGAGTTCCAGCTGTCCGCGTTTGCATCCTCCTCGCGTACGGCTATGGCTGCTTTCATAGTCCACGACTTAGCCCGCGAGCGAGCGAGCGACCGACCGACCGATCGATCGAGCGAGCGACAGGGGTGGCGCATGCCCCTCGCTTACAATTGAATCTTGGTCGATAAAGAGTAGCCCCCCGGTCACTCTCTCGCTCTGGGGGTCAAAATGTGGCCTCTGAAAGCAGCCTATGCGAACGCTTCGTGATATCCTCTGACTTCCATATGGAATTCTGGGGTTGAATGAGCTTCTAAAATTAGCCGTAACCTTAATCACTACATCCTATCTCTGAGGAGAATCTGATGCCAATCAATCCATCCCCACAAGTGGAAGGCTAGGTTGGCCTGGAAGGGGTATTATGGTGACTGCTTCATTTGCCACCAAGTTGGTCATGCTTTGAAGCGCAGACAATAGCAGTTGGAAGCCAAAGACATCGAAAACGTCTCTTTTCACTTCTGTTCGTAAAAGATTGGAGTTCCCATCGAAAAGGTCGCAAAAGGTTGCTGATTCATCCCACCACACCCACTCCAGCCTTCACAAAGGATGGCTGGATCGAATGTTTCCAGCACTGTCTCTTGATGAGAGGGACGTACCGCCTCTATCTAGAATCACCCAATTCTGGATGGATGCGGCAAACTGCGCTGCGGAATCCGTGGTGATTTAAACGACCGTGGCACATATCATTGGGGCACAAACTTGAAGTAGAGTTTAGTTGGCCCTACTTACCCAATCTACTTGAGACCCGTGCCCCAGTGATAGGCGCTAGAGTCGTTCATATCACCACGAATTTTGCCTTGCGGTTTGCCGCTTGCATCCAGACTTGGGTAAATATACCCATACCCGTTGATGAGGCAAAAAGTTGATCGCTTGGCTGGAGTTGAGGGACCAGCAAAAAACAGACACTGCGCTGCATGAGGAGGGAATAGAGAAATGGGGTGAACGTGACAAAGGCATCTCTCACAGTCCACGACCAGTCGCGGACTATGAAAGATGCCGAAGTGGGATCCATGGGCAAAAGGAGGGAGGAGCCCAACATAGACTACTTTCATGGTCCACCGGCCGGCAAGCCGGCGCGCCAGCTGACGTGAAACGAAATAGTTCGTATATAAGAATTCTACGTCTGTTGCATTTTAATTCACGGACAGAATTCGACCGTAAAGAACCTGATCGCGAAATAAAATGCAACAGACGTAGATTTCTCACAGACGAACTAATTCGATTCAGGTCAGCCGGCGCGCCGGCTCGCCAGCCGGCGGATTATGAAAGTAGCCATAGAGTAGCGTAAAGAGGAAGTAGTTATCAAGAACAAAGCGTCCCAGCTGTTTTTTATGGAGATCTCGTATGTTTGTACCATAACTTTCATGGTGAGTCCAGATATCAAGTTCGCTTCGGGGATTGCCGAACGAAAAAACCGAATTGACTGTATCCAAACTAGGCAGCCTCGAGAGTGAATTCCAGATATTGGAGGCTGGATGTCCCTTGTAAATCCTCCGGGTCCGGGAACATCTCCCCGAAGACGGCGTCGCGCACGCCGCACCCACCGCGTATCGCAGGATTGCGATGGAAGATTGGAGCGCGCAATTTGTGAAGTAGGGAGTCCTTTAATTATTTGAATTGGCTAGCCGCTCCCTTCAATTCCAATGCGGTATTGATCGTCGCTAATATAGGAGGAGTCATTCTGATTAAACAAGTCTAGTATACATAAAAACATGAAAAAGAAAGATAAAAACGATCAAAACCAATAAAAAAGAAAGGCAACCAACGAAAATATTGCTTCATATCGATTGGCGGGGGGCGGGGTGAGTACGGTAATTGCAGTGACATTTGCCGCATGCCGCAAGGGAGAATGCCGCAATCGGGGAGAAGTTCTGTTACCCAAATCCTCCTACTACACAATTTTCCCCTTTCAAACATTGCAAATCACATTGTAATGCGTATATTTTGAACCGGTAGCAAATATACCACAGAGATGAATATTATGTGTATAGGAAATCCCAAAAATGTGTTCTCCTTGACTTTTACTTCTACCACTTCCTGAAAAGGTATTCAGTGTTGATCCCCCCGTTTTGTCGTCGCTCGCTACCGTGGTCCGCGCCCTCTTCAATGCCCGTTGCGTCTGATATTTTTGCCAGTCCCTCAATTTCTGTGGGCCAGTGCTCCCCTTTCCTGACATATCGTGGGATTAGGGATCACGAAATCCATCGTTTTCATAGAGTTAGGTGATCTGAAGATCAAGGACAGACTATTTCTCGAAATTTCTAAATGATTTGTTGAATAGAGCTCTGAATGAATAGAGCTCTCAAT
This sequence comes from Haemonchus contortus, assembly GCA_000469685.2. Classification (NCBI taxonomy): domain Eukaryota; kingdom Metazoa; phylum Nematoda; class Chromadorea; order Rhabditida; family Trichostrongylidae; genus Haemonchus; species Haemonchus contortus. Next base: position 40,523,824 of record LS997565.1, read on the forward strand.
ACTCTTCATAGTTTCCATGTTCGGTTTTCTTGAAACCTGGGCATGTCACATAATGTTTTTTACACTGTTTTGCCGTACAGGTGTGTTATGATGAAACCGCTTTACTAGGTCGACGTTTCGAACAACTCGTCGTCTTCAAGGACCCGAAAGTAGTTCGGAGCTCCTGACCTGTGAAATACCCGACCAAGCGCTCGAAACTCTCCATAGTTATGCAGTTTATTTGGCACACGGCCATTTTCAAATGAGATCATAGTTTATTTGCATGGTAAGAGCTCAAGCTGGAACGACCCTAGTCAACTCCGTTCAGGATTTTGCCATCATACCTTTAACACTTTAAAGAGTAGCTCTTATTATACCTACCTCTGTCCCCTAGACTCTGAGCGTTCTCGCTGGACAAACGGAAGGCACGGGCCCTCAAGACGAGCGAAAACCCAGCAGTACAGCAGTGATTGAGATAGAATAAAAATGACGACAATGGAGTGTTGTATTGAAAAGAACTCACTCGTTTTTCAGGAATGGCTGGAAGTAAGCATGGTCCTAATGAGATGGAAGGAGAGGTGAATCCCGCAAGACGTTCTAAAAGTGATGTTTTAGTTCTATTTTCTCCATAAGCGGAGCTACTTGTAGCTTCACCTCAGTGTCGCATTGTAATACTTGATATCCCCACTCTTTACAAAAAAAATTATACTTTAGGGCGAGCTGAAGAAGAATTCAAAGACAGAAAAGAAGGTGAGCACTTCCGGTTTCCCTTTTTGATTCCTCTTAAATGCCAAACTATGAAATGTTCCCAACAATGGTGTCAAATATGAAGATCGTCTGAGGGTATCGGTGGAATTTTGAGGCGGATGAGGCAGTGGGTGTTCATTCGAATATTTCTTAGGGATAAGCCACGAGCTCGGCTTCCATTAAGACTAGCATGGAGCACAGACTTCTGACCTTCTTATGAGGTCAGCAGTACGTGATCAGTAGTCTCGTAAGAGAGAAAAACCCAGTGGTTCTTGTAGCTGAAAAAAAAAACGATTGTAGAATGCCGACTGTTGGATTTAACAATATCACTGAAGGGAATCATTCCAGACAATCGATATGAACTGGTCAACAACCATGGAGATGTTGACGGGGAAAATGCGAGAGAAGAAGGTAAGGGTGATAGGACTTTCTATGTAGTCACTTCTTACCATATTAGGCTTCCATCATATCAACTCTCGTTTCCCCTAAGTGCTTTTATCGATGGGCGGGGCGTGCTCAAGGATGGGCTGTGCACCACATGAAAACTAGTATCTTTCGAGATGGTCGAGGGAAAAAGGCCAACTGCACACTGCAAAAGAAAAATTTTACACTTTCATTGAAAAACTCAAAAACAGCCTAATAACAAACATTTCGAAAGAAGCACCCCGCACTTCAGAACCGCTTCACTCTAGAATATGTATCTCAGAATTTAAAACTAATTGTGCAGTAAAAAAGCCTCCGTAGGCACTCAGAAAAGTAAATAATTTTGCCTTGATAGGGAACTTTTCCTATTTAGGAACTGAGGAACGAAATATGGAAGCGGAGAGGCGTCATCGTTCTGAAGAGAAGAAATCAAAAAATGGCATACTCATTACTTTGCCTTTTTTCTTAATCTTTTTTGGTTCCCAATGATAATGGCGGATAATATGTGATTTCAGGCCCCCTTTCGCCTAAAAGATCTGGTAATGAGCTGAGAAAACTATTCCACAAGGCCGCTAAACAACAAGTACGTGCCGAGGTTTTGTGAACAACTCCTTAAATTTTGATTATTTACATAAAATATAACAAATAAAACAAATCGAACTGTCCTGCTCTACAGGCTTTTTTCAGCTAATCCATCACCTGCTGATAAACGTTCCAAATGGACTGGACTTCTTGGCTCAACTTCTGGAGAACCATGGCGTGTGGACTTTCTGTCAGGTGACGTGTGATTCCTGAAATCATAATTTTAAAAATCGTCTCCGAAATTCTGAAGAAAATGAAAGGGGATACCACAGCCCAGCTGATTGAACTTGTTGCTGTCTACAAATGATCGCCCCGAACGGGTAGACATCTCTGTGGGTACAATGGAGGTAGCGGTGCCACCGTGGAAATAGTCCATCATAGCCATATAATAGTTCATCTTCGGTTCCCATCCTTGTGTTCGGGTAATATCATCTTAGTGCTCTAAAGGGACACTGATTAGAATCCATGGATCGATAAGTGAAAGTTTTGAAAGCAATCCAATAAATCGATAACTTTTTAGGTCAACATAATGCTTTCTCAAAAAAGCGAAAAGGACATGTGGCGATTCACTTCACTTTTGAGAAAGATGTTGGAAGATACGACACTCCTACCTTTAACTGCCCACTCTTTCAAAAAGAAGGGTGTTACACAGTAAGATTTTTTTTGGCATGATTGGCTTTCTACACTTCAACTATTCCTGAACTATGTGGCGTGATTATGAGGTTTTTTGATGATTTCAAAAATTATTAGGTTTTCGAAAGTTAACTATAAAGACTTCAATAAATAAATAAATAAATAAATAAATAAACTATCAAGGGATTTCTTTCGATTTTTTTTTTTCAAAAACATCATACTTCTGTAGTAATCGATCAGAAATAGATATCAGGGGGGTTTGTGATATCGTTTTGAAATGGAAGTATAAATTTTAAAATAAAGAAATTCTTTTTTTCAGGTTGTTTTTGGTGGACACTTCACCTCAGTGCGTTGACCTATTCTCCTTTATAGAACCGGTAGTTGTGGAATGAAGACTGGTTTTCGTGAACTTCGTGAACGTTAAAATGAAAAAAAAGATAAATGTTTTGTACCGCGGCCTGTGTTTGTGTTTAGTTGAGAATCCTGAAGAGGTGAAGAAGACACATATGGCATCACTCATAGCCGAGTTAGACTGAAGAGATGGTGTACAGTAAGATCACAATCGTGAATTGAGGTAGACGTGGAGTGCACCACTAGATCAATGAAATTCACAAGAGGAGTTGAAACAATTTTATTAAAAAAACAAAACCACAGAACAATCAATCAACGGCAAAAGAAAACAGAAAAACAAAGTTCAGATCAACTCCCACAGGTCGGTCGAAGAGAGAGAGTTTCGTGGCGACGGCCCCCCTGAACCCACTCGTACTGGTATCGGGTTCTCCAACTCAATTACCCCTAAGGGTTACCTCGGGATCCACGCTTAATCACGGCCACTAAGCCGCTACCACTCCTGCCACTAAGGCTAACTCTGGCCACTAAGGCCCTACCACTATCTGGCTTCGGCCACCCAGGCCCTCAAATAGGCTTCGGCCACAAAGGCCCTCAAATAGGCTTCGGCCACAAAGGCCCTCAACAACTGACTTGGCCACAAAGGCCACACAGAGCAGAGATGAGGGGAGACCTCACCTCAGACGAACACACACGTCCACTGCCTCACTCACTCAACCACCTTACTCGATAACTTCACTCCCCCGCGCGATCAGTTCCTGACCTATGATCACCTTCAGTACGCCCTGCGTTTAGGGGGTCGCCTATTCTCATGCTCTCTCTCTTCGGCCCTGGCTGTTGCCGACACGCCCCCCCCTCGCGGTTGTCGATGTCCTCATCGACCGTTCTGTCTCTAAAAAGGGTAACTGAAACTGTGGCACTCTGCAGCGAATATTTTCATACAAATACTTAGCCGCGGCCACCCCAGGGTACAACCTGAAAAACTGCGATGCTGTTTCTGGGCATCCCGCCTCTAAAAAGAGTTTTCCATCGCAAAGCATATTACTCGCCGTCGTGACAATTTGATCAGGCCCAGCAAACTTCCTGAGCGTCGCTTCGATTGTACTCCATAATTGGGACATAGAAATCCATTCTGCAAGCGTTTTTGCTGTCACCGGAGTCCAAACGGTGACTATCCTGCCACCCTCCTCCAAATGAGTTTTTGCGATCTTCACGGTCTCCTCAATGGTGGAACCTTCCGCTTTACGCTCCATTGGCAGCACTATTATCCATGTGCCATACGTGGTCCAGTCCGCGAGAGTATTCCTCAAACTTTCGAACGACTTCACGACTCTGGTATAAACGCCTCCTCGGGGCCCATCTTTTTCAAGAAGAATTGCCGATTCTGGTGCGGCAAACCCTATCGGCCCAATTTTCCGTGGTCGTGCGGCCTGAGCTTCTTCCTTCAAGTCCTCTTTGACTTTTTCGAATGCAACTTCATAGAATTCCTCCACATTGTGGTCCTCGATCCGGGGGTGCTTCACGATCGCCTGATTTCCACATATGAATTCTGTCCAATCTGTACACTGGTCGTAGGCCAGTCTCAAAATCGCGCACAAGGCCTGAGTTTCGAGCATGACAGCACGCTCGTTGTGGAGACGAATCTTCTCCGTAATCGACAAGTCGCTCCTGATAAAAATGGAAGCTATTCTCCATGCTGACCAAACATTTTCGAACGGCTTTCGAGCAAAGGCTCCAGGGAATGGTATTCCTTTTATGTCCCCGAGTTTTGTGTTCCTGAAGCAGTCGTCCAGACACTCGTACAGCAAATGTCCTTTGTCGGTCACACTAGTGATGGTGGCTCCTCTGAAAGAATTACATTTAATTTTTGCCACCTTCACCTTACTTTTTCTGCCTTTACGCCCTCTTACATGTACAGTATCAATTCTATCGTCCGAGATGCTCATAGGCACTATTCTCAACATATCAAACTGAACCCTAATCGGTTCGCTATTTTCCCCTATTCTGGTCACAAGGGCCGAATTGCTGCTTGCCTCAACTACTCTAAAGGGCCCTGCCCATTCACATACTAGTTTAGGATGTGCGTTTCGCGCGTTCTCATTGGGCGAGAAGACATATACCCGGTCTCCCACCTTTGGGTACCTCCTGCCCTCCACTTTGTGTTTATCATCGTAACGCTGCTTCATCTGTTGCCTTACCCGACCGTTATACTCCTCTACCCTCTCGTGGGTTTCCGCAATGGTTTGCAATATTTCCGTTTTGTAATCTCCCAAGGACTTATCCATAGAATACCAACTTATACCTGCATTTGGTAATACTTCCGACGGAAACACTGGATCTACGCCATGGAGCAGAAAATAGGGACTTTCTCCTGTCGCACTGTGCGGGATCATATTGTACGCCATCATACAAAATGGTAGCCTGGTATCCCATTCTGTCGGAATGAGCGTACATTTCCTCAACATGGCTACGATGGTTCCGTTCAACTTTTCCGTTAACCCATTCTCCCTGGGGTTATATCCTTTCGTCGTTATGTGTTTGATTTTCGCAATTTTCGTAATTTCCTGCATAACTTGGTTCACAAACTCTCCGCCTTTGTCAGATAGTAACGTCTTGGGCCACCGACACCCGTCGGCGATCCATCTGAAGAACACGGTCCTTGCAATGGTCTCTGCCGATTTATCCGGCACGGGGTATGCAGCTGCATACTTGGAAAAATGGTCTATCACTGTAACAGCGTACCTATTGCCTTTGGTTGTTGGTCCTAACTCAAGCACATCAACTCCCACAACTTCATATGGTTTCGATGTAACTATGGGCTTTAGCGGAGGGACCATCGCCTCCCGAGGGTTGTGAACAAAACATTTCTGGCACTCTTTTGTCCATCTATGCACATCCTGTACCATTCCCGGCCAATATACTTCTTTAAGCAACCTTCCTACTAGCTTCTGTGCACTAAAATGGCCTGCGAACAATCCGTTGTGTGCCTCATGAAAAACTTCATACCTGTGCGTTTTTGGGACAACATACACCGTTCTGCCATCCTCCCGATACAACTTCAACTCCCCTTCTTCCAAGGCGAAGTCAGCTATTCGCAACGGTCGTTTTTCTCCGGCAAGCCGCACTATTTCGTCCGTTTTCCCTTCTTCTACCAGTCTCACTACTTCCCCTAGCTGCGGGTCGTTTCTTAATTCTGCCAGCCACTTAGACTCCTTAGCAGTCAGAGAGTTTACGACCGCCTCATTCAGACCCTCCAGCGAATCCGACTCCATCGATGCGGGTATTCCTCTACTCAGGGCATCTGCCACCGCATTTGCCTTCCCCTTCACGTACTGTATCTCGAGATTATACCTCTGAAGCTCGAGAGACCATCTTAAGACCCTTGCTGACACGTTACTACGCTTGAACAGTGCAGTGAGGGGCTGGTGGTCGGTCAACACAACGGTTGGAAGACCATAGATGAACATGTGGAACCTCCTAATCGCGGAAACTACGGCTAACGCCTCCAAGTCCGTTATATGGTACCGCCGTTCCGCCTTACTTAGACTCTTGGATGCGAAGAAGATGGTATGTACTTGCTTATCTTCCCCTTCTTGCGATAAAACTGCACCTAACCCATAAACCGACGCATCTGTACAGATAATAAATGGCTTTTTCCCTGTCCGTGCTCCCTCTATATCTGGTTGTTTGAGCACTGGAGCTGTGCTAATCATTTCCTTCATCCTTGCAAATGCCTCCTCGTGTTCTTTTTCCCAGGACCACTTACACTTCGAAGATGTCAGATTGAAAAGGGGTCCCGCTTGCTGGGAGAAACCGAAACAGAACTTCCGGTAGAACGATGCCATACCGAGGAACGTCCTTAGTTCTTTCACCCCTTTAGGGGCAGGGTAGTCGCGAATCGCTGACACCTTATCAGGATCCATATGAACCCCTTCCTCATCTACGATATGGCCGAGAAACGACACCTTCCTTCTTAACAGATGGCACTTCTGAGCCTTTAGCCGTAGCCTTGCCTCCTTCATTCTCTCAAATACCTGCCCTAGCAACTCCAGGTGCCGCTCTTTTGTGGTCGTACACACCATAATATCGTCGATATAACAGAACACCTCTGTCCCCAGAAGGTTTCCCAAAACAGAGTCCATCAACCGCTGAAACACTGGGGGACTCGTGCTCAATCCAAACGGCGTCACTTTAAATTGAAACAATCCTTCCGGTGTCGTGAAAGCAGATTTCTCCTTCGCTTCTTCTGCCAGGGGAATCTGCCAATACCCACTGCAGAGATCCAAGGTTGAAAAATACCGCTTCCCCGAAAGACTCTGCAGAACCGCCTCTATGTTGGGAAGTGGGTATGCGTCCAGCTTAATTTTCTTATTTAGTTCTCTATAGTCAACACAAAGCCGGATACCGCCGTCCTTCTTTTCAACCAGCACAATCGGAAACGCCCATTCCGACTTACTGGGCTCTATCACATTCCTTTTTACCAAGTCCGTTAAAAGTTCTCTCAACTTGGATCTTACCCCTAGTGGGACCGGTCTTGCTCTCATCTTTATTGGGGGAGTATCTCCCGTATCTATGTCCATATGTACCAGATCCGTTTGACTCAGTTCCTGGTCTGAAACAGCAAATGCCTCTGCATTTTCTCTTAACAGTTTCTGTAGATCTTCATCTATTTTTCCCGACTCCATATTACTCACTAGTACTTCTTCCAACACATGCACTCTCTCCGGCCCGCTAAGGTTGCGTTCTCTGTCGTCTAACGATAGTTGGTTCTCTTCTTCCCATCGTTCGACCCACTTGTCTGTTCCCCACCAACCAATCTCTTCACCCTCTTTCCAAAGTATAGGCTGGCAACTCTTGTTAAATACGGGGACTGATGTTCTCCGGTCTTTAATGGTGAAGACTCCCGCCACTACGCCTTGCTTACTCGGCCAGATCACCCTTTCTGCTTCGCATTCTGTTTCACCTTGACATAGCACCTCTACCAGTGCCGTGTCCCCTGGGGGTATATAGCGTCTCTCCGCTACCACAACCCTGTTTCCTTCTGCCTCTTTCCCTGAGCTGTTGACTGGGCCATCCTGCTCTTTTCCAATCGCTATGTTGATACCCAAGCGAGTTAAGGCATTGGTTCCTAATATTATCTCCATCTCCTTGCTTGGGCTGATGTGAAATGCTATCTCCTGGGTCATCCCTTGTTCCATTTTGACTTGCAAATAAACTGCCGCAAGGAAATCCATCCTGTTATTTGATGCGTCGACGACCGGCTTTAGCTTTGATTTGGGCACCATAACCAAACAATCCAAATCAAAACCTTTATCTTGGGCTTTCGCCAATAGCTCCACTGGGACAATACTTATCATCGATCCCGTGTCGATTAGCGCCTCACACTTCTCATCTAGAAGTTGCAGGGGTACCGTAACCCTGTCTCCTACGAGATCCGGCACGCTCTTCTCTCTCACTGCCAACCCCATGCATCTAGCACTACTCACGATAGCCGACAGTGGCTTATCCTTCCGAGGGGGTGGCACGCCCCTCGGCTCAATCTGGTTTACTCTAGCCGTCCGCACTGGACAATCCCTTGCCACATGCCCATATTTGGAACACCGGTAGCATTTCCTATTCTCGACACCCTCCTGCGAAGGCCCATGCTGGATTGGCCTCGCATTCCGCACCTGTCTCTGAGGTTCCCTGTTGCTACTGACCTGGTAGTTGCCTCGTCTGCCACTTTCTTCAACATTCGCTGACGCCTCTCTCACTTGTTCTGGTCTAATCCGGGCATAGCTCATCTCTCCTGCTCTCTCCACCGCCCAGTGGCTGCGATATTGTGCGGCTCTTTCTTTCCATTTCGGGTCTGCTGTCTTTCTACCGCAGCCAAACATTATTTTCGATTGCTCTATGCTAAGAGCCAATTGTTTCACTTCCTCATATGCCTTCCGTGGGTCTACCCTATGCAATGCCCCTACCAATTGAAAATGTTCAGGCCACTCTTTGAGGTTGTCCAACAAAATTTGTGCGTATTCCAACGATCGGTCTTCGACCGTGCATTCCGGGTTGGCCTGTCGCCCCAACTTCTCCAATACGGCGCAGAATTCGGCTACTTCCTGATGCGGTCTCATCTTGAGATTCCGCAACTCCGTGAGCGCCCTCATCCGACCTGCTGTGGAGTTATAGGATAAAAGCCTGGCCATTTCCCTTGTCACTGCATCGAGCCCCTGCTCTTTCGTTATCCTCGGAAGAGCCGCGAATATGCTTTTTGCCCTCCTTGCCAAGTGGTCATCGCCTAATATTTCTATAAGGGTTGCTTCGCATTTGATGACTTGCTCGTACTTCCTTTTGAACCTTCTCAGGAACTCTTCAAAACTTTCGCCCTTAGTGCCTCTGAACACCCCGGGGTCACTACATGCCATCGATCTTAGGTACATTACCAACTGCTGAGAAATAGACGAACCTGCGTCTTCCAACGCCGGTGTTGTCGAAGCCATCGATGTTGAATGTCGTCTCGAGCGATCTGCATATATCTGTCCAGTCGAAGGCATCTGCAACTGATTGTTGTAGGATTCTTCACCCACACCACTTGCCTCGACTGTCCTACCTTGAACCTCCATTGCCTCATCTTTGCGCCCCGCTTCGCGCTGAAGGCTCGCCACACTACTTTTTACCTGCAATACATCTGTGTTGAGCATTTCACAAATGCCTGCTAACACTTCACCATCTCTTTCCATAGTATTTATGTACTCGTGCCACTCTTCACATGACTCAATACCTCTCTGAGTCAACATTTTACTCACCTCTCTCTCCAACTCATGGGGAATCCCTTTCTCACTACTGTTGTCCGTGGTCACGCCTTCCATCCCTTCCAGTTTCTTGAAGGTGGCCCCAAACTCTTTTTCGATTTCCGTTCTCTTTTCCCTTGATATACGGGACTCACACAAAATCTCGCCCACTTTCTTTTGTAACTGTCCTAGCAGGCCCACACACCTGTCCCTCATGTCTGCTTTCCTCTTAGGCGAAAGTGACAGACTCTTTCTTACCTCCGTGGGATCCACATTTTCATCCATATCTTTACTAACACAATCTTCAACGGCGACGGGGCTCTGCCTACAATCGTTCATCTTATTTCCTTTTCTACTACCCCAGTGACACCGACTCACGCAATTGCGGGTGCCCTCGAGTGGTTCTTGCTTAGCCACTTTGGAACTCAAAAGGCTCGGCTACCCTTGCTTTGCGGTAGTCTCGAATGCCACACGACACGAATAAACCACGCCAATAAACCACGAAATCGCAAAAGGAAAACAAAAATCGCGATTCGATCACGAAATCGAAAAACGAAACAAAAAAAAATCGCGATTCAAACAATTCACGCGCAAAAGAGAACAACCAGATGCGGATGTTTGGCGTCTGGCCCGCCACTCAATCAATGATCAATATGACGTCACGATATATACACTCCAGGCACTACCCAATCACGACCGGTTCGGCCCCCATGTACAGTAAGATCACAATCGTGAATTGAGGTAGACGTGGAGTGCACCACTAGATCAATGAAATTCACAAGAGGAGTTGAAACAATTTTATTAAAAAAACAAAACCACAGAACAATCAATCAACGGCAAAAGAAAACAGAAAAACAAAGTTCAGATCAACTCCCACAGGTCGGTCGAAGAGAGAGAGTTTCGTGGCGACGGCCCCCCTGAACCCACTCGTACTGGTATCGGGTTCTCCAACTCAATTACCCCTAAGGGTTACCTCGGGATCCACGCTTAATCTCGGCCACTAAGCCGCTACCACTCCTGCCACTAAGGCTAACTCTGGCCACTAAGGCCCTACCACTATCTGGCTTCGGCCACCCAGGCCCTCAAATAGGCTTCGGCCACAAAGGCCCTCAAATAGGCTTCGGCCACAAAGGCCCTCAACAACTGACTTGGCCACAAAGGCCACACAGAGCAGAGATGAGGGGAGACCTCACCTCAGACGAACACACACGTCCACTGCCTCACTCACTCAACCACCTTACTCGATAACTTCACTCCCCCGCGCGATCAGTTCCTGACCTATGATCACCTTCAGTACGCCCTGCGTTTAGGGGGTCGCCTATTCTCATGCTCTCTCTCTTCGGCCCTGGCTGTTGCCGACAATGGCCATTGGACCATCATTTCTAGATGTGAGTTCTCCTCCCGAACGGCTTACCGCGTTGTGTGGAGGAAGATTCGAATTTCTAGTACAGTAATTTCTACAAACCCATTGTCTTTTACAGTAGGGATTTGGTTAAAAATATGTACCACTGTTAGCATTTTTTCCAGGTTAGTATCACCACACACTCGAACCTCCACCGTTCAGTTAATGGTATGTCACTTGGCACTACGCCACCTTCGTCTTACCCCGTTGTACAAAACGAGAGTTTCGTCACCATAGATAGCTGATGAGCCATGCAATCCATTTACTGCCGAAATTTTCGAGACAACTGAATGCTTATTCCTCTGACAGAACCTTACGAGAAATAGGACAACACTCCTGTCAGCATGTCTCTTCTCCCACGTAGGAGTAGATCCACACTCCTGAGGCCGAGCCAGCCTAATTGTCTTAATAGAGAATCTGCCACCAAGAAAGGAAATCCTGCAGGTTCGTTTACATGATTTGGTTTGCTTCCGGGTCAAAAAAGAACTTCCGCGTATCCAGAGTATTTAATGATACCTCGAAAGTGGGTGTTCAGTTTTCACCTGAAATGCCCTATAATGATGGGATCCAGCGATAAGTTCGGCTACTAAGATGCGCTCAGATAAACCCGGTGCCGATCGAGGCTGTTGCATTGTTCGTGACCAGAAAGTTCTCCAAGGTTGGCGATCTTTTTCATCCCATAGCAACTTCATGTAAGCGGTTTTCTACCAAAAAAAACCCGAACCTATCGCCACTTGGACTATCCACATTAGGACAACTACTTGGTCGTCCATTCATGAGCAGCTTCAAGCCGCTTGAGGTTCAAATGCCGGAATCTATGACGGAGGTTCTATTGCCTCAGAGAGGTAAAGTTCGTGTTATTTGTTTATTCGGCTTATTATGTAGTGCTCTATTTTCACTCTATTCGCTCAAGTTAGGGATGTGGCCAAAAGCTACTGTTTAGAGAGCGTGTTCGAACACAAACATAAATAAAAACGTTCTGAACGTATAAATTTTTCAAAAATCTTCTAGAGACCAGTTCCGTTGAGTCAGTGCATGTAGTGACGGGCAGCCATGACGACGATCAACAGAGCGATTCTACGCTATCCGCTAACTGTAAACCATATGCATGGTATATGCTGGCACTTATTTACACGATCTTTTCAAGCCTAGTGAACAGAGGGGTGAGAAATTCTAACGACTTACGTTTTTTGTAATAGTTTTTCGACAATTGAAAGGAATTGGAGATCTACAGGACGCGAGCGGTTGCGAAGCGGTTAGGAGTGTCTTCCTAGTTCTTTGTCCCATCTGATTCGAAAACGGGAAAACCTTTTGACACACGCACACTTCCTTTTCCACTTTTTTTTCGTGAGAGTTTTTCTTTGAATATACGAAGCGTGTGTAAGCCATAATTAAAATTTTTGAAATTCTCTCATCGATAGAAGGGGAGAGCGCTGTTTTGTGACTAGCATATTACTATATTTTTACATTACTATTATATTCTACCTAGTGTGGGAATTAGACGCGATCGGCTTGACGCGCCCTCGCGCTGTCGCAGAGGTTCAATGAGTGATTGGAGCGCGCAATGTATGGGTCAAGTTCGAATGCTCGCGGGAAAATTTCAGCAGGTAAATAGCAACAGATCGATGGAACTAGACAACTATCGAAGATTCGTCACATGCCCGTGGGAATTCGGGAATGAGTCCCGCCGCCCAGCAAGCCTTTTCCAGCCCTTCGGATTTCCACTTTTTATCGATTATTTCGATTCGAGTTATTCTGTTACTTGTGACTGCCCACATATCAATTTTGCAATTTCATTTTACTTGTCATCGATCAATTGAGGATCCCTCCAACATGTTCGAAAAAAACAATCGGTGTCTTCAATCACGAACGGATGGAATGCACGTTGAAGAGGTTGTTTATCGAGCTTTTCTTTCTTAAACTCTTCATCGCTGACTAATTATGGAAGTTCTATTACCCACCGAGTCACTTTTTCGAGAACTTTGCTGTTTAGAGTCTCAAAGCCTATCTATGCTTTTGGAGTCGATGAGAGAGCTCAATCATAGACATTCTACTAACCCCTTCCGTGTGGACTAAGTTCCAATCTATCCCTATTTCAGTTATGGAGCAAAATCCCAATGATTGTCAATCAGTGCTCAGAGCGACGGTATCTTCGGATTCGAGGATACAGTAATCGGGATGAGATCAAAGTACACGTAATGCCCAGCAAAGAGGTACGTCTTTTCTTCGAAAACACCATGGTTTTCTCAAATCGATCGCAATACTTAATGATTGGATTTTCCGGGTTTGTCTAATTATGTAGTAGAAAAGGTTGCCAATTTCTGGTCCGATAGGGCAGAAGCCCCTTGTCGATCGAAATGGCCCTGCCAACCTAGCAAACTTCCGAAGGGGTGCTCCTCCGCTGCTACTCAGGCAGGAAAATCAACCCAGGAAACCCTTTGTTTGAGCAACGTCAACAGTTTGTAGTCCTTTTTGATAGAGGCATCAAAGACGCTCACTATTCCGGTCGGATTTACTGAAATGGGCCCAAAAATGAGTAGCACAACCAGCCACCTTTCAATCCTTTGCTCGGTTTCAATGTCATAGTTATCAGATTATTGGAGTCCTCAATATAACTTGACAGTTTTACTTACATTTGTGACTTTCATATCACCATACTACAGTATCCCGATCAAGAAGTTCGGGTGGAAGATTCCGGGAACTCTTCGTTTTCAGGCATTTTCCACTGATCAAAGTTGCTCAATAGTATCGCTAGGAATTGGACGAGATATACAGGTGGAAGTGTCGATGAAGGAAGACATGCCGAACTGCTCGTTTTTTGGTGCCGACCCCGTCAAGGAACCTAATCAGGATATGTTTGAGACGGTAAGTTCCAACTCATAAGGTCGGATTTCAGCTTGGGAAAAGTAACACTGAAAACCACCCATGGCCACCTATAACCAATGACTTTTTCAGGTGGGAGTCTTCTATCACATAGCCGTTGGTGGTAAAAATGGGACCTCATTGGCCACTGTACTCGAGCCAGACAGTGAGCCTTTCTTCTTCAAACACAGCCGTTTTTCAAAATGCCTATTCAATAATGACTTTCAGCTCGCAGCTACCGTATCCGAGAGGTCAATCACGTAGATATAGCAACATTTCTCGGAAGGTTTATCAGAAAACAGGTAAATATTGATGCTTTAAGCATTCGAGAACTTCTTCACCATCTAATTACTGAAGAGAATAATTAAAAAAAGCGTTCGATGGAGTTACCTAGCAGCATGGTTCAAACTGTGGATTCTATGGGATTTCTTACTATTTTTACCTTCTCTGACCGATAAACCAGTTAGACTTACCTCTACATACTGCAAGGTTCTCACCATACGCTGTCGAGTTATGCGCATTTGTAGTGCACGCAGTCGCGACGCGTGTCCGAATGATGCGGCGTTTATAGTCCGCGAAACGGACAAGATGGCGTGTGCGGCAAACAATATGAATTAGGTTACGTAATGATCAATCGTTGATACCATTTCGCGGATGTTGTTCTACAAAAATGTTTACTTTTTTGGTACCTTTTTTGAAGGGTATTATTTTCTAATTAGTTTCGTATTTAGTTTTATTTGGTTGTTTTTTCTATAAAACTCAACTTCCGACCTTATACATATTCATCTCATTGGCTCTGAACTGTCATGAATATGTTTAGTATATCGATAATCTGATGATCGATATCGAATGGGAAGAATATGACGTATTACCGTTTTTAGTGAAATCTGGAGATTTGGAAAATTCTGACGTAGTTTTGTGCCAGGTAGGAGCTTTTTCGTCTCCATCGACTTCTCTTTACTGAATCATTCTAATTTTTCAACTCTTACCCATACTTGATAACAACTACTACGTGGCGGTACAACGTCCAACTCAATCTAGGCGGAATAAACCCTCCTAGGTCCTTCGGGCTCCCGAAACTTATTTATCGTGGGGTGGGGATTACACAGATGCTAGATGAAAGGTCAATCGCCCTTTATAAACCTAGCTGAGTTGTTTCTGGTTGGCCATCTACTTGGGCACAATTGATTTCGAAGAAGAAACCCTTTTAAGTGATAACACGCTCATAGATAGGGTAGAAGACAGTCTTCCATATGTGTAAAAGACCAAGAGTCCAAAGCAGGAGGATGGTTGGCAAAAAGTTTGAGTCGCTCACAGATCACTTGCATAAATCACTTCTAATTTTCAGATTAATGTAGAAATACATCATCCTGACTACGAACAAAAAGTGCTTTTCTTTGAGTTCTTCCTTGAACTTTTGGATGACCGCCGGTACATTCCACTTGTGGCCGACACGATGGTGGGACATATCAGGTAGGCAGCATAGAGTCGATTGAAATAACTGGTTTCCTCCTTCATGCAGTCCAGTCCCTCCCACAGCACCCTCACACAACAACATACCAGGGTCAAGCTTATCCTACAAGGCGGATTCATAAAGCTTAATTAAAGAAGTAGGAGGAAAAGGCAGTTCCAAGACCCATCCTAACATCCGAATTCGGACTCAGAGATGAAAACAGTACCAGTTACCATAGTTCCCAATGAAAGATGATCAAATGATTAGGTTGCACACAATGTACTCTTACTCGAGTAAGATTCCACCAATACTTCTAACCCACGCAAAGTTTACAGCTAGAAGCACAGCTATCAATTATAAAATCATCATAAATAGTCCATGTGGCTCAACTTCTCACTATCAGTAAAATGTCCAGTGAAAGTCCTGCAAAGCATTTATTTCACGAATTGCGAACCAAGTTCCATTTAGATTGTACCTGCTCAACTATGAACATCAGGAATGCCGACGCCGATATGTATCTCCATAGCCTCTTCCTACAAAGCTAGATGATAAATAGTAATAAATACTTTCACTTCTGTTTTTCTCTTGTCATTAGCAATCAATCGGCCGTAAGTCGATCCCACACAGCTGCTCATACCCATACTGCCCACAGCCATGGAAAAACAGCAGTAATTGGGGTTAATCGAATTCACCAACTTTCAGCTTTTCCCACCACACCCAAAGCCAGGAAGCAATCTAAGGGATCTCTCGAACCGGGGAGCGAACAACCAGAACCCAGCATGTTCCATAACTATTCGCCACTTCCTTACTGAATACAACTGCAAGAGCATACAACAAAAGTACAAGCTATTATATCGATTTATTTCTTCGTACATCTGTATCTCACTAGGATAAACAACACCGTGCGAAATAAAATGGATTCACAACAAAGATTTTATTACTTAAAAATATCTTACACAACTAAACAATAGAACAGAGATAGAGCCTCACGGAGCCCAACCCAGATCTTCGACACGTGATAATAATGGAGATCATCGGGGAAAAACGGCTTAGTCGACTTCTTCGATGGTTGGTCCGCCAGCTCCACCACCGCTGTGGGCACCACCTCCTGGCATACCACCGGGCATTCCACCAGGGGCTCCACCGGCGGCTTGGTACATCTTCGTAATGATTGGATTGCAGACAGACTCAAGCTCTTTCTGTTGATGCTCAAACTCGTCCTTCTCGGCGGTCTGGTTACTGTCAAGCCATCTGATGACCTCGTCACATTTCTCCTCAATCTTCTTGCGGTCGTCAGCCGAAATCTTGTCTTTCAACTGAAATATGCCAATATAGAGATGACAAATGAAATCACTCTTCATGAAAACCAATATGACCATTATCAACGTACCTTCTCATCTTCAAGGGTCTGCTTCATATTGAAGGCATAGCTCTCAAGCGAGTTCTTCGCTCCGATACGATCCTTCTGTGCTTCATCTTCGGCCTTGTATCTTTCAGCTTCGTTAACCATCCGCTCGATTTCATCCTGGAATCAGCATATTTAGTAACCATTAGTTGACAGTCAGATACAGTTATAAGTAAGGGGTGATGTCAGAGTACAAACCTTGGACAGGCGACCCTTGTCGTTGGTAATGGTGATCTTGTTGTGCTTGCCAGTCGACTTGTCTTGCGCGGAGACGTTGAGAATACCATTGGCATCGATATCGAATGTTACCTGAATATTCAAAGTTAGTTACCATATAATTTTCGAGTATAATTCACAATAATGTGAAAACTGCTTACCTCAATTTGCGGTACGCCTCTTGGTGCAGGTGGAATTCCAGACAGCTCGAATTTTCCAAGTAGATTGTTGTCCTTAGTCATTGCACGTTCTCCTTCGAAGACCTGGATGAGCACACCAGGCTGGTTGTCGGAGTAGGTGGTGAATGTCTGGCTGGTCTTCGTTGGAATGGTGGTGTTCCTCTTGATCAAAGCTGTCATTACACCTCCTGCGGTTTCAATACCGAGAGATAGAGGCGCCACATCAAGAAGAAGCAGATCCTGCACAGCTTCTGACTTGTCACCGGAAAGAATAGCGGCTTGAACTGCGGCTCCGTAGGCAACAGCCTCATCAGGGTTGATCGACTTGTTGAGTTCTTTTCCAGAGAACAGATCAGATAGCAGCTTCTGCACTTTTGGAATACGAGTTGATCCTCCAACAAGAACGATATCGTGGATCTGGCTCTTGTCCATCTTAGCGTCTCTCAGCGACTTCTCAACAGGATCCATGGTGGAACGGAAGAGATCGGCGCACAGCTCTTCGAAACGGGCACGAGTAATGTTAGTGTAGAAATCGATACCCTCGAAGAGTGAATCAATTTCGATCGAAGCCTGTGACGACGATGAGAGAGTACGCTTGGCACGTTCGCAAGCAGTACGGAGACGTCGCAAAGCACGAGGATTGGTGTTGAGATCCTTCTTGTGCTTCCTCTTGAATTCGGCGACGAAATGGTTCACCATACGGTTGTCAAAGTCCTCTCCTCCAAGATGAGTATCTCCAGCTGTGGATTTGACTTCAAAGATACCATCCTCAATAGTAAGGATCGACACATCGAAGGTACCGCCTCCAAGATCGAAAATGAGCACGTTTCGCTCGCCGGTTCCCTTCTTGTCTAGACCGTAGGCGATAGCAGCAGCGGTGGGTTCATTGATGATACGAAGAACATTGAGACCAGCAATTGCTCCTGCATCTTTGGTGGCCTGACGTTGAGAGTCGTTGAAGTATGCTGGTACTGTGACGACAGCATCCTAAAAGGAATATTTTTTACAACTGTTCGATGATAACCCTCCCCATGTCAACCACCGTATCCATTAAATGATTTACCTTGACGGTTGATCCAAGGAATGCTTCTGCTGTGTCCTTCATCTTCGTCAAAACCATTGATGAGATCTCCTCAGGGGTGAACACTTTGGTCTCTCCTTTGTATTCGACCTGGACCTTAGGCTTCGATCCCTCGGCTGAGATGACTTTGAATGGCCAATGCTTCATATCGGACTGAACGGCAGGATCGTCAAACTTGCGTCCGATCAGACGCTTGGCATCTGAAATACGACTATTCAAAAACTGTTATCACACAAAACATCTGAACGGGGGACGATCTACTTACCGAATACTGTGTTGTGAGGATTCATGGCCACCTGATTCTTAGCGGCATCTCCAATAAGACGTTCTGTATCCGTGAATGCGACATAAGAAGGCGTTGTGCGATTACCTAAACAGACAATCACCTGAAAAGAGATAAAGTAGCAAAATAAAATAAAACTTGCCTTGATCATTGGCGATAATTTCCACTTTTCCGTGCATGAAGACACCAACGCACGAATACGTGGTGCCAAGATCAATTCCAACTGCGTTTGCTTTCGTCATGCTATAGCTGAAACATACAAATATTGCGCAAGTCAAAAAATGTAAACGGGAAAATGAAGCGATTGGTGCGATCATAACAAGGCAGACAACTGATAAAACGGCAAACGAAAGTTAGGTTGGTCGTGGTAGTAGTTAGTGAACGGAACCGCTAGGTTGGTGGTATAAGCGGTTCATCCGCACCTACTCAATGAGGAGAGAACCAGCAGCTCCAAGAACGCCAGGAAACCAACATCGCGATACCAAAAGTGTTGCCACTAGCTGCGCACAATCCACTAAAACCGAGGTCTCTCTGCGATAGGGGCGACATTACGCCCAACTAGCCGCCCCCCTATTCATAACCCTAGAAAAAACCACAAAGTTAAATAGAGCAGAATTAGCCGCATCAAGAAGAATCGCTCACAATAAGGAGATTCCGAAAACCCTCTCACGGAAAACTATTACCAATCCTTACTGCACCACTTAAGCAAAAGAGAATTTCATAGAGAAAACCGAGTCCAGTCTTTACATGAGAAATGAGGAATGGTAATCTCAGAGAAAACTCAAACGACCACTGAAATAAGAAGTGAGGTATGGTAATCTCAAAGAAAACCCGAACAATCTTTCAAGTGAGGAGAACCCGGCCCAAACGATATCGTCAGTACTTCGCCGAACTCTTTCAAGATGATGAGGTAACACTTGCAGATAAGAACAAGTTCAATACAGAAGAGATATAATAACAAACAAGATCAGCGAGAGCAACATACCCCAGTAACAGAAGTAGGCAGACACGAAATGAGGCCTACAGCGGGTATCTTGTTTATATATGATTGTTCGACGAAGGTTCTCGAAGCGTGTGGAAAGGAGCGCGTTATCTCGCACCGCCTATTGCAAAACACGCCAGAAAATCGATGACTCATTGCTTTCGATCGTTATTTCTTCGATTTCAATCATTTTTTCGTCATATCCTACATCCACTGAGTCATACCGCTTGTTATGAAAAACTCAGATCAGTGTTTTCATTGTGCATTTTGCAAAAAATTCAAAGGACTTCATTTGGCAGGAACATTCGCGAACATTCGGCGGGCTGACGCATATTTTCGTATTTCACCACCCATCGTTTCCAGAAGGTTCTGCTGCAGAAGGATCGATCAACGCCTGCTTACTGCGTAAACTAGGGAAGTTCCCGTTCTTTTGTTTGGAAGTTTCCCAAGGTTCTCCAGAAAATTCGGGAAAAGAGTGTTACTGAACTTATTTTAATTTGGTTGAGAACGATGTTCTAACAAAATAGGTCTTATTAGGTGTAATGAGAAACATTCGACATTGAATCTGAAAAGGGCTGGAGGCAATTCTATCGTTGAAAATATTTTTGTTGTCAAATTGACGGAAGTCTAGTGGAAAACTTAACTATTCGTTAGGACTGGCATTACTTTCTTGACTTTCTGGCCTTTTAGTGATTAATTTGAGTACTTTATGAGTTGCTTTACCTACTTTTAAGTCATCAGCTCCTAAAATTCACCGGTAATGTGTTTTGAGCTATCCCCTAATTTGGTTTTTTAAAGATCAAGTTTATTCTTTGAAGTCAGGTGATATTAAAGTCCATACCCTATTATTTTATTTTTGCCACTGTAACTTTAAGTTTGGATATTGGTGCAATGAATAGTTCCAATTCAGCAATGTTCATGAAAATTTTCAATGTGAATCTGTTTAGTGGTGAAGCAATTTTTGCTCCAGCAATCAACTAATCCTTCATTCAAATTCATTAGCTAGTGTTCAGTTCTTCAGACCTTTCAGAAAAAATGGGATGTCGAAATTTTATTCTGTTCAAGTATTAGGTTCCAGGATACATTTTTCAGGCTGTAAACTTTAACGAAATGCGGCGTTACTAACGTTATCGACGTGTTTGAATATAAGCACTTAAAGTCAGTGGTCAGGAGAGCTTATACATAATGGTAATAATTTATTCCAAGTGTTAGCAGTTCTTATAAGTGGATGTGACAAATTCGTGGGTTGGGTTTGTGAAGAGCAATCCAGATCAATCTTGGGCAATCCCTGTGAATCCCGGTTTGGGCACTTTTCGACCTTACCTTAATGGACGTCGTGGTGACGGAAGTTCAGTTGTACTTCCCGATTCTAACTTGCAAGGCAGTATTATTGCAATTTAAATTTTTAGCATCACGTTTGCAACATTTACTTCCCTGGTTGAAAGTAATGATCTGGCCCGTCATGCAGGTGACTTCAAGTTTTATAAATCCTTGAACATCATTACGTTTTCGAAGATTAAGGAAGATCGAACAACGCTCATTCTGCCACATTCAAACCAGTATGGGTAAGGAATGCCCCATGTTTTGTTTTTTCTGTCCTTCTTCGGATTGAATGTTATGGGACGTGTTTTCAATATCTGGAAGTCATGTTAGCTATGAAACGTCGGCCTAGAAGACAGTAGCAAAACCCCTTCCAACACTCACTTTTCATTTCAGAATTGCCCGAATACGCTCAATATCTGAAATTTACTAGGAACAGTACCCAAAGGTGATGTTCACCCATTAATAATGCCCAAAGATAATGCAAGTGGCTTCGAACTTCACATTAAATGAAAGGAAATGGGTTATGGACTGTTTTTGAGGTGTTAGGTTCTAGTTTTGGGAAATGTTTTGCTTTGTCTTGTTTTGGTTTAGATGAGAAAGCCTGTTATCATATGAACCCGAGAGTTCAAGTGCTTCGGCTGATGCTTCATCTGCGTATATGAATTGTTGACAAAATACAAAAAAAAAAAACTTCCAGTTACTATAAATACCGTACCATATACTATTATATTGCTTTATGTTGTATCATTCCGAGTATTTTGTGAATTGCATCCAGTTGTCAGTTCGTTTGGAGGGTACCATAGTTCCCGTGGTCTTAGTGTCCGGAAAGCAGGATTTCGCGTTTTTGAGAATCACCTTCGATCCTCCATTTGGGCGCCCATAAGTGGGCTGAATTAATATTGGTGGACTTGAGCGATCAGAAGAATTAAAAGAGGTTGATACGTTTATTTGCATAATCAAAGTATTTTGTTCATCACAATTCCAGTCGCGACGCTGTTTTTGAGTAGTAGGATTCCTGTAGTGAGACGTTTCTCGGTCTGGGTACCGGCTGCTTGGTCGTTTTCATTGGTGCTGAAACTGTAAAATCTTGATAGTTAACTTAGAAATCATAATTGAAAAGCGTTTCTTACTCTGAATCTTCAAGACTTTTAATTTGCAATTATGGCGGAGTGGTACGATTTTATTATTATTTTTTTTTTACTTTTTTGTATTTGTTAAAGTTTACTGTAGTGAAACTGTTTCAATAAGCTGTCGATACATTAATTTGGATGAGCAGATTCGATTTTGAGGTTTCTCCGACAGTGGGAGCAGTTTTTTCCCTACAAGCCCGATGCCCAAAGAATATGATAAAGCTGAAGCTTGACGAAGCAGCTCATTTTCGTTGGTACTTCACACTTTACAAATATAAAGTGCTAGGGTTGATTGAGCAGTCAGAGGCAATCGACATTTGTGTCAGCTTTTTCTTTTGCGTATGAGCGTCCCCAAGTTGAAGGGGATGATGTTTCGATTGGGTTTTCCGACTTTTACGCGAGCGTACAGTTGCGAGACTGCTCAAATAATGTGCTCGTAGACGGAAACCGTCGTTGACAGGATTAGGGCCGCATCTCTAAAAGGACGACACCTCAACGCGATCGGCGCTTTTGTTTACCTAAGCGAGCTACACAAGTGACGTGTACCGCTGACCGTTGAGATGGAAGTGTGATCATACATACAAGCTTTGGATTTCCACCGGAGAGATTTTGGTTCTGCTTTTTCCAAGGATCCCGTCCTGGTATGTTTGATGAATAAAGGACGAAGTCATCAGTTGGTTAGGTGAAAATCACAGTTAACAATTAGTTGAAAGCCTGCTGTTAACCATAAGCATGATTATTTGGTGAGAAAAAGACCGTAATGGTTACTATAACTATCTTGAACAATTTTCAAAAGAAATTAACATCGAGTTCCCAATGGATCATCTGGGTAATTGAAATGGGATATTCGGGCTGTCCAAGCACAGCTTCTGATGGTGAACTTGGTTGCTCCAACCACAAAATGTGGCTAGGGTTAGGCTTATCGCGTCAACTTCATGGGCCACCCACATAGAATAGAAGGATTTGGAGGGTTTGGACCCTATTTGCCTATTTTCTGAAGAACTGAACGACCAAGTCAAACTTGTGCTTTTCCAGGTTTCACCGCTGATCGGAAAGAGAAAGCGGATATTGGTTATAAGCGAAGTGGCCTGCCTTGTGGGCAAGGACAAGCTCATGCAGGGGGTATAAAATGGCTTTGAGCTTATGGTCGTTTCCCCAAGGGCTTACGATTAGAGAATACATTGTATGTGTTTCTCCTGGGCAAAATCGACATAGCTTTTTTCAAAAAAATTAACATCGAAGTTCCCAAACGTTCGGCTAGCCGTTGAAATGGGATATTCGGGCTTCAATGGGTTGCAATTGTGAAATTCATGTTGATGTCGCTCCGTAAAACCGCATAAACCAAGATTATAACGAGAACCTGGTCAATAAGAAGTACTCAAGTGGTGCACAGACTGGGGACTGTTTTCTGACAACAACACTTCGTTGATGTGCGCTAAACAAGTTGACGTCAGTGAATGTTTTCGCCAACAGCAGCCTGGAACTGCCGCTTCAAAAAAGATTGAGTGGCATGTAAAATTGTTTGGTATCGGTGTTTATTAAAGAGAAAGTCCCACGCAGAGGAGAAGTAGCTCAATAATGACATCTCCAGGCAAAAATCATGCACAGAAGGATTGTGAGCAAAATTTTAGGCTATTTTAGGGACAATTATCGGATGTTTTTCAATGTTGGATAGGCCCCGTGTCGCGGCCATCATTGATTGCTGCGCTATCCCTTGTGGTGAAGGGACGGAGAATATCACGAATTACCAATGACAAAAATATCTCACAAATTAGGAAAGTGAAATTTGTTTGGATTTATTGCCTGCTCAGTTTCTGCAAAGTGCGCTACGCCACCACAACTGTAAGAGTGCAAAATATTTGGGACCAGACGGGATTTGAACTTGCACTTATGTTCTTTGGTCGTTCCATTGGTCCATTACACTTTCGACGCGTTCGTGTTTTTCGCCAACGCAGTGGCCAAAGTATCTGGGTGTAGGTCTGGGGTCGTCTGAGAAAAAATGTTTTGTCTATATTCTGTTAAGGATTCATATTGCGTGTGTTAACGCCGCAAAATGGGGTACCCATGAGAGCTCTGGAATGAAAGGAGGGCACAGACAGTGGTTGTATGCTGTTCCTTGCTGTTGGGAAAGCTTCAAACCTTCTAAACCGCGCCATGGAGCCATTTTTCTCTTCCAAATTTTGTTTTTTCCAAACATTAGGGTTGAAAAAAAATTAAATTCACACCTGTGATGTTTTGGAAGTCTGAGAGTTTTGGTGGCCGTTTGTATGTCAGAGCAAATCCAAGCATGGATAGTGTCATTTGATCGACAACCAGTATGAATGCGAGAAAGTATGGCCACCGTAGTTGACAGAGGCCCAGATTATATCTGCAATTGCAGTGTGAGGAAAGTTGAAGGAAAAAGCGATATCATTGATGTGTGTGTGTGGGTCAATGGCGAAGAGCAGAAACTACATCGACGGCCCAGGGATCGAACTTTCCCCCATTCCATCTTTCCAATGGCTAAGCTGGTGCTAGGCTCGCTTAGAGGGCTCCTGTTTTATTCAGATCGAGCCGTGCACTCGATTTCGACTTAAGAAGCTCCACAAGTTTACGATGGGATTCAAATTAATGTAACTTCAGTTCTTTTCCCAATTCTTCCTCTACAACCGAGTCCGTGGAGTCCATTTGTCGTGGGTGAATGTTACCAACAAATCGAATAGTACAAATGAGCGACTTTGTTTTCACGGCAACGGCTGTTTTGATGTTTTCCCGCTCGTCTCAGAGCGATGACGAGCTCAAATGGGTGCATTCATTGTTACGAGGGTTGCCTGGGGACTTTCTTACTGCAGGTGCATTCCAATATATTGTACAAACAGACAGCAATTAACTTACCTTTTTGAATCGCATATCTCTCGTACACGTGCATGATCCCATCCGGATGGAAAGATCAGACATCCGGCCAGCATTGATAGAACTGTAGAAAATATTTGGGAAATAGGAAAGGAAAACGGATTCCAAGTCACTCACATGAGAAGAGATGTAGCCATGAACACAGCAGGAAGACGTATCGATCTCGCAGCAGTACAAGTAGCTGAAAATGAAAAGGAGTTGTTTTCTCACTCAGGATTGTTTTCTGACTCACAGTCTCTGGAATATCTTTTTTTTATAGGCAGAAAAGGGAGTGGTATGAGATTGAATGGCCAACCTGAGGTTCTCCACGGATCCGACAACCACCGAAATTAAAAGTATCTATGAACATTTTATCTGAATTACAAAACCGGCCAGAATATTAAAAATAATCTGTCTTTATTCCGTAACGGCGGGGCTAACTGGCGAGAAAGGTGTCTGAAGCTCAATTAGAAGGATATGGTCAGTGCGCGGCTTGCAGACTCAACAAGAACTGCATCGTTTAGTGGCTGCTCTCACACACAAAAGGGAATTCGGTGAAAGAACTGATGGATAAACACTCGAGTGTTAGTGGCCAATCTGGTAAAAAATCACGTATTGGGCTGCAAAACTTGGTTTGCAAACATCGAAGGGCTTTCCTCTCACGTGAGGTGCATGACGCTACATGTGAATAGCTGGCGCCCAGCTGTGAAGCGGTCACATTGGCAGCCGTAGGGATGTTGTCTAGGTCTACTCGAAACCAAAAGTCTTGGCAGTCAAGTATGGAGGTAGGTAAAAATAGACAACGGGTCGAACAGCATTTATTTTATCGCTCCACGACCGTCCACAGTTGTGACTGCGTAAACAATCTTCAATTAAGCAGTTGGGTCCGTAGTGGTAGTGTAAACTTCCGGTTCAAAAGTTTAATTAGAGTTTTCCAAATAAATTGTAGGGCCATCATACACTTATGTCATTCCCACTGGCTCATTTATTTTTTCCCTCGGGATGAGAAAAAGGCGAACAATGGTGACTGTAACAAGGCGCGTTTTGCTCACAATTTTTGAAGAGGACATCAAAATGCATGAGAGCCAGGGAACGAGGACAGGAGATTGACTTCTTTGAAACCGAAAAGGACCGAATTCCATGCAGAAGTTCGACTTTGAGTGGCTGTTTAGGCAAGTACGGATAGGGAATGGGTGGTGGTTGTGGAAGGGCGTTGCTCATATCTGTTGGTAAGATCGCAATGAAGGTGGTCAGTAGTTTGGGTAAAAAAGTCTCTATTTTACTGGGGTAGACGTTTCTAAAGAAGCAATCTAAGGCACTATTTGAGAGGTCCACACAGAGTCCTTTAGCAAAGGGACAAGCGCTGTGGGAAAAGAAGTACCTACCAGAATTGAGAAGACAGCTAATGAACTGAGTATTGTGGCCAGTAGAACAAGAAGTGCTGACAGTTCAAAAGCAGCAGTAACGGTACGAATCCTGAATTACAAGAAAAAAATAAATTTAAAAATAATGTACTTAAGAAGGCGGAGCTGTCAGGCATCCCACTAAATGAGAAGGGAGAGGGTGGTAGATGCTACCTACTCGTGGAAAGCCTCCTTATAGTTAGCTAAGTTGTGGAACCAAAAGAGCATTACCCACTCATAAAATTGTAAGAATTGTTTATGAGAAAATGGAAAAAAGAAGGGAAATGAACTGGCAGGATCTTACTATTCTCAACGTCAAAATCGGAGTTAGTCGTAAAATCGTTTGGAAACTCACTGAAACACATTCCATGGACACTCAATCGAACTGCAGTAATTGTAAAGCCCAATGTAACCACCTTCGTCATTTCCTATCCAGGATGGATGAATTAATACGAGAAACTGCAGCACAGCTGAAAAATTAGGTGTTTCATCTGCATCGTTGCCTTCAACATTTAGTACGTTTAAGATCCGTCTTGGATTGAGTAAAGTAAATCAGATCATTCCGCACCGAACCTTCTAACTTCGTGGAATTCTGTCAGCCTGCCTCCACTTGCAGCTTAGAAGTTTGGACCCTAGGGCTTATTATCGGCCGGATCAAGGATGCCGTCATCTATGTTCAACGCTCGGTGGCTTCTGACTGGATTGTCCGAGGCCATGAACGAACCCCAGGATGGGTGACTACCTGATGGGCCCACCACTTCACGAGGGTCGAGAACGAGGAAAATGATGCCTTTCGAGGAAAAGGGCCCACTGGTCTACAATGATCCGCGACAGGAACGAATTATGATTTACTGGTTCCTGCCAGTGGATTTCGATCATTAGTAGGTAATACAGAGGGCAGAACTCAGCTCGCGTTACCATATGATACTAATGTAGTAATAAATATTGTTAAGAAGGCGAGTGCAAGCGAGGTCTCGGTAGTGTAAGGGATAGAGCACGGTGCCGGGAAAGCCCAAGAACGGGTTCGAGTCCCGTCCGAAAACGAAGTTTTGTCCATAATTCGCCAACCTTGCGGTACTAAAAGAATTTGATCAGACTTGATTCAGTTGGTTATTGATTGACTGGGATGTTCGAGTTGTCTTTTTTAGGAGTCCACTCCTCCAAATCTCTTTAGGATCCACTAAGTACCCTGTTTCCCTCGTTCCATCGCACTTACATACCATTGATGTTTTGTAGCCCGAAAGTTGCTTTGCGAAAAAGCCGGATTATCTGGACCTGAGCAATGTTGATCAGTGCTCACAAATTGATGAAGCTGTCCAGCTCTTAAGTGGCTTATCGAACCCGAAACTTCTAAAAAGTGATCAGGCGACGCTCTAAGACAATCCGAAGTAAGGCTATGATCCGGTTTTCACTTACCCCCCTCGTCGAGAATTTGCAGACTATTTAAAAATAACCCTGAGATGGAGTTCCCTTATGGACCCACCAAAAAAAAAACAAAACTGTTTTCGAGTAATTATCTTGCAGGAACCTCATTTATTTCTGAAACAACCATGCTTATGACTTCTATCAAGGATTAGAATGGCTGTAAGCAACCTTTGCGCTATACAATGATTTTGGCGAAATTGCCGATGAATGGCTAAGCATTTTCAACATCCTGTACAAGTTTGACGTCGAACGAAAAGCTTCGTAACTACGGTAATTTCTGTTGTTTCAAATGAAAGGCCACTAAAACATAATCTTGGATCGGACGTACAGAACCCAAAATGCCTGCCATTCCTCATGGAAGAATCTCTAAGAATCATAAATTAACTACAAAGACCATAAATTATCACTCACTTGTGCTGAGGGCACTGAGTACCCAAATAGCTCCAAGTACACGCCAATTTCGTACATAAGTCGAATAATAGGAAAGGAGATATTGTCGCATTTTGGTAGGGGAAGTTAAAAATGGGGGAGGAGACGGTCGGACGGCGAATCACTTTGGAAGCTCCTGGCGGACGTTTAGGGGCGGACGTTGGTGTGGGAGGATGTCACCTCATGCGTGGCCGGTCGCTACCGTTCAAACACGACTGTCCGCTTGTCAGCAATGACCAGTGCGATATCGGCAATGTTAGTTTAATTGTCGAAAAACGTTTTGCTTTGGAATTTTGTTTGATTCAGACTAGTTCTGTTGTAGAGCAGTTCATGTATTTGCATGTTCCTCAAGGTTGCGCCATGTATGTGGCTCTAGGAACCGACTTCTGAACATGACCGTAAACTGTTAAAGTAGACATTTTGGACTGTAATTTTCTTGACTTCTAACTATTAGGTCTAGAGGCTAAATGACTCGTTCTATTCTGTTTTGTACTTTCCCCTGCTCCTTTCCCTCTTTAATACTCCATTGTTTTCAAAGTTCATCCAGACGCCGATCGCCTTTTGACGTCTTGGCCGACACTCGCTGTTAGTTTTTATTACTGAACATAAAGTTAATTTTGGACGCATAAAGAAATGTTCTCTAAATAGATAGGCTGACGTGAAGTAGCGCTAAATGTCGACACTTTCTTTTCAAGAATCAATTCACTGAACGATAGATCGACACCCCCTTTAGCCAGTCGATGAACCAGGCTCACTTGTAAGAAAAAATTAGACTTTTACTTCAATTGGTTGTTGCAAATCACTCGTCGGTACGTGCATGGTAAGAAGTCGAATGCTTGGCCCATCCCGGACTTAGTTATGGGGAGTGTCTACTATCGGTTTGAAAGTTTGAAAGACCTAAGGGACGGAATGACGTGATTCGATGGCAATAAACTTCGGGCACTATATTAATACGAGATTCCTAATCCTGCTCAACTAGTACTGCACTGATAACAGATTGGGTAGAGGGATGGTAGAGGAAGGCTCAGGCCCATTACCATCCGCGGAAGCCGATGTACAGCCCGCTTAACGGCGACTCAGCTCAACCTTACACCACTGGCTCGGCTCGCACTAAGCCCTAGCTGTTGAGCTTTTGGACCGTTACACTTGAGGGCCACTGGGTACTCCCAAAGTTGGATCCCAAAACCATTATTACTTGAACTGTGCCTTTATTAGATTTTTTCATATTCTTTATTCAAAATATATGAACGTGATTTTGATCATCAATAATGATAGTAGGAAGTAGTAGTGTACAGCTCCTAATGTTAACGGCCATAGGCTACTGATGTTTCTCGTGCACGGGCGATCTAAGCAGTTCATCAGTTTGCTGATCCTTCAGTCGTTCCAGCCTTTTGTTTTTAATTCATCGCTTGCTCGATTTCTTCATGATGGCGCAATGATAGCTGGTTTTCGTTTTGGCGTGACGATGCTCCAGAAAACTCGTCGAAACTCCCGATGTCTCGTCAGAAACAAAACAAAATTCACCATTATCTAAACAGAAACATGACAGCTAAGCAAATAATCGCAAAGGTGAGTAGTTACTTTGAGAAAAAAAATTCAAACGTGTTTCTGATACAGATACTTTCGAAATATGAAGATTACCTTGTTCAAAATGAGAGAGTTGAGGAGCAGGTATATCGACGGCGATCTGCCAATTTTAGAGTAGATTAAAATATCCGGTACAAGCATCAATACGAAAGCATTCAATGTTGATAAACCTAAAATTCTTTTTGGTTTTACCGAATATCAAATAAAAGGAATAAGTCGAGCGTTAGCAAGGGCGGTTCGTTCATACCCTGGATCCATAGATCGGTTCTAAGATCGAGTTTGTCCTAGCCCCAGGAAGATCATCATTTCTTTGACTCAATTTTATTGATATTATTATTTATTGTTATTTTGTCTAACTATGTGACAAATAAAAATTCATGGTTCTTTAGTGCCCGTACAGCAAAGCCTAGTATCTGTTGGCTGATCCCCTTGGAGATTCTACCCTTTTGACCTGAAGCGCAAGTTGTACGAGTGGGTCTGAGTGGGTGTGCTGCAGTAGGAACGGAATTGTCGCGTCGCAGCGAGAGACGTCGCGCGCGAAGGAATGTAGCGGAATGCAGCAGCAAGTAAGAAATACAGGAACAAAAGAACTAACAGTAGAATCTCGCCATAAATAATAGTCGCATAGCGATTGAACGCTAGGAATGTAATAGGAATGCAATAATGAGGCAAGTGGTCCACGACAGCCGCGTGCGGTGGATCGATTACACAAAACTGTTCCTACTGCCCGTCTCCTGGTTTGAGCTCCTCTCGAGGCCGAGGCAATTTCGCCCATGATTTGCTAAGGCGATTCAGAACGATTGGCTTTGGTCCAGCCATTCGCTCTCCAGATAGGCTCTTGCTTTCGTCTACGGAAGCGGAACATTCTTCCTCATCCGACGATTTGACCATCATTTTTAACCGCTGTTCTAAGGTTGGTAGAAGATTTTTTTTAAACAAACGAGTGTAGTAGATACACAATAGGTCAATGGGCGAACTAAGGATCGAGCCCTCAGTCTTGGAACCATCGGTGTGAGTACGTTTTCCAGGGCCACGAGACTACTAATAAAGACCAGCCGAGTGCGTGATCGCTTCCGCGGCAAATCGGGCATTAGGTCCGAGACTGCAGTTTCCACCCACCGTACTAATTGGACGGTTTTGTAGTGATTTGATCACAATTACAGGTATACCACTCAGGTTAGCTTCCGTAGTGGAGTATAACTCACCCATCGTAATGGTTGCATGAACGACATTGTTCCGTTGAAGTACGTTCAATTTCGAAGTACGGGCGTTGAAGTGTTTGGCGAATTTCTGAAATCGTCTTGGGTTACATTACAATCAAACTGTACTTAATTTTCAAAAAGAGAACAGTCGAGAAAAGGTATCGAGTCAAAGTAGGCAACCCAGAGAGAATACAGGCGAACTTAAACACCTAAGGTAACCGATCGTTTACAAAAAAAGACCGCAAAAGGGAGTCAATTAAAAATCCACAAAGAGTACTGTATGTCACGGCAATGTAGCTTTGGGAGAATCGAAATCTGTTGGTTTTTGGCAGCAAAGGTAAGGAACCTGTTTCATACCGATGTACTCATTGACCTTTTTGATTACTTATCCAAATTCTTCGTAAAAATGAAATCAAACGAAAGCGATAGTGACGCCACACAACATCAAGGTCTACCATGATGGCCTTCATGTTGAGGTAGTGGTTTGGGGCCATTTTGAGGGTGAAGAAGTTATTTAAACTGAATTTTCGCTTCCCAGTCCAACTAATTTCAGTTCGGTAATTTTCTAAGTGAAGAATGTTTACCTTGTACAACATCAATGAAACTACAACGTAAATAAGTGCAGATAGAACTACACATCCACAACGATGAGCTGTAATAAATGGTTGAAGGCCAGGATAGGTAGCATCGAAGCACATATAGAAGACGGGATCGTTTTCGCTGAAAACGAATTCTGAGGATAGTGAAAACTTACTCATCAATTAACAAACCAAAGACAAGAATTTATCCTAATCAAAGGCTCCGAAGTGGCCATTAGAAGCAAAAAAACATCTTTGTGACATAACAGAGTTAGCGCAGTCCTTTATCTCTGAGCCAGGAAAGGGTATTATTTCATGGAAAGGCAACTTACTCGTATTTGATAACAAAATAGTCGTTGACTGACGTAATAATCACAGATATAATAAGAGGAACTGAAAAAAATCAATCTCAGGAAGTGTCTTTTCTTTCATACTAACAAGTATGGTTACCTACTTGAGCACATAGTAAGTGTATACCAATATCGTTGCCTAAAATGCCATATGGGTAATACTGTAGCTAATAAACGATCGATGGATGTAAAAAGTGTCATTTCTCCTAAAACATACTTTGAGCAAATAAGGAGGGTTGGAAGTCAAAATGGCTCAACTCACCAACAACTCCGTTCCCTATACTGTACAATGTGATAGCAAAATCCTTTACACAATCGGCTCGGGTCGTCGTCATAGTGTCTAGGCGCGATTCTTTGATTTTACGAGTAGAAGGAAGAAGTTAGGGAGGGGGAGGAAGGGTCAGCTCCCTCTCTATAGGGTCTAGGAGCTAGATTATCCCGTATAGTTAAGTAATAGTGACAGATGAAGGACTCCTCAGATGTACTCAGGTGAAATCTTTCACTATCTTCATTGCAAGGAGAGAGACCGCATCAGCCCTTGGTAAAGATGGAGCAATAAAGGACCACCCAAACCGTGCGATTCCTCGAAGGTCGCCTCTGGCTCTGATTGTGAGAACTCTCTGATATGTTCGAATTGCTTAGCTGGCAAAACAAGTCGTTTCAAGGGCACAGTTCACGATAATTTTGAGGTACCCCTTTCAGATTGAAAAGCGGAAGTGTTGATGTAAAGCAGTACATCGGTGGCGAAAAAACGCGAGAAAATCCGCTCATTTCAAAGCCTTTTTTAAAAGTAATGGAAGTGGAGGTTGAACGAGACTACCGTGACGGTAATAGCATGTAACGGAAGTTTGGACGGGATTCAACTTGCTCCCATTTCGCAAAGAGATGACTACATTAAGCTGAAATTGCTCGAACTGTCACTGTCGCAATGGGTTATGACAATTTGTTTGAAATTCCTTCATGGGAGTCTCTTGAGATAGTGCAGCCTCTAGAAAGCCACCATTGAAACTCGTCCATGATGGGTGTGGCATTCATACGATACAATCTCTGGCCCCTTACTGTGCCCTAACCAAGAAGTTTTTTTTTATTTTATAAGGGGAAGTATAGTACAAGGAGGAGCCTCGAACCCACAATATGGGGAAATCTCAGAAACCATTTTTATCGTGAACTGTGCCTTTAATGAGTTTCGGGTGACCAAGGGTACCATTTGATTTCGTCGACATATTGCCAGTATAAGGCTTACTATCATATCTGAAAGGAGTTCGGTAACCTCTTTCTTATCGTTCCCTCTGGATAGCGGAGTAGCACCCAACCTAGCGATCGAATAAGCTTCAACGTGATGCCACTTATTCCTAGGCCACGGATCGCTCCCCAGAGAAATGTCTGGAAAAGGTCGGAGTGATAATACGATAGAATCTATCCTTACCGTATCCTTCAGGTTCAAAGAATCGACGAAGTGATACGGTCGTAAAGCCGATCGTATAGATAAGATCACCAATGGAAATCCCAGCAATGAATAAGAATTCTTTGCATGTACGTAATCGTTTAATAAGAATTATAATAAGTACAAGTGGAACATTGACTGCTGTTATTGCGACCCCTAAATAGAGCTAACTAAAATTAACTGATTAAATCAAAAACTAATAAAAAAATGTGATTTTTCTAGGAATCATTGGATTAGGCTATCAATGAGAGCTCTAGTCGACGGACAGTCAAGAAGAAGGAGAGGATTAGGAAGTAATGATGATGTCCCAAAGCAAACCAACCCTCGATACTGTATATTATCATATTTCTTTTTACAGACTGCAACAAATCTTTGTCCAGCACCATATCGTCCTTTTGTTGGATGTATACTTACTTCTAAACCTGAAAACAGTAATTACTTGAGCCAGGCAATTTGCATGTTCTGCAAGAAAGCGAAACATCGAAAACCATCAGAAATTCACCATTGCATATTGGCATATGTTATAAACAATTAATTATTCAAGTTCTCTTCATGGTCCAATGGAAATGAATACATCCTAGCTAATTAGACTTTTTCTATAAGGGCACTGACATTTTGGAGACGAAGAGAAAGGCTTGTTTGAAGTTAGGGCAACAGTTAAGGAGATAGTATTATTAGACTTATTTCCATGAAAAGTACTATTCAAGTCTAATGATACTAGTTCCTTTACTATTGTACTACCTTCTAACAAGCCTTTCTCTGTCTTTAGGGGTTCTTCAGACAGAAAGAATGTCAATGCCCTTTTCCTTGTCTGATTAGCCACTTTCAGTGCGCTATAAAGAGAACATGAATAATTATTTATCCATAGCGCATGCCGAATGGAGTTCTAGTAGGGCAATGTAGGCGATCAAATAATTTGGGGTCAAAAAATTAGCGAGGTGGAGGGAGGATAAAGAAAAAGTGAGACAAGCAGTGGTCCAATATCAAAAAGGGTACCACAAATTCCCTCGAGTACAAGCTGAACACGGCTTTTCCTGACCGGCCATCCCAGAAAGGTACGAGTTGTCAGGGAGGCAGAGAATCAGCGCGACCATGCTGTGGACGAGAGAGGCTAGAGACGCGAGGAAGCATAAAGGCTGCATCAATCGTTCCAATACTTACTCGAATGCATTTCGAAAACAAAACATAAAAGGCAGTTTTACAAAGAACGGTGGATCAGCCTGTCTAGGCAGATAACCGCTGGCTATTTGGCTACAAAACCCCTGAAATCGTTTTTTAAGCACCGATCTACCCTTTCCGTCTCATCAAGCGTGAAACTGTTGCTAGAAGATGTTTATCGAAAATGATCCCTCTGAATCACCTAACAAAGAAGATCATCAACTCTATGTAGGGAAACGAGCGGAAAATTGAAAACAAAATCTGAATAAAAAAACAACGATTGTTTCGAGGTGCTCGTATTGATAAACTTCATCAGACTGTAAACAGTTCTTGCTTGGTAGAGAGGAGTGGCTAAGGCTCCAGGCGAAGTACTTGCCGTTCTTTGCAATAAGGTGGTTCCGTGGTGATATTACTAACAACATAAATTTCAGCGAGTACGATTTATCGGTAATTAACTCAAACCTTACCAAGTACGGACTTATATATCACGTAACAGGTAAAGCTTATGCGGGTGTGGGTGAGTTGCAAGAATATGTGGAAAATAGCCCTCCAAGATAAGTGGACCAGAAAAATCAAAGAGGCAACCCAAAAAGAAATCAAATTGTTTGAGGGAGGCATAGAGATTGGTTCTGAGAAACAGTGTTTGCTAAGACAGCAAGTCGATCTAGTAATACAGGGTAATATGGTGTTGGAATGGCATGTGTGGGTATCGAATCTTCGAGAATTACCGGTAACAGGCTACTGCTCTGAATAGACATTTTCCAATAGGATGTAAAGTCCCGAGTTCCCAGTAGGGAATAGTCTGTATATCTGCTGGTGTTTATTGAAATAATGTAGAAGGAGTTGGTCAGGACTTGTTCGAGTATCAAAGACACAGTTCACGATAATTCGATGGGCGGGAACGTCAATTGCTTTCCCGCCTCTCGATCGATGTCACGTCAGACGAGTGTTGAGACAATACAACTACTCGTTCTAGGACCCACACACAATCACCCGGTCGCTGAGTGATGAGGCGGTGTTTTTCTCCCATTCTTTTTTCCTCTGTTATTCTTTTTGCTGCCGCGATCCCTTATTTAATTTCCTAGTCCTACAGGCTGGAAAAGGTGAGCTACTTTTGCCGTTACTAGGGTTTTTTGTTTGCTTATGCTTATAAGCAAACGAATTTTTGCTTACCATAGTCTGTTATTCGTACCAGGACCCACACGTACGCAGTCAGACACATTGTACAGCTCGTCCGAACGCCCCACTCCTCTTCATTTTTCTGGTCTCATTCTCGTCCAGCTCCTTTTTTAATGGTTTTTCGAAGCCTTTTTTCACTTTGGAAACACCGATTCACGCAGTTTCTTCACATTCATCGCACTATACCCGATCTTGTCTTTCATTTTTCATCATAATCTGGATTACCCAAAATTATCGTGAACTGTGCCTTTGAAAACGGTGCATTCCGTAGGCGGAACTACTTCTAAAAATGTCTTTTCTCGAGAAAGTAAATGAAATCCTAAAAATCTCTAGAAAAAGTAAATAAAATCATAAAATTCTTGCATTGAATACAGATCATGCCATTAGTATTGAGGATAAAATAAAGCGAATAGAAGCTAGAAACTAATCTGACGTGCAGGTATATCGTATGATGGACTAGGGTAACGAGCTGCAAAAATTGTTACCCTTGACAGGCACAGTCAGACATAAAAAAGGGGGTTTAATGAAAGGGGATGGCACAGCATGGCTTCAGATATTTTAATCAGCATGAGGTTGTGACTTTGTAAAGAATAGGGAAGCACCAAAATGACAAGATCTTGGAATATATATATATATATATATATGTACATATGCCGTATTTCACAAGAAATTATTACTAAGTTAGGTGACGTAAAACGAGTTCCCCGATGTTTTTCTTCTCTTATTCTTTTGTTCTCTGTTATTCTTTTTGCTGCCGCGATCCCTAATTTAATTCTCTACCATAAGAGGCTAAAAAAAGTGGGCTATTTTTGCTGTCATTAGGGTTTTTTGTCAACTTATACTTATGAGTGAATGAATTTTTGCTCATCGTAGTCAGCGATTCGCACCGGGACCCGCACATACGCACTGACACACTTTTACGGCCAGCTCGTCCAAACGCCCACTCTTCTTCACTTTTCTGGTCTCACTCTCGTCCAGGCCCCTTTTTAATGATTTTTCCAAGCCTTTTTTCACTTTGAGAACACCGATCCACGCAGTTTCTTCGCCTTCATTGCACTATTTTCCACCTTGTCTTCCATTTTTCGTCATAATCTGGATTGCACAAAGTTATCGTGAACCGTCCCTCTAAGTTATTATAGCTCATACAAACTTACTATCAACTCAAGTAATGTCATGCATTTCAGGTAATTTTAGTATTTAGCAAAATTTATATAGTTATTTTGTTGTTTACAAATTAATAACATCACAAGAAATTTAGCCTTCAAAGTGGCACCAAAAGGAACGTAGGGAAGTGAACCATGGGAGGCGGAGACGATGGCTGGAATAAAGGAACGTTCTAAAACCAGCTAGTTGTATTTATTTAATTATTTATTTTTTATGCGTGCGTCATCAGCAAAGCATAAGAACAAAACATAACAGAGCTAGTAAACACAGAAAAACTCGTACAAAAAACTCGTATATTGGCCCATAACTCATATCAATGGTGAACAGTTTTCAGAAAACATCTGTCAGAACAGGTAGGTAAGACTTAAAACATTGGTAAACTCGTCCAGAACCGAGCGTTCGTTCAGAAAGATTGTTAGACTCTTTTAGGATCAAGCTGTATTTGAAAAGGATATTCAAATGAAAGTAGTGGTCGTTGTGAGCGAGGGAACAATCTGTTTATTTTGAAGGGTTTTGGTTTTGAAAATCATAAACACCTAGATTTACTATATCGAGAGTTTTGTAAGCAAGGAAATGAGAAAAAAGGGGGAAAGGAGGGGCTCATACGATTTTCAGGCGATTCTCCAGACTTCCTCACCGAGTCCCTTTGGACCACTACGATCACGCTAGTCCGCGCTCCGCCCATTCCAAGATTTCGAGAGCTTTAGATTTTCTTGTTTTAAAGTATACTTTAGGGAAATCCTTTCGGAAATAATGAGTAGTTCGTGGGATTTCATTTGAATGAAAGTCGACAAAGACTCAGCAAACCGTTTAATATGTAGAAGTTGTTGATGGAATTTCAACGCAGTGAAGCGATGATTGGGAAATAATGAGTTCGTTTTCTTTGAAATTTTCTGAGAAACTTTCCCGGTTGATAAGTTGGAATTTCACGATTTCAAAGCAAAGAAAACTATTGAAGCGCATCGAACGTTCATTTCGTTTCAGAAACGAAGGGAAATAAGCTGAGATACATAATGGGATCATTGTGTATTACGCTACATTACACAAAACCAAAAAAAGAAAAGTCAATGTACAAAGTCGCTACCATGTGTTTCTCCAATTTTGTAGGCTGATCGCTTCAGATCTAGTCTAAGCGGAAGTTTTCTCTGAGGAAGGTTTTAAGCAGTGTCATTGAATTGATAAGATAAAGAAAGCTCTGCCTGAGATTACCTACCTTTCAGTAATTCACTTAATTTAGGTGTAGTGGGTAGAAGGGTGTGGTGCGTTAGGAACGAAATGGTCGCGTCGCGGTGAGAGGGGCGTCGCGCGCGAAGGAATGTAGCAGGATGCAGCAGTAAGTAAGAAATACAAGAACAAAAGTACTAATAGTAGAATTATGCATAAAATAATGATCGCATATCGATTGAGCTCTATGAAGAACGCTAGAGTTGTAATAACGGCAAATAAGTGGTCCACGACAGCCGCGTACGGCAAATCGACTACCCAAAATCGTTCCTAACGCCCTTCTCCCGTGGGTAGAACACGGCTAGGGGCAGGGTGCTGTACGGATTTCACCTGTACTCAGTCATTTCCTTACTCCTTTTGGAAAGTACTGTCGAATAGCGAGAAGAACAGTCGACGAGTCGTGAAAATAATGGTTTGTTAGGTATAAGGAGTTCCGATTTCGAAGGGCTATTTATATACACCATATACTTGAACACTACATCGACAAAGAAAATTCAAGAGAAAAATGAACGTCTACTGCACGTCACTGGTAGGTCCCGAAGTCAAATGCGTGGCCCGTCTTCGAAAGAGTTGCTTTTAAGGCCTCTCACTCCTTGACTGGTGTCAAACTACGTAGTCTATCAGGTGAACCCAACTCGAATTCAGCCCAGGCTTTCACTCTTTCGGCCCCAGATCAACGGTGAGATGCAGCAGGTCGGTCCACCCACCTGCTAAGAAATTGGGGAAAATTGACGATGATGTTCATAGACAGCTTGTGAAGCAGGTACATAGAACATTGATTAAGTTGAAGGCACAGTTCACGATAATTTAAAGGTATCCGTTTTTATTCAAAAAGCGGAAGCATAGATCGAGAGTAGTTCATCGGTATTGAAGAGAGCGAGAGAATTTGCCGATTTCGAGAAAAATATGGCATTCAAATGTAGGGAAAATAGAGTTTGGACAAGATTGCTATGACGGAAATAACATGGAAGGGGTATCTGGACGAGATAACAGTTATTGCAATTGCACAAAGAGCTCACCCGCAATAAGTCAGAACGGTACAAAACTCTGCCTTGAACTGTCGCTATGGGTCATGACGAGTTGTTTGAACGTCCTATATCGGTTTCCTTGTGATCAGTGCGGCCTCTACAATGCCGGTGAAACTCGTCCGAGGACATATACGGGCCAATCTTTGAGCCTTTATAAATCCTTAAGTAGGCCGTTTTCCGACCTAATAGTGCCAGATATCTTATACGTGGGGCCCCAAATTCATACTGTGGAGAAATCTCAGAAACCATTTTTATCGTGAACTGGGCTTTTAACAAGAAGTGTGGAAAGGTATAATCCAGCGATTAGGGGATTACATGAGGTCATCCCAGTTATTTCATAGAGGAGTATCGAGAGAGCTGAACATGTAACCTGAAGAGTAGCACTCAAACCTAACTGATGACCGGAGTGTGCCACGCCCTTTCCTGTCGCCTGATAAATAGTGCACAATGTCTGAGAGGTGCGGTAGTGTAGGCGGTACTCAGAGGAATAATTGATGAATGACTGTACTCTGCTCTGGAGAAGTATCAGTATCCGAAATGCCAGTTGGCCGAGGAAATGTGCCCAGTGTAATCATTAGGGAGGATTTTCTCCACTCTTAATAGGCGATTAACTGACTACAACAATTTTCTCTGTTCTGCTAAATGGAGCAATGATGGGAAATGAGTTGAGTTCATAGCGGAAGTCCACAACTGGCAATTTCCTCAAAATAACCCTATTAAAATTAACGAAGAATGTACATTATCAAATCGTTTTTGTCACTTCCTGGTTACGAGTTGTTAGCGCTAGTCATTACTAGTAATTCTATGTAGCAATTATTAGGTTGTTCGGAAAGGAATGCGCGTTTAGTTTGCTCATTCATTTCTCCTCTACTATAGAAGGATTTCAGAAAGACTTTTATTTATCAGGGAGAGATTTTCATTACGCATCTTTCGATATAATTTTGGCTATGTCTACTTTGTTTTTTCTAAGAAAAAAAGTTTAAAAGTTGCTTGACCAAAGATTCCTTTTGCGGGCTTTCATGTGGTACAACTTCAAGCAAGGAAAATCGGCTGCTAAATCTCATCGTGCCATATCTGAAGTATACAGCGAAGAAGCCCTGTTAGAAAGCCGGTGTCGACGATGGTATCAGTGTTTCAAAAACGGTAATAGAAGCTTGGAGGACGAAGAACATGGAAGTCGGCCTCAATTCGTCGATAACCAATTGTTGAAGACCGTCATTAAGCAAACCATCCGAGAAATGGCAGTACATTTTGGCTGCTCAAATTCTACAATCCATTAGCATTTGCTGGCGATTGGGAAGACGAACAGGTACGGAAAATGGGTGCCGCACCACCTGAGCGAGGCCAACAAGGCAACACGAGTGGCAATGGCAGGAATCCTTCTTCGACGCTCAAAGAGCCGTTGTTTTTTCAACTCTATTGTTACTTCTGATAAAAATGGATTTACTTCCACAACACAACGCGAAAAAGACAGTGAACCCTCCAAAACCCACTCCGAAGCCGGATATACACGGCAGAAAGGTGGTGCTCTGCGTTTGGTGGAACAGCAAAGTTGAGTGTAGTTTGAAATCCTGAATTTGGGACAAGCGGTTACGGCGTACATTTACGAAGATCAATTGGACCGCATGGATCAAGCACTGCGTCGTCAAGGTGTCGAAACGACGTCGACAAAATTCCTCCTCTACAACGCTCGTCCACATGATGCGAAAACCGCCTTGGAAAAAAATTGAGGAATTGGGCTGGGAGATACTGCCTCATCCGCCATGCAGGACAGACCTCGCTCCCTCCGATTACCATGTTCCGGTCAATGCAGCACTCCATGGCCGAGAGAAAATTCAAAAACCGCGAAAAAGTCCAACTCAGGGTGACCAACTACTTTGAGTCGCATCCGGGCGACTTCTTCAGGAGAACAACCCACTCGTTGCGTAAATGTAGGCAACAAGTCATTGATAGTAATGGAGAATATCTTTTGGATTGATCTTGCTTAGTTTCGTTTTTATGATAAAAAATTTTTTTAAATCAAACGCGCATTCTTTTCCGAAAAACCTAATAGGAATACCGAACTCAAATCGTCTGTATAAGCTTTCGCTGACCAGCCGATGGCCATACTCATCGTCATTGTGGTAAATGACCCTGGAAAGATGGGAAGCGAGGTTCGACTGAGCAAGTGTGAGCCCTCCTTAAGTCCTTGGACTATATTTGTGGTGCGCGTCATTTTGATACTAACCACTTCGACTCGAATATCACTCTTAGCCCGTAATGGTCCTGGGACTCCCCCTACCAGCTGCAACCGTTCTCAGCCCTCGGAATCACTTAGTTAGACTGTCCATGATGACCGTTCGTATAGTCATCCTATCTCTACACGACAGCGGATCCAGACTAATAGTCTTCAGCTTCGATAGCTCTATTTGATTACCCAAGTGCGGCTAGCGAGATGGTTAATTAATGAAAAAAAATCCATGTATTGTTTATAACCTGCGGTTTGCCGCTCGGATAGGCAGGCATTGGTTGCCCTTTTTTCTCGGGAAAAATATGTGGCTGCTCATTATTCATTAGTCATATATCCAGTCGAAGCTAATTAGAAGCTTAACCTCACAATGTACTCTAAGAAGATTCGGTAGATCTTTTATAAGTCCATTCAAGGGGCCGTCTAACGTTACTGTCGTTTCAAAGCGCTAAATCCAATATATGTGTGTATTATATATATATATATATACATATGTATATATATATATATATATATATAGTAGATAGTAAATGGAATTTATAAATGGGGTTCACAGGGCTGTGGTAGAGGAGAGTACCGCGGGTCAGTGTACGGTAGGGTCCAAGTGGCTCCGGACTGCATTCGATCACCAAGCACTAGGAGCCGGGAACTTCTCCCCTACACGGCGTCGCACACGCCGCACCCGCCGCACCTGCCGCCTATCGCAGGATTGCGATGGAAGATTGGAGCGCGCAATTAATGAAGTCTAATAAACATGAAAACTAAAAAGAAATAGAAGAAAAAACGATAAAATCCAATGAAAAAGCAAGCCAGTCAAGGAAAAATATCGCTTCCTATCGATTGGCGGGTGAGTACGGTATATGCAGTGACGTTTGCCGCATGCCGCAAGGGAGAATACCGCGATAGGGGAGAAGTTCCGTTACCCCAAGCACCCTGTCGAGCCTTCAAGAAACCGTCTCCAGCCCAACTATGGTCACACTTCTGAAGCTTAGTCATTGGCCGGGAGTGGAGAGGGGGAGGATGGTCTTCAAGGCTGCATCAGGAAGTGGGAGAGGGAAGGAGAGAAGAATAGCCAAAGATATAATAGTAGTAAGAGATCAGACTAATAGGACAAGGAGCAAAGACATATTTGTCAGCAAGTGTAAGAGATCTGTAGTTTGAAAAAAAAAGAATTTAGACTAACTTTTTCCCCCTTCTACACTAGGTGGTCCTAAACTTTTCTCGCTACGATCCAAAGAAGTATGCTGGGAACTACTGCCTACGAATACTTTGTTCTTGTGGAAGGCCATAGAAAAAGCAGTATGGTTACATGAACACTAATCAGATTACTCACTCGTCATAACAACTACCGTAGCTCACTGAATCACAATTGTCGTCCAATCTTCTTCACTTGTTTTCACACGCTTTTCAATTACTTGTTTATGTAAACAATATGGACAAATCTCTTTCAAATACAACAACTCTAGTGAATGAATGCAGTAATTTACACAAACATGAGTAATTAAGAGGTGACTGAGCGGAATGGCTTGACTTTCGTCGACGACGTTCCCCTTCAAAGGCAACACCAACTCCGTTTTTTGCCAGTGGGTTCCATTTCCAACATTAGCGCATCGTATAAATGTTGCTCTTCGCGTTTTTGTAAACGCCTGAAAAAGAGTAAGTTTGGCAAGTACGAAAAAGGAACTGGTGTTTAAGAATGACCAGATAGTAGAGCTTCTCCGGATGAAGAAACACCAACGAGTCATTTTGATCATTTGAAATCACCCTTTGGAAAAAAACTGTTTTAGGAACTCCTCCGATAGGAGTCTGTGTCCTCAGAGAAAACCACATGGAGCATTATTGGGGTCAACTTGCGGCAGAAATAAAGCGCAGTAAGGGCTCGGAAAACATATATCAACGCCTAGACGGTCACTACCCTTTCACGCTTCCAAAGAAGGACGTATTTTGAGGCCTTGTAGCAGCTGACACCCTCCGAAAAGGAGCACATTTGTTGTAAACCCAGCCATCTTATATAGAGCTGCGCAGTGACCGAAACCTCTTCCAGACGCCCTCTTCGACTTCGTAACCTCGACCTTCTTCACCCAGGACTACAGAAGCTTCAACCCCCTGAAGTCAATGTTATCAACAATCAAAATTGTCAATCTGTGACTTACTCGGCTATTGACTTCATACAATAATCGACTCCGTATCCTGTATAGGCACTAGTCTCATAGAAAGGCATATCGAATTCCTGAAACATTGAAATAGTCTTAAAAGAGCCGATTCAGCCGGAAAAGGAAAAGTAAAAAAAGAAGACGGTTGAAAGGGATGATTCCCTCACTATTCACCTCACAAGAAAAGGGTCTTTCGAGAGTTTCTGAGGGTTGTGTTCGTGGGTCAAAACCGGGTAAGGGGGAGGAAAGAAAGATATGGTGGGTAGATTGAAAGAGCCAAAATAAGAATGGAATAAAAGCGACTAAACCCAATAAACGACCATCATATGAACCACCCTCATATTAGCTGGGCTCGTCGGACAAAACACAAATTCCCGGTTTTTTATATTTATTTATAACTGATTTTTTGAGTCGGATGGGAACGCGATCGAAAACCAGAAATCGAGGCAAAAGGTTGTCCCCAGTTCCTCCATTTCTACGTTTCCTCAATAATTTGCACCTTTTGATTGACTTGGTCCCAAGCGAACAAGTCCAGGGTTTCGAAAAAAATTTGACTTACATCGGCAAGTTTTTTGCCAGCTTTGTACACAGTGTTCCTTGAAGAATCGCTACCGAATAGATCAACCTAAAATCTAGTTCACTGGGTTTTCTTTCAACGGCAGAATACGCCAAGTCTTACCTTATTACCGACTAACGCCAGCACTGTCGAGTCCTCAACTCCATTTCGAACTGATTCAATCCAATTTCGAACATTCAGGAAACTTTGTTCTGACGTCACATCAAACAACAACAATACTCCGTCAGCTTTTCGGAAGTATTGCTTTGTTATTGATCGAAATCTGAATTATTATTTAACCTTATTCTTTTTTATACAAATATTCCAAAGCATCAAAATGTAAGGGAGGTGACGGTTATTGTTATATGGGCAATATTCCCTGCTTTTTTACCTATCCATGATATTAACCCGCTAATTATCACTAATTGTTTCAATTAATGTATTTTCAATTCATTTGATGTATGGTAAGTATTAATTATTTAATTATACAGTAATGACGTCATATTTCAAATGTAATAGAGTTACTACTGAGAATACATTTTCACGGGGATTATGCAAGTAACTAGATCGCGGTAGATTCGAAGAACATGGATATGACGTTATTTCAGCTCGATTTGATAGTTCCGAGAGGACTGGCGTCATCTATATGGTCC
The DNA here is from genome assembly GCA_000469685.2 of Haemonchus contortus. Taxonomy (NCBI): domain Eukaryota; kingdom Metazoa; phylum Nematoda; class Chromadorea; order Rhabditida; family Trichostrongylidae; genus Haemonchus; species Haemonchus contortus. The sequence continues at coordinate 40,568,253 of LS997565.1, forward strand.
CCGGATCAAAAGAGCAAGGATCATTACCTGTCCTGTTACGGGTCTTTCGTCCAGAGGGGCCGATTCGAGTTGATAGCAAACACATCTGAGAAGCTTGATCCACTGATATTCTGACCATGCCGCCCGCACAAATTCAAGTGCTTCAATTCAGGTACCCATACCCATTCAAACGTTAGGGTAATTTTTGTCAGGAGTCGAATGACGGCACAATCCAGAATAACATGCTGAGGGGCAAGCGCTCTTTCTGCATGCCGAAGGGACTGCTATTGCCCATTCTTGTCTCGATACTATCTATCACTGAGTCAATATCAGTGCAAGATATTATAGAATTCACTTCCTATAAAGTCCCCAAAACCTTGCTCAAGCCTTGAAAACATAGCGAGCGAGACTTTTTTCATACCTGTGGCTCATTGATTAACCCGGAATGAACATATACTCAAGAAATCGGGTGTCAAGCAAAGAACGAGCGATAAGAGGTCTCTCCCCACCGGTTACTCCCTTGCTAGAGAGCGCCACCCACCACCATCACCCACTCATTGTACGGGTCACACCTGAATGACGTTTCTCAGCGGAGGTCTACAGCACCTCTGGCTCCATTGCACTTAACCGAGAAAATCTTTCGCCTTTTACTAAAGATTTCCGTGCAAAGGAGCAATTATGAGTATTAAATAATTTTTGGAATCCCCTCGAAAGAGCGGGATACAACTGGAGCCTTCCAATATTTGGAGAATTTTTCAATCAAGAAAGGAACCTCCCCAAATAATGGTATAATTTTACGCCATAGCAATTATTGAGTTCTCTGTTTTCAACAAGATCTTCTCCTCAAGGTCGAATTGGATTCATGACTAATTTCCACACTTCAATTCCAGCAATATAATCGCGATTTGTTCTGGACTCGCCCTACATCCCAGGGCATCCAGGCATTGAAACTCCTAGGCCCATTTTTTGAGCTATAACTAACTTATAGAATTCACTTCTTCTAATGAAATTGGAATTAGAACTCCAGTCCAGGGGTATTGTCTCCGAAAAGGCATTCCTTTTGAAAAATGGAAAAAATCATGACTCAAGGACTTAAAACGTACCGTTCCTGTCCTGCAGTATCCCACAGCTGAAGAGCCACAACACGTTCACCTACAGTAATTGTTTTAACGGTGAAGTCTACACCAATAGTGGCGTTGAATAATGGTTTGAAGCGATTATAACAAAACCTGTAAATGGAATCGAGTAAGGATTTGTAGTATTAAAACCTGTGCTCATCTCCTTGTTTTTTCCACCCCCAAGCTTTGTTTTCACCGCCAAGCTTTGTGGTAGTTTATCTACCCACTCCCGTTGGAAGACGTTGGGACCTCATAAATTATTGCAGAGCCTACTCTACTCGAGTAATGGACATTTACCTACATTCCGTCTCTACCAAGGATAGTTTTTCCACTAAGAAGTCACAGATTGCACGATTCGTCTTCGACACAGATAAAGTTTTCAGGATACGCCATGCATTCATTCTTCGGTTCTGACGGTGCAACCATTGAGCACATGCCCAAAGTAACATAAGTTTGCCTATGAAATCGCATTTCAGTGCTGCTCAGTTTGACTGTGGGTGTGGAATCGGGTCGTGCACTTTCTGCGAAATGTTCCCAGACGTTGGCTGAATTCTCAGCTGAAAAGCCCTGGAACATTAACCGGCATGGGATACCTCCGCTTTTTTTTCGAGCAAAAAGGTGCTATGCAGAATTTATTCAATTACTGGGAATATCTGGAATCAAATTATCCTGCAGTTAGGATAAAGGGATTTGGAAAAGCTACGATTGGGTTAACTTATTAGTCAGGCGACTAAGAGCAGTCGGATAATCCGGAAGTCCGCAAGGAAAGGCTCTCATTGAACGTCTTTATCACCATTCATCAAGGGGCAGGCATCTCAGCTCTCAGCCCAATCGTAGCTTCAAAATCGTGTTCTCTACCCAATTTTTTTGCACAGACAAAGAAATCCTATTTTGAAACTTACCTATGTAGGAAGGCTGTTTTACCTACTGCTGAATCGCCAACAAACACCACTTTAAATATTCTATCTGGAGTTCGCAAATCCTAAAAAGGAGGCTGCTTTCAAAGCAACGGAAATGCTTCTGCAAACAGCAACTCACCACATCTGTCTTTTTCTGCTTTTCAGTCTCCTTTTCAGCCTCATTCAATTCCTGAAATGAGCAGCTGTCCGGTTGTTTTTAAATACACTTCTCAGAAAGCTTAGTTAATATAACGACGTATCATCGTAGTTATTGCTTTAGACGAGCTTGCTCAATGTTGTTCGGGTTGCGGCATGCAACTTCGATCCCCCTTGCAATTAAATGAGACGAAAAGCAAGTCAAGCATAATTGCCGACTGATCAGCCCCAGAAAAGAGGAGCTTACATGTATCCAAAAGGGGGCCCCATCTGGGAGACTAGGCACTTCTGAAAGGATTCTCGTATCACAGTACAAAAAAAGTGGGAACAGAAACAACGTTTCCCAATAGTTGGATCAGCTCATCTAGCTGATCTAGTGAGACCAAAAAGCTTGACCTTACCCAGTAGTCGAGTTTGTTTACCACAACTGTTTAGTGGCGCCTGTTCTTAGAACTTTCGTCCAAATTTCCTTTCAAGCGGCACGTTCAACTCTGGGACCACTTCATGCACACGCCCATTAGGCTTTCATGGAAATGTGCTAGCGGCACCCGCGCTGGAGTCTCTGTGGTAGAGTCAAAAAAGACTCTTCACACTTACGTTTCTTCACGCATTACTAACTTGTTAATCTCCTATCTGCTTCTTTGAGGGTAGACAGAATGAGGGTTCACTGGAGTCTTCGAAGCCTAGGGGTAGTAGAAGAGAGGAGATCAATCAAAATATTGGCTCAGTAAAGAGGTTATTCTGAGAAAAAATCAACATTTGAAAAAAGGAGTTCCAAAAAGAAATCACACATCAGCTAGAGATTGCGGGGAAGCGAGCCGTGGTACCGGCGACATGCCACTGCATGCTTCTGGCTCCATCGGTCGAAATTGTGGACGCTGAAAACAATTATTACTTTTTGTTATCTCTTTTTACTTTGTTTGATTTTGTTGCTTCCAGAAAAAACACAATAAATAGTAAAATGTCGAGACAAATTGTGGGCGGAAACTTGATAACGGCTGGTGGCACTGTTATCATGCATATTGTCACTAACCTAATGCTCCGATATGGTCTCCATGAGATCTCTCAATCCACAGAAGTTAATGGGCTAAGCCCGAAAATGAGTTTCGAACTGTTGACCTCTATACCGGTTGGCACGGCAAGGTGTTGTACGGGGAGGTAATCACAGGCATGGTGTGATCGGGACCCACCGTGCCTCGTAGAAGACTCCAAGCTTCTGCCCAGCGAATTTTTATTTTCCACAAATTTTGTAAAGAAAACTAATATAATGATTTCCCTTATCAAAAACTGGATTAGAATGTCCAAAACAGTGGCATGAATGTTGTGAATGTGTATGTAGGGTCAGATGAGCAGCTCTTCCGTAAAATTAACCCGGAAATTGAAAATCAAATACCATATTAAATGGATGGAATTCTGCAGAGTAAAACCAGAATCATATCAAGAAGATCTTATCATTTTATGTTGTATTAGCATTACATAATTTACAGACTAACATTTTCAGATCCAAGGTCAAGCGCTACCGTAATCGCGCATGTCTACATATATTAATTAAGGGGAAAAGACAAAATTGTGAAGATGAAAGGTGTCATAGGCGATTACCTTGATTCTGACTGGATGCTCGTAGATGGTCTGAAGATCTTGCCTCGGCCGACTTTCCTGCTCTGCTAACTGCTGCCTGAAACGGATAACAACTGGTAGAAGATCGAGGTCAAGTTTGGAGCTGAAGCTCAATCACTCCTATTAAGAAGGCAAAACATTGGAATTTGGTAAAAAAAAGGGGGAAAATAGGCAAAAAAAGGACCCCTCTCCTGCGCAAACAGTGCGCATGAGTGGGTGTGGGAATGAAGTCGTATGGATCGAAATTTTTCAGTCAAAAACTGACTTTAGCGATGAATTTGTTACATTGACCCCTAAAACTATGTGCCCTTAAGGGGGTCAGGTGTATGTATGTGTGGCTCATTTCAGAAAGTACATATAGGGCTTGGGAAATTCTAAAACTCAAGAGATCAGCTACATTTTGAACATAGCTGAACAAAAATGATTGGTAAAGAGCGTCCCATGGAGGCCTGCCCTAAAATGGTAGTGAAAGATGGAATGGAAAGTAGGGAAATGATAGCGTGCCGGAGAGAAATGGAGCCTTTCCATTGCCACACATTGCAGGAAGGCAGTTGACGTGAAAAAAAGAACTGAAAAGCTCAATTAAAGCGATACCAAATGAGAACGTCTTTCTCCCAGTTAATCGAAGCTTAAAATTCGTTAATAAATGCCTGGGAAAGAGAAAAGCCAGCATAGCCGATGGATGCACTTTGTTGGGAAGCCGGGAAATGAAGGGCTCAGTAGAAAGGGCCCTAGACAGACAAATTGTCATCGTCAACAACATAAACAGCCCCAGGACAAGCTGTGCTATAAAGGGCGATTCTAATTGGGCCAAAAAAAAAAGGCCTAATTGTAAGCAAAAAGCTCACGTCATTCGTACTCTGACTCTCTAACCCTTTCGGTTAGACAGCAGACGTCAGAGTATTTTGTGGTGACGCATAAATCCTGCAAATGGACTGAGCTGATGGTATGGGCATTGGTCAATCAGGCACAAAGGAATGATGTGATGATTTGGCATGTGCTAGTCAGGCAGATGAATGATGAAAAGTTCGATTTACGAAAGGTAGCAGTTGTAAAACGGACATGTGAGTGATTTGTGGGAAACCACGCCCATACCCCCATAACCTCGTCATGCAGTCGAACTTCACTGTTTGGTAAATCCTTCAGGCGAGGCTGTTAATACTTTGGACAAATCTCTCTCTTGAGGCGGTATGTACAACTTACCTACACTAACTTGGGTCATGGGTTAAGGGTTACGGTAAGGTAATGTGGGAATTGTGCAAAGTAGGCGGTATGTTCAAATTACCTAACTGGGGTTATGGGTTATGGTATAAGGGTTACGGTAAGGTAATGCGGAAACATGCGGTATGTTTGAGAAACTTCTGAATTCTGCTTTTGACAAATCCCTTCAATTTCTCTTTAATGTCGATGAACAAATTGAAATCACAAGTAATCCAGGCTAGAAAAGCTATTGCTGAAGAGCAATGTGGTTTAGCAAGCAATAGGGAGAAACCAAGCGGAAATCATCACCATTTTTATGATAGCCGTTAGAGTTCCGTTCCAGCTCACGCGATAGAGCTAACAGCCAAGCGATTTCGTTTCAAAAACTCAATGAGTGAAACAAAACACTTTAAATTGGATACTGTCCCCTCGATCGACTTATTAACCCACTATGTGCATTGAAGATCAAGGATGCGCGCGGTCGCGTAACGATTTTACTCCCGACCAGGTAACAGCTGATGCCGAATATTCATGAAATAGTAAAACTAGCCAGCACTGAAGTATTGCCGTTGAGTTGCGACCCCCACCCCTCACCCCTTTTTACGTGATACCTCCAACCTAAGCCTTGTAAAGAAGTATCAACAACCGCTCCCTTCCAAAAACGAAAAATCGCTTTAGCCGCAGTCAGTTGGAGGCCCCTCATTAGGCCCCTACTTCAGTATACTTTGGGATCAATACCCGTCCTGAATGTAGCAGTCCAACATAGTTAACGGGTGTTTAACATTATGTGTATGGCTGTATGTGACCCTCGTGTATCTGTTAGTAAAATTTACGAAGAGTCTTCCCATACCATTGAAAGTGAAACTCCTTATTCTTCAATAAACGCCAGAATAATAAGTCAATCACGAGCGCGTTGCAGACCACACCCACTCGCACGCCACACCCCTCGAGAAATGCATGGTGCGGGGGAGAGGAAGGAGCGAAATTTCGTTGCGTATTTTTTGTTTGCCTAAGCTGGACTCCTGGCGATCCAAACTATTGCTCTCGCAACGCAGAAATATCGATCATAAAATCGAGAAGTTAGCACCAGGAAAGAGTTTGGGTCACTTTAGAATTCCTCCAAAAAAAGATTGAGAAGTTGTTCGGTTCCAGTAAAAAGCGGACTTCTGTCTCTGAAAGAAACCTACTTCAATTCCTCCATATAAGGATCGTGATATGGCGTCCGTTCGACGGATTCCATTTCTGATGCTAAGCTCATACCATTCGGATTCAGTATTGACGGCATTGTATAGTCAGCCAATGGTACATCTGCCTGAATAGAGACCTGCAAGTAAAGGTCTACCTAATGAAGAGAAGATGATAGGAGATGAGACTCAATGAGAAGATTCTTTCCGGTCAAACGAGCTCAACAATGCTGTGGAATGGATCTAATATAAAATAAAAAAAATATGGGTAAACAAAGAGTGTTCCATGCTTTTCAAAAGACTGCTAAACGCATATACAAACTCTAGGACGTATTTGTGAACTTTTTGCACAAGCTCCGCCCATCTGGCGCAAGCACCGCCCACCATGTGCTCCTCAACACAGGATGAACATAAAGATATAGCAGAATACAGAGCGGTTTTTTTTTTCGACAGGCCTTTTAATACGTAGGTGTAATTGAAGGCGCTGCATCAGAGACAGATGAAAATTGAGAGGAAAATATGATGCGATGAAAAGACTTTTACAATTTTCGGGTATAAGCAAAAAGCACAATATTTATGAATTCGAAGAAAATCGCCCACACTACACTGTTATCGCTGATCCAGGAAAAAACAAAACTGGAGCTACTGAAGAAGCAGAAATCTCGGGAGCCTTCCTACAGTAATAAATTGATGGGCATGTAATCAACTAGGTCTTTGGAAATGACGTATTCTGGTCCGCCGACCCCTAATCTGATCGAACTCATCGGAGAGTATTAAATTTCTTTTCATTAAGCTGTAGTGGTGGGTGAGAGGGAGCAGTGGGAATCTCCCGAACGGGCAGAAGGTATTCGAAAAATAGAAATTTCAAGAATTAACTCTAAAACGAGACCAAATATTGCTCATTTGATGGGATAAAACGAATGGTCGTGAGGAAATTGTATGATCAAGTAGATGATTGAACAATCCCAGAAATAAATAAAACGGGATTGAAAAAAGGAAAATATATTAGCGTATATATAGGCAGGTATAGATTGGAAGCTCTTCGTCAGGAATTCCTGTTGAATTCACAATCACGTCAATATGGCATACCGCTTTGCATATGAATGTGATGTGCACACATTCAATCACATCATACAAGCGTTTTTAGAAAAAAAAGCTTGGAATTTTCCAGAAGGGCGGACCAACTGGCTCGTGCGTAGGAATCAAATATCTCTCTTCAGAATCTACGTGGAGTCAATATAACAAATGTCAGTTGCGTTTTGATTCACAATTCAATTTCCGTTAGAAAAACACCCGGTCAAAATAGCAGGGCACGTGATCAATTCACGAGGGTGTGGTCAAAATTCGATTCAGAAAGAAGTGGTACGTTTAGTGAGCAGCATGGCAAACCAAGAGCGTTTCATGCCTTCTGGAAGACCTTTACACGCTTCTACAAATTCTTGACTTTTCTGAGACCGATTTGTAAACATTTTGTGCAAGCTCCGCCCATCTAGCGCAAGCACCGCCCATCATGTCTCCTCTACAGAGAATGAACATGGAGATATAACAGAATAAGGAACAGTTTTTTGGTCGCGGGCCTTTTAAGACGTATGTAGGTGTAATTCAAGACGCTGCAGCAGAGACAGATGAAGATTGAGAGAAACATATGATGAGATGACAAGATTTTTCCAATCTTCGGGTATAAGCAAAAATAGCTAAAGTTGAGTGATTTTGAGCTGTTGCCGTTAAACTGCCAGCGCATGACTTTTAAATTTAATTAAGGTGAAAAGCTCTAAGACTGCCTACGATAATCGCTACGATTATTGCAGGCACTTATATATTTGTGAATTTTGATGTCTAAATGAAGAAATTTGAAAATTGCCACAAATGATCGAAGCTATTATGTCTATGGCTTGCAGTATATAATCCAGATGGGTGTGCTCTAGAACCATACTCGAAAAGAATTTGAAGGGCGGGACTCGATGCATGTTGACATGGTCATAGTAAAGACATATTCATTTTCACTTCGTATTTCACGAATGATTGGAAGGCGTGGCTAATAGACGAACTGTGGAGAATGTGTTTGGACCAGCGGATGGAAGGGGATCCCTGCCTTGAAATTTCAACCCGAATGGTAGTGTCCTACGTTTTTTGAGATGACCCTATCACAGAGAACTCTAGCTTTCAGATGGTCCTGCCATCAGATATAATTCTCAGTAGCTGAATGGAAAGGAGTAGAAAACCGAAGATAGCGTCAACAGCTTGGAATGATACACCGGTGGAGTGTAGAACGGAATAAGTCGTGAAGCCCGGCAGATGAACAAACGAAAAGACCGTCAATCAATGCAATTCTCCATGGACATAAGAGTCTTGTATGTGGTAAATGAATTGTTCAAGAGCTGAAATGAGCTTTTCACAAGAGAAAATCCCAGAACACACCAAGAAGATAAGTATGAGCAAAACAATCACCAAACTGGGGTTTGGCTACCCTGGGAAGAATACAATACAAACGCAAAAACGCCCTACCAAATTCACGGCAAATCTTTTCACTCGGAAGAGCGGTTGACATTTTCCCATAAATGATGCAGGGGATGGTAAATCGGCCTTAAAGATGATAGCGGGGTTAAAGAATGGTAATTCTTATGATATGTCGTCTACCCTCTACTCATGTCTCTCCCCTCACTGAACACCCTAACACTAAGACATCCCATCCTGGTATAGGCATTGAAATAAGTAAAATAAAACAAAACAAGACAAAAAAGATTAAAGTTTTGCCAGTGATCAATGGGAAGAGGTGTATTGAAGAGTAAGTTGACATTATGTTTTTTCTTGCTCCAAACTCTCTTGGGACGACTTGATTAGTAGTGGGTTGCCCACATTAGTGTGGAACAACAGAATGAGCGTAGGATTACGTCGTCCCCATTGCTTATGTTATCAAATTTGTATCGGAAATTGTTCTCTTGCATGATTCTTCTTCTTCATTTCGAATTTTTTCCCCGGGGTTTGAGAGTCTTACATCAACTTGAGAGTTAAGAACAGTAACGATCATTGGAAGAGCAATTGAAAAGGACGGAAAGGGCAGGTAATGGATTTCGCTTAGTCTCCAGTCCAACCCAAACATTTTGAATTTCTGAAGCTATTCTTCACATTTTGTCATCACATTGAGCCACAAGATTTAGGAAAATTATGTTGAGGATTGAACGCAAACAAATGAGCCGCACTGTAGGGTGTTCTCCGTATAGAATGGGCAAGTTAAGATTGGATAGAGGGGTAATGAAGCAAGGCAATGAAAGGATGAGCTTACGAGAAGCCCATAAACAGTTATACATGGATAGGGAGCTCACTGAAACCTACCCTTACATTCGAGTCAAGTTTCAAGGTGAAATATATACACTTGACCCACCGAGAAAAATAGACTGTGCGAAGGGTTGCAAAGGTTTTTCAATTCCCTCTTTGCCCTTTGAATATATTGGACCTCATGGTAAGACATAGAAATTTGAATAGATTGAACGAATTAATTAAAATTATAAAAGAATTCCTATGCCACCAGTAGGTTCAACCTCAGATTGTTGCGCAAGCTTACCCTCACCACTTGATGTGAATATCGGTATGCTGAGGATAATGTTAATCTAATCAAAGTTGGGCTTTCCTAGTTAGATGAAATTTACAGACCAAGACCTATTCAAAGAATTAGTTTCGTTTCGAAATATATATATCTGGTCTCGCGGGCTCAGAAGAAGTCTGCCAAACTCTTAAGAAAATCAAATACATGGCGCATTTTGGTAGAAGTAAAAAGGCGTTCCGAATCAAATATTGTATCTATAACAAGTAGCGATAAATCGCTCCGGAATATTATTGTAGCGGCATAGTCGTAATAAGAAAAATGAATGAAAATACAGAATCTTCGAGCTCAACGCTGAATCAAATTCTCCAGAAAATAATTAATTCAAGAACGGCTGGTTAATTATAGATCTGGGCATAAAGGAATTTCGCAGCTCTGGCAACGGGAAATGGATTGCATCTTCCATGAATAACGGAAAGAGGATGATCATTGGGATTTTCTCTGAAGACAAGAGGGAGGGGAAAGGTATGGGAGAAATAGAAACTAAATGCCTTTCAAAGGTAAAATATTATAGAAAGCGCAATAGTCGAACACACGCGTTAATAGCTAAAAGCATGACATTTTCTAGAAGAAGGACAACAACGAAGTATTCCAAGCGTAGTTGTCGATGCTCTACCCTTACTTGGTCAAGCTCAGAATCCTCAGAGGATCTCCTCTACTCCTCAGACTTTCTAGATTTTGTTGTAGAGATGGGCGCAAGAAAACTCAAAATTCATGGCAAAAAAGAAGGTGAGTGGATAGAATCCGAAAATCCTCTAGGAATTGGACGGTGATGAGGACTACATTCATTTCGACAACCTACAGCTGCTCGTTGGCAGAAGCCGCCATTATCTACTTTCCTGTGTCTCCCCTATTCGAACACTGTCTCGCTTAAACGTCGTCGCCAATTTCGAGGTGTGAACCTAGCCCAGAATACATGGCAAAACTATTCCAGCTATAAATTGAGAATTGGTCAAAATGAAGCCAAATCAACTAACTACACTTTGTATTGATGAAACAACATAAAAAAAATAGATGGGAACTTCCGAAAATCATTCCCAAGAAATTGGCTTACCTCACTAGCGGTCTCATAGTTATTGTTTTGATTGCTTACGAGCTCTCCTAAAAATAAATTTTATGTACTGTAATGTCGAAATCAAAAATCAAATTCAAGTGAATTAAGTCAAAAAGCAAAATCAGCAGCAATCAATATCAGTCAATCAATCGGTACGATAAAAGCCTAACGGTTCTCAAGAAAAGATACTGGTGAGAACCATACGGGGAAACGGTAAATCCAAGGACGACTGAGAAATTTATGACTATACATGTTTATTGAATTAATCAGTAGTTAAATAAATCAATAACCAAATAAGTAGATGGACAAGCAAATAAACAAGTAAACACTCACTGATGATTTGTGTGAATTGTTCTTTGGTAATCTGTTTCTCATTAGATTCTTCAACTTTCTTTTGGATTTCCTGGATATCGTAGAGTAAGACGAATTCATTAAGGCCATTCAGATCACTCTGAAAACATGTCCTTCATATTGCCATTCAACTGATACGTTTTTCGATTGCCGTTCCGATTTCCGATTTCCGGTTCAGTCCAAAACGGAAATTAATATCTAGTCTGATTTATAGTTAAATGAATCGAATGAAGTTGAAAGAAAAATTGGCCTCTTCATTTACCTTGTCAATATAGCCTTTATCATCCTTATCGCATATTTCGAAAAGCTTTTTGGCCTGCAAACAAAACAGTTTTTGTGAAAAATGCCCTACCAGAAATCAATAAATCAATATTTGATCCTAATCAGACAGTCCTTATCGATGCATGGCAAACAACAACCTGCTCTCCCACAATCGATTCTTCTGATGACGAATCGAGGATGATTTCCTGATCTTGCATTCCAACTGCTCTGAAAAGTCGCTCATAAAAAGTTATACATCAAGGTTATCATGCAATCGGTCACATCGATCTTTGATTGATTGCGAATGGATGGATATAGATGAGCACATAGCTGTGACAAGTATGCATATCGATCGGCTTCCAGGCAATGAACGAAATCAAGCCAATCCGGTGCAATGCCAGAATGCGTAAGGGCTGAATTGATGTGAACAGCATGGCATAAATGAGCATTTTTTTAGCGATTTCTCTAAGATTCTTATTTCACATCATCCCTCGAAATCATCAATAAACCTTGATTTATCACTATTATTCGTAATAATTATTCATGGAGGTCTTCAATGGAAATATCGAATTTTACGTCATATGTGAGAAATTTTGCGGAAACCCATCAACAACGACCGTATAGATTATCGCAATGTCAATACAGCCCTGAATATCGACCAAATTCCGATTTGCACCATGGACATGTCTGGCAATTAATGCCGAGAGTTGGAACAGATCGAGTCTGCACATTAGGTTTTTGAGCAGCAATTCTACCTTTTACCCGGAGCCTCGAAGGCAGAGGTCAAGATAAAAGTGGTTTTAGAAGTTTCTCTCTGAGATAAACCTGTGATTCCCAAGAACAGCACAAGGGACGCTGTCCATTTGGGGCGTAGGTAGGGCGCCAAATCGACTAGACGAGTTCTCACGGCGTTGAAGAGGCTATAGAGGTCGTACCACTCGCGCCGGGACGCACATGTTGCACGCAGGCAACTTACTGTAGCCGACTGTGAGCAGTGGCGCACGCACATTTGGACAACTCGTACAAATACTCCTTCCATGCACCGTTTCTCGGCACATTCTCACCCAAACCCTGAGTTTACTACTTTTTTCGAATTTTCATGTTTCTCTAGAGACGCCGAGCGTTCTGCGTTTCATTATCGTGAGCTGTGCTTTTAATCCCTTCTTGTCTGCTTGAAGTCTAATGATATGTGAATAAGTACATACAAGGCAGGCCTCAAAGCCTATTTCCCCAGACTAATCCCCGGGAAAGTCTACCAATTTATCACAACTGGCGAGCAGTGAACATGACTCGATTGAGTGAACATTTAGACTTTGGTACGGTGTTTTCGTGGATACGAATTCGCTAGGAATTGTCCAACTCTAAGAATAAAGAATAGGTAGACCTTCTATCCCAGGGTATGTGGTCCACTAGTGGAAAACGAAAATAACGACGGATTTTTCGGGAAATTAGCTGATAATGTCAGCCTTGGCTCTGCCAGCCTCACAGTCAACAACTGCTGGAATTTGGCTGATTTGGACAGTTTTATGCATCGTTTTTAATCTACGCCGTTGCTTTCTCACGGCCACAATGGATCGTGAAAACCAGATAATTCTCCGTCGTAATTTTTAACGATATTTTTTCACAACAAACGCTCTGTTGTTGCCCCAAACCTCCTTTTAATCGGCTTCATCGAGACCTCAAACGAATCTAAAAATTTTAACAATGAAAAGAGCAAATTTCAAGGCGGTTTTCCATAGATTCTGATATTCCTACTCAATCACTTCCTTAACTCATCTACTCGGAGCCGGCTGACCCTTTGGCATTGCTTTCAAAGAGGATGATGAGGAGAGAGGGGAGGGGGGAAGGGGGGGGGGGAGGAGGGGGTTGCTTCCAAAGAGGATGATGAGGAGGGGGAGGAGGGGGGGGGTTGAGGGTTTAACCAAACTTTTTATGAAGCCCGCTGAGCCTTTTTAGTCGAAATTCAATGGGAACAATGAACTTCTAGATGATAACTGAAGTTGCCGAAGGACGTTATAAAGAGAAATAATAATGAAGAAGTAAAATATCCCTGCTAGCTCAAGAAGTTGAGGTGTAGAACTTAGAAATATGGAATAAAAATTGCTAAAAAATAGATTGATCGAACATATATCTATGCACATAACAGCACCAAAGAGAATCGGTCATTAGAAAAAAGTCTCGATCAATTGGAATGAAATCGAAAGCTCGAGCTGGATACACAACCGAACAATCGAGCCGGACACATCACATATGAAAGGGAAGAGGGGTGCCAAATGCGGCCGTTCATCCCCCCATTGGCAAACATCATGTCACATTTTCGAAATTGTGGGAATTCAGGATCAGAAACTCCCACGTCGATACACTCGATACACTTTGTCATCATAAGTGATGGGAAGGGAGTGGTAGGTGTTCCTGCAATAGAATATGGCAAATAATAGCAGGTGATTGTAGCCCTAAACTTACCCTTCAGTCCAGGGAACAGGACCATTAAATAACTCTTCATTGCATGAAGGACTCCGCCACGCTGAAAATCGCCCCACTTATTGGAACGATAGCATAAGGGGGGGGGCAGGATGTCAAGCATGAACATCTTTCAGCCGGGGGAACTGCCAGTGAACACCACCATCCATCAGTCAAAGAAGGTCCAGGTCGTAGGTTACAGCTTGATTAGCGAGAGAAAAAAAACGAGCGAGGGAATTGACGATATCAATCATTTTCTTGAATGGACCGACGGATAGGAATCCATTCGGAATCATGGTGACGTTAATACACTGACGTCCATCCGGACTCTGATCCCGTGGCCACGAGTTTGGAAGGAGTGCAACCTGCCACTGTCCCTCTGACCACAGGGTTCACTGTTTTTTTTGAAAGAAGGACTTTTGTCACTACCACACAGGCAAGATCAGGGGATGCTCAAGACAATGAAGCTTTCCACCTTCTCTACTCCTGCCCTCGCCGTCTTCTATCACTGTGTGTCAGAGACGTCCGGAAAAATGAGAACATTGACTTAAAGGCACAGTTCACGATAATTTTGGGTAATCCAGATTATGATCAAAAATTGAAGACAAGATCGAAAACGGTGCGATGAAGGTGAAGAAGCTGCGTGCATCGGTGTTTCCAAAGTGAAAAAAGACTTCGAAAATCCGTCAAAAAAGGGGCTGGACGAGAACGAAACCAGAAAAATGAAGAAGAGGGCGGTGGGTGGGGCGTCCGGACGAGCTAAACAGTGTGTTTCACTGCGCGCGTGTGGGTCCTGGTGCGAATAACAGACAATGGTAAGCAAAAATTCATTCACTTACAAGCATAAATAAACAAAAAAACACTAGTGTCAACAAAAGTAGCTCACCTTTTCCAGCCTCTAGGAGTAGAAAATTGAATAAGGGATCGCGGCAGCAAAAAAGAAAAACAGAGAAAAAAAGAATGGGAGAAAAACATCGCCTCATCACTCAGCGATTAGCTGATTGTGCGTGGGTCCTAGAACGAATAATAGCAATCTGTACTGTGCCGACACTCTTCTAAAGTGACACCGATCGAGAGGCGGGAACGCGAACTACGGCAACAACGGGGCTTCCACTATGCCCTAGGCGTCGAGAGCGAGAGGGTCCCTTCTACCACCCATGGAGGGCGCTGAGTATTCCTGAAGGAAGAACTCGGTAACCTTTTTTATCGTGAACCGTGCCTTCAAGCATAGGCTAGCCAGTGCAACTCATATTGGGGGCCAAATATGTACGCAACCATCTCAGATCATTAAAATTTTGATTGGAAGTCGAATGTGGGGCGCATCCCAAGTGGGATTTAAAACGACAATATATTCGAACGGGTGAGCCTATACTTATTGAATAAGTGAGCCACGAGAATATCGAGCAGAGATGGGTCAGTAGGTTCACTTGTCGCAACACTTCCATAAAGCGGCATTGGCGTAGCTTCAGAGGCAGTGTAAGACCAAATTTATGGAAAGCACTCAACGGCTTTCGAGCAATGCCTTTTAGGAAAACTGTTTTGAAATAGGCAATGGCTGCAAGTTCTGGGGATTTTCGAAACTCATCTGAATAAACAGGTAGTAAAGTGCACAGCAGATGTTCAAGCAAACCCTACTGTCTAGCGCTTTTTTCCCGTCGAAATTCGAAACTTTCAATTTCCAGCAGTCGAAATTATAAAATCATTTAAATGGAGCAGTAATGGACATGCTGAGCGATAGCTATCGATTTCGCGCTCCTCATTCTTACCATTACTACAGTGCGTTTCATAACTATAAGGTCACCCCAGATTTTTGTGATTCCGGAGAAAGCAGCCAGAATGGAATTTTTTGGCAATTACTGGTAGATTCCTCGTCACAATGTACCTCCGTACTCAAATTTTGGTCGCAATATCCTTCACCTCAAATTTTTTACGAATTTTTTTAAGATAGTGTCGGCTTTTGCACCGTTTCATAATTATAAGGTCACCCTAAGGAAGTAAATGATTTATCAATGTTAATGGCATATGTACAACGGTTAATAATCTATAGCTCCTCCTTGTTTAAGAGCAACATCAAAGAGCCTGTTTGGCATACTAGGAACTAGGTTTCGAAGATGTTCCTCATCGGTTGCTCTCCGTGCTTCGATAAGTGCTCGCTTCAGCTCTTCTTTGCCCTGGAACTGACGGTTATTCGCATAAACCTGTCTGAATATTATGTCCCAGACATGTTCCATCCGACTGAGGTCGGGACTGCAGGCTTGCCATAGTAGGACGCTTATTCATTGGCATTGCAGCCACTCATCCGTTGCACGGCTCACATGATTGTAGGCGTTATCTTGTTGAAAGACATAGTTGAGGTGACGGCGATGGCATAGAAAAGGTACAAGATGATGCTCCAAGACTTTCTGGTAATCCTTGAAATCCATACTGCAGCTCACGACAACACGACATCATTGCGGAACGCACCCCGCACCATAGGCTTCCTCCACCAAAACTGCGACGGCTGAGGTAGACTGGTTCCTTCCTCAAGTCGCGTTAGTACCGCTTGTTTCCGTCAGATTGAATTTCTTTTCATCCGAAAAGACGACCTGAGTAGGAATTATTCAGCTCTATGGTGAGATTTCGATGCAGATCTACCTTTGCCCAATCTCTCCCTAGGTTCATCTTTGCAAATCCGAGTCGAGCCTCTTTGTGACAATCGGTGATTCGTGGCACCTTCTCCATTGCTTGCTTGGTGATGTTCTCGCATCTTCTCACTGCTCTCCAGACTGTAGTTTTCGACACAGAGAGGTTTAATTCCGATCGAATCTGGTTCAAGGAGGACGTACTGTTGGAAACAGTCCTCAGAATTTTCCGCTCGTCACGGGTAGTAATCTTTCATGGGTGTCCACAGTCGATGTTATATCTAACGACATGAGGACTCTCTAGAAATCTCCGAATGGACCAAGGGGATCTCTCTATTTGCCTGGAAATGGCTCGAGTACGGAGCCCACCTTCATGATGAGCCTTCTCATCAGAGGAAAGCTGATGACCACGAGCCATGCTGACAGTCAGGTTTAGAAATGCCTTTGCTACACATGCTTACCTTTACAAGTATCTTCCAGCACGAATGTTCCTTTCTTTCGTTAATAATTGTTCACTTTCTCAGGGTGACCTTATAATTATGAAACGGTGCAAAAACCGATAAGCTGTTCTAAAAAAGTTCAGAAGAATGCAGCAGCGGCCAAGCAACGGATACCTAGGTTATTCGTGCTGGGGAATCTGTTCATGATGCTAGAAAAAATTCTTAATGATTACTTTTTTGAAAGTGCAAAAATTGAGGGTGACCTTATAATTATGAAACGCACTGTATAAGAAAACCTTTGCTGTATACCTATCATGTTAGTGCATATCTGAGTGATTCCTGTAGCTGCCCCTCCAACAAACTCCAGTTTTTCCCTGGTGCTGTTCATGGGCTTTCATGGTTCCATGACGAAAATTACACGACTACAGTAACCTACAAAGCAGTTGCTATCACTGAATAGCGTTCGCAATCGTTCGGTACCGCTCACTATCGCTAACTACCACTAAGTGTCGGCCACAGAGCTAATTTTACTGGTCCTGAATCTTCAGAAGAACGTCTGAATCGCTTCCATGCACTGGCCCTCATCAGTGTCCTCAGTCATTTCAAAGGGAAACATTTCCTCTCGGGTTCGGGTTTTTGAAGGGCGATGAGCGAACCGATGGCAACGGCAGTAAGCATCAGCTCCCGAACGTGTAAGGGATAGTGAGCGTTTTTCAGTGGAGAAAGAGAGAGTACAACCCGGAATAAGCCATGAAGAAGGGTTGGAACTGAATCTTCTTCGATGTCGAAGCTACTTCTATGACCTGAAGTACCTAGCAAAACCACAACAACAACAACAACATCGAGTGCAGTAAGACAAACAATTACGTCACTGAAACCCAATTACCCGGATGCCCGAATACACTGGAAGCACTCTTAAAAATGCATAAATGTTAGTGGAAACTACGTAGAAAATCCAGTTATCCGGCATTACTACTCTGAAAGGGGGAGGGGGGGGGGGGGCGTGCGCTTTTGCTGGCATTTTTTGGTCAGCCATCAAATTAGTATTCGAAAAGCCAAAGGCTACTTGATGCAGCTTAACAAATTACATGAATGACTGCTAAATGAATGAAACTTCGGAAAAAGAAGTTCTTAGGAGTTTGAAGGGCTCAAAATCCCATAAGGGACATCAACAAGCGCTTTTAGAAAAAAAACCTCAATGGCACTAGCATTTCGGACTTCTTATCTATGGCATTTTTGTGCTAGCTGAGCCCTTGCCAACTCTATCCACAAGAGGGAACTCTGGAAACTCTTCTAGAAAAGTGTGGACGAAACGCAGGCTTGATCTTATACGTAGAGAAGGTCCTGGAACACGACACCGTGTCTTTACCGGTATCTCTAAGTATTGGTAACGCTCCGTAGTTTCTTCATCTTTGTTTATGTGACTTCCCTTTGAGAGAAACTCAAGTTCGACTTTGTTTTTCCGAAATTTTCTCTATTTTTCTATGATATAAAAGCTTTATATCCCTCGCTCATAGGAACCTTTCGATTCTCTGACAAGCTCTAACTATCAAGTAATTTATTTATCACCAGTAGTTGTTCGAATGGCGGATATGGTGTAGTGGCAAGTGGCGCACTGTATCACACGCACGGTCAGGGGTTTGAATCCCGGATCGTACTCGTCTAAGCCAACCAAGCCTTCTATCCCTCTGGGGTCGGTGAATTGGTACCAGACTCGTCTGGGAGGATAAAAGCACTGACTTGTACATCGGCTGGCCACCGCAAATCATTGTATAGGTCACATACGCACTCATTACGCCACTACGATTCTGAATGGAAGTCGTGTGCGGGGCGCATCCCTCAGATGGGATTGATTAACTTCAAAAACTAAACTAAAAGGCAGGTATTCAAAGGTTTCTTTCCCTACCACCCACTTCTATGATATACAGTATACACGAAACTTCATCAAGAAAGTTCTCATAAGAATGATCGGATAGGCTAATTTAGCCAAAAGTACGTGAGTAAATCGAATAGCATTTGCAGTAACCTATACAATAATATGAGAACCTGAAAGTGAACTGGGTAACCTAGGCAAAACTAAAGAGTATTGGCAAAAAATGTAGTAGAAACAGTGAATAAATACCGATGTGGGGAGAGCGGATTGCAAAGGATTTTGTAGAGATCAAGTTGCAAATTGGAAGTAAACATACCATATACGTGATCTGATGGTCAGTGCACAACGGGTGGTGCACACCTGATAAAAAAGTGCAAAAGTTTAACAGCCCGAGAAGCTCTAATGAAGCAATTCGAGCTTAAACTACAGCTGCTACTTGTAGGTAAAGTTTCCTTACTTAGTTTTTTTGGATGATGTCAGTTCCCATAACGGGAAAACACTGCTTATAAGGTAAGGTGAATAACCAGAGATCAAAGAAGTGATAGATGTCCCACTACGAAAACGTCTTTGGGGCGAGGTAGTTGAACTTTATAATCTGTAGACGGAGTCAAAAATTACAGCCTATTCCAACTTGGTCCAACCAGGGTAGGGATAGGCTTTAATGAATGATAACGTATGCTTACGGTTTTCATGCTCTCTCAGGCACACCACATCAAGCAGAATAAACACTGACAATCAAAAAGGACGTATAATCATATGCTCTTTATCCTTTTCTCAATACCATCCATATCGTCAACAGTTTAATTGCTCGAAGCAGAAGTTGAGGCACAAAGGAAGCGTGTTACTTGGAAAAGTTGTCACCTGCACCAAAGGCCACAGAGGCTCTCCTCATCCCCAGGCTACCAGTTGAGTTGTTGAGGGAATTTGGCATTCACTTAGGAATTCCGTCATTGTGGTGTAGTTCAAGATTATTACCACTGTATTGACAAGTACATAAGGACGAGATGCAGTGATCTGAGAAGTTCTGTGTTCGAGTAGGAGCCTAGGAAAAGCCAGAAAACTTCTCATTCCATACTATAACAATACTGAAAGATGAATTGGAAGCAACCCCCTCCAGCCGAAACAAAAAGCGGTGGCACCTTATTAGACAGCACTGCACGACGATATGCAACACCAAACGACAATGGGCGTCAGAATACAATATGGTGAAACCGGATGTGTAAATAGTCCTGAATGTGTTAAGCGAGGCAAACGTTCGAAGTGAGAGGAGATGCAGCACTATAGGACTCCAAACAGCATCATGAGACAGTGGGCGGCAGTGGGCGGTAGTGAGCGACAGTATGCGACCGCTGGATGCAGTAGGTGGCAGTGAACTGGGGGCAGTAAAAGCTACACTTCGACAATATCTATTTTAGACCTGTAGCATGCTGAAACAGCGGCAACTATGATTACTGGCGATAGTGACAGGTAGCTCAATGGCCAAACTTTTTACGAAAGCTTTGAATGGAAGGTACAGCCTGCTGACCCTCAGGAGTTCATTGTACTTAATGAGCCTGTCCCAGGGAAAAAGGAGGCACCACTGGTGAACGAATTAGGAAATAAGTAACCAGTAAGGCTGTTACGGGCCAACCGTTCAACCTTAGTTCGGGAAAATCAACAGGATGACATTGAGCCTTTATAGATGCTTGAGCTATTGTGTGAAGGATAAGCAGGAAGGAGGGCTGGCCCGAAATTGCGAGATGCAGTGATCTGAGAAGTTCTGTGTTCGAGGAGGAGTCAGAAAAATGCCATACAATGCAATAAAACGCCGAAAATGGCATCATTACATTTCATACTATAACAATATCAAGCACTGAAGGAAACAGTCCCCTTCGAGCCCGATTGCTCCAGGCCGTCCGGTAAGTCATATTGTCTGAGTAAAATGAGATGAAATAGAGCTGGAGCAAACCACCTGAACCATCTCTTTTCCTCATTTAATTTTTTCTAGAGGGTGAAAAAAGATTAGAAAAAATTTTCAAACTATGGTAGGCTTCCCAGAGTGATACTAGGCTGTATGTGAAAGACCAACGATTAATCGCCCATGCGATTGCGATTGTTGAAGTGAAAAACAGAGGTCGGCGTTCGAAACGAGTTGGTCATTTATCAACCTGGCGATGAATTGTCTGTCAGACGTCACCGAAATACTCTTTAAAAAAGGAAGATCGTGCCATTGAAAGTGAAAGACTGTGCCGGCCATCATGGGAGACACACGAGAATCTCAGATTCTGCTCCAGATCGTTGACTATCGGGAATTGCGATTAAATTGTAGGGATAAATTGGAAGCAGACGAGAACAATGCACAGAACCTCGTACACGACGGCTTCAGAGGCTGGCACGGGTGTATGGGGCTAAGAAATTGAATTATGCTCATGACACACGGCTCATTATACCGCTGTCTGACCGTAAACAGCTTTTCTTGATGCGCCATGCGCATCTCATACAATTATGATTGAAACTGTGTTCGTTTTCAAAATAAAAACTTAATACTCACGGGTAGCTTTGAAAAAAATTTAAATAATTTAATGCGAGTAAATGAATTCTGGAACGAGTAATACGACCGGGGTCCCAGGTGGAAGAAGAACAGTAAAAAGATAAAAAACGATTTGTTCTAAGACATTAGTTCTGGGGTTGTACGGCATGAATTCGATCCCGTTCGAGATTCCATGAATGAATGTCTACCACATTGGCCTACCCAATAATCATTTTGGTAATCCATTCCAAACTCACTAGGCAGTAACTCTTGAGAGGCTTCCTAGCCACTGCACTACTTCATATAAAATGTGAAAAACCGGGCAAATTGGGAATGCAGCCAGGAGGATTGAGACAATCTCATCACGAAGACAAGCCTATCCATGTTCCGTGGCTGCTAGGAGCACGTTGCTCGAGTAGGAAAATAAATGAGTTGTTGACAGGAAAATGGAAACAGCCACTTAAATAGGTTTCTGTTTAGCCATGTCTCATGCTGGGATCGACTAGTAGTTAGGATTTTGTTGGGGCTACAGCACACTCCATATATGACTCTGTAACAGTGCAAATAATTTTTGATAAAACATTCGATCAAATTCCTCAGATAAATGAGGTGCTGACGTCCGTGACATTCAACTGGAGTAATCAAACTCCTATCCGAATTAGTTATGCCACTAAATGAGACGGACAGTTCGGGTGGTGGGCATGAGTGCTTATTGAGCAGCACGCCACAAACAGGATCATCGTTAAAGAACTATGATATGGAAGATCAAACAGAATTTTTTAGAACTTAGGCTTGATCGAGTTGCGTTTCAAGAAAGAGGTTCTTCATTCCCTATTGACCCGGCTTCATCTATTCTACTATCAGGGATCTGAATTTCTCTAATCGTATCCTGAAGACGATTCTTTGCAGGCAAGATTATGTCCATATGAACATTTTTGTGTTAGTTCTTTTTGTTATTTTCATTACCCAGAATGAGTATTGTTGTGGTCTGTACTAGTAGCCCTCTGCTAACCCGATCAATAGAATCTATTGTTTGGAATTTCAGGAGAAAAAAAGATCTTTGATCTAGTTCAACAGGCAGAAGACTGAATTTAAACGAACCATAAGATCAGCTCCTAATGTGATTATGAAAAATTTACTTAGGTTACGATCCCTACAACAACTCAATCAGCCGCACGAAGGTCGCTGTTTAGGGCCGCATTGCCTGCATGCCGCTCTTTCAAGGTGATTCTAAAAATTCTCAAGAGTACATCGAAGGAGCATTCGTACATTCGTGGAACGTCATCCCCACAAACTTGTAGGACCAGGTCGAATATTTTAGTCCCGATTATATGGCTATTCTTGGAGACCCTTAACAACTAGTTGCGGAAGATTCAGAACTTGCTAATTCCGTGCTATAATATCTCGTCTCGATGTTTTAAACGAATGCAGCATCAATACAAGAGCTCAGGGCCGTTCTAACCCCACCCACCTCCGTTTGTCACGTCGTGTTTTGTATCCCGCTCTTTCGAGGGGATTCCAAAAATTCTTAAATACTCATAATTGCTCCTTTGCACGGAAATCTTTAGTAAAAGGCGAAAGATTTTCTCGGTTAAATGCAATGGAGCCAGAGGTGGCGAGGAGCACCCACTGGGAAGCGCCACTCCGCTGTGACGAGTAGAATCGGCGGTTTATATCAGGTGGCTATCTCTTTCGTGAGGGTGTGCAGGTGGAAGGAGACCTCCCATGCAGTCGATCGCCGAACGCTACTCCATTGATGTTCTCTCGTTGGGAATTTTGTTCTTCGCCATCAAATTTGAAAACTGTTTCTGTTTTGATTAAAATTTTCGAAGAAAGCTTCTCATTTGCCAGGAAAACATCTTTAGCCGACTCAGAAACACTTTTCGTGACTATTTTGCAGTCAGTGATATGTAGGTCCTTAGGCTCTTGCTGATCACAAAGAAATGGTGAATCTGTCGTAATATCGGTCTTGAATTACTTTATTAGACAAATAGTAAGTTCAATCAATCACAGTCGATAAGTTTACAACGTAACGAGTAAATTCGTAGTGGTCGCATAGGCATTGGAGGACAGTACAGACGTTGCTGTATCGATGACAATCCCCAAGTGAATCTGTTCAGGTAGCTCTGCATTTCACCGTGTCCACATAGCTAAAGGTCATTGGTTACTATTTTGAAAAAAAGTAGAAGAAACCAAGGAGTTTATCATTAGGAAGTTACTCTCTGATTGTGATCGTGGAGCGATTATATATGATGGTATATCAACGTAATATCGGTTCCGGCCATACTTTTGAAGGGTCCTCTTCATTTCAGCCAATTTTTTGCAAAATAATCATTACCTGATAAGCTATAATTGAATTTTTAGAGTTTTAGAGTTTTCCATCTTCGCAAAGCATAATCTACCGATAGCGGAGTGAAGAACAGTTTTACGGAACCGAAGGAACCATCTTTCGAGGAAGTCACAATGTTGTCTAGATCTTTACCTAATTTGCCAATCAATTCAAAGAAGTGGATGTTAGAAACTTCTTCTGCATATTTAAAATCGAACATAGAGGAACTGCGTATCGATCAGCAAAGCCACTATAAGTAGCTTGTATCGATATCGAAATGAACATCGAACAATAAATAGTCCCCTTAGCTATTCCCCTCTAACCCTGTACCCCAGCCCAAACTCCTACGACTGCTAGCCGGAAAGGTTCGAAAAGTGCCAAAGCAACAGATCATTACTGCTCCATGCCAACAAAAAAATGTTCAAACAAAATAAAATCCCTTTCCCGTGCAACATGGGTGGTTTGTTCCAAAAGTGTTTTGTTGAAAATGAACTTTGGACCCGCCTCCTTCCCAGCCGACACTTGTTTGTACCTCAACAACTAACTTCTCTAAAAAGGAAACTTTCTAACACTCACATATACGATCCTGCAAGTGAAGTATGCCAGGATGCTTTGAAGCAGGACACAAGAGCGGTGACGTCCTTACCGGATTTTGGTGGGCCTTCCCCATTGAACTGAACCAAGGTAATCTTTTACTTCCTTGTGATATATTCATAAACCTTTTCAACCTTTGAAAATGAATCTTCTGAGAGTTATAACTCTCCGAGAAGTTTAGAGTAAACTAACAATCATATTCGATCTGGTGAAACCAGCCGGAGTTTTGCAGATAATATTCATTTGACGACATCCTTGAGGGGTATTCGGCAGCACCCTTGAAAGAAGCTTATCGAGAACAATTTCTCGTTGTCTCACACTTTTCAGCCAATGATTAGGACAAAATGAATAGAGTTTTCTAAGATACGTACATAAACACATCTCTAGCATGGAAAGCTTTCAGCATAAGGAACTAGTGAAGAACAAGTGCCATTGGTTCACGATCACACTATTTTATGTCAGGAAAAAAGGCAATTTTATACAATCCCTTCGTTAGCGTTACAATGTACAGATCCTGCCTTCTACAGGGGTTACTATTAGGTTGATGCATAATTATTGCAGATTTTTTCAACAAATTTTATTTGACGAAACAATAAAAATACTGAACAAAAACATGTTCAAATAATTACTACGGAACTTATCCATTATCCACGTCAAGCATTGCTTCCCAATAATTAGTTAGTCGGATCCCAGAAGCGAAGAAGTTTTGATCCATGGGGGATCCACGCCTTGACATCGGCCATCAAGTCGTCCAAGTTGACGTAACCTCTATTCCCTAGCCATTTTTCAGCGAACAGTTGACGAGATAATCCATAGAAGCTTCTGCTGGTGAATATGGCAGATTTAGAGGCAGATCTCATTTCTTGGTTGGCTTTGGCTGATTGTTCCATCGCCGAAAAGTTACTGAGATCGCGGACTGACTGTGCCACCTTCCAACCTTTCTCGAAGAAGTAGAGCATGATTTCGCGAATATGCGGATGGTTTTCTAGGTACGTTTTCGTAGAGGAAATCGAGCGGATCATTTCTAAAGAAACCTAAACTATTCAAGTTCTAACAAGAGAAAAAAAGCTGCGAAAAAATCTGCAATAATTATGCATCATTCTAATAGTATCAAGTTTAGCGCCACCAGATTGATGGGTAGCTCGGATCGTGAGCACCTTGACAGGCTCCGATCAGAAATCATGATCTCAAGCTATTTATGCAATACATATGTAGGTCTTTTTTGCACAAGACCGACTTTGAAGGGCGGACTGGATTGGCTCCTTTGAACTGAGGAATAGGGAAATGAAGTATTCTCCTTCCCATTGCCATTTCCGTTTTCATGTACATGGGCATGGTATCAGCTTCATTATACTCGACTACGGTTTATACCTTTTGAGGCTGTTATGCCACAGAATAGTAGTTCAAGTAACTTACTTTATCGTAGGCGTGATTGATCCTTTGGTACCATCAGCTGGTATGAGAGTTACTGATCGTGGCATGCATGAAGCACAAACTGAGCAATATAAACAGTGAACAGCAGCAATAGAAGGTCCAGCATTGTGATTTTTATGTTTCGACCACTTCAGGTTCATGTACTAGGTACGGGCCATCACCAAAAGTTATTTTTCAATTCAAAAAAAAAAAAGAGTTTATCGGAAGGAGCATTCGTACATTCGTGGAACGTCATCCCCACGAACTTGTGGGGCCAGGTCGAGTGGGGAGACGGGCGTTAGGAACGATTTTGGGTAAGCGATTTGCTGCACGCGGCTGTCGCGGACCACTCATTCGCCGTTATTACGGCTCTAGCGTTCTTCATACAGCTCAATCTATATGCGATCATTATTTTATGCATAATTCTACTATTAGTACTTTTGTTCTTGTATTTCTTACCTACTGCTGCACCCTGCTACATTCCTTCGCGCGCGACGCCCCTATCACCGCGACGCGACCATTTCGTTCCTAACGCACCACACCCGGTCGAGTGGGCTAGTTCCGACTAAGTTGACTATTTTCAAATTCTTCAACTACTAATTGGGAAATTTCCAAAACTTACTACTTCCAAACGAACGAAAACGAATGCTGTCATCAATTTCAGAGTACTGATTGATGTCTTCACCCCTATAACTCCATTTTGCACGATATGTCCTGTATCCCGCTCTCTCGACGGGATTGCAAAAATTCTTGTATTCTCATAATTGGTCCTTTGCACGGAAATCTTTAGTAAAAGGCGAAAGATTTTCTCGGTTAAATGCAATGGAGCCAGAGATATCGGAGACCACCCACTGAGCGACGCTATTCCGCTGTGCCCCTTATAATAAGCGAGTAAGTCGAAGTGTGTTCGCTCGCTCCAGAGAGACGGCAGGTGGGAGGAGACCTCCCAGTCGGTCGACCGCCTTTTGCAATTCTAGTGGGAGGGCGCTCTTATTGTCTGGAAGATCATCCCATTAATACTAAACTTATTGACAAAGCTGTTACAGATTGCGAACAGAAGTAGGAGCTCAACGAAAAAAAAAAGAAATTGAAAATTTTTGCAGGAAAAGAATTCCTCTGAATTGATCAATCCCGCTATCCCTTTTCTGGAAATCTCCGTTGGATTCGAATTCCTTTCGAGACCGTGTGAAGTTTGAATGTTCATCCGGCCTATGAAGTGGCTTGCAATGTATAAGTTAGCATTTTCTCTAAATTATGTCTGATTCCAAGTGTAAGAGCAACGGAGTGCTATCTATTTTTGTCGTTAATTTTTCATTTTGAGTTGCAGATCCTCGAATTAGAAAGAGTAACTCACGTTGAGCCGATACCTGAAATGAAACGTCGTATTCAAATATTCTTACACCATGAACAATCGAGCCTGATTACTAACCAGAGTATTGGAAGTCAGCATCAAAATCAGCGACCCAGCCAGAGCCAATCGAAACATCTGGAAGAGCTCGACAGTCTTCTGAGGATTAGAGAGTCTAGGCTTCGCAATAGCGTCTCGATACAAAACTGACACTGTAAACTCTTTCCATTTACAGACTTAGCGATTCGCAGGATCTTTTGGGTAGACGGGCATATCTGCGCGATCAGATCGCCCGTTCCAATTAAGCGAAACCCGATCGCAAATCAAAGTTCATAACAAGTCCAACGTGGGTGAACAAGAGAGACATGCATAATGCGAACGTCGGCTAATAGGCAGGTTGGTAGGTAGGTATGGGGTTTCAGACGAGAAGTACAGTACGGTAGGTAGGTAAGTGACAGGTATGAGGTTAGTAGGTACGTATAGGTGAGCAGTTTTGCCCGAATTTCTTTTTTTTAAGTCAAAATTCAAGATTTTCGCTAGTTGTAGTAGTGGGAAGGCGTGAAGAGTGAAACTCGGCTCATCCAGTGTTAATCCCCTTGAGTCATTCCGATGACTACGTGACAGTCAAGGGAAATCTTCCTGCTATCCCCCTGGACTTTGGACTGGGCCACGGAAAAAGGCAAGCATATGACAGCTAATTGGATAGGGAGGAAATTCAAGTGCATGGCCAATCTCACGAACAATTGATCAGGAATGCAGATTTGACTGTTATAGATGCTCGAGAACAACTCCGCCCCAATGTTTACCTCGGTAAAATACAAAGATTTACATAAAAATCCTACTGAACCGAAAAGCCCTGATTGTCAGTCAGCATAAGCATTGATAAGCCAGGCAGCATGGCCTCGGTGATGTTCGCTGCTTCCTTGTGTTCAATTTTGTAGGCAGATAAAACCAGGTGAGCGTAGCAGAATGAAGTTGAAAATCGGTATCGAGCCTTCCCAGATGCTATTTCATCCCCGTAGAACTCGGTAGTGTAAGGGATAAGAGCACGGTCCCTGGGAAGGACAAGTACGGGTTCTACTCCCGTCCGAGACTGAAGTTTTTTCCATAAATCGCCAACCTTATGAGACAAAGTATTAGAGATGATTTGGGACAGAGAAAAGCGATCGCTTCTCAAATGCTTCAGGTTTGACATTTCCTACCTGATTTATCAAACACTTTATCACCCATCACTTACATTTAGAGGAACCTTCTATAGCTGGGTTTATGACTGTTCAAAAAAATTCTAAAAATTCATTTTAAAAATTCATTTGGACTATTCGCGGATTCTTTGGCGATATGTCCAGTGAGTAGGGCGGAGGTGGTGCAGCGGCAAGTGGCGCACTATATCACACGCACGGTCCCGGATCGATGCCCGCCCAGGCCAACCAAGCCTTCCATCCCTCCGGGGTCGGTGAATTGGTACTAGACTCGTCTGGGAGGATAAAAGCACTGACTTGTACATCGGCTGGCCACCGCAAGTCATTGTGTAGGCCACATACGCACTTATTACGCCACTACGATTCTGAATGGAAGTCGAGTGTGGGGGCGCACTCCTCAGACGGGATTGATCAACGCCAAAAACTTTAACTTTACCTTAATGTCCAGTGAGCGTCAACTCTTCAATCTTGAAGTTACCGTAGAGGAGAATGTGACTGATGTACACGAGGGACAGCTTTTTTCTTTTCGTGTGCATTGCCACAGGCTTCGATCCTCAAGGTCAGCACTGTTCTGACTGAACGGTTGTCAGTGGCTTTTGTTCTATACAGAACTGTGCGAGGATTATGTTCCGTTAATTCAGCTAAGCTCTGAACGATTCAACGATTTCGAGAGCTTGATCAAAAACCTATTAGTACCCCGTCATATCCAACCATAAAAAGCTCTGATAGTTCTTTTTAGTCGATCAGCATGCTCTATAACCATGAACCGACAGCTACAACTTGCGTTACTCCTTGTGATCGCTGGCAGCATTTTGATGGGAGTACTCAACCCTCTGTGGAACATTTGATTTTTAATAAGAAGGAAGGTACGGCAGAGAGGCTTCCCTTCCGCGAAATGTAAAAGACAGCCGATTCTATTTATGGTTCTGAATTGGTAAGAGCATCTTTCCCATACATCTAGCAATTCATTTGGATAAAATCACCCACGCAAATGGATTATTGTGTGGGAAAGCCATCTTACTCAGCGACGAGGAGCAGCGAGATTTTTCCAGTGCCACCAGGTATGGCATGGAACCCAGAGAAACAGTTTGCTGGGAATCGTTTCACGCTCTTGACAGTCACCTTGAGGTCGCAAGTGCTTGTGACCGAGCAATTTCGTGTTCATCTGCTGTCTCTTTAAACTGCACACTATCTCAAATAATCGCCGCTGCTTGTCGTCGAGTATTATTGCAGCTAAGACTATGATACCACAGACTCGGGACACATAAGAAATACATGTATAGACTTCTTCATTTGTCACGAAAGCGTTTCTAGCCAACTTAAAAACAGCCACTTCACAATCAGTGCTATGTACATGTATGTCCTTGGGCCCCTGCTGATCACAAACAAATGGTGAAACAATCACAATATGTTCGAATTTATTTGATTAGACAGTAAACCAGCATAATCACCCACTCTTAATAAGTTTACAATAAAATGAGTAAATTCGTAATGGTCGCATAGACAAGGGAGGACAGTACAGACGTTGCTGTACTAATAACATTCCCCAAGTGAAACTGTTCAGGTCGCTCTGCACTTCACCGTGTTCACATAGCTAAAAGTCACTGGTTACTGAATATCTCAAAAAAAAAGTCAAAATAAAGGAGGCTTCGCCAGTCGAATGTTGACTAGCACAATTACCTTCTAATTTTTATCGTAGAGCTAGTTTATTTATTGCAGTATCATCTTTTGGATTCTGGACCTACTCACCCAAAAATTCCAGTACATCCCAGCCAATTCCGTACAAGATACTTACTTACTCAATATGCTATACTGAGAAAATTTTTGAATTCTTCGAGTTTGTTAGCAAAGTTTACCTGCAGCTTAATGTGAACAGTTCTATGAAACCGAAGGATTCGTCGTTTGAGAAAATCACAATGTCGTATTACGCCATTCATTGCAAAAGAGAGAGCGTAAAGATTTTCCCTTGCGCGTTTAAAACAAGCGCAAGAGATTGCATATGAATCAACAGAACCACTATGGCTTGTATCAAATGATGGTTGAATCTCAACAAGGCCCACTCATCTGTTCACCCTCTTGCCCTGTACCCCAGCCTGAACTGCTAGTCGGGAAGGATTATATGGAATCCAAAAAGTGCCGAAGCAGCAGATCATTACTGCTTCATGTCAACAAAAAATGTTCATACAGAATAAAATCCTTTTTACGTGCAACATGGGTAGCATGTTCCAAGAGTGTTCTGTTGAAAATAAACTTTGGACACGCCTCCTCCCCAGCCGACACTTTTCTATTCCTCGACAACTACTTCTCTAAGAAGGAGACATTTCCAACACTCACATGTACGATCCTGCAAGTGAAGTACGCCAGGATCCTTTGAAGCAGGACACAAGAGCGGTGACATCCTTACCGGATTTTGGTGGGCCTTCCCCGTTGAACTAAACCAAAATAATCTTTTACTTCCTTGAGATATATTCATGAACCTTTTCTAACTTCGAAAATGAATCTTCTGAGAGTTATAGTTCCGAGAAGTTTAAAGTAAACTAACAATCATATTCGATCTGGCGAAACCGGCCGGAGTTTTGCAGATTATATTCATCTGACGACATCCTTGAGGGGTATTCGGCAGCACCCTTGAAAAAAAGCTTATTAAAGACATTCTCTCGCTGTTTTCAGCCAATAGCTGGGACAGAAGGAAAGGACGCCTATACAAGGCTACTGGCTTTACATAGTACAAATCAAGCTCTGCCTTTTACAGGTATTAATTGCGTCAAGTTGAGCAATACAAACTTGATGGCCAGCTTGGATTAAGAGCATTATGACAATATCCGATGCCAGATCACAGTCCCAAGCTAATACACATGGTCATTTTTCACAAGACCGATTTTGAAGGGCGGACCGGATTGATGCCGTTTGAACTGAGACTTAGGGAAACTGAGACTTCTTCTCCATCTACCGGTGTCATTTTCGTTCATGCGTACGGGTGTGGTATCAGCTCAATCCATTTTGTGACAGTTTGGCAGTTGAAGTGACTTACTTTATCGTTGGCGTGATTGATCCCTTGGTACCATCAGCTGGTATGAGAGTTACTGTTCGTGGCATGCATGTAGCACAAACTGTAGAAGAGCTTTGTAACTGGTAAACAAGAGCAACGAAGGTCAAGCAATGGGATTTACGATTAAATTATTTTACATCTACAGTAGCGCTCGAAAGTCTTCGGTGAAATGTTTTTTCAGTTATACTTTTCAGTCGTAACTCCTTTCCTACTGGATCTAATCAAGCGAACTTTTGATATGTGTAGCAAAGGTGTACTGTGAATATTTACCACTAATGAACTGCAATCTGGTCATGTTCTAGATATTTCGAAGAGTTGAAATCGAAATCAACTGGAGATACAGATGTTGGTCCTCTTAGAGTCTCTTTCCTTTCTGCCATGTCTAAAGTGTACGAGCGGTAACGCCGAACAGAATAGATGAGGTGCGAATAGGTGCAGACGTCAAAAACTTTAGTTTTAGCAAAATCTGCTGCTGCAACCAACACCTTGCTCTATCTGTGGATATTGCAGCTTGGCAGTCAAACAGTTTTGGGTAGGGTGAAATATGCCCTAGTCGAACATATCCCAATTTCGCGCGATTTGTTCTATTAAGAAAGAAGTTGTGAACGAAAAAGCTCCAAAGCATTCCACCGAAGACTTTTGAGCGCTACTGTACATATGTAGTAGGTGTGTGGATCCAAAAATGTTTTTGGAATCCGTGGTAGATCATTTATTATATGTGAACTTGAAGAACCAAGTCGGTAAGGCTAGTCCCGAGTACATAGACTATTTTCAAAGACCCATAACAACTGAATGCAAAATATCTGGAATTAACTAATCATAACTGGTACTTGTTCATCATTCCCTCTACCTCCGTATCTCACGACATGCCTTGTATCCCGCTCTTTCCAGGGGATTGCAAAAATTCTTAAATACTCATAATTGCTCCTTTGCACGGAAATCTTTAGTAAAAGGCGAAAGATTTTCTCGGTTAAATGCAAAGGAGCCAGAGGTGCTGACGGCCGCCCACTGAGCGATGCTATTCAGCTGTGCTCCGTATAATCAGCGAGTAACGATGTGTGTTCTCTCACCCCACGGAGACGGCAGGTGGGAGGAGACCTCCTAGTCGGTAGACCGCCTTTTGCAATTTCAGTGAGAGAGCGCTCTCATTGTTCGAAAGATCATCTCGTTCGAACTAAACCTATCGACGGAACTACTAATTATTAAAAACAGAAATAGACGTACAGCGACCTCAAAATACAGAAAGCTCTCTGAATGAAACTCCTGAATGAAAAGTTTTTTTCTCAAAATTCCCGCTATCCCTTACCTGATAACCCCTAATAATCTAAATTCTTTAAGAATCAGGCTGAAGTGTGAAAGCCTATCCGACCTATGACGAGGCTTACGGAGCTCAGCCGATTTATAAATTATTCGATTTTCCTGCAATTTTTCTCCGAACTATGCCTGGTCTAATTGAAAGAGCAAAGGAATGTCATCTATCATTGCAGCCTATGCAGCCAGGTCGTGGATTTCACATTGTAATTCGCAGTTTCTCAAATTTGAAATAGTAACTCACGTTGAGCCGATACCTGAAAGGGAAATTTTTATTTGTTACACCATGAAAAACCGAGCTTGAACACTTACCAGAGTGGTGGAAGTCAGCACCAAAATCAGCACCCCAGTCAGAGCCAATCGAAACATCTGGAAAAGCTCGACAACTTTTCGAGGATTAGAGAGTATGGGCTTCACAATAGCGTCTCGATACAAAACTGACACTGTAAACTTTTTTCATTCACAGGATTAGCGATTCCCAGGATCTTTTGGATATACCGTCATATCCTCGCGATCAGATCGCCTCTCCCAATTAGGCGAACCCCGAACGAAAATCAAAGTTCACAACGGTTCCAGCCTGGGTGAACAAGAAAGGCACGTCGCAATGCATAGTTAAAAATTTCAGCTAATAGATAGGTCGGTAGGTAGATATTGGGAAGATAAGCAAGAGGGAGGGTGAGGTAGGTAAGTAGACAGGTCCAGGGTAGGTAGGTAAGCATGGTAAGCAGTTTGCCTGTTTTTTCCTTTCTTTGAGTGAGATTCAGGATATTCGCTAGTTGTAGTCGGGTAAGGGGGTAAAGACGTAAAGGGTTAAATTCGGTTCATCCAGTGCTAACCACCCCGAATCGTTTTGTCAACTGGGTAACAGCTAAACAAAACGATCTCCTAATTGTGTTCCCCTAGACTTTTGAAAGTGGATCAAGGAGTAAAGCAAGCGGTTGAACGATTAATTTGATAGGAAGGAAATCCGAATGCATGGCCAGTCTTACTAGCAACTGATCAGGTATGCATTTTGAACTGTTATAAATGCTCGAAAACAACTCCGCCTCATTGTTTACCTCTGTAAAATACAAAGATTTACATAGAAATCCTACCGAACGGAAAATTCCCTGATTGTCAGTCAGCATCTGCATTGATAAGCCGGTCAGCATGGCCTCGGTGGTGTTCGCTGCTTCCCGGTTTAAATTTTGTAGGCAGGTAAAACCGGGTGAGCGCTGCAGAGTGAAACTGAAAACCGGAATCGAGTTGTCCCAGAAGGTACTTCTCCCTAAGCAGACTCGGAGAATCACAGTGGATTTGAAACAGAGAGAAGAGATCACTCTCAAATGCTCCGGGTTTGACACCTTCTGCCTGACCTATCCAACATTCATTACCCATCACTTAAAATTAGAGAAACCTCCTATGGGGTTTATCACTCTTCATAAAAAGTCACGGCATCTTGGTGATTTGTGGATCCTTTGCTGCCCAGTGAGCGTCAACTCTTTGGTCTCGAAGTTAACATGGTACACGGGGAGAGGGGCAGAAGGGGAGGCAGCTCTCAAAACTTTTTCAGAGAATTATGTACTATGCTCCTTTTCATGAGCATTGTCCCAAGCTCCGATCCTCAAGGTCAGCACTGTTCTCACTGAATGGTTGTCGGTGACTTTTGTTCTGTACGGAACGGTTCTGTTCTGTGCGAAGATTATGCTCCGTTAATTCCGCTAAGCTCCAAACGATTCAACGGTTTCGGGAGCATCGGCCAAAAACTGATTATTACCCCACCGAATCGGGCCATAAAAAGCTCTGTTAGCTCTTTTTGGTCGATCAGCGTGTTCCATGACCATGAACCGACAGCTACAACTCGTGCTACTCCTTGTGATCGCTGGCAGTATTTTGGTGAGAACACTTAACCGTCTGTGAAACATTTAGTATTTAGTAAGAAGGAGGGTAGAAAGACGAGAAAGACGGGTTTCCTCTAAAGTATATAAAAGACAGCTAGTGTTTGTGGACTGTTTGTGTGCAATGCGAAAATATTTTCCATGCGTCTAGCAATTCACTACTTCATGGTTGAAATCATCCCAACAGATGGAATTTCGTGTGGAAGATCGCTAACATACTCAGCGACTGGCGGTCGCGGGATTATTTAAGCATAGCGTGAAACACAGCGAAACAGTTTGCTAAAAGTCGTTTTACGCTGTGAACGGATGGGACACGACACCACGCAAGAGTTGACAATCACTTTGAGGCACTGGTGCTTAAGACCGAGCATTTTTGTGTTCGTCTACTGTCTCTGCGAACTGCACACTATCTCAATTACCGCCGCTCTTGTCGCCGAGTGTTATTGCAGCTAAAACTATGATACCACAGACCCAGGACACATCAAGGATACATGTATAGACTTTTAATAATACAAAATATGTATTATTTTTCTTCCTCCTACGGTTGCTATTTCAGACAGCCACCACGACAAAGAAGCCAGTACGTGAGTAATGAATTTTGTCTCAATGAGTTTACAAAGTTACTGTATCAGTCTCCTACCGAATGGCAGCATATTCGGGTGCACATAGTTACTTTTGTTGTGATTTTCGCTTTTTCATTCACAAGGCACCATAGTAGACGCATCAGCCGCTTTACAACCGCGCGCTCAAATGTCACTTAAGCTGGCATCAATTATCTGCAGTACTACAGCTATACATACATACTTTCAGCCTTATGTGGGAAGTGCATGCCAGCGAAGGTGGCACTGATTCCGGCTAATGGAACAGGGACCGTCAAACCTACCATCAAGTGAGTCCGTAGTAGTAACTGACTATGGATTCTCAACTGTAAGAAGGATACGTTCGTAACTCAATCAATCCACGGATCTGGTTTTAAGGGACCTTGTTCAAAAGAAAAACAGTAATTACCTATATATTCCAACAGTCTAAAGCATACGTATGTTTTTGTCTCGACAGAAAATCAATATTGATTCTTTCTTAATCGATAAAATTCAAAATTGAACTGTTCAGGATGTTAACGAATACAGCTGCTGGCTGTAGACGAATGCATGTCATCTGTGCCGCACCAGCTGGCGCAACAATAGCCTCGATGGAGGTACGCGGAAATCGATTTATTGATTGTTTCTACAGGGACTACTGTAGCCTTTTTACAGTTCAACAGAAGAATCGGCGGAGGATATGATGCGAAAACGGTCACTGCGTTGCTGAAATGTAATGCAAAACAGAATTGGATATTTACAAAAGATAAAGTTTCACTGTGAGTTTGAATAATTCTTTTCAAAGATTGATCCAAATTGTCACCTCAAATCTACCGTAACTTATTGGTTTTCTCCATTCAATGAGACGAGAAAAGTCATGGTAGTGCATAGTTTCCAAAATTGTCCGGGTTTTCGACTTCAGCGGACGTTCCGAACTGTTCTTTCAAAAGCTCACAAACTTTCTTTTAAAACATTGCTGTAATTTAGCGAGATACTTCGAGTGACTGTGACTTTCTTAAATAACTTTCTCAAAACACCTCTACTATCAAATTTCAGAGCCATAAATGCTGTCAGTTGCATGTACGTCTAGGTAGACAGGACACGGCACCTCACCATCCGAGTATTCTTTGCTTGGAAATCCAATTACTGTATCCCAGCTTCATCGTA
This sequence comes from Haemonchus contortus, assembly GCA_000469685.2. Classification (NCBI taxonomy): domain Eukaryota; kingdom Metazoa; phylum Nematoda; class Chromadorea; order Rhabditida; family Trichostrongylidae; genus Haemonchus; species Haemonchus contortus. Next base: position 40,604,441 of record LS997565.1, read on the forward strand.
ATGAATATTATTGTGATTTGTTTTTGTTTTCTTTCTCAATCATCCATTCATAAACTTCATCCTATGGATCACATTGAGGCTCTGAAACACTGGAAGAACCTGACTCATGGGGGCGCTGAGCCTTAAGGGGAGGGAGATGACTTGAGTAACCATATCTAAGCTCTTCGAGCAGCGGGCTCATCATCCCAGCAGGTGTGGAGCGATTCACGCGTCAATATAATGAGGTCATCGGACGAGACACACTACAACATCATGCCTACCATCATAATGGGAGAAATAAGAACTCATAAAACTTATAAGTAGAGAAATGACCAACTATGCACGTTCACAGAAGAACTGCGCTTCCTAGGATCAAAAACTTTGAAGTTAGTCTTCTTTGAACGTTTGAAAAGTAAATTATTGACTTTTGAAGAAAATTCTTAATCTCGAAGGGGCTTTATGGCCATAGTAAAGAGATCTGCTCTAATTCATGGTTAAGCCATGAACTTTTGCAAATCTTATGTGGTCCATCTCAACAGAAAGGTACTGAAACGTTCGCGAAGAGCCCTAATGAGGTTACGCGTGAATCGCCACCCCTCCCCCCCCCCCCCCCCCTCTTCCCACCGAGATTTTAGTGATCAAGGAACCTCGAGCGCTTTCAAAGTAGGATCTACTATCAAGTAGTGAATTTGTAGGTTGAACTGTTGTGGAATCCATAGCTCCACACAGTCTCTGTTGAGCGGGAATCTATGGGCCCGTAAGACCGACTTTAGACAGCCCTTGCTCGAAAAGCGTAAGAAGAGCTGAAAACTGTCCCAAAGGTCTCTGTTGCTGAATATTCCCAGTGGAGTACGTATCCTGTGGCCTTGTAGATAAGATACATTCAATTGGGTGGAACACGTTTTTTGTCAATTCATTCAGCTGGTATGCGCTCACAGCTAGAGCAGATTATTCTGCAGCAAATGAAATCTCGTCCGAATACCCCCTTGACCTCGTCCAACCACGGGAATGATTAGTTTACAAAACTTATTTTATTTTTTGATGATTTGCTCATGCTCTCGAAACACCTCTCTTATTGTATATGGAGGCTCATGAGTGTTATGTATATGGCCGGATTTCCCTAATCTGACATTGATGTCCTTGGAGGAGATGGCTTTCAATGGAATGTCTCCAATGGGCTTGCTATTGGCGGGATTGCGTCAGAAGAATGTCTTACACACAGCAGGTGCCATAACGTGGATAGCCTAACAGGTGACCCAAACGTCGGCTTGTGATTCAATTTGCCAAATGGCGTAACGATTACGCCATACACAAAGCTGAGGGCCGTCATTTACTCAGACAAGAACACGGTGTCAGGTTTCGTTGCAGGTATGGGCTTGCTGGGAGGCTATAAGGAAGCTTATGACCTCGAAGTTAACCTCCCGGTCATTATGTCAAAAAATGGATAAAACAGCTCGGATTCCATAGATGTTGCGATTGTAGAAGACGGAATGTATGGTTGGTCTCGGTAAATTCCCTAGGTCAAAGCCCTTGTTGGCTAGTTTTGGGCAAAAAAGCAATTCCATCCATATCCTTGCACTGAAGTCCCACTCGCTTCCCTGACCTCGCCAACATGTTTCGCCCACAGGCCGGATGAAGGCCATAAACACAAGGCCCCACTATTCAAACGCGCTATGCGTTCGCGCTCTTTCGAGTGAGCGTGACGCCGATTGGCAGGTGGAATACAATGTCAACCGATCGAGTCACTTTTGAATGGGGCTGAGATGGCCTAATGATATTGTACCCCGGCCTAAGCTTCATAAAAGTTTTGTTATCGATCCCAACAAAATCGATACAGAATCGATCAGCTCGATTCGTGTCGCGTTCTCTGATGAGGCTATTCGAAGGGAAACGGGAACTTTAAATACATTTTGTCAAAAGCCATATGAAAGAGAGGTCGGAGTGGGAAAAACACTTTCATGAACTTCTGAAATAAATCTCCTAATGAAAATGGAAAATGGGAAAAAGGAGAAGCTCGAGGAAATGGAGGGAATAGGTCGTTTTACCCATCTTCCTCTAAATTTCCCACCATATACTGATTACTACCCATTCAAATTGATAACATTGTTGCTTGGTTGTTTACCAAAGGTTGGGCAATAGTAAACAATGGGTCGCCCATACAGACATGACGCGAGTTTGAATCCAACATCGAGTTCTGTCTATGTTCTACAAGCTTCCATTCACCTTCTGTGAACTCTCATTCAACATCAGATTTGTCTTTGAAGAGAAAAACAGTGGTTCCGGCCAGCCCCCCCCCCCCCCAGGAATGATTTTATTGAAAAAAAATGGTTTCAATCGAATCTCCAATCTTTGGGCAGATTTAAGGGCATGGCTAATCCCGGAGTAATCGATTGGATGATTTTTGTAGCAAAGGTTACAATATTTGCACACGTTGCGCCACCTTCCCACAGTAAATGTTTGCGTCGATTATTGATCGATGACCACCAGGTGTGTTGATTATGCTTCATGACCAAAATTATGGACCAGGGAAGACAGTGTATGGGAAAATCTACCGTATTCCTCCATTGAGCAAAGAAACGCTTTCTTATTACGAATCATTTATTAAAAATAGTCATTGGGACTGTAGCGGTTCAACCGTAATCAACGAGGCGAATAATTAAAGTATTAAAAACTCAACGGGTCCATATTAAATACACGAGATCAGCGAGTCCAAAATACTAGAACTTAAGCCTTAGAGGCAGCAGCTTTCTTGGCCGTTGGCTTCTTGGCGGCTTTCTTCACTGCTGGCTTCTTCGGGGACTTGGCTTTTTTGGGCTTTGCAGCAGCCTTCTTGGGTGATTTCGACTTCTTGGCTATCTTTGCCTACAATAGAATTATTTATGTAAAGATTTTCCAAAGATGAGTAAAGTAAAAATCGAAATCATACCTTCTTAGGCTTGTCACCGGCGGCCTTCTTAGGCTTGGAAGCAGCTTTCTTTTTGGGTGTTCCGGCAGCTTTAGGCTTCTTTTCCTTCTTTGGCTTGGATGCGGCTGGAGCAGCAGCTTTTTCAGCCAAACGGAATCGTCCTGCGGCTCCGGTACCGGAGGGTTGAGTCAATGCACCGGAGCTAACTCCTCTTTTCAGAGCCATACGAAGATGAGCATTGATCTAGAAATAACTGATGAATGAAAAGGCATTAGATCAAGATATTTCCCATGTAGAATCTACCTGCTTCTCGTTGGTTCCCAGTTTGTACTTCTGAGTCATAAACTTGAGAATGGCTTGTTTTGAGGCACCTTTGCGATCCTTAAGCTCTTTGAGAGCGGCCTTGATCATGGCAGAGTAGACAGGATGAGATGGAGCAGTTTTCGGCTTCTTCTCCCCTTTCGGCTTGCTGACCTAAAAAGAAATCGGATTGCTAAAATAGAGACAAAATAGACTCCGTAAAATAGCTAAAGCCGATGGACAGATGGACAGACCTTGGTCTTCTTGGCCGGAGCTGGAGATGCAGCTGGAGCAGCGTCACTCATTCTCTAGAGCTGGGGTAATGTGATGAACTCGAGAGACGAGTATGAGCGACGCCAGTAGTGGCGTCCTTTATAACGCGGGTCGGGTCCTCCCGATGCGACCCCACATTCGGCTATGGCGGGAAACCACGGCGTCTCATCGGACCACTAATCGCTGTTGTTTATTTGAATAAATGTCTTTTGAATACCAAAAGAAGAGTTAGCTGGGTTACAGTAATTATGCCGGATACGGTATATCTCAAATGGGAATTCCGGAATTTCCAACTGTTCGGTTCCGATTTTGTGAAAAGTTAATTTAATACGAAGGCGATGGAACGTTTGCTGAGTTAGGGCACAAAAATGTATGAATTATGTTTACGAATGTTTGTATATCCGAGTTTTTAGCTGTAAACGAGCCTTAATTTGTTTCATTTATCCATTAAAATGTCCCGAGTTCATCAAACATACAGATGGCAAGTCAAAGTAGCCTGGCAACCTTACTACTGGACCCTTTCGAGACGTTTTTTTGGGATGAATATTGAAAAATATAGAAATAACTGAAGCAATACAATTGGAAATTTTTGGAATTGGAAAAGTCCAAGCCAAAAAGCGTTTCCTTCAAAATGATGTAGTTAGTACTACTTAAAATGGGGTACACGTATCCCAGGACCTGTGCTAAATTGTTGTGCAGGAAAAATTTACTAGTACCTGGACGATTCTTCATAGAATTCTGTTGTGCAGTGCTATCCAGCTCATTTACCCTGTAAGTATGGTGGGTAGTACCACTTTCCTCTTCAAAATGAGTTTGTTGGCATTACTTTTAAGTAGGATACACATCTTACAGGACCTGAGCCAAAGTGTTGTATAGGAAAAACACCCTGATACCCAGACCAGATTAAAAGTGATACAATACCCTTATGTATCGTATCACTTTTTATCACTTTTAGTAGTTTCCCCTTGTTACATCATTAATAAATTCTTTTAATCTCGTCCTCCATTCTCTCTTTCTGTCTTTTTTCTGGTGTCGACAATCTCCCATACTCTTACACAATTAACTCGACAAGATAAGATCTTTGGTTCTGAAAGGCAACGTCTCCTGATGTGTTCTCACCACTCCCTTCGCCAGTGATAAGATCGATATCGATCCTTATCGATTCTGAGCGCCAAGTTCACTGGTCTTCTCTAGATTACCCCTGACAAAGTGAATCTATTAAGCTGCATTCTGCAAATGAAAGCAGTAGACCAGGGCTTTTTTGTTAAATATACTTTCAACTTTCTCCTGCATTAAATATTCAAATGTAGGAGAAACTCATGGCTTATTCTGAATAACCTCAGCCCACCTTTTCGTTCTGGTCTTTATGGTCTTTAACTTTATGGTCTTATGGAGAAGGAGTTCGGTTTGGCTGATGTATTATCGAAATGTAAAAAATGGAAGACGTTATCGATTCTCTAGTTCACCTCCTTCCATGTGGTCCCGTATGTCCACAAAAAGTGCGATTGCCTTCATCAGGCGCATTCATGGCGCATTCTTGTCTGATCCCTGTCTGGCATACCCTCAGGGCAGGTATCTCTTTACCTTTACCTCTATCTCTTATGACAATACCTGCGGTATAGCCACAAGGCTAATCGCTAGTGTGCTTTTGGTCTCAACATCCCCACGATGACCATACTTTACCATCTTTCGCCACTAAATGCTTGGGCTAGGAGATGAGTAAGGTTGAGCTTTACCGATCAAATGGCTATGGCTATAAGACTGGAATTTAGTGCACTGCCGAATCGAGCCCTCCATCATTGAGTGCAACCAACCCACAAGGGCTAATTCGTCATAAAGATTTTTCTGATTGTCTTCTTCATTGCTTCATTGTGATGGTATCGTTTTAACAAGTTCTTTGACTGAACCTTTTTCGATATCAAAGACTGTAATGCGGATTGCATAATAGTTGTCGGTTCTACATCAAAGAGTAAGCAGACCTTGTAAACTGAGCGATCAGCGCTTTTTATGGCCAGGCCGAGACAAGATGTATGCTTTGTTAACCACTTGCATAAGTTTTCGCAAAACTGATTTGCCGACCAGGGCATAGCGAAGTATTCTGTTGAAATATAATGAGGTGAAATCCGTATGAAATTATTCGGTTTTGTGAAAACGTTGAGCCTCGGATGAAGGCAGATTCGAAGGAGCCGAATGGTACAGGAAACCCTTTGGAAGTCCGATTGAGGCAGCCCCGACAAAAAAAAAGGTCTCTAAAAAAATTGCGATTTTCAAGAGGTGAAACTGAATTTCTCAGAAATCTCAATTTGCTGAAAGACAAGAAGTTTGGAGGAGTTGGGGAGAAGTTTCAAAATGGATGACAATGGAGTGCGGTCCAAATCGAAGGAACGCTGCCTGAGAATCAGTTCGGCTTTTCAGTCAATCTTTGAGCGATGTTCACTAGGTGCTTCAGCGATAGAATGAGAATCCTCGGATTACGCCGGAAGATCAAAGTGAACAGAATCCGCTCTATTGAGAATGAAGCTCTTCTGTAATCTGCTCTTTCCAACTACAGTTCTCCCAGAACTGTTATGGCTCAAGAAGCCCTTCTAATCCACATGAAACAACTTATCTTCTAAACTAGAGCACATTAAAACATGCGAAGAATGCCTCCCTAAAGGGGAGACGGGCAGTAGGAACGGCTTTGCGTAATCGATCCGCCGCACGCGGCTGTCGCGGACGATTTGCAGCACTGAAACAGTTCTATCGTTATTCATACAGTTCAATCGCTATGCGATTACTTCTTATAGCGTGATTCTACTGATACTTCCTTTGTTCCTGTAATTCTTACTTGCTGCTGCATTCTACTACGGCTTTCGCCGCGCGCGACCATTTCGTTCCTACTGCTCCACACCCCTCCCTAGAGTTGCATAAAGAACACATGTACCTTTTTTTGTGCAACCGTACCAGGAATATTCCTCCCCCCCCCCCTCCCCAACCCTCCCCCATCTACATTCCCCATACTCGCTTCTCCCTTGCTGCAATTATTTATAAAGCCAGAGCCGTTCTTAACCTCACTTCTGAACAGCTTAAAGGGCATATTGTATCGCTTTATGTAGGCTTGCCTCAGCCCACATAAATCGATATAATCGATATGGAACGTGTCAATACCAGTTTGGATCTGTAAAAAACGTGACTTAGCATGTTCAACATCTTAGAAACATGGCAATCCTCCACTAACCCAAAGAAATGACGGGTGCCACCGGGGTCAAACAAGCCATGAATTGGATTAGTTGGGTCCGAGTCCGTCCTTAACTGTCTTTGGTCTAGCTCGACTGTTCCCACTTCTACTCTATTTTGTTCCTTCAAGCAGCTCCATGATGAAAGTGGGGTCGTGAGAGGGAAAAGACCTTCACAGCCTTGTTGAGAAGACTACAAGCACTTTTCCAGAAATAAAATGTATCGTTTGAGTCATGCTTAAGGTTGAAGTTTCGCTTACAGCTCAGCAGACCTACACATAATGAAACTAACTATTTTTCATTTGAAATTTAAATTATTTTAGCTCACACATTTTAATCGTCCTCCTACATCACATCACGGCAAAGGGAAGGCAATTATCACGGTTATTCCGCGAGGGGGACGTGCGATTCGTGCGATTCCTAATGCGCGCGGCAAATTGCGCGGCGAAATTCGTGATGGTTAAAACAACTCCTGCGCCTATCATTGGGAAACAAACTTGAAGTAGAGTGCTTTAGTAGGGTCGGACAATCCTACTTACCTTCTTTATTTCAAAGTTGGACCCCAATTATAGGCGCAGGAGTTGTTTGAATCATCGCGAATTTCGCCGCGCAATTTGCCGCGCGCACTCAGAATCGCACGAATCGCAACACACCCATTCCGCGATTTTATGTTTTATCTACTTTACCAGTCGGGCCGCCCGGCTAACGCCAGGCTTCCCTCCTTCTTATGGGTTCGCCCGGCTACGCCGGGCGCTCCTTCTCCCTGTGAGAAATTTGCTATGCGTAAATAACACTTCGGGTTCACCTTTTGCTTTGAAAGCTCTACACCCTCAGTATTAGCTCCGAATTAAGAGCGATTTTTTCTGTAGGCCAATCTCGCTGTTTCCGAAAGAACACCGTTTAATATCGCAAAGGCGACAATTCAGGGAAAAAAATATTAAGAGACTTTATCGCGGCTGAGGCTACTATGTTAGCTACCATCAATGTTCCTCAATGCCATCATTAATGGCTCTCCTCCTTCTTGGGGTAAAGGGACTTTGTCCGAAAAACATCAAACTAAAGAAACACTTCCGCCTTTTTTCTAGGTCATTCGCTGTTTCGCTGAGCGAGAGTATAGACTATCTATTGCCTTCAAAGATGTCCCTCCTTTTCTCTACAGATACATCATTAAATGTGAATCCAACGTTATTACCGGTCGGATAAATTTTGCTAAGAATGATATCAGAGCAAAGAGAAACCGTGATCTTTCACTTAATCGCAAACTCTGCTGGGTAGCGGTCGTAATCATAATCACACAACTTAACCTTCTTGTCGAATGAAACATATCAAAAAGTCAAAGCTAAACCGTGAATAACAAAGGCGCTAGGAGATGATTGGGTGAGTGGATCTTCTTCTCTGAGGCTTCTTCTATTGCCAGTGTTCCCATCGTGCCCCCTTCTACTGATTGCTCTCCAAGTCCACGGGATCAGGATTTCTACTCATTTATTTCGTGAAATCCTGTTCTTTGGGGGCGTAGTCCGGCCAACTACTTACCCCATACTGCCTCTTACCAAGTTCGAACGCCCTAGAGACAAACTGAAAGTTTTGGCGCAAACTTCGCCTTCCATAAGCGGGGTCCGGTCCTCCCATCTACGATAAGTGTTCCCATCTTGCCGCCTGTACCCCTGCCAAGTTTGAATGCCCTAGGGCCAAACTGACTATTGCGGCGCAAAACCCCACCCTCTGAGCATGGATTCCGGTCCTGCCACGTACCATAGGTGTTCCCATCCTGCCCCCCTTACTCCTACCAAATGTGAACGCTCTAGGTCCACGGGGACATGAGTTATGAATTTGCGGTCCAAAGTTTCTAACGCGCACGGTGCGCCCCCTGTGAACGGAGTCCGGTCCTGCCACTTACCAAAGGTGTTCCCATCCTGTCCCTCTTACTCCTACCAATTTTGAACGCTCTAGGTCCACGGGGACATGAGTTATGAATTTGCGGCCCAAAGTTTCTAACGCGCACGGTGCGCTCCCTGTGGACGGAGTCCGGTCCTGCCACTTACCAAAGGTGTTCCCATCCTGTCCCTCTTACTCCTACCAATTTTGAACGCTCTAGGTCCACGGGGACATGAGTTACGAATTTGCGGCCCAAAGTTTCTAACGCACACGGTGCGCTCCCTGTGAACGGATTCCGGTCCTGCCACGTACCGTAGGTGTTCCCATCCTGTCCCCCTTACTCCTACCAAATTTAAACGCTCTAGGTCCACGGGGACATGAGCTATGAATTTGCGGTCCAAAGTTTCTAACGCGCACGGTGCGCTCCCTGTGAACGGAGTCCGGTCCTGCCACTTACCAAAGGTGTTCCCATCCTGTCCCCCTTACTCCTACCAATTTTGAACGCTCTAGGTCCACGGAGACAGGAGTTATGAATTTCCGGTCAAACACACACACCGACACACACACACACACACACACACACACACACACACACACACACACACACACACAAACACACCGACACACCAACAGACACACTTAGCGAATTATATAAAGTAGGATTGATGTTTTTTACTAGTAATAGAAGTACAGGGTGTCCCAAAATTATTGGCGTCGATTTATAGCAATATATGTGAAACTTCTCAACTGCGAAAGACGATGGAATTTCTATGCACTGTAGCTAACACTATGTGCTACAACATGCTGAAGTCGTATTTCAAAATATCCCCCATGAGCGTGGATAGAAGTCAAAGTTTGCTCTCGACTTGATCGCATGTGGCACGCAGGTATCCTTATCCATTTCTTCCCAGCCGTTCTTCAGCCTTTGCATCCTAGGACTCCAAACTGGGACTGCAAACACGACAGGTCCTCTTCTAATCAGGGACCATTCGTAGGAGTGAAGTGAGTCAAGTTCTGGAAAATAGGATGACCACTCCTCTTCACCTATGATGTCGGGCAGCTGCCGTCGGCACCACTCGCGGGCAACCTTGGCTCTGTGGGCTAGAATAGCGTCCTGCTGGGAGGACTACGAGATGTTTCAGATAACGTAGCCTGATCAGTGCTTCAGTACTTCCATCAGTACGCTGTTTGAGTACTGGTCTTGGTCAATTTTCACGCCTGCACCGAAGAAACCACGAGCGGCTTACCCTTGCCAGTGATTTCCTCGAAAAACGTCATTTCACAAATCTGATAGCAACCTTTTTGTGAGACATTGCACGCTGGATGTTTCTTTCCCGAACGCGAACGTTTTGGTTGTTGAGGAATGGGTTTATCGTAAAAAATTTTTTGGTCAGAGAATACGACGAAGGGTTGCGTGTCATCACTCAAGTGGGTCTGCGACTTTCTGCACTTTAGCCCTGCAGAGTCTGTTGAGATCGGGATTGGAGCATACGATAGGAATGGTAGCGAGGCTTCTGCATGACATTCTTCCATCGCGATAACTCCTGTAAGCCGTGCCCGTTGACTTCCTTTTGATGGGTCACTCTGGATACCGACCGATTGGCATACGGACCATTTTAAAAGTCCTATCTTCAGAAACATTCTACCTTTCTATCTTTCCTGGTTTGTCTCTGATTCAATCTTCTTTTCTATTTCGTTTAATAGCCTCCTATACAGTTATTATAAAAATTCCAAAGAATTTCCTAATGCCCTTCCACCTCTCGCGTGTTAATGATTGCAAGTGGCATTGAATGAGCCTCCTCCATCTGAAAAATATAGGGAGTTCCACATCATTAACCATGCATAATGCAAGGAAACCTTCTTATGCAAATAATTAGTAGCAGATAATGTGAATTTGATAGATTATTTCTACCTTAAAAACTACTGAACTTTGGCGCCAATAATTTTGGGACACCCTGTATTTTGGGTTATAATGTCTAGTATCTTTCTGCGGCCTGCCCACATGCTGGGTGGAATTCGGTATTTTTTTGAAAGTAAAGGATTGCAGAAGCGTCGTTATTGAATCAGCATCGTATGCCAGGGATAAATTATCAGACCACTCATGTTCACAGATTACGTAGGCAATTATATAAAGCATGTGCATTCTGCACTTTTTCTGAAAGTTTTAGGCTACTTCCTTTCGGTAGCAAACTTTTGTGTTCTTCATGCTCTGGGAATGATAAAGCTCTCAGGGCTACAAACATGCTGTATGCCTCACTCCTCCATCGCCTCTTAGGGAAATTCATTCCCCGTTCCGGCCAGGATCGCTTTCACAGAAAACCCGCTCTTCATTCGAATTTCTTTTTGTGAACAGATCCACTTTATCTTCTTTCTGCTACACGTTGACAAGATATACTCGTTATGCAGCTGCTGTAGCGATTTTTGTCATATGAGGTCAGGGGGCGGGGTTGACAGCGGGGGCGGTCCGATGATCGAACAGAGTTGATTGGTGTTTCCATAAAATTTGAAGCATTCTACATGGGAAAGATTGACCTCTATTAATTTTGTAGTAGTGAAGCAACACGCTCAGAGGTATAGTTCATTATCCCATTCAAGCTTTTCCGGTTTCGCTAGCTGTTAATTTTAGGGCAAGGAGTTTGTGGCAGTCTATACAAACAGCGAACATTGGCGTAACTGAACTACCAGCAGGGCAGAAGTCATTACAGAAGGATCACCCTTCTGCTACTCGGGAAAGAATCTGCAAAAATCACTAATGCACATAACGTCAATGAGTGGTGGAAAATCAGTTCTATTGCTGTTTTTTTTTTGAGGAAATATGCTAAAAATGGAATTATGCTGAGAAAAGTGGGCTCATTGTTCTCTCCCTCTCACCAGTATGATATCCTACTACTCAGTTCCTCTTCCATACTGAATTTACATGTTCTTTTTTCTCTTCATGATGCTCCTCCTATAAATTTGGACACTTAATACCGAGAAGGGTTTAAGTTGTAATTAATCTAATAGACAGACACAGGCAAAAAGTCGCTATGTGGTTGCTGAATCAGTTTTAGAGCGGTGCGTTACTTCTGCCAAAATTTTCCATCGACATATACACTCCTTAATATTTCTGGTAAGTCTTCAGAAGTCCTTATCCAGCATCAGTTGTAGAGTAACAGATCTCATGCAACTGTTGTAATGTTACGGCCGGACTAAGGCAATAAATGCAGAAGCTCATCAATGAACGACCGTAGGAAGCACCTATTCAAAAATAATGAATTTGACTGAAAGAGAGCGAACTTCTATCTCCGACTTCACCCAGTCGAAGCAGATGGGTAAATTGTAACTTGAGCTGGCCGAGGTTCATACGACAGAGGTGCTGAATACTTGAGCAGGTTGGCTAGGTCAAGAATAGTCAAAAGACAGTACAACACATGACAACTACATATAAAGACGGGAGGCATCGTCCCTTGCAGATGTCTAAACGCTTTAATGAGCTTCAAGCAGAAAAACGTCAAGTCCAAGCACGTACTATAACATTTCTTGCGGCATGTCAAGAACTACTTAGTTGCTTCTGAATGATGTCCTTCAGAAGTTTGATGTTCAGGAAAATAAAAGTGTCTATCCAATCCCGTGCTTCTTAAATACTTTCTATATCCAGTCGATGCTCCAAGACCAAACATTTTCCAAGTTACATTTACTCGGTACTGAAAGATGTCGTCCTCTTTTCAAACTGCAGCAGCTGCCGCTTCTGTTTGTGAGCTGTGTCTGCTTTGGAGCTCTGCGTATAGGAGTTCATCGAAGTATCCTCTTTACTTGCTCTTTATCTCTACTGGCTTCTCGACAGTTACACATTTGAAAGAGAACCATAATTATCCAGGTAAAATAAAGGAAACGTATCAGAACTCATCGTGTCATGAGCTTCAGGATTCTGTGTGAGCACGGACTGGACTGCTTTCGACCATTACTCATACCAATGTAACGCAAAAAATGATTTATTTGGTATATTTTGAGGTAATGGGAGTTCCCTTCTCGAGAAATCTCCTCTGATCTGTGGAGCACGTTTCATCTTCTTATTCATAATGAAAAACTGACTGTTCTACTTTGCTGAGAATTCCGAAGAAACCAATTACACTGTGCATTGTCTAGAAACCAGGTATTTTGCTTTTACCATAGAATTTATAAAGCAAGATTAACAACTAGTAAATTCCGAGCAAAGTTCGAAGAAATTCCGACATACTGCAAAAATGTGAATCTTGCGGATTCAGTGCCCGTGAAAAGCTCTACTCAAAAAGAATGAATTTAACTGAAATAGACTGAAAGTCTATCTCTAACTTGATCCAATCAAAATAACTGGGTTAAATTGTAACTTGGGCATGGTCCAGATTCATACGATGGAAGTGCTGGACACTTGAGCAGGTTGTCTAGGTCAAGAACAGCCGAAAGGCTGTACAGTACATGGAAACTGCGTGCAAAGGCGGGAGGCACCGAACTTTGCAGAAGTCCAAGCGCTTCCTGTGGTTCACATAGAAGAACCCCTCTCTAGGCACTTACTATAATATTTCTTGTGACATGTCAAGAATTTTTACAGATGCTTCTCTACGCATCTGAAATTCTTCCTTCAGAAATTTGATGTTCAGGAAGAATAATGTAGCTATGCAATTCCGTGCTACTTGCACACTTTCTATTCCTCGGTACATAGATGCTTCAAGACCAAACGTTTTCCAAGATACATTTATTTGGCAGTGGAAGGATGTCAACATCTTTTCGAACGGCAATGGAATCAGCTATCGCTTCTGTTTGTGAGCTGTTCCTGCTTTGGGGAGACGGGCGTTAGGAACGATTTTGGGTAATCGATTCGCCGCACGCGGCTGTCGCGGACCACTCATTCGCCGTTATTACAGCTCTAGCGTTCTTCATACAGCTCAATCAACATGCGATCATTATTTTGTGCATAATTCTACTATTAGTACTTTTGTTCTTGTATTTCTTACCTGCTGCTGCATCCTGCTACATTCCTTCGCGCGCGACGCCCCTCTCACCGCGACGCGACCATTTCGTTCCTAACGCACCACATCCCCTTCTTTGGGGCTCTCCGTTTACAAACTTGTCGAAGTGCTCTTTTGACTTGCGCTTGAACTCTGCTATCTTCTCTACAGTTACACTTTTCAATAGAATCGTAATCATCCTCGAGTAAGGGAGGAAACGTGTCACAACCCACCATGCCATGAGCTTCAGGATCCTGTGAGAGCACGACCTGGACTGCTCTTTATCATTACTCATACTAATGCAATGCAAAAATGGCTTGTTGAGCAAACTTCGTTGAGACAAAAGGAGTTGCTCTTTCGAGACATCTCCTCTGATCTGTGGAGCAAATTTAACCTTCTTGTTGATTATGAAGAAACTGACTTTTCTATTTTGCTAGAAGTTCCGATGAAACCAATTAACTGTGCATTGTCTAGTAACCAAGAATTTTGTTTTTACAATAGAATGCATAAAGCAAGATTAACAATTAGTAAATTCCGAGCAAAGTACGCGAAGGAATCCCGACATATTGCAAAAATTGAATCTTGCGAATAGTTCCGAACAGTTCGATCCATACAATGAGTGGCAGAAGCTGAGATTGTATATTCTTTTGAATTTGAAGGATTCTTTGAAAGTCTATGGTGTGAACTTGACGTACCGCAGAAAGAAAGATATTATGCTCGACCAGAGTTGGGCCCTTTTCAAAAACCAATCCTTTTGCAACAACTCTTCCACCTGACAGTGATCAGTTTTTTCCTCGACATAACTAACCCCCCCCCCCCCCCCCCGATTGGCAAAATGAAAAGCTCGACCATCGTTTTACCATGGAAATAATGAGCTGTTCTGATTTGACTCAAAACCTGTTCGTCAGTCCGAAATGGTCGGTAAATAACAGTCATTTGTAGAGAATTCGGTAAACAAATACAGCAAAATTCATGTAAATAAGTATGTGCGGAGCCTTCATTTATCTTCTGTATGACGTATAATTCTTACTTTTGTAGTTGCAGACGTCATTCTCTGATTCGAGACAATTGTGCATGATATGCATCTGAAGGCTGTCAAAATGGGCGACGAGAATGCGTGGGTTAGGGCTACCTCTCAAAGAACAAGCTAATTTCATTGGGTAGCTCACTGAAGGCTGTTCTGATATCATCTCCTATCGCGTCATTTCAAAGACTGCCAGAGGAAATTGGAAAAGCAGCTTGTTAGAGGTTCAGCTCTCATGTAAAGGATCTGATGACGTTCAAACCCACTGACTTTTTAACGAAACCAGAATCTTCCCGAAGCCCGACCGATCTGACTCGATAGTAAGTACACCATTTCAGAGGATGACTCTCTGTGGCCTGTGATTGAACTGGTCTGAGGATGTTAATCTGCTTGCTACTGTGCTACCTCCTTTGAGTTAGATTTCCGAAAAGCCATTTTTTCCTGAAAAAACTCAGTCTTAGAGCTAACTCAGAATGGAGGCATCTTTTTGGAAGTGCTTTTGCAATGACCATTACTGGAGCTCGTCACAGATCCATAGGACCACCAAGGAGAGTGCTCAGCTCCGATTTGCTCCCCTCGAGGCTCAGAAGCAACCTGCAACAGTGCTCTGAAAGGAGACTTTCTGATTCAGTGAGAAAGTGCTCGACCACCCAAAATATCTCCTGGATTGGTCCCCAACAGTCGAAATCCAGAGAAAGAGGCCGGTTAACATGATTCCGATCCGAACCGATCCCGTCAGTGAGTCATAGGTCACGCCATCGTGGAACGTAGCATGAGCGTAGGGGACAGCGGGATTTCCGGGGCGGGAAGCCCCAAACGACAGGAGATAATATACGGGTGTTGGTCAGCGGCCCTGTAGTGTGGACGCATTTACGCGCGATTGGAATGCGACGTATGTTGTCGATTATGATTTTCGGGTGAGGTACAATGGACGAGCGGTGAACGAAAAGATCGCGAAAGCGACATCGCAAACATCACCCCGTTGAGAGCCATGTTGGCTGGCGGTTCACGCCAGGTCAAAGCTCGAGTATTTCGGATAGATGAAAGCCGGCTGAACACCGGAGGGTGCCTGTGGCTGTTCTGTGGAGCACAGAGAAGTCTTTGAGCCTATGAGCTCCGTCAACCTTAGGAACATGGAGTTGGTGCTGGTTCATTCGCTCAGTGAACTGTCTGAGTCGATGGATGGCGAATTCGGTAGAAAATGGCGGAACCAGCTGTTGTTGAAAGAAGTCCGGGGGTATGCGACAGCATGTTGGTTGAAACATACAGGCTTGTCCGTACTTAGACAGGGCCCCAAGGTCAATCTCTGTCGAAGCAAAAACCATGCTCTGCAAAAATCGCAAAGACTATAACGTCCCCTTGTCCACAGGCCACGCGGAACTCGTCTTAGTTCTTTGCTCTCAAACTCGTCCGAGTTCTTTGATCCGTAGGCATTGTCGATGGGCATCAGGAGGAGAAAAGCTTTGTCGGCTGGTCAGACGGTCCTTGTTATAGTTATCGTTTGATAAAGTACTGTATGCTCTGCCTTGTATACAGAAAGCTAGCCGTTGAAAAAAAATTTTGAAGAGTTACCTTTAAAGAGAGGTTCAATACGATGTCGGATAATGCTCAGAAATAGGTTCATTCCGCTATAACTACTTTCACCGGTCCTCACATATTCGTACATTCCGAGTAGATCTTACTTTTAATTTTGCAGAGTTTTTTCTATTTCTAAAAAGTCCTGACAAGAAAAGAGCGAAAGTTCTTGCCTTGAAAAAATACATCTACTAATCTCGAACCAAGTTTCCAGAGGATCTGTACTAAACCGGAAAATCCCTCCATTTTTAACCTGCTGCTGGAATCAAATGGGCTTTGCAGGCATGCTCAACTTGCTCTTCATAGAAGGTTCGCTCAGTCATCATGATAACATTAGCATCACTTCGTCACTTATTCGAAGATCGCCTTCTATGCAGCCAGTCTGAAGAAGGTAAAGCTAGCATTTAAGTGATTGACGACAAAGTTTGCAGAAAAAAAAAACAGATTACGTGATGGTTTTTGCAAAATTGTCTGAGTTTTTTTTGATTCGGTAGATTATTGAGCAGAAACCTAGTTTTGCATCAAAAATCTGCAAATTTGCTCAGTATTTTTTTCTAGAATGAATCGAGTTGATAATGATGATTACTGTAGCAATTCCCCAGAAGGACAACGTGACAACGGTCAGCTGCAAAGCTGTACTCAGAAATAACCATCAGGTGAACTAGGAAAAGGCATCCCATCAAGCAGCATTCGGCCGTTCATGGGGATGGGGAACGCTTGACTTGAGGAATAATCCCGTCGTTCGGGAGAAGTTAGACCTACGATTTGGGCCCGTCAAGCTCCGAAAGACCGTCTGCAATCAAGGTATTTGCCCAGGTCCAAGAATACTGCAGTATCCTTGGATTGAAGGAGTTCAAATCGCCTAATGCCCACTTTCACCACCTCATTTTACCCACGCATTCATTTCACCCGTTCTGAGGATGACGTAGTTGTAGAAGCGATTTTCTAACCACTTTTCTACCTTTGAACTGATTTGTGGACCTGTTCCACGCCTCCCACTAATGAATCCCTTTCTCTGAAATGGCTATCACTGCTACAGTACCCGTTCGGTAGAAAAAAACGGATATTCATGACGAGTCAAGTGTGGATTTATACCTACATTCCTACGGATGTTCTCGTTATTGCTGCATTCCAATGGGCCTGAAGGAAAAAACGGATAAAAGGATTCCTGGCATTGAAATGATAATTGTCGGGTCGTTAACAGAGCTTCAAATCAGTTGAATACATTTCAATTTGACTTAATTAACATGCAAATTATCCTGTCTGATGAATTTTTCATAATCGCCCCAGGAATTCTATGTACGTGAGATTAGTTGTGTAGCTAAGTAGAAAATGGAAAGCATTTTGCAAAAGTGCTTGTGGCATTTAAAATAACTCGGCTAATTGGTTCTATCCTTTGTGACATTTAAGTGTTCTTCGTGCAAATCGAAAATCCCGTTTAGTGTGGGGGTACGATAGCCAAAATCTAATCATTGCATGCTGGCTGCAAATGATTTTTTTATTAGTATATTGTAATTAGATTTTCATTGGAAAGGTTACCGTCGATGCTAAGAATAGGTTGAGTTCAGACGTTGGAACCTGAAGGATCAGTAGTGCTTAACCAAAGAAACCACTTGAAAAAATAAATAGTAAAGTCTTTGGGGTCAACCGTCCGGAGGATGCGCCTTGCATTCGCATTCGACTTCCACTCAGGACCGTAGTGAGGTAATGAACTGGCTTAACTGGCCTATATAGTGACTTGTGATGGCAGCTGATGTACCAGTCAGGGCTTCTGTCCTTACAGATGAGTCTGGAATAACCGACCCTGGAATGAGGAAGGCTTGGTCGGCCCAGGCGAGTGTCAATCTGAATTCCAAACCCTGGACCGTGTGTGTGGGTGAGAGTGCACCCATTTAGCCGCGTACTTGGCAGACTCATCGTTCTAGCTCTCTCCCATACCATTCATTTCCGAATTGCCCTTGATGTTGCTAATCAGCGATGTAGGGTGTTAAAAGGGGTAGAAGCCAATGGCATTTCAAATGAGTGTTATCTATGCCACTGTCTGGATCGGGAAGTCTCAGCAGGTTGCACCAGAGGAGCCATTTTTTCGGACTACATGCTTTCCCAGGCCTCAAGTGATTTTTAAAAGGGAAAGCTCTAATTAATGTAAGTATCATATGCTGAGAATGAAGAGCCGATCAAATGGTAATTTCCTGTTGTAACCTCCTATTCCCTACCTTTTCCTGGGGGTCCGAGTTTGTCAGAAGTTCAAGATATGTCAAGATTTTTTCCTGAACTTGCCCGACGACCAAAATATTTTTTCTCATCCTAATCCCTGATCCTGCCAGCAGCGATGAAATCGGTCTGGCGGTGGCCGAGTAAATGTCAAGTTAAGCAGTTGATTAGGTTGGCTTGCTTGCACCTGTTGAACACTTAAATGATTTTGAATGGACAAAGAATGTAGGGTGCATCCACAGGAATTAATGTTATTCAAGAGAAATTGTGTGCTAAAAATATGTTTTCAAACGCAGTCGCAAAGGGGAAATAAGGAGAAAACGAGCAGTTGATTGATGATGGATGGTTGTACTGATAGATTACAGGAGTAGCTCTCACGTAGTCACTCTTAGGGCAGGATACAGAAGGATATGATGCAAGATCGATTGTTTGCTACTGTTGCTAATATTATAACACTTTTCTGTGTTAAATAATTTCCTTTTCTTCATAGTAGTGCCTAACGGACTTGAATAATTGAGGTTAAAAAAATTTAAAAAAATTGAAAAGTAATCGAAAATTCTATACACGAGTCACTTTGAAATTTCTCAGGGAAACAGGTAAATAATATTTACAAGGTATTTGAGCTTCGATAGGGAGCCCTTCAAGAATACTAGTTGTTATGAAAGTGAGAAAGAAAATGAAATGGGCTGTTGGCGGGAAACTCCTGACTATCCAGAAGCTTCGTGATCTTTTTTCAGGGGCTCGACTTTTCGGAAGACGGGCAGTGGGGCGGTTTTGTGTAATCGATCTACCGCACGCGGCTGTCGCGGGCCATTCGCCTCACTAAAACAGTTCTAGCGTTCTTCATACAGCTAAATCGCTATGCGATTATTACTTTTGGCATGATTCTACTGATAGTTCTTTCGTTCCTGTATTTTTTGCTTGCTTCTGCATTCTGCTACATTCCTTCGCGTGCGGCGTCTTTCTTGCCGCAGGCGACAGTATCGTTCCTACTGTACCACACTACATAGTCACTGATATAACAATTAGATGGGTGATAGTCAGTGATAATCGAATTTTTGCTACTGCGTAGTTCCTCTGCTTTACTGAGTTTGCTTTTATAGACGTCATCTGTTCGGTAGCTTAACAAAGCTTAATATTATTATTTATTTTTATTTTTATTTTTATTATTACTTGAAAGTCGACAAAATTTTTTGCATAAAAGGAATAAAAGTCCTACCTTTATGGATCCACTGAGTTCCGCTCAGTGTCTGATGGTTGCTAAGTTTCTGATGGGTTACACCCTGTTTTTTTACAATTGTAAACAACGCCAACAGCTGTTTTGAGACCTTCCAAAGAAGGGACCATGTGAAAAGACTTGCGCGTGTGCAGGTGACCATAGCTCCTTTCCGAAAAAGGACCATTCTGAAAGAAACCTCCCCAATTAAAGATGGGAGGATTTGGATTAAGAAAAGCTTGACTAAATGTACACAGCTCAGTCCCAGGAAAGAAAGAGTTCAAGAGGAATTCTCCTTGTTGGGACAGAAACGTGGTGAGTAACAAAAACATGGGAATAAAAAGGACTGAATTACAACGAAATTCCTTCTCATGAAGAACATTTTCAATCAAATTTCTCCTGAATGAAATCACTATATAATCATCTTCAAGTTTGATTCACCGTCAGGGAACGAAATCGATTTCTAAATAAGTGTATATTTGAAAACTCTACAACTTTTCGAGCAGGAATTGGTGTACCCCCCCCCCCCCCCCCCAGCTCTACAAAGCGGGCGGAAAATACAAAAACGTTTGAAGCTGATCTCGGCAAGACCAGGTGTTTTACGGTACTTTGAACTCGGATTATAATTTCTTATGCATTTCATAATCAGACTGACTGCTATCGGAAAGTACAACAGTAGTAGTATCGGGTTCCAGCAGGTGATGTCATACGTAAGCTGCCTGCTCTCAGGCTCCAGAGAACATCAGCATGCACTTTAATCTACAGACACCTACGCTGCATTCATTCCCTTTGCACTCATCGTCACTGGACCACCTTCTGGAGGAAAAAAAGCGAATTGCAACGGAGACCAAGGATAAAATAGACATAGATGAATATGAATGAAAAATACTTTACACCATGACTTTGACGAAGCTGATGTCCAGGGGTTGCCCCTATTGCACAGTGATAAAGATCGGGATGCTGTTATTTCCGATATATGGCTCTTTTTATTCGCAAATTTCCCCAAAAATCCGATTGTTGAAGCTGTATCTTCAAGTTTCAGTAGTTTTCGATCTTATTGAAGACCTTGAAAAGCTGTAACTTTTGGTTTATTCAGGTGTTAATCCTGTTTGGGATGCAATAACTTAAAATTTAGTCAACTTTTCTAGTAGCTGGATTCGGCCTTATCACTTTTGCCCACTGGAAGTGAGATTTGTGAATTTTCTCTAGTCCCTAATATAGTCTAGTTTAATGTTCATATGAAGCCGACTTTCGGTCCAAAGTGCAAGTAATCGAGTAAACAGACTATTGTGTTGGTAGAGATCTGCAAATTTTTCGTTATGCATAGAAAAGTGTGCCTACGCATATTGAATTATACATAAGTGAGCGGACCTAGTGAAAAAATATTCAATCCCCCGACTTTCCTCAAGGGTGGAGTAGCACTTTTCTGATGTTTGTTCTTCCTAAATGTTCATCAAAAAATGTAACAAATTTCGGAAGCCCCGGTAGGATTTCAATGCGAGTAACTAGTAACTAGCAAGTAGAAAACGATTTTATCAAGAAACTCTGCATTACCAACAGCTCCCACAGACTTGATAGGTATAATACAATGAAAACGTATCGGACCATATTTTATTTAGGCTTTCTGGATTTTATCTCAGCAACTCCGTTGAGATAAAATCCAGAAAGTCCATTGCAAAAATCATTGCAACTATTGTAGCAAGAAAAATCAGTTTAGGAAAAATAAAAAATCAGGCTTGATGAAAGGTACTATAGTGAAACTTATTTCTAGTAATATAATAACAGTAATATGTATCTACACGGGGAGGAAGTGGGCGCAATGGTATGCGGTACTTCTCACACACACACACACACACACATACACACATACACATACACACACACGCGCGCGCACACACACACATACACACATATTTGTTTATTTATGTGTGCAATTCGAATCCCTGATCGACCTTCATCTAGGGCAACGAGCTCATCCCTTCGAGGGTGGTTTATTGGTCCGACACCTCGGCGAATGGAGTTGGAATCTGTGCAAGATAGAGTACGTCTTCAGATTTGGTAATTTCGGAGTTTGGTTCACTGAAGACTTAGAAGGATGCTTAAGAAGAAGATATAGCAAAATTGTACCTGAGCGAAGCGGTAGTTTAAATTTATTTCCATTTTCCTTAATTTTGACGCCATATTTCCAGCCTTTACCAGCCTTCATCTCCTTTTTCTTCTTCTTCTCTTTCATACATCATCTAACAGTGTTTGGCCATATCTTGTATGTTATATTTATGTTGTGTTATGTTATATTTATTTACTTATTTACTTTATAAACTTCTGTGTTTGCTCTTTCTTTTCACTTTCTGTTTTGGAAGACTCTACAAATTATGTATGACAAAGACCAACTTCTAGTGGACCTTGTAGCTCCCGAATAGTGAGTGCGACTTGGTTAATGACGATTGTTGAGACTATGAAAGGAATGGGCGATGATTAATTGTTTTAATAATTGGATGAAACAATTTCGCAGGCAAAATCGCTACTGTAAGCAGTGTTTCGGTGTGTACAAACCGTGCAGTCTGCAAGTTCTTGAACTGGGAGCAGAAAGGCACGCATTCGTATATTCACTAGAGCTCCAAGTTCCAAATATTCTTGCAGAGACTTTCTACGAATCTTCAAATGCCACATGCAGATAGCCAAGAGAGGCTATTTCCCATTCCTACGCTTTTCAGGAGAGAATTGCAATCAAATTCGATTTTTTTTACAAAGCCTTTTGCAAGTCTGGCAAGTGCAACCTACAATAAACTTTTGAACGGAAGTTCCTTTTATGTGTAATATTTTTATCAGAAGCAATCTCCTCTTTACAAGGATAATAAATACTGTGAAATCTCTGGAATTTCAGCATGCTGCACTGTTTATTTGTCCAAACACAGTATCCAGAATAGTGTTACAACGGCCTGAGCTCGAACTTCACTCTGTTAAGTGACCTTTCTATTTAAACATCCTGTCACATACACTGATACCGAAGGACCCAAAAAAGTTTGGAGCAAGCCTATGAGTGGGAGCTGTGGTTGTCACCTGGCTAAGGCTCTTGTCGTGACCAGGACCCAAGCGAGTGTTCCCCCTGAAACGTCGCTCTTGTATAAGCCTGAATTACGATAGAATGTGTAACGGTTCCAAGCACGTTTTATACCGTAATGATGACCTGACCTATTTCTTTCTTTCTTTCTTTCTTTCTTTCTTTCTTTCTTTCTTTCTTTCTTTCTTTCTTTCTTTTTCTCTTTCTACCCTTCATTCTAAAGATCTTGCTTATGACTGGAACCTTAAGTTACTATACAGCGAATAACTTAAAAGGAATGGGCAACATTTTTAAAATGGTTTTTAACTGATAAATGATCGATATCAGCCTAGGCCTATCGAACACTCCACCCCCCCCCCCCGGCGTTGGTTGATTGGTACTAGATTAGTCTGGAAGGATAAAGTATTGACTTGTACATCGGCTGGTCACCACACTTCATTGTATAGTGCACATATTTTGATCGAAAGCAATCTCTCCTTCACAAGGATAATAAATACTGTGAAATCTCGTAGAATTCCAGCACGCATTCAATCGCCACTACGATTCTGCATGGAAGTCGAATGCGTGGGCGCATCCCTCAGACGGGATCGATCCCTAGGACTTCATCCTTTATTCATCTAATTTCTTGACTTCTGCTCAACCATGAGATCATTCGACAATCTCTTCATATCAAAAACTATTGGATTCCCCAAAAAGACCTGCTGCATTCAAAAATCCAATAAAAATAATTCATTAGAACAACAATGTAGCAACAGTAACACCTGATAACGCAATAATATAATGAAAATACAAAAAATCAGAGCGGATTCCTGGACAGCACCAGTGGGGCGAAATGGAAGGCGCGGCGAACACGTGACACGGTGACCAAGGAGTTGGAGAAATTCGAAAAAAAATGTTTTAAAAATAACTGGAAATTTTGAGGTATGCAATACATAGGTCTGGTCCAAGATCAGGTGAAAACATTTGTTGTAAACAAGCAATCATGTAAATATGCACAGCTGATTCACAATGAATTAGCTATGCATATGTAACCATAGTTATATATTTTTTGACTAATTGAATAGTACTATGAACATATGTACATAGAAACTCTTGGGGCTGATGCAGTGTAGTCATAAATGGCGCAGTCTAACACCCATAGCCCCGGTTCGATATTTGCCCAGGCCAAGGAAGCTGTGCACCATTCGTGGTCGTTTAGATGGAACCAGACTCGTCCTGGAGGATGAAGGAGCTTTTATAGCTGACTTCTACATCCCAAATCTTAAATGTGGCCACCTCAAATCAATGTATAGGGCGCCTGCTCATTCAAAACACCACTATAATTTTGAATGGAAGTCGAAAGCGAGGGCGCATCTCAAGAATGGGACTGATTGATGCTCGAAGACGTCATTTTGAACACTTGCAACCTTGGTGCTTTCCAAGGTCATTGTTTTGAGCAAATCATCAAAAAACTCATTCTAGATTTTCCAATTAGCAGGAGAATTACGCATGAAGCTCTCTTCAATTATTCTGTTTAATTTGACAATACACTCTTACTTCCTCAATTATATTTAATTATCGTAACTATTGAGCTAACGTCATAGCTAATCTCTCAACAATTATCGTACTCAGCAAGTATACTGAATATTATTCATATCATAATGTTTCAGAAGGTAGAAATTGACGAAGCTGCATCTGAAAGGTCTCTGAAGTCCTTCAGAAAAGTCCAAATACTTCAATTTTACGAAGTATTCCAGTAGAGAACATAAAAAGCTATGCCGTCGTTCTGCAAAGTATGTTTCCGTGCCTACTACCTCCATCGAGCTTCTAATCCCGAGTGATTTGAGTACACTGCGAGCTTACCCACATGCACCTACTCCACCTAGATAGACAGATCAATCATTTTGTTGGAGAATCCGGAACTGCTCTTTGAATTCCCCTTCGAATTTCCCCAAACACTCTGTGACGGCCACCCCAATGCATCAAGTGAAGTCACAAGTTGCTTGTATCACCCGGCTTCACAGAGGTGACAGGGGCAGAGGTGTATCAGTTACAGATGACATCATAGCAAGGGAACCGAGCCCTAAGTTCGAGTGAACTCAGACAGCTTCCTTTCTGCTTTGATTCTTTGACTCGATGTTTAAGAAAACACTGAATGTCTTTTTCGATCCCCATAAGTAACTGGGTAGGCTAAGTCAACATTCAACTTCCAGATAGTTTTCGATTTGAGGCCGAATGCATGGCGCATTCCACAACGAGTTGCCTATAGTTGCCCACCTCATCATCCATCCTTATCTAGTGCGCTACATGTTTCGTGATACATTAGGAGGCCTGCAAATTTGCAAAGAAACCACCAACTAATTCGTTCCATTGATCGATTATCGATTAGTAACTGAAAGTATGGTTACGGTAATGGGCTTCTGAGTTGATTGTTCCAAATAGTCGACATAGTAATCCGCGTATGCATATTTGCGGTTATGTTTGGAGGGCGATTTAAGAGGGGAGAAAAGGGTGGGAGACCTAAGTGGGCGTGGCATGTAACATTCTCAACATTCCGCCATATCGTCGCCCTATATAAAGCGGACGACGAGCCGCCTCTTCTCTGAAGGTACACACACTCATACATACGCTGACTTCACTGACACTTACATTCACACGTGGTCAGTGAGATCCATCATATTCTGTACTGCTTCTGTTAATCCCTTCGGTCAGTGAGGTGGTCGTCAAGCTCTACGGTTGAAGACCCATTGAAATGCTCTGTTCCTACACTGTTCTCATACCACTTTTTGCTGTTGTTCTCACATTGTCCGAGGCACGGATCACGGATAAGGAGCCAAGTGATGAATGCTCACCACAGATGAATATGCCCTTGAAAGAGGTCGCCGAGAAGATCTGCGAACTCTGCCACGAATTCACCAACCACGAAGTACCAAATATGCGAGCTGAATGCCGGTAAGTACAGTTACCTACTAAAATCTTTCCTTTGATTGGCTTAGCAGCTCATCTATGCTTTTTCAGATCTCAATGTTTTTCGACGGATAGGTTCCGAACGTGTATGCGTATGTTTACAAACGCTCCAAAACGTCATAATCGACACAATCGACGACATTTATGGTAGTCCTGAATCAGGCACAGGATACGGTATTCGTCATATAGTAGTTGCAGAGTTGTAGAACATAGTTTATTTGAGAGATATACATTAGATATAGATATGAATCGAAAATGATGATCAGATTGATCAACTCTACGGTAGATGTGGATTTCCTGAGGGGGGGATTCTGAAAGAAGCCCTTCAGAACCTTTAGCCGGAGAGTTGATAAATCTGCTCATGTCTGCTGCAAGCCAGCCCCGAATACTCCAAAATTTTGTTGTGATTGGTCAAAATTCCGATTTTCGATCCTAATCGATTTATTCCCACGTCATTTCCGATCTATACAGTATCCTGAACCCGAGTTAAAATTGATTTGCCTTTTTAATCATATCATTAGAGACTAGTGTGTGTTTTTCCTTTCTACCGTGTCCTTTCTTCTCCTATCCTTTTGGGTAAATATTGCTGGTCTCACACACTATAACCATATATGGATTCTTCATTCTACATTTGTAATTTGTTCCCCCTATATATGTGCATCATATATGTATGTGTTAGATACTTATTGATTTCTTTGTGCAGGTTCATATTCTGGTACTGTAGTCTTGCCGTCTATAGTACATTACTCTACTACTCGCACATCCTACTACAACACATGTACACGCACATTAGAACACGGGTATCTATTCTACTTCTTGCTAATGATCATCCTATCATCATCATTAATCTCCAATCATCCCTCTTTTCATCTTTTGCAACGTCAAACTGAGAAAAACGCGTGCACATGATGATCTCATTCCATATATGATGTATGTATTTTTGTGTTTGTTATTGTCTTTCCTCTATGGAAAAATAAAAAAGATCTATCTGAACGTTTTGATTTGTTCGGCATGGAGGGATCGATATTCCCGGTATACGCCATGCCATCGATTTTGATCAGAAAACGGAAAGATGCTGGAATGTGATGCTGTCCTATCTGGGTGGCCGAAGAGGAAACGAAAATATCAATCCTCTCAGCAGTTCACCCGCAAGGAACCCGATGGGGTTGAATGTTTGATCGCCATAGATGGACTCCGATCCATCTACCATAAATGTACAACGGTGCTCTTCGCTTCTTTCAGCCATTGCCTTATACGTAACTCAATGAGGATTGATAGCAGTAAAATCGAGAGCATTCCGACTAGACAAGGCTTTAGTAGTGGCTACTCCTATAGACGACTTTGCTATTAAGCAATGATTGACGTAAACAAAAAACATCTGCAATTTACATCACAAATAGCCATTGTTGCAAGAAATGGCAGTTGAATTACAAGGTGATAACTAAACTTCTGCAATAAAATACGAATTTAGAAATTTATAATTGCGTTTGTGGTTTTATAATGGAGTTAGAGAGCTTTCTGTGGTAGCCTGCTAGAACATCTTACCATAGCCGTAAAGAGGGTCAAAGGTTGGTTGACATGAAGGTAGGAATGGATCCACCTCTATCACCTTAAAGTTTCCCAAAAATAGAGTCTAGATATCATTTTTAGTAGAAAAATATTATAGAAAAAAATTAAGAACGAAATTTTCCACTCCTATCACTTGCATAGGTAATGTTTAAATCCCTGCTCACAGCCGAATACGACTAAAAATGCATGGCGCATCCAGAGAGAAACGGGAAAAAAGGGATCAAAATTTCAGCTGCTGCTTTAAGTTTAATAATAATAATAATGCGTAATAGAGGGTTTCCAAATAAATCAAAATGAATCAAATTCAAAAGTAATTGATTTGAATAGTGTGATATCAAAACCGAAGTGAAAGGGAAAAAAGGCTCTCATTCGGGATAAGCCACACACTTGACATTCATTCAAAATGGTAGAGGCACTTGATCCGTACCTGACCAAGTCAAGTGCTAAAATCCCAGAAAAATGGCTCTCTCATCCTCTTTCGCTTACTGTGAATAGATGGGCTACTCATCTATTTCTTATTTATTTATATATTCATTGGGCGGAGGTGGTGTGCAAGTGGCACACTATCTCCCACGCACGGTCGGAGGTTCGAATCTCTGATCGATGCCCGCCCAGGCCAACCAAGCCTTCCATCCCTCCGGAGTCGGTCATTTGGTACCAGACTCTTCAGGGAGGATAAAAACACTGACTTGTACATCGGCTGGAGACCGCAAGTCATTGTGTAGGCCACACACACACTCATTACGCCACTACGATTCTAAATGGAAGTCGAGTGCGTGGCGCATCCATCCGACGGGATTGATTAATGCCAAAAACTTTGTCCTTTTCTCTTTATATATTCATCCATTCAATGACTCCTCTGCTTACCCGGATAGTGGAACTAGGAACTTCAAGCTTGAAAAAGCTTACGTAAGCGATTCATATCCTATGCATGAGTTCGTTCGTTATGAGTGTATAACACATTTGTCACTCCCAAAAAGGAAGTGAGAAGAATGACAGCGGATTGCGTGGGTTTTCAATTGCATACTACAAAATTGGCGTCAATTATTGAAGAGGAGGTTTGCTTGAGTCATGCGTGAGAGTGCAAGAAACCTTGAATGATGCAATCGCTCACGAGGTTCGCAAAATAGACTCTTCGGTCAAGTAAATGACGTTATGTGACTTTGGTTAGCAGCAGCAAATTTAATCAGTTTAATTAAAACGGATTTCAATTGCAAACCCTGCCAAGGAGGTGAGCCATCCGTGAGAGAATGCAACCAGGGACCCATGGCTAGGACCATGTAGGACGAATTTCAGGGTATTCCGGCTTCGCCACTTCTTGAAGTGCGCCCCGCACTCGACTTCCACTCAGAATAGTAGTAGTGGAATGGTTATGGGGCCTAAACAATGACTTGCGGTGACCAACTAGTGTACAGGTCAATGCTCTTCTCCCCCCAGACAAATCTGGTACGGTACCGATAGATCGAACCCCGTAGAGATGGCAGGCTGGGTTGCCCAGGTGGGTAACGATTCGATACCAGAAGTATGTGTGGGGCGATGTGCCCGCTTATATCGCCCCTGCTATGAACTTTGTCATGATAACATGTGGTTCGAGCAAAACGAATCCCATGGAAGAAGTTGAAATCATCAAATTCATCTAGTGGAAATAATTGAAATGCAACAGTGCAAGTCGATGTACGAACCACATTAGAATCGTCATTTATCTGATTATGCTCACTTTTGCAGTAACAAATTAATGTTCAAGTAATAGGAACTATTTCCGGAAGTCCTAGGAAATTAGATTGCCCTGAACGGAGGTGAACTGCATGGTGCTGAATAGCATCTCACCAAGTGTGGTGTAGGGATCAAATCCGGGATCGACACTCCCCCAGTCGGAGCCAGTGGCTTGTACTTTTACAAACTGACCCCAGTCATTCATTGTATGGACCAAACAGCATTCCGACGGTACTACTATTCCGAATGGGTGTCGAGTGCACGACTTATTCCAGGAAAAGGAATTAATCATCCAAAAGAGCACTCTATCCTTTACCCCTAGCCTTCACTTGATGGCATTATTGTAGCGATAATGGAAGGAAATATTTCTTCCCGATATTTCTTAGCTGATAAGGACACTATTTAAATATTAATTCACCTTCAAAAACATAGCCTTAAATGAATGATATTTAGTAATAATATATGATATTTTGTCTTTAACATTTCCTTATACAATTATTCTCCTTTACTGGCATCTTGTCAATACATTTCCTTTTGCAGAGAATGTACTCATGGTGACGTAATTTCAAGAATTTTGTAAAAACGTGCGACTCTTTTTTTATGCAAAACCTGCAAACAGGCTTCTTTTACTACATTTTTTTGCAAATTTTTGCACCTTCCCAATCTCCTTACAAGACTTTTTTGTTGTAGAATTGGCTAAGTCTATTGTTTATTTGTTTATTCAAAAGTTTAAATGGATCCCATAGAAAAAAATTCATTTTGTATTCAGTGTAGAGTATGGTGCACATGCTGGGTTTCATCGATAGTACTGAAAGATTTTGAGGGCTCAACCTCCCGTGAGTTTCTCCTACCCGAACCATCTCTTGCAGCTGAGCAGCTCATTATTATTGCAAGCCTATGCAGGACATTACTATCGTGAATACTCTACAAATGATCAAAATTGGCTCACTAAAGCGGTCTCTTTGCAGCTGCAACATTTCACTTTCTGATAATTTCGAGTCAAGCTTCATTGGGTAGACACTTCTGCAAGGTAATGAACAAAGAAGGCGCTTGACCTTAAAATGACGTTGGACTTCGCCCAATTAAGAACACCATGAATAATGCGAGTGGCTTGTCTGCACGACGCAAAATAGCTCATCGAAACCCGTCGGTGCAACTTGAAAAAACGGGCTGGAAAAGGGAAAGGCTTTGTTCTTGTCGATTGAAACAAATTCGATTACAAAGAACTCTGCAAATGAATGAACAACACCTGGTGCAAACAAACTGACGATAAAACCATGAGCGATCGGAAACGAAACTTCGGGGTGGTCGGGGTGTCAGAGGCGTCATCGGACCATTTTGGTTCATGGATCGGAAATCCCTTGGACTACTCTCAATCATCTCTGTTAAACATTCATTTTCACCAATCTAACCTATACAAAATAGAAATAATGCAATTTTTTTGCATGTTCCATACCTTGCTCTTTTGAGGGGATTGCAAACACTGTTACCCACGACTACAATTACCCATAGCTCCTCCTCTGCACGGGAATCTTTGGTGAAAAACTCTTCCGGTCGCGTGCAAGGAAGCCAGAGACCCTGGAGGAGACCACCCACTGAGAGGCTCGCCTGGGTGTGACCCGTGCAACACCTGAATGATGGTCTCTGGCGAGAGAATATCTGCTGGAGGGAGAACTATCATCGTTCGTTCGTTGGTCGACACGGAATTACGATGAGTGATTCTCTGTTCATCCTAGGCCGGTCAAGGACCTACCAATATTGAGCCGAGACCTCGTAAAATTCGCAAGATTCAGCAAGATTCATGGAAATTCTGAACTGAAGTGGCGTAGTACGGAATGACGCGATAATACTAGCATGGTCCGGAGATCCAATCAGGGCACTGGCACCTCATTCCTTAGGTACCTTCGGGGCTTACTCACCGTTGAATAACCTGTTCCAGGCCATTTTCTTTGAAGCGAATATAACGAGATTTTCGAGCATTGAGAAGGTCGTAGAGCTTCTTTGCTGGAATTCAAGTGCATGACGTCTAATGTCAGTCGGATTTCCTCATTCTCGCCTTTACGGGCTCGAAAATCAAACCTACTATATTCTAATGATGTACTCAGATTGCTCTTTTAGCACCAATTGAAACGCAAGTTGGTCTCAGTGCAATTCAAAGAACGTGCAATTGTCTGCACGCACGGCTATACTTCAAAATTTAATTTGAAATAAATAAGCAAAACAAATTGTTCTTTGAAGGGAAGGGTCCGTGCAAACGTACACCTCCAAAAGTTGAAAACACGTTTTTTTTTTCTCAAAAAGAAAATTGGTGTCTTCAAAGTACAATGACCGATGGATGAGTTTGGTAACGAAAAACTCAAATTGCAAAACATTTATAGGCCGTATGATGTTGTTTATGATGACGCATGTTTCTCTGCAAAACAACGATTACCCCCAGCAGGAAATGGAGTCATAACTTATACAATTAAATATCACATGCCCATATTCATTGGTAATGATTATGTGTGACGTAATTGTGAAGTCAGCTGTTGAAAAACGTTCGAAAAACCCAGAAAACGTCAGTTAAGTCCATTTAATTTTCTATTTCATAACTTATTCACGTTCAACACCTCCGCCCTACACTCCCACCCCTTCCCCTCCCCCTACTTATTTATTTTTACCATGAAATTATCGCTAAGTCGACAGTGAACCCAAAATGTATGGAAGCAACTAAAGATTACATAGGTTTTTATTGGACTTCGACCTCTCAAAGCCACTGAAAAGGCACAGTTCACAATAATCTTGAGATGCCTCTGTTTGTCGAAAAAGTGTAAATATAGGTTGGGAGTAGTTCAATTTTTGCTTGGTAGTGAAGAAACCACGAAAGTTCGCCGACTCCAAAAAAATAGGGCTTCTCCAAAGTAGGGGCAATAGAGGTTGGACGAGATTATCAGGACGGAAATAACATGGAGAGGGCATTCGGACGAGGTTTTAAGTGTTGCAATTGCCAAATGAGCTGGCTACGGAACTGCCTTTCACTGTTGCTATGAGTCATGATAAGTCGTTTGAGCTTCCCCCATGGGTTTCCCTTCTGAATGGTGAAGCCTGTACAATGCCGGTGAAACTCGTCCGAGGATACATACGTGAGAATCTTTGAGCCGTTATAACGCCCTAACTATGCTGTTTTCCGACCTGACAGCGCCAGATATGGTATTCTGGAGGGCATCGCATTCATCCTATAGGGGAAAGGGGGGGGGGGACAAGGAACCATTTTCGCGTGAGCGGGCCTTTACCATTCTGATATTTTCATTCTGAACCCTTTGAACTCTCACTGGTTAGACCTCCTCGGTTGACCTTTTTCATAATAAATATGTATTTTCTGCAAAGTGCAAAGTATCAGATCAGCGAGGCCAACTACTACTCATTGACAGCCTTCTTTTTTCAGTGGTGATTTTTTCTCAAAAAAAAAACAGTTGCCATGCGTAGGACAATTTTTTCGTAGATACAGTTTTTCTGGACCCATTATTAATGTTGAACTTTGCTGAAGGCAGGGTATAGTACCTATGAGAACTTCACAGACGGAAAAACACGATCATTGATGATTTTGTAATGAACTGTGAATGAAAAGAAAGTAGAGAAAATTTTAGGGTAGACCGCCCCGAATTGCTGCCGCTCGGGGAATTTCAAATTTAGAGAAGCCAAGTTAGAAGTTGGGAAGTTCACTCAAAGCCTAAATCATGGCAATAAAAAAGCGACTAGAAAAGATACTTCCCAGTAAGGTCGTGTGATGGAGTCCCATCTGTGTCGTCAGACTTCGTCCTTCAAACCAATACAACCGCAGGTGAAGAGGAAATACCAGACTGTCATTGGAATTCAACCCGAGGCACAACGATATGGTTAAGTAGTTTGGTACGAATACAATATGAATCTATCGAATATGTATTAGTACATAATGTGTAATACATACATAATATTAAGTTGATGCATAATTATTGCGGATTTTTTTAGCGGCTTTTTTTCTCCCAAAGAACTCGAATATTGAACTCGGGTCTTTTCTAGAAATGATCTAGTTGATTTCCTCTACAAAAACGTACCTAGAAAACCATACGCATATTCGCGAAATTAGGTTCTACTACTGAGAGAGAGGTTGGAAAGTTGCGGAGTCATTCCGCGATCTCAGTAACTTTTCGGCGATGGAACAATCAGTCAAAGCCAACCAGGAGATGGGATCTGCTCCTGAATCTGTCATATTCACCAGCAGAAACTTCGATGGATTATCTCGTCAACCATTCATCAAAAAAATGGCTAGAGAATAAAAGTTAAGTCGATTTGGATGACTTGATGGCCGATGTCGAGGCATGGATCGCCCCCAAGGATCAAAACTCCTTCGCTTTTAGGATCCGACCATCTTGGCAATGGGAAGCAATGCTTGACGTGGATGGTGGATAATTTTCGAAGTAATTATTTGAATAGTTTTTGTTCAGTATTTTTATCGTTTCGTTGAATAGAATTTGTTGAAAGAACTCCGCAATAATTATGCATCAACTTAATGATATAAATAAATTCTGAATAGAGAAGGATTAGGATTAGTTTTTGCCGTTAATAAATGCCGTATGAGGGATGCGCCCACGCACTCGACCTCCATTCAGAATCGTAGTGGCCAATAGAATGCCTGTAGCCTACACAGTCATTTGTGGGGAGCGATTCATGTCAAAGACAGTGCTTTCATCCTTTGATATAAGTCTGGTACCAATTAAACCAGACCACAGAGGGATATAAGGCTCTGCTGGCGTGGGCGAGTATTGAACCGGGACCATTGGCGCGTAATATGTATGTAGTGCGTCACTTCCTACCGCACCACTTCCGCCCTTGTGGTTTTTGTTGTATTAATTCGATTTGGTGGAATTCGTCGAAGAAAGGGACGTGGGAAGTCTCGTCACCTAGGGGTGAAACCTGACCGTAATTGGATCGAAAAAAATGCTTAGTTCCTTGATTTTTTAAAAAGCGAAAGGGCGATGGAGCTGGGGATGGTTCAGTGTTTACAGCGGTAGGTGTAATGAAATTTGCTCTTCAAATTTACTCTTCAATTAATTAAACAGATCTGGATCGAAGGGGAAAAAAATAATCTTTGTTGCAAGTCACATTGATGACGCCATCAAGTCACACTTTTTTCATTATATTCGGTTCAATCGACCGGAAAATGCAGCAGTTGTCAGTCATCCGATGCAATTTCCCCATGTTTCGGGTCAACGTCATCCGTCCTTTAGCAACATGCAACAAATGCATCGTGAATGATGACAGGAAATTGCAGTCGCGAACTCGTGCAAGAACCACACGAATATAGACTGCTAAAAACAGCTCTTCACACTTGCACACTCACCGGGAGGGGGGGGGGGTGAAGCATCCGCCTGCACATGGGGCGATAACCAAACCATGGATTTCGGAGGAAATTAGCTGGGAAAATCATTCCGCACCACCCGAACAAATCTCTTAATGTCCGATTATCCAAATTGTACGAACAGCCTCTGGATCCCATTAGTGACCATATGGGAGGGCCGTATATGGACTTTCAATCTGCCACTTTCCGACAAGACCAAAGGGCGGGGTTTGTTGAATGGGCTGGGCTTACCGGATAATCTGTCCTTTCCTAGGACCTAATTACTTTTCCATAACATCAAGGTAAAAGGAAAAAGTTTTTGGTATCAATCAATCCAGTCTGAGGGATGCGCCCACGCACTCATCCCCATTCAGAATCGTAGTGGCTTGTTGAATGCGTATGTGCCCCATACAATGAATTGCAGTGACCAGCCTATGTAGCAAGTCAGTGCTTTTATCCTCCCAGACGAGTCTGGTACCAATTAACGACTCTGAAAGACCTGGTTGACCTAGGTGGATATTGATCCGGGGACCGAACCCATGACCATGCGTGTATAAAGTGCGCCACCTGCCACTACACCACCTCCATCCTTCCATAACATTACCTCTGAAAAAGGGTTGCAGCGGTTTTTCGGAATAGACCAGAAATTGCTTAATTGGTGATTAAGGGATGATTATGCAACAGAATAACAGTTCAATGCATCTTTCGGATCGAATTCAGGTTGAGAATTATAACTTTGATCGATGTGAGTAAGAGTTCAAACAAAGTTTCGTCTGAGGATAGGTCGCAAGCAGGAACCAGCTAGCCTTAGGAGTAAGGGGAAAGGATGTTGGTCAGTGCAGCATCATGCAGACATCCGAGCTTTGATCCTGCCCCCAGGTATATTGTGGACTCCGGCCACGTTGCCAGTCGTCTAGGAGCCGTCTGGGAGGAACACTCACGATTTTGTTAAAAATGAAGGAAAAAAGAAAAACGTTGAATAATGAGTTTGAAGAAAGAGAGAAAGAGTTAAATAGACTGAACATCACTTACCAAAGTACGTTATCAATGTTTGCAAATTTCTGCTAGTTCTTCAACAACAGATCGGAATCGCATTCGCTAAATTATTCGGAAAATGTTCTCATAATTTGAGAAATTTGGAAATGGGACTTAGGCCAGTTAGGGGTTCAACAATTGTTTGAACAGCAATTTTGGAAGGGGACCTACGAGATGGGATACTAGAAAGGGAGATACTGAAGTTTTTGAGAAACGATGTTCCCCGTGTCGGATCGGTTCATCGGCCAGAATCGTCTAGTAGGCATCGGGTTCGGCTAGCCCCCACAGCTCATTGTATCGGCCCCGTAAACCCAAAGCCTTCGGGTAGAATTTGCGGGGGAATTTGCGTGGGAAGTCCCTGAACGAGAAAAAACGTTCTTCATAAGACTTCATCCATTGTTATTACAATCGACTATCATTTTTTTGCTATTTTTACTCTCAAGTAGTAGGGCTTCTCTGTATTCATCGCCCCTAATAATAGCTTGAGAGGGAAGGAGACGAAAAAAGAAGCTTGATATTATGTATATAACCTATACTTATGATCTAAAAAACTGCCTCGTTCTTATTACGGTAGGAATGAGCTGACTTCAACGACTACCACGAAGCTACATAGGTAGTTTGCATCTCAACTCATAGCTGTCAATGAATGCCCTTCATCCTTCACGCCTATGAAGGCTCGGACAAGATCTATTTGAAGGAAATCATTAATTATCATCAGTTATCAACCAGAAAAAATTATTCGTTTTATCCGGATCATGTGGAATATTCTCATCAGTGCTTACTTACCTAGCAGTAAATGCGAGATATTCTGAGATATTCTGATGGTCAATTTATGGACAAAAGTTCAGACTCGGACGGGACTCGAACCCGTACTTGTCCTTTCCGGGGACCGTGCTTCCAGTGGAAGCATTTGTTGAAGCGTGGTGCATTCCAGGAACGAGAACGATGGACCAAAAGACTCTGTTTACCAATAATTCCAAAGGTCAAAAGCATTGGAAGCATTTTAAACGTCATCACTAATTGCTGACAGGATACCCATACATTTAGAAGCCAAAAATAGTCCCATATATCTGTGACGACCTGCTCAGAAAAAAAACTTTGGGAATCAATGCACAAAATTGAAAAATGGGTGATTTAAATCACAAATCACATTCAGGGTCTGACCCGAATCAATCATTTTCTTCAGCGGAATAGGTCTACCTTTACCATTTCATCGCGAAATGGGTGATCGTTTTAAAGTGAAGGGTTTCCGGACGATTCGGCAAATATTGCTTTCGTACATATATGAGCATGATCTCTATAGGAATCAATTGACTGCATTTCAACGCTTATAAGGCAACCGACGCCACAGATTCTGAGCCTTGGATCAAATTGGAGTGAATACTACTGTTCAAGTGACTGTTGTAAGAAAAACGCCAGTTGGAGGGTCTGATTTACCTTCTCGCAGGTCACCTAAGTGGGTCGGGTAATGCACTTTGTTACAGCAAAAGATCGTGCCCATCGCTTACGCTTCTTTCGTGGGAGAGTTTTTTCTGGTGAGAACCTCATGTCATGGGAAAAGCAAAGGGCATGACAAAGTTGACAACATCACGCAAACTATAACTCATAGTGACGTTTGGGATCACAGCTGACCGACCCTGAAGCAATAGAAGGCTTGCCTGACTTGAGCACACGGTTCTGTATGAGAACTATGCCTATGATAACCTCCTCGGAATTCCTCTACCACATGTGGTCTGGGGATCAGAACCCAAGTGATATGTACACACCCTGACTGATCTTGTCATACCGACAGTAAGCCAATTTTAGTGCTGCTAGGAAGAAGGTGACAGTCCGGATGAAGGACAAACGTGTGGCTTCTTCCAGGATGGGACTGAGTTCACTTAGAAAGCGAAGATTGAACTCCAACTCCTAGCACAGATTCCGATTGAACCCTGATCTCTGTTAGCAGTTCGTCATCCCATTTTCAACAAATCAGTGAGTAAACGATAAAGCCACTTTGCAAGGTTCCGTAGGATTGGAGAAGCATATGGGCTCCCAGGACGAAAACACGACTCTTCTTCTTTATTCCATCATTTAAGCTGCTTTAGCACGTTCTAGTTCATGCTCAGTGTCACGCAAATAGTTCACACCCACCACAATGTACTAGTAGTGACTTGAATGTACCACAGATTACACAAGTACCCTTCACTTGTTTGCCATCTTTCTCACCTATCCTATCAGGCGGATTTGACGCTCATGCATTGAAACGTCACTCCTTAAACACAACCAATTTTGTTAGGTACAAGTACTTTGAGCTGCTTATCAATTCAGTTACCCAATGATACACCGGTTCTGACAGCTTCCGACCACATAAATCTAAAGAATCAATAAAAGCAAAACTACATACAGTAGGGGCCAGAATTTTATGGACAGATGGTTTTCTGAAGATTTCTTTTCGAAAAGTCGCTGAATCGCCCTCGGACTTGGAACAGATATATGTATCTCTCTCAGAATTCAAAGCTTGCTCTTACGAATAGATTCATAAAGCTTCTCCTGCAGGTTGTAATACTCGTGAAAAAACTGAAAAATGCCTCGTTTTGCTTCACAGGCCTTCAGTTCACGGTAAAAAATTTGCGTCTTCCGCCAAGACTTTTCATTTTTAGTGCATTGTATTTTATTCAGCAAATACCTAAGACGTTTGGGGAATAGATCATGTAAGCTGTTCGCAATGACATTCTACGAGGAATCGAGCAAGGGATGAAACAAGTCGAACTAGCAAGACTTTTTCACGTTGCTGGATCAACTATTAGCCCTTTTCCATAGAAAGTCTCAGCGAGCGTAATGATTGCAGCAACGCCGCAATCAGGAAGATGTCGGATGATCTCACGAGCCATCAACAGAAACATCCTCCGATTGAGTCGTGGCAATCCCATGCTCACTTCCACCGACATCCAAAACGAATTGGCCGCCGGCAGTGGACATATCTTGTTGACAAGAACTATTCGGAGACATCTACAAGCTGCCGGACTTCTAGGAAGAAACCGTTCATTTCGGAGAGGAATCGTAAAGCTGGTGTCAGGTGGGGGCAGGAGTATATCTGTTGAACTCGGCAGCAGTGGTGCGGGGTTTGAGTATATTAGACGTCCAGTGGCCCAAAATTCGACCATTCTTATCAACTGCCCACTGTGAAGCCTTTTGGAGGGAACGTGATGATTTGGGAGTGCCGTCTACAAGCTGCCGGACTTTTGGGAAGACACCGTTCATCTCGGAGAAGAATCATAAAGCTGGTGTCAGGTGGGCGCAGGAGTATATCTGTTGGACTCGGCAGCAGTGGTTTAACGTTCTATTTTCCGACCAATACAAGTTCAACCTGATGGGGAGTGCGGGGTTTGAGTATAATAGACGCCCAGTTGGCCGAAAATTCGACTATTCTTATCAACTGCCGACTGTAAAGCCTTTTGGAGGGAACGTGATGATTTGGGAGTGCTTCTGTGGTCACGGAATCGGACCTCTTCGTCATTTGCCTTCCAGTCACTTGGCAGAGGATTCATTTTCCAGCAAGGCAACGACCCCATGCATCCTGCCAGGAAATTTTCTCATTTTGAAAAAGCCTGGAACGATCCTTCAGTCTCCAAAAAATTTGTTATTGTTTAGTTACATTGGTTTTCGAAGTTTGTTGTGACTATTTCGTTTGAATAAATATATGAATATTTTGCTCAATGCGATGAGTTCCTTATATCTTATTATTAGGGTGTCTCAAAAGTTTTGAGAAAATTTTGGTCATGTATTTCGCAACCATGCTGCGCAAGATAGCGTCGAGGCAGAGCCACGGAGAAAAGGTCAGTAAGAGGTCACGCTTAGCAGATCATCATAACAAGAGAACAGTATTGCACTTTATCTTTGGAAGTGAGTTATCAACATTTGAATTATTTTCGACTGACCCGACTACAGGCGCCTTCTGCTTCATTACTACCGATCTGGTCACTCCGCCACTCAAGAGCGGAATGAATTGCAGTCATCGATGGGCAGTAGTGCACCATCCCTCGCCACCTGCTATAGGCGGTACGGCCGCTTCTCTAGAGAGAGTTTCACTTCGACGAAGTGCCACGGAGCGGACGTCCACGTTCCACCAAGACCGAAATTGTCTTAGCCTCCGTCCAAAGCAATCCTTCTCAAAGCCTGAGAGGAATGGATAGGACGACTTCCGCTCCCCGTTCCACCACCCACGACATCCTACGCAGACGTCACTTTCGCGCAGCAATTCTTGCAATCATCCCCCACACCTTGACTGAGAGCGAGCGTCAGGTGCGGGTCGATGTGTGTCGGAAGCTACTCGACCGCAAACGAACGGTGGATTGGACGAGCTTCATCATCGCTCAGGATGAGAAGTGGGTTTCTTATGATAATCCATACAGGAAGTCGCAGTGGCTACCAATCGTCATAAGGCCAGAAGCCGTTGCCAAGCGTGGGGAACACGTTGAAAAGAATACGATCTCGTTCTTCTTATGCTCCGCCGGCTTTTTCTACTATGAGATCCTCCCTGAGGGTACTGCTGTGACTGTAAGGGTATTCTGCGAGCAGCTGCGGGAGATGGTGTCTGGAGCCCCGGTTTCACACCGAATGCAGGGAAAGTTTCTGATTTTGATGAGTCACGCTCGACCACATCATGCTAGGGCGACGGCTAAGAGTTGGTAAGGCTTGGGACTACCTGGCTGCCCTATCCTCCGTATTCACCTGACCTTAGCCCTTGCGACTACCACGCTTCCAGGACTCTGCAAGTTTACCTCAAAGGGAAAAAATTTCATAACCGTCAGGAGGTCAAAGGCGCAGTAGATGAATGGATCGCGTCGCGCTCCTCGTCTTTCTGGATGGATGACATCAGTGCTCTGCCCAGTCGATGGCGGGAGGTCATGGCTAAAGAGGGCTACTATCTCCATTACTGATCTCACCTTTTTGTTGTAGTATTTTTGTGTTGAACAAACCAAATAAATTTTCTCAAAACTTTTGGGACACCCTAATACTTTGTTTTAATACTATCGTTTATATTTACTTATTCGGAAAATCAGCATTTCTTCGGTCCTAATAAGAGTTTTTACCGATTTTTTCTCACAGAGAATGAGAGAGCACAAATGAAGTAACTTGTGCAAGATAGGGAACGATCAAGTGATTTCTTGAAGAGAAATCCCGAAAAAACCATTTGTTCACAAAGTTCTGGCCTCTACTGTAGCTGTTTGGTGGAATTGGCAGCATCAGGAACATCTAGTTATCAAACCAAACTCGATTGCCCTGAAAGACTACCGCTTGATTAAGTATCTTAAAAAGATAAAGGATAAGGTTTTGGCGGTAATCAATCCCGTATGAGGGATGCGCCCTCGCACTCGACTTCCATTCAGAATCGTAGAGGCGTAATGAGTGCGTATGTGGTCTATACAATGAATTGCGGTGGCCAGCCGATGTACAAGTCAGTGCTTTTATCCTCCCAGACGAGTCTGGTACCAATTCACCGACCCCGGAGGGATGGAAGGCTTGGTTGGCCTGGGCGGGTATCGATCCGGGACTCGTGCCTGGAGGGAACTACTTTCGCTCTGGGCGGTTGGAACATTTCTGAAAGTTTTAGTTAGTTGTTCTTCGTCGAAAAGAGAGCATGATCAAAAGGACATTGGAAGAATAGTGAAGCTCTGAAGGAAACAGCGATACGGGTCTATGAACCACAAGGGCTCGCGGCAGGGACGAATGGAGGCATTACCGACGTCAGGTCAAGCGGGCCGATGATCAATAGATTCAATAATAAGCGGTTCAGGGGATTCATCAGAAATGGCAAGAAGCATTACAACTCATACAATTGATTTTAGGGCTCGATTTCTATCATGAATGCCTGCTGTTGGTTTCGTTTTGGGATGGACGACGATTGGTTTTTCGTTCACGGTCATGACTATGTTAAGCTCTAAACTTGGTTCTTTACCTAAGAAGCATCACTTGTACCACTTGTCCCCACGTAGATCATCAACTGTCAGGAGCGTACCAACCTATTGTAAAGAAGCCTGATCATCGCGCTGGCTGTCATTCCGGTGTTCGTTTGAGCTCCCGAGGAATCTGGTCAGTAACGGCCCTGAACTGTGATTTCTTGGCGTAAGCAACCGTTTCCCTGATTTTGTTGGTTGACGGAGTCCCCTTTAGGGCAATGTCGAGCATCGTCCCATCAACAGGGCGTTTAATGACGCTAACTGCAGCAAGCTTACACTGCTCGGGTTCAAGTCTCCTAGGCGTACATCAAAGAAGGAACGTTACAGTGTCGAAGGGACGAGCGCAAAGGTGGGCATTCTTTGTCCTCTTCTTTATTCTTTCAGTATCTTTGAATGGTCCCCGTAACGGTTGGTTCTCTTCTGTTCAGCTCCACAGAGAGCTAGGCCGCTCATCATCTTGACTTCTCGACGAGGTACGAGTAGCTAGAACACTCAGAAACCTCCGTTCTGTTGATCGTAAAAGCAGTTCGTTTCCGATGTGCTATTGTCTAGTTGCACGGCAGCATCACAGTATTATCCCAGCATTGATCTTTTGCTGAAGTAATTCTGGTACTGTCGTTGGGAAGGGATAACGACATGTATTTGTCTTCTCCCGAACAAGAATAGTATCAGCATGAAATACTTGCTTGGCCAAAGTGGAATCAGGGCAGGGCCAATCAGGGTTCTGATCCGCAGACCGTGCGTGCCGAAGCGGTAACCCTACTCCACGCTTGCCACAAGATGCCAGCCAAGTATAACACGTATTGGCGCCCATCAATTGATGCCATCATACAGTAATCATGATCACGTTAATCAATTACAGTACCATTGCAGCGAATGAAAAGCAATGGTGTTTTATCTGGTAAGCCTACATGATCGTAGTCGTCATCGAAGCCATGAGATTGAGGAGGCGGTGCCTGGATGGCTGGATGCTTCATATAAAAGGCGTGGCCACCTGCGAAGGAATCGTTCCTTCTTGTGACAACGATGTCTTCACTGTCTACTACATATATGGCAATATTATTACTTTTCGTTTTTGTCAACATCCCTACAGCGGCCCAATTCGATCAAGAAAAACAAGAAGAGTGTCCACTGTTGGAAGGTGGTCCATTACTCGAAGTGGCAGAAAGGATCTGTGAATTCTGCCATGAAATCAGCAATCATGAAAAACCGAACATGCGCTCTGAATGCAGGTCAGTGATACTCATATCAGAAACTTCTCAAACCAAACTTCCAAATAAATACCCTTGAAAGCTCGCGTTCCCTGCGCAGCCTTCCCCTTCCAGACAAGCTCGGGTTTGTGACCATTCGGTCTTTTGTAGTGCCCCATTCGTTCAGAAAACTATCTGAGTCGTCTGAGCTCACTTCTCTTCCAGTAGTTCTCGCTCACTTCACGAAAAATCATTTATCTTCCGCAGCCCACTGGATTCAGGCTACAGGTGGGATTAGGTGCAGGGCAAGGCCTCCGGGCTCCAGTACAGGGCACTAGTATGAAATTTCTGCCATTCCTCCCTGAAAATGTGACTTTCTCATGATCCAACAATGCCAGCAATGCCAATTATTCCTTTTCCTATTGATTTGGTGGTACTGGAAAAAAGCTGAGCTCATAAGTGAAAAATCACTGAACCGAATATAGTCAAGTCCTAGAGTATCGGTGCACGATGCTTATCAGCAACTGTCTTGACCCTAACTTGTTAAACGGAAGGAATCTTAGCATCCTCTGTAGATTTCAAAGAAATTATGAGTGCTTTTGAAATGGTATATAATGATAAGAAGGTATAAAAAGTTGTAAGCATTCGTAAGCCGATTACTCATGGTCCCTCGTGCTGTAAATTTTCAAATGCCATCTTGAAGACCTTAAGGAATTCCAAATATGGACATTCCTATCCTTTTTAAGTCTTCACGTCGTAATAAAGAAGTTCTTAAGAAAAACATCTCTTCTTCCTGCATTCTCGTAAACTAAGCAATTTAGAAATAACGATGAAAGTAATAAATAGTCATTAATAAGGAAATATTTATTTTGAAGTAATAATAATACTAATAAATTAAAGATAGTAATAAACAAAGTGCCGTTTGGATGGTTACGGAGCTCTCACAATATGGCTTGCGGTAGCAAGCTGCCATGCAAGTCAATCAGCTTTATCGTCCCAGACCATTCTGGAAGCAATCAACCAATCCTGGGAGGATCCTTGGTTGAGTAGGGAGGTTAGCAATCCGGAAAACCTCCAGAAGAACATGAGGATGACAGTGTTCCATTCAGCGACGTAACAGATAGCACTTTTCCTCCATAAATGCAACCCCTTTCCTTTCGTCGTTCCAGTCTAATCGCCTAGAATGTGACAATGTTCAATCCGAGCCCATCAAGTGCTAGTAGTGAACCTGCTACTGACCTAAATGGGGCCCTAATGACATCATTTATAACTACGCCTCTCCAAACTTTGGGATCAACCCCAAGGACGAGATCAGAGAGGAGAAGGTCTATCAGGTCCTCGGGTTCCCAGTAGGCATAGTTCGTAACTGCTCTGGTGCATCAGACTTGATGTGCTCATCCCAGCTAATCTTCCAAAGTATGGCAAACATGATAGTGTTTCGGCTTAAATTGGTAGGAAATCGCCTTAGAGACTGTTACGAAACGACTGATCCGCTCTAAACTTCTGCTGAGCAGGAGCTGTAGAGATTCTGCATTCAGTCTAATGGATTCCGCTGCAGAATCTCTGTGTCCTTTCATTTTGCAGCACTTGCATATGACACATGATGAAAGTGTCCATAAATAGAAAAGGGGATTTCACTTCAAACACGATCTAACGGTGACAGTCGGTGGAAGACGTTCCCTTCTCCTTCAACGAATTCAATTTCGATAAGTGGCTTTTACTCACTAGAGCAAATGGCAACTTCATGGAGGGGATTTAAGTGTCACTCCTTCTTGAACTCTTTTGTTCAAGTTCCTGTAATGCAGTGCAAAATGCTGTGGTTGTATAAGTTTGAGAACAAGAGGGGAGGGCCTCTGAAGGCCAAAAAGGGGGAAGCCCTTGATATCAACAGATAGGCCTATGTGGGGGCTGCGCTTGTATGCGAACAGCTATGGGCGTCATTGTATGGGTTCTAGTGCAATACTGAATGATCTTTATAGTTTCAGGGAATGTCGCATGCATGGCGCACT
The DNA here is from genome assembly GCA_000469685.2 of Haemonchus contortus. Lineage (NCBI taxonomy): Eukaryota > Metazoa > Nematoda > Chromadorea > Rhabditida > Trichostrongylidae > Haemonchus > Haemonchus contortus. The sequence goes on from LS997565.1 coordinate 40,648,802, forward strand.
CTAAAGGCATCATAAGATGGAGATCGCATTATTTTGTGGTTCAAAAACTGCATAAGAACCTATTAACCTGATACTCGGAGTACGGCCTGTAAAAAATTTGGGAAATGAGAAGAGTGAGTCTCCTCGAATACGCCGTGGATGCAAATTCCCCTCAGATTTTTAGAGTATTCCGTGATGACATTGTGTTCCGTTGTCAAACGGCGACGACCTGATCTCGGAGTGGGGAAGGCCCTGTTCATCGAAACGCCTTTTTCTGCCTTCAGTGCCCCAAGAAGCCTGAATTCCACAACTACTTGGGGGACTGTCGAACTGGGCAGGCCCATGATTAGCAAGACGTTGCACGTTGTACCATCTAGATGGCATGCGTCAGAGATAAGCCGTGGGTCTATAGAAATACTATTATGCCGTCATTATCAATCTAACGGCTTAATGGAGCTCTATCAAAGATGTTGCACGTAGAACCTACCCGAGTACGAAGAGATTTCATGCAGAGCCACGACAACGTCCATCTTACAATTAGTCACTCGCTGAGCAGTCACTCAGTTCTACGTAATCCGTATATCAACTATGAAGAAGTTTGGCTGTTGGGCATAGTGAAGGGATAAGTAGAATTCCTTCCTCTTAGACTCGAATCCCTAGTTTTAGGATGAGCCACAAACTCGTCACTGACTTCCAAACTCCAAATTACAGGGACATTCCAATGTCAATTTCATGGTTTTCGGGTATTTTGACTCGAACAATTCAGGGGTTTTCGGGATATATTCGGGTCCTGGTCGGATACTCGAACTTTACTTCATCGGGGATACTTTGTCTACCCTCTGGAGGTAGATATAGAGTAAACCAAACTTATTTTTAAACTTAAGCAATGAGCACAAGCAAATAACCATTTCACAAAGATTCTTCACTACTTGGATAACATTTCTATCCCACGTGGGAAAATTATAGCTTACTTTCTATTCCGAAAACTAGATAAATACGAAGCGTCATAAGCCATAATCTGACGTCAACTTGTAACCGATGTGCTGTGAAAATGCTTTTACTACCTTACCACCAAAGTGTACCAAAGCTTCCTAAAGTTGGGGTCCTAGCTGCAAGTTAGAATAATAGAAACGAAGCTTATCAGGTGGCCAAAATAGGGATGATGTATGCTCTCTAAAAAGCTGTGCTCGGAAAGATCACGGTATGTTCGAAAACAATTCTAAATATGGAAACAAGAAATTGTAGGTTATAGATATGTACATACAATATTATTCTCTCACGTCCATAGAACATATTTGATTCAAAGCCCAAAACACAAGGATTTCTATTTGAAAGCAGGAACCTATACTATTGAGTTGAGCTGGAACTCTGTATGGAAAGTTTTCCGATGACTGACCGAATATTACGTGGTTTCGTCCTTTAAATAGGAAGTTCTGGATGGCAATTTCTTCCTTGATACACACTCTACAGTCCAGGAATGGTGCAGGTCCTGCAAGTCTTGCAGACCTTTGAAAACAGCAGCGATGCCCTATTAAATGACCTTGTAATGGTTTGAAATAGGATTTTTATTGAATTCTGAATAAGGTACAGTTATTTGCGTCTTCTGTTTTGAAAGACTTTATGAAAACACGATTGAAATTCAAAGGAATCGTCACATTTTGAAATCATAAACACTTATTGTTAGTTGACGTAGACAAAGAAAAGCCAACTGCAAAAATGGGGTATTCGCAAACACGAAAATATTAATTAACTGGCCTTAAATGTGGGGAATTTGCACAGACTGCCTATTTCTATTGCAAGTCGGCAAGTCAGCAAAAGTTGTACGACTATAAAATCCCTTATAGGAAATCGTTGAATTTAGAGAGAAAGGCATGGAAAGAAGGATAGATTGTAGTGTACATCCCCATGCTTTTTTTGAATTAAAGGCACATTTCACGATAATTTTGAGGTACCCCTTTTCAATCGCAAAGCGGGATTATAGGTTGGGAATAGTTCATTAGTAGTGAAGAAAGCGAGGAAGCTCGCCAATCTCGAGAGAAATATGACTCCTTAAAAGTAGGGGAAATAGAGGTTGGACGAGATCGCTATGTCGGAAATAACATGGAAGGGGTATTTGGACGAGCTATCAACTATTGCAATTGCACAAAGACCTGACTACATCATGCAAGAACTGGACAAAATTGCCTTTCACTGCCGCTATGGGTCATGACAAGTTGCTTAAACTTCCTACATGGGTTCCCTTGTGATCGGTGCAGTCCTACAATGCCGGTGAAACTCGTCCGAGGATACGCACATGCCAGTCTTTGAGCCTTTATAACACCCTAACTAGGCCACTTTCCGACATGATAGCGCCAGTTATGGTATAAGAGGGGGCCTCAAATTCGTCCTATGGGGGAAACCCAGAAACCATTTCTATCGTGAATTGGGCCTCTAAATATGGCGTCGCTTGGTCGATCTCATGGGGCACATCTTACAGCTTCACTGAATTTTTCGAAATGTCACCCAGTTACAATTCGCGACCAATAGTCCTATGCTAATTGTCAGTGCCCTTCCAAGATATATGAATAGTTAACTAGTTACTCAGACTAACTCTCTCATACCTAGATAATACCTATTCTCGCTGATTAGGTAATCTAAGCAGTCTGTTACTCCCACGCCAGAATGGGTACCCATACTCAAGGACAAATGAATTAATAAGTATTTTTCTCCATCTTCAGCTGAGAGAAAAGAGAAGAAGTGTTAGACTTCTGAATAGAATCGATTCCTTGATTATACACACATCTTTCAGATCGTCATGCTTCTCGAGTGACCACTTCCGTACATGTGTGAACATCTTCTCCAGCACATCTACGCAGCCACGACGACATATACGATCTCGTCATCGAATACGTCATATCTGGGTCTAAGCCGAAGAAATAGTTGAGGATACAAGTTCATGATCTCTATATCTCCTCCTCTTGACCATTTCCAAGGAGTGTCATGGTTGTTTTTAGATAGAAATTTCTAGCGAAATCTGAATGGACGGGATCTCGTGTCTCAAGCTGCGAGAAAAGAAAGCACAGTTTGCAAAAAATGTTCTAGATATTCCTTTTGGGAGGAATGTATAGCCCATGGGAAATACGCATTGGCATCGTCAGGTCAAAACAGCCTCTGTAGGGCACAGGGAAGGCTGGAAACCGATCCCGGTACTCACTGCCGCTCAATACTTAGAACAATAAGGACATACCTAACGGCTCTGTAGGTGGAGACCATATTTAAGATACGTTAAAACACGACACTAAGCATATCGTAAGTACAGTTGGCTGATGGACTCCTATCGCTTACCGACGTCGATCTGCGGCAACTGAAATCTCGTCCAAACACGCCTTTCGTCGCCGTAAACTCGTCCAATTTTAGGGAAAGAGATCCTTTGAAAAAAAGCCTTTTCTGTGAGAGGTGTACAGACTTCTTCATTTCCTTCACCACCAAGATCCCAATCATCGCGAACTGTGCCCCAAAGCTGGCACGTGTAACATTCCGATAATTCCAACTTCCTTGTCGTTGTCCGGGTACGATACCTTCATGGATCCCTTGAAATTTAGATTTTCCTGGACCATCGCTCCATTTGAAACGTCGATCCGTACCTGTACTATGACAAGGTTCTTTGTATACGGGTAAATCTCTGCTCGTCATTTATTTTGTTTTTTACAGTTTAAGTAATCACTAAAAGCGATTAATTGTTGACTTGTCTCTTATACGAACTAATAGATCCCTTGGTAATTGCTTCTATTATGCTATTAACTAATTCATCGAGCTTTACTCTTGCTAAACCTATGGATCTCAAATATTTGCTGTAACTTTTGTAAAAATGCATATTTCATGAATAACTTAGTCAATCTTAGCAGTATTTATGGTAATTGTGTAATACTTCGTAACTATTATGAACTATGTTATTCCATGAAAGGTTGAAGTTATCAGTTTATTTCTTGAAATTCACAGACACACTAAATACCCACTCGGATTGGCAAATTTGAAATCTCGGTTGGGAGGGATAAAGAAGATCTTAACCAGGATGAGATTTATAAAAACTTTCTGATCATTTTGACGGTAGTACTGACTCATTTGAATTGGTGGCCCTTGGCAAGCTAAGGTGGGTCAGTACTATCGAAAAGGTAAATGATTCCTCCAAAAACCGGCGGATATGGGAGAACCCAACTGCCATATATTGTCGCTTATCCTTCTTTAACTACGAGGAGTATAACTAAATTGAAATTATTGGTAGGTAGTTCATGGCTAACTGCTCCGAATATTGTAGCTTAAAATGTTTATACAGTGGAAAATACACCAATTGTACTGGTATGTCGTTATTATGAACTGTTTTAGCCTCTTTCCGATGGCGAACGTTTGTTTTCCAAATAGGATTCCACCAGGATTATCCTTTGGCTTATCCATGCCGATCCCAGCTTCAGTATCAGTCCTATCCCCAATCTGTCAGTGTTTATAACACTGGAAAATATTAGGTTGATGCATAATTATTGCAGATTTTTTTTCAGCAAACTTTACTTAAACAAACGATAGAATTCGGAACATATCCACCATCTGCGTCAAGCACTGCTTCCCATTTGCTAGGCAGTCGGATTCCACTGGCGGAGAAGTTTCGTTTCTTGGAGGCGATCACGCTTTGACGTTGGCCATCAAGCCATCCACTTCGTCGAAAGTTCTGTTCGTTAACCACTTTTTCAAAGGGCGATTGGAGTGATAATCCATTAGAGCTTCTGTTGGTGAATAGAGTGACCGCAGAAGCAGATTCCATTCCTTGTTCGGCTTTGGCTGACTGTTCCATCGCCAAGAAGTTCGCTGAGATCACGTTATGAGTGGGCCGCGTTCCAACAGTTCTCGAAGTAATAGAGCATAAGTTGGCGTATATGAAGATGACTTTCTAGACATATTTCTGTTAAGGAAAGCAAGAAGATTATTTCTACAGAATCCCGAATTCAAAAGTTCAATTCTATCGAGAGAAAAGAAGCCGCGAAAAAATCCGCAGTAATTATGCATCAACCTAATAGTTATCTATTGGCAGCTTGGAACCATATCAGGATATTATTAAGTTTTCTACGCTCAGAAGCCATCTGCGAACAAATCACGGTAATAGATTTTTCTATTTTCAGGCGTCCCACATCCTTCCATTTTGTTCCGTATGTAACGAAACATCTGTTACCACTAAAACACAGAAACATATTGGAGTACAGAAGTTGTATTGCCCCCGTACGCTTATCTTCAGGACCTTCGAAGGCATCGAAAAATTTATAGGGGCTTCAATTTTCGGCCACCCCTATCGCCCTTTATTACACGACTACATTATTTCCGACACACCGGATGCCCAGAACCGATCATACGAAGGATGTATTTATCATCAGAAACGAAACAATAGTTTGGTTTAGAAGAGTAAAAGACAATTCTATGTCCAACCGTCCAAGTAAGTCGTGAGCGGTATTCCCAGAGACCTGAAAACAGAGCAATTCACAAATATTATCGAGTTATTCCTAGTAACCAGATTCCCAGTAACCAGTAACCAGATTCCCACCATATGCTGCAAGTAATTGGATGTGCCTCAAGAAGCATAGCGCTAAAGTGACCAAAAATAGATAATTGTACTGAAAAACAAGTCTAGCCGTATCAATGTCGTCAGGAAGAAAAGGGAGGAGATTCTGTGAGGAAAGTCAGAAAGGTTAAGACATGGGGCTTGCTTGTTCTCGAAGAGTGACGCTGACGATCGGAAAATACATAAATAAATAATTATAGCTGCAAGAGGACTGCTTGTGGGACAAGGTGAAGCATTAAGACTGACTCCGGCCAGTGAGACCTTCATGTAGAGATTCACACTGACGACCCCGACGGCACATAGTTCCTGATAGGGCCCTCTCACAGTACACGTGAGCTTTCATCATAAACTCAAATTTGCTCCGATTTCCTAGGGCTGAATTCTGCCCCCAGATCAAGCCCCCCTTTTCATTCCGATCGCATAAGCTAATATGTATAAGCCTTCCTGAATCTAGGATAAGACGTTTCGCCGCTACTCTTCGGGATCTGCTCATTCTCATGCACGTAATTACACTTCCCATAGTCGAATCACGAAAACAACATATGAAACAAACAAGAAGATCTGTGCGAATCCGAGGCTTTTGCTCAAGTAAATAAACAAGAGATAATCACTCTAAGCATGACTGTTTACTGTCTTACAAGCACTGCAAATTCTGCACAAAATCCATAAACACGATGATGTAAACAAATACAGAATCAGACGGAAATACATTCACTACCCACAATCACCTATTCGTTTCACTTAATTTCAATTCTCCTCAGCAACCAGAAGAATCGAATTACAAAGTAGTCACTATGAATTTGGATATCATTACTTTACAATACGTTAAGATTCTTTGGATTTCCTTTTCGAAAAATTGACGACTCCTGCTCGAAGGCTGTCAGTCTACTCGGTGAGAAATAAATAATTGGAGGGGTACCTTTTCCAACTTTGAGCGCTGGAGCGCAGAGAAGGTAGAGTAGCCGACCTCGCGAGCAATAGTGGTGCTTAGAAACGTTCTTTAGCCGAAAAAATGTAAAAGATAAAATCTTTGGGCATTCCGTTCAAGGAGTGCGCCCTGCATTCGACTTCAATTCCAAGACTTAGTGGCATATTGGATGCGCGTATGGCCTATACAATACCTGCTGTGGTCAGCCAATGTACAAGTTGGTGTTTTTATCCTCCAGGACGAGTCTGGTACCAATTAGCCGACTCCGGAAGATGGAAATCTTAGTTGACCTAGGCGGATATCCATACGGGATTCGAACCCGTTGCCGTGCGTGTGAGATAGTGTGCCCTTTGCCTCTACTCCACTTCTTTCGCCCAGAAATATGGGTCAGTAGTCATTTACATCGTAGCGCAAAGATTAACAAATGATATATATTGAGTAGACTTAGAAATGAAGGAACGTTAGGTAGGATTATTGGTAGCCTATCTGCAAATCTTATTAAAGATGAGCAATCATTATATTCAGGCCAGGATTGTGTACGCATAGTTTAGCCGCAAATTGGGGAATGGGAAAAATATTTGTTTCGTCACATTTTAGTCCTCGGAGCCAACAAAATCTCATGAAAAGTAGAAAACAGAGAGAGACGTTAAAGGCTTATTTTACCAGTGCTCTCTCAGATCAGCCCTTCTTGTGACACACTCAATATTGCTCCTGCTTTTGTCTTTACTTCCTTCGAAAAGATATGAGAATGTGGTGAAGTTGCCCCAAAAAAAATAATTTAGAAGAGAGTATTTGTAACACTGCAACTTACTGCGCAATTTCGCTGATGTTCTCGAATGATTCTAAGCATCGAAATTTTGGCTGATCCAGATTTGCAGCACTTGTCGTTCGAGCCACCGAACCACAACTACATAACGAAGCAATCTGAAAACTTTCACGATTAATTCACCATCTGCACCTGGAGATAAGAATTTCGGATGTATTTATGCGTATTTATCGATATTTGGCCTAGACCTTTGTCTTCATAGCCCTTCTCTAGAAAGGAGTCGGACCATTGAAACACAATCTCTGACATAGTTTGTAGCATTTATACAAACTCCACAGAGCAACACAGACATTTTTCTTCCTGATATATGCGTGTGCTGGTCAAGTACGGAACCAAAAGCACAGACTTTTTAAAATAAGCTACGCTTCCAATATCCATTCCAAGTCATAGTGCCCTCGAATTCATAGCAAACGTACATATATGAAAGTTGCAAAGGGACCAACACGTTGGAAGAATCAGTCCAAAAGGGATTTCGCCCATACACCATCCGTAAGAAGACTGCTCTACTTACTCCTGTCGCAGCACTACGGTAATTTGGTAATTTGTCCTACTCGTGTAGAAGTGACTTTTGACTTTTCTGAAATCCCAGCGATCTGAGTTTATGCTGATCCTGCTACTTTTCCACTGAACCATTTGTGACTTCGTAGAGTTCCCGTCACAAAGGGTGCCTTGCACCGAGGAGCTGAATCACGTATTCGGCTCTGCAGATGCAGTATTTCTGCAGCTATTCCTGGACCTGACTGAATATCCGCAGTATCATGAATCCCGAGCTCAGAAGTAATTACGCCGCTGATGGGGGAACGTGTTCGAGGATGCACAAGTTATACTTTAACAGATCATGTTTCTTTCAGAAGGACTAGAAGAAGGAAACACTGAGAGGACATCACAGAACAGGTCGATGAGATGTGAAAGAAATTTTGGCATATTCATATGGGAATAGCATTCTTCTCCGACAACACACATTGAAAATGGAACGAAAGAATTATAAGATTTTTGGGAAGTTATCAGAAATCATGATGAGTAGGAGAAAATGCATTATCACTTTGGATACCCATCCATACTCTTAAAGGCACAGTTCACGATGAAAATGGTTTCTGAGATTTCCTCATAGAATGAATTTGAGGCTCCCTTGTACACAATGTCTGGCGCTTTCAGATCGGAAAACGGCTTAGGTAGGGCGTTGTAGAGCCTAAAAGATTGTCCCGTGTGTATGCGCGAACGAATTTACCTGCATTGCAGAGACTGCACTAATCGCAGGGAAGCCAATGTAAGGAGATCGAACAATTTGACATAACCCATAGTGACAGTGGAAACTAGTTCTGTAGGTTCTGGCTTGATGTAGTCAGCTCTTTGCGCAATTGCAGCAACAAAAATCTCGTCCGAATACCTCTTCCATGTTATTTTCGTCATGGTATCTCGTCCAATCTCTATTCATCCTATTTTTAAAGAGCCATAATTTTCCCGAAAAAGGCGAATCCTTCCGTTTTCTTCACTACCGATGAACTATTCTCAAACTATACTTCCGCTTTTTGAATAAAAATGGGTACCTCAAAATTTCGTGAACTGTGCCTTTAATAAAGCCAGAATCAGCAAAAAACAAAACTTCCAGCTCAACAACTAACCTGTGGATTTACGTCTACGTTCATATCAATGCCTTTCACTGGATACAAGCTACACAGCGCCAAATATATACACTTGATACGCTGCAGATCAGCTGATTTTGCTTCCCCGTCACGTTGTTCCGCTGACTGTTCTGCTCTTCGTTCACGAGCTTCCGATCTTTTCTCCTTGCCATGGAACTTAAAAACTTAGCATTTGATTGTTTGAATTCAAAATCTCAGTGAAATATCTCAGTGAAATATTTGTTCTGAAGTGGTTGGGCTGCAAACATTCAATAGCTAATCAAAACACTACAAAAATAAAAGTCAAGTCTATTTATTCTGTCTATATCTATATTCTGCCTATGTATGCTATGAAAATTCTCTAGTGATGGCCTTACATCTTCTCAAACTACTCATAGTAGAATAATTATTAGTACCTCCATTATTATTTTCTTGGAAAAAGCAAAAAAAAAAAAAACAGAGAGTAATTGAACCGGAGATGTCGATGCTAAATAAAACTGGAAAAGTTGCGTAGGTAACTAAAACTTTTAGTCTGATCATTCTAATGACATGCTCCGCTCATAAATCACTCAGCCATATACTCTACGGCCAGAGTCGAAAAAACAAGAGAGCCATTAAGTGATGCGTCATCCGCTGATTCACCCCTTTGAGCCTCTAGCTGAGCTGATGATTCCCGGAAGCTGAATGAATGCCGACAGGTGATTAAACATTTATCCTCTTATGACACTCAGTATTAACTGAAGGTATTTTTTTTCCATGATTGCAGTTGCTAATCACAAGCCACATCATATGGCCTTTTTGACACAGTTGAATTTCAAATGATTGATTATTAATTTCCATTTTGAGAGCAAATTTGGAATAATAGTGCTTGCCACGATAAATATCAGACAATGGGCCCGTCTATACAGTTTGAACAGTGACCCTCACCTTTGCAAAGTATCGTTTATCCGTGGATGAGGGGTTGTGGCTGGCACAAAATGATGCTACAAGAAGATATCTGCAATAAATGAGGTTTCCAACTTCAAAAAAAAAAACACTGTCGTGAGGCCTATGCTTATTTTTGAACAGAAAAAACTGCCGACCTGGTGCTCAAAGGGAGGTCGACAAGTTGTGCCGGTTCGTTCTCATCTTGCCAGTAGCAATCGGTCTCATCCTAGAACCAACAATAATCGGTTGTACACAACACATATTCAAAATACGTTTTAAAATTCGTAGTGAATCAACTCCGATAAGTCCTGCCCAATGATAAGATAACGAAAGTGAAAAAAAGCAGATGGAACACTAACCAGAGCTTCCAAAACGGGTAACAACTTCAAATTTTTTATATCGTTTACGTCACCATGCTTCTCAGAATACTTCTCACAGGCAAGACGAACCTCAAACAATTGATATTAATTAAAAGCAATGAAAATTCAAGATGGAACGTACTATCTGCATTATTCTTTGAACATCACGGCACTCGAAAAATACCGCTTTCACCACATAGTCGACAATTTTCCTACTGTAATCCTCCTTGAAGGCTTCAGCAATCTCATCTATGCATTCCTCTAAAAAGTTTATCGCTGTCGGAAATAAATCTATACCTGAGATCTGAGGAAAGACTTCTTACGAAGGAAAGAGCCCGAATAAACCAACATCTTAGTTTATATTACTTGCTAGTTGCTTTGGAAACGATTGCCACAGCTCGAGCTTTGCGGCTTTTACGAACCCAGCCGTCACGGCGTGATGTAAAACACTGAGAAGTACAGGAGAATGGGGCGTACCTTCAGAGCGGTTTTCAAGACCGACAGAAACCGGTTGCGGTATAACATTTAGCAATCCTATTCGATCCCAAGGTAATTCACTATGCGTCACAAAACGAATCAATGGGTCGTTTCGAAGATTGGGACAAATGATGCCTATCTAAACAAAGCGGAAAAGATGATATCAGAAAAAGAAGATTAATCAATTAAATTTGACAAAAAAAAACATACCGACTTCGGAATTGACAGTAGAGTCTTAACTGTGGAAACTGGAAACAGCGAAAGGAAACGAGCTTGATCAAGAACAATAGTCAACTTGACTCGGTTCTTCCTAAAAAACGAACACTAAAGGGAAAATTCGTCATGGTTAAGGAAGGATAATTTCAGAAAGTGACCCTACGCTGAAAAGAGATGTTCGCCCAAGAAAACGGCCAGGGCGTTGATAGTGTTCACCTTGCCGTCATGTTGCAATTTCAGTTCTCGTAAAAGTTCGTCAATCAACCGCTTCATAGAGCCATCAACAAGAAAACAATTGATAATCGCATAGAATGAATACTGAAACAATTCTTGTATCAAAAAGAACGAAGACATTGGATAATTTATCGAATCGAATCACAGATGTAACCTCTAGATTCGATCCCCATCACTTGGGCTATACCGCGAATCTTGGCACTATTCAATCTCCAAAATCACTGCAAACGTTATTTGACTTCTCTGTTCCATTTCGAGCTTGAACGGTATTTCAGTTAGACTCCATTACCTCCCAATTTTGGACTACACCCTTATCTGGCCTAACCCGTGTTTATTCCTTGGATCTACGACCCACAAGTTCCAGAGAATTGCGCAAGTTCTTATACTTCATTCACATTCGCCAGTCTTACACCATTTTCTCTTCCATTTAAGCCTTTTTATCTCCGCCCATAAACCCAGTGCAGCGAAAACATTAACGACCACAAAAGAGAAATGAGAAAAGCACTACATCTTCATAACACTTATTTTTTTTGTTCCTCAAAAACTAGAGAAGTAAGGCAATTGACCCTGTTAGAGTAGACTGGACCGAGGGATCAGAGCGGAAATTACGTTACACTGTTTTAATACTCTTGTGAAGTCGAAATTGCTCACTTACCCCATCCCTTCTCCAGCTGTTCCTCCTACCGATAACACCGGGTTGTAACGCTGCAAGCGCTACTAAGAGTATAATAATAAGAGCCAAATACATGGCATATCCCTTGATTAGCTGGAATAAGCATAAGCAACATCTATAATACCTTGTCTTTCTTTTGCAATAGTTCAAGCTCTTCTCGTATATCGTCAATTACATCAGCTTCTTCGATACCGTAACAGTGAATATGTGTTATGGATGACCATTGAGAAACTAATGCATGTAGCTTATGTACAGAATCGGAACGCATCGAAAGGATGTGTTTGACGAAAATAGATCCCTAAATAATTGATCCGTACCGCGAATATTTCGGAAGGAACAAAACACAACGGCAAACAGATCCTCTTACATAAAAAATTCCAGAATTAAGGTCTCCGGCACGCCTACCTAGCACTAGATTTCGAGAGAACATCAGGAAAAATTGTAAATTTCGAGTTTAAATTTAAATTCTGTAAGAAGTAATACTAAAATAAAAAACAGCTGCAACTTCGGACCGTTAAACTTTCCCGCGCGAATTGTTATTTAAACATGCCCTTCTTACGAGCTTTTACACCGTGAACTTACGACGTGATTTTGCGTATTGTATTATCAGTCGGATAAGTTGCCCTCAAAGTTTATTATCGACTCCTCCACAAAATGCTTCATCGGACACGGCCACTAGTTCATTCCATTCGTGCATATTCAGCATCTTCATCAGAACCCAAAACAAAGTTGAAGGATGGGCCATCGTTTGCAGATTTCGTTAGCTCAGGTTATTTTTTATTTTGTTTTATTTTATTTTGTTTATTTTGATTAGGAGTTTGGTATGTTGTATGAGTTATTGTGAGTAATAGATCGGACTGTAGTACTTTAGGTAGCGTCGATGAAGCAGTAGCCAAATACAAAGGAAAACTAAAACTCGAGAAAGGAGACCGTCGCTTAAGGTTACCAGAATGGTTGAAAAAAGAAAAGGTAAGTATTCAAATTGGTCGAAGCACCTGTTCAATGTCAGTGATTACCTTTAGGTCCTTCCAAGCGAAAACGAAAATGTATCACGATTAAAGAAACAACTGAAGGGTCTGAAACTTGCCACAGTTTGTGAAGAAGCCAGGTTTGTTAAAACTACCGATTTCTTCAAAAAATATGTTGCACATATTTCAGGTGTCCAAACTTGGGAGAATGCTGGGGAGGGTCGGAGGATTCCATATCGACAGCAACGATTCTTTTGATGGGTGATACATGTACTCGAGGTTGTAGGTAGGTTTTTATACTGCCCATATTCTTTATACTTTTTATGCGATGCGGCGCGAATACGATGGATCCAAAGACAATGTCATAATACAATTGTGTGGTCCTTAGTCATTTGAGCTCACTAGTAAAACGCGGTACCTAAAAACTCCTGGAAACTTCCTCACTCTGAATCTTATAACTCAGATCAGTTTTTTTGTTAACTAAGTTCATTACAGGTTCTGTTCAGTAAAAACAGCTAGGAAGCCACCACCATTAGATCCGATGGAGCCGGAAAATACAGCACTCGCGGTAAAGTCATGGGATGTTGACTACATTGTTGTCACATCAGTTGATCGGTATTGATAAATAGGATATATCAATCGGATCGTACATTATCTTACTGAATGCTTCAGAGACGACGTAGAAGACGGAGGTGCTAGTCATCTTTGCAAAACAATTCAGCTCATGAAGAAAGAGAGACCTGAACTGTTGGTCGAGTGTCTATTGCCAGATTTTGCTGGTCGTACCGAGAGCGTTGACATGTTGGCTTTGTAAGTAAATCTGATTTCTCTTACTTCTTTTATCCCTTCTTTCCCGTTTTTACATGCCTCTTGTTTTATTTTGAAATCTTTATCGATAAAAAAGCCATTTTCATTTTTTTCATGTATCCTGTTGTAATTACTATGCTTTTTTATTTTATGCAGAAGTGGTCTCGACGTATACGCTCACAATGTGGAGACTGTTGAGCGCTTGACGCCATGGGTTAGGGACCCAAGAGCGAAGTACGATCAATCTCTAGCAGGTGGTCTACCTTTAAACTTGAATTATTCCTTTTTTTACTGAATTAATCTTCATTGTTGTCGATTTCGCTCTTGCACGTTACTGTTTGGTTAGGGGACGTGCAGTGCTTCTTGATACGAGCATATTGCTCTGATAATTTCAGCATACCTTCGTAAAACCAATGTTTTTCAGTTCTGAAACGTGCGAAAACCACTAACCCCAAACTTATCACTAAGACATCAATAATGCTTGGACTCGGCGAAAAAGATGATGAGGTATCTTTATTGGGTTAAATTTTTTTGTCTGTCCTTTACTGTTCGAAGACATCTATGCAGTCATTCAGGTACGGCAATGCTTGACCGATCTGAGAAACCATGACGTAGATGTAGTCACGTTCGGTCAATATATGCAGCCAACAAAGCGACATTTATTGGTGAAGGAATGGGTAACTCCTCAGAAGTGAGGCTACCAGTATCACTTGCTACTTCAGGACGTTTACATTTCTGTCGTTTAGATTTGATGAATGGGGACGAATTGCTCGTGAAATGGGATTTCTGTATGTGGCATCCGGTCCGTTAGTTCGGTCTTCATATAGAGCGGGTGAATACTACTTGAAGAATGTACTTCGAAAGAGAGGTGAACATCGGGCTCTCAAAGAAGAGGCTGCTTAAATTGTTCAATATACGTCTTACCGTGTGAATGTCAGTCTTGACTCTAGCTTTCGTCAACTTTCAGGTTTGCCTGTATAGCTATGTGATAGTTCGATTCTAGTCATGATTGTTGCTTCACTTGATGAAATTTTTATTTTGGAAACTAAAAGTATCACATATGCGAGTAGTTTTTCTTTGGGCATTAACATTATGTCAAAAACAAAAATAGGATGCTATCAACAACTTGACCTATTCAATCGCCATTAACCAAGCAACTGGTTCTAATTAACAGTGATCACAAAATAAACAAACTAGCTGGAAGTACATCTTCCAAACGGTTCCTATACAATTAACAGCGTCGAAAGGTCACTTTTAGCAATAAGAGTTCAGCGCTCGACAGAGAAACGCTTAGCGACTGGTCAAACAGCGATGCTGACACAGCATGTCGTCAGTGACGTCTTTCCGATAATCCCCTCAACCTGCCAACGAAATTTTACCCTTCAAGAAAGACCTCATGCCGAGTCGAAATCCCCCGCAGATATTTCTGTTTCCAATTTTGTAAGATACGCTACCCTCATAACGCACCTTAATCTCAGTTTGCAATTCATTCTATGGGAAGCTGTTCCAAAAATATTTGCTTAAAGGCTTAGTTCACGATAATTTTGGGGATCCGGTTTTTGACGGAAAATGATAGATACGGCCTACAGCAGTGCAGTGAATAAACAAAAATCGCGAAAAACGACGAATAAAAGAAATACAAAGGGTCAAAAAAGAAGTAAAAAGGAGGGGAGGGGTTATACGAGTTACATAGCCGAAAACCGCGGTTGAGGGGAGTGATCGGGCGAGTCAGACGAACCGACGCAGTGTCTGCAACCGCACACAACACACGCAAACAGCTGATTTTGCATCAAAATCAACATGCCCACCGTGGCGATTTGCCAATCAGCTTATCGATTGTTCACTAATGTTGCTCTAATGGCGAAAGGGGTAAACGGCAATTGGATCTCGTAGTCGGCCTAGCGAGAGGCGGAGGCCTCTCGTCCCCCACTCCCAGTACCCTTATTGTGCCCTATCCAGATCGTTTTACGACCTCATTTCGGCACATATGGTATCAGAGGGGGCCCCGAATTCATACCATGTGGAAATCTCCGAAACCACTTTTATCGTGAACTGTGCCTTTAATTGTTACTCCAAGCCCAAACCTCACTAAAGATACAATATATACGAGCTAATTATAAAATCTCCCTAAGAACAATTTTGCGCAAACAACTTGCTGAAGCAGCATATGCGCCCTGAATGCAGCTATACATAACCAGTGTGTTCACCTCATGAATGAAATTCACCTCCTGAAATTTCAAATGTAGTTTTATGAACGCAATCCTCAAATCACAAACAGGCACTTACAACGCTTCTCTTATTTCGTCTTCAGCCAAAGCGCTCATCAGTTTTCGACATTTTATCGATAGTTGAAGGTTTTCTGACACCAACTTCTTAACTTGCGCATTCCGTTGCAAAAGTAGGGCCTCCAGCTGTTTCACTCTGCACATGATTATAAATAGTAATCATAATTCTCCGGAGAGTACACAGAAAATAATACTCAGTGCTCCTTACCCCATGTCTATTCCTGTACCTAAGAAAATGAACTTAGCAGCTCACCTATGTACGCTTGCTTGTAGCTGCTCTTTGAGATAGTTATTTTCTCCTTTCAGCTCACGATAATTGTTTCCACCAACGACTTCACGGCCTTCCGTCGTTAAAAATGGTGAAGATTGGCCTCTGATAATTACAAATTATCACTTAAAGATCTAGAGAGAGACAACTAGAAGGATGATTATGAATGCAAATCATGAACTCAAAAACTCACCCTGCACCACTGTCGTATTCTTCCGTGACCTCAACTTCTTCATAGGAATCCACATCGATGGTGGGTTCCATAAGCATTTCTGGCCGCCTAAATCAGTTGTCAAGCCATGACCTTATTAACAATAAGGAAATAAATAACTACTAATAAAGATAAATAGCACTAGAACAAAAGAAACCAAATAAAAGCTTCGATAGAAACTTCTCTGAATTAGAAGCGAAAAAAAACCACGGCTCATTATAGAAAAATATGGATGCTCAGGAGTTTCTTGAAGAGAACACAAAGCTCAAATGAAACTTGAAAAAAGAGAGGTGCCGGAGTGCTGAATACTTCTATAATTCCCTTGGAGCTAGACTGTATTCTGCGATCACCCATTTGCCCAGACCCTTTCGAACATCGCAACGAGTAGGAATTCTGCAAGATACCCAAACCCTATAGGGGCAGGAAATAGAAATAGCAGGAAAAGCCTTTAGAGTAAAAATATATTTCGAATAAGGTCAAGGCGAGGCATACGCCATTTCCTTAAATATTGCTTACTCTTCATTGTGGTTCTCAGTACCATTGCCATTAGCATTTTCTTCCTTCGGCGGTCCGTCTAGCTCAGCAAGCGATGGTTCTGTAAAGATCTTCTCATATTTACCGAATAAACTGGACTGTAAACCGAATGTTCAATGGGAATCCACAAAAAAAGTCTAGAAAAGATCGATAATCGTAAATCATGCAAAAAATACAAAATATTGAGAGAGAAGCAGTAAATACGAGCCTTCTTGGTCTTGATACTTCATCCCAAGTTGTTTTACATTATGGGCTAACTTTTTCCGCGTAGACTCCTCCAAAGATTGCGAATCACGAAAATAAATTCTGAACAGGAGATTTTAAAACACATTTAGTAAGGCAGAATAGAGAAGTTCAAGTACCTCTTCCTCGTTGGAGGTTTTCCAGCCATCGCTGAAAGTTTCACGACTGCGATATCTGCAGCAATAGGAGATCTGGCAAAAAAAAAAGTGTTTGGTTCTCGTTGCAACAGGAATGTTGAGTCCTCTGGTAGAATTCACGAACAAATTAAAAGCATACTGTGTTCTATCCGATTCAGTAGACGTTCCTTGCCCTTGTTCCTCACTTGTTGATGACTTCAGCAGCCGATCAACAGCTAGAGCAGCGGGCGAGAAAATTTCTGAAAGCGTTGAACTTATAGGTCTTGGAAGTGCCTTTCTGCGGGAGGACCTCAACTACAGAAATCCTGCTGAAACACATGAACAACAGAACGAAAGTTTTGAATGAATTTTGTAACGATCTCAATTTCATACTTGGAGCGGCGAGTTTATAACGTCCTGGTCCAACCCTGACTGCATTCGCCATATGCAGCTCATGAAGTGACGGTTGTGATGAATTTGTCCAAGGCTAAAATTACTATTGGAAACTAAGAGTTATAAGTATGTTCTACTTCGACTATTACTTTTACAGGTAAATTAAACACCTCTATGGCTGATTTTGCAAAAAAAAAATAATAGTTTCCATCAAAAAAAAAGCACAATAACAAAGCGCAGCCGTTTACAACCGTGCTTGGAACAATTAGAAGCAAAAATTAAGTCTTCATGAAGTTCCATATACCTTCAGACCCATGGTAGTGGGCGTATTCATAGTAGGTGCGCTTCTACGAAGACTGATGCGCTTTTACGCCCACTTAGAAGTTTTTGACGCATTTAACGCGCATTTATAGTAGATCCGTTTTGACGCATGACGCATAAGTCTGCGTTAAAACGCTTCCACTTCCACCATGCATGTGCGCAGTAACATCTAGAGGGATTGAAAACTGACCTCAAAACTGAAACTGATTTTAGGCCTCTCTCTGAAACCCATCTACAGCACTGTTTCAATTATCCTACACCGAATCAATCTGCTTAAGCTACATAAAATTTCATGAATTAAACAAGTTGAAATATTTTTTTGGAACCCACCTAGTAGTCGACTATGTACTAATTAAGGGCATAATTTGACAAACTCACTGAAAGTGGTGATCCTTTTAATGAGATATGGTCATCTGCATACACTGGATACCGCTTTGACCTCGACATTGTGCACTAGTAAAGGTCAACCCACAGGTGTTACACGGGCAGTGTTAGATCGGGACTGCAGATTCCGATCGGAGCGCATTTACCACCGGGCCCCGTTGCCTAGCTCGAATTGCACTATGAAATGTTCTTCAGAAATGGTTTTTAACTCGGAAGATTACCCTGAGAGTACAGTAAGCTGAAATCCTTAAGCACATGGAATCAGAAATAGAATTCCTGGGTAAGCTCTTTGAGTACAGTCCCTTTTACTATCGGCTATATGATAACTCAATGGCAGTGTAGATTGGCTTCCTAAGCCCTAAGAAGAGCCAGGTTTACCGGCTCAAAGAAGCGATCATGTCTATGTGCCATACTTCCATAGCTCTCCATGTACTAGATAACTAGTTTCTTCTGCCGGTTAGGTAATAAAAAGTTTTTCTTTTGCAAGAAATACAGTTTTCGCCACTCAACACATAACACTTTGAAGATCGCATCTCAGATTCTATCGCAGATTTTTCTACGGAGATTAGCGTTGCAAATTTGAAAAAAAACCAAAAAGTAGTTTGTCTGGCGAAACTCCCAGTTCCCTATGCGCATCTGGGAGGTGGAAGGGGGACAGAAACGAAAATTCAGTACGGGCACTTGCCTCTTACAGTAGTAATCCGGCACGGTGTAACCCCAATTTAATACGCAGATTCTCACCCATTACTTCTAGAAGCGTCGAGAGGGGCCTTGTACAAGGACCGGGTGGGCGGGAAAAGCTAGTGGGTTACTGTAAGAACCGAGTACTTCACTGAGTCTTCGTTTCTGTGTTACAGGACCGTTGTCAACCGCGTGTGTAGTGACTCAGCGTTTTTGTCGTTTTCTCTGCGTCTCCTTAAATAGGCACCTCACAGCGAAGAGGATAGAGGACAGACGAAAGAGCTCGCCATTCCTCAATGCCTTCTATTACTATACTATATGTTCGCTAAGTATCCTAAACAATAGGATACTTAGCGAACACTGCCGGGTTAAGATTGAATCAATGATGTTGGAGATCTCCAGACGATATTGTTGATCTCAGCGCTGATTCTTACAAAACAAAGTTGCAAAGCGATTGCAAGTTTGGATTTTCTACAAGTCACACAGATTTTTTTGTTGCAGATGTTCTACGCAGACGCGTTAATGATATTTGGACGGATCAAGCCTTTGTTTCTCTCAGAGTACCTGGACTTTGAAATACGAAGTTTCCTTAGTTGGAAGAAGTTTGTTTTTCTGGCAATTCTTCGACTCTTGGACCCATTCGAATGTCTACTCTGACGAGATAGCGCTCTGTAGGAGAGTACCGACAACGAGCGGACATGCCCTCCTTCCGCTGGTGATCACGAGACGCAGAGATTGCCTCGCCGTCTGATTCTCTCAGCGAGAGAAATTCTGGTTGACAACAGCCCTGTAACCTCGTTTCTGTAGGGGAGGGTAGTAGGAGGGTACGACATGGCAGTTGAGATTGCCCCCTTGAAGGGAGGAGGCCAGCTGAAGAATGGACCTATTAGATGAGAGTGCAAGGAATACCGGTGGGCTATTTTTGTTCATTTTTGATAGACAGCACCTTCGGGACATCGAGGATCCAAATTCGTCCCTTTACCGAATACCGATCTCAGTCGCGAACCTGAAGCGATTGTCCTTGAACGCTTGAGCCATGCCTTTGCCATTCACAACATTAGCCATTTTCCGTCATTCTACTCCTTTCCCTTTTAGGTAATCATGTCACATTCCATCATAATGAAGTCAATCTAATTTCGGTGGAGTACCGGCAATTCGATCATCGGGAAACGAGAGAAACGTTGGGGAGCCACCCCTGGTGGCTAGACGTCTAGTATCAGTGGTCATCGTAGTTTCATAAAGGCATCGAACCGAAAATGCTGCAAAAACTTCGAGTTAGCGATTCAGTGTTACTACGGCATCCTTTGTCACCTCGAGTAATCGAAGGTCAACCGGATGGACATAACCTGTTGCGCTTACTGGCGTTCTGTGGTGATCTGTTAAGGAGTTCCATGCCTATATAAGGGCTGCATTTGGTGGGCTCTGTGAGTACTCTTTTCAGCCATGTTTCTCAGGGCATTGCTACTATTCGCTCTAGTGCCACTGGGCTCGGCATTCTTATGGGATCTTCTAGGCCAACTGGGACTAGGAGGTGGTGGTATGGGTGGTGGCATGGGAGGTGGTATGGGTGGTGGTTACCCTGCTCCAGCTCCCTCTGCTTGCTGTGCTCCACCTCCTCCCCCGCCTCCTCCGCCTCCACCACCTCCACCTCCTCCACCACCCCCTCCACCAGCTCCATGTGCACCACCACCTCAGCAACCATATTATCCACCTCCCATGCCAAAACCAATGCCTCCTCCTATGCCAAAGTATTATCCTCCAGCTCCTCCACCTCAACCAAACTACCATCCTCCACAACCCATGGGTTACGCCAAACCCATGCCTCAACCGAGCTATCCTCCTCCACAACCCATGTCTTATGCCAAACCCATGCCTCAACCGAACTATTCCCCTCCACAACAAATGACTTACTCTAAGCCCATGCCAATGTCGGGAGGTTACGCAAAACCTCCACCTCCTCCTCCACCACCATCTGGTGGATATGTTACTGGTGCTGGCTATAGGCGACGATATCAAAGAAGATACAGAACCAAGAGGTTGGTTACTTTTCCCTGTATGAAGGTAGCTTCTTATTCAAACGTTATATGAACTGCTCCCACAGATCCGGTCAGCTCTTCGGAGTCAGCAGCGATATTGAGTGCAACAATGAAATGTTGAAGAAGATTATGAAGAAGGTAAGCGCTGTTTTGATGCCATCGGAAGAAGGCCATAGGGTAGCGTAACGATTTCAGGCAATAACGGAAGACGAAGCTGAATCGCGTACGAGGATAAGCGCACTCCTTCGTGGGGAAGATGGTCAGATGGCCGTTTTCTGTACATCAAGTCCTTTCAAGTTCACGATATCGGACAACGCCGAATTTTGTTCTGCAAAGAACGACAAACTGACTTGCTATGCTTTCTCATTCTAGGACCAGAGTTGTCAGTAGTTGTACGATCTCCTTCAAGAAATAAAATTTGAAATTCTGAGACATTTTGAATTAAGGTGAACCAGCGTTTTTATTTGTGGTCTAGTGGTTCATAACTAAATTGAATGGAAACTGACGCCAGGGCAGGAACAAGAACTATTAGGTTGATGCATAATTATTGTGGATTTTTTCGTGTCTTTTTTTCTCTCGATAGAATTTGAATATTGAGTTCGGGTTTTCTTTCTAGAAATGATCTACTTGATTTTCTCTACAAGAATATACTTAAAAAACCATCCGCATATTCGCGAAATTAGGCTTAACTATTCCGGGAAAGATGGGAAGGTGGCACAGTCATCCCGTGATCTCAGTCACTTTCCGGCGATCGAACAATCAGCCAGAGCCAACTAAGGGATGGGATATGCCCCTAAATCTGTCCCTAAATCTGCTATATTCACTAGCAGAAACTTTTATAGATTACCTCGTCAACCGTTCATCGAAAATATGGCTAGAGAATAGAGGTTACGTCGATTTGGATGACTTGATGGCCGATGTCAAGGCGTGGATCGCCCGTAAGGATCAAAACTTCTTCGCTTTTGGGATCCGATAAATTAATCAATGGGATGCAGTGCTTGACGTAGATGGTGAAGAATTTCCGGAGTAGTTATTTGAGTATGTCTTTGCTTAGTATTTCTATAGTTTCTTTAAGTAAAATTAGCTGGAAAAAATCCGCAACCAATTATGCATAAACCTAATACATATATAGAGGCAGTTAAAATGCAGGAGAAATAGAAAATATCAAAATAACCGTGTTTTGACTGCCAGGAACTCTTGTGTACTTTCACTAGATCACCTAATGAACGATCACCGAAAAGTTACTGAGATCGAGGAATGACTTTGCCACTTCCCGATCTTTTTCGAAGAAGTAAAGCCTAATGTTACGAATATGCGGGTGGTTTTTTGAGTATATTCTTGTAGAGGAAATCAAGTAGATCATTTCTAGAAAAAAACCCGAACTCAATATTCAAATTCTATTAAGAGAAAGAAAGCCGCGAAAAAATCCGCAATAATTATGCATCAACCTAATAGTTTCTAAAAAAGGCCCCTAACTGTGCAAAGGCCCTAAAAGTACACAATTTGGACGTTTGCGGAAAAAAAGAATGATTCGTCTGGGCAGGACGTCTTAGGGTAAACTCGTCCTCCTTACGCGATAACTCTTTGACCTTTTTGAAGTTTCCAGGTGAAAAAGGGACTGGTATGGGAGGGGTGGGGACTGCAGGAGAGAGCAATGAGGGTGAGAGCGTGAGGAGTTACAAAAGATGCTTCGGTGGTAGGAATGTTACACGTAACTATAGCTTCTATGGGGAGTGAAGAGCTCCGTGCAGGGACTAGGTAAACTTGAGAAGGTAGATGCACGGACCAGGCCAATAGGGAGTTAATAGACGGGAAGGGACAGCTGAAGCGCTTCAGGTGATGCGTCAGCCTTCCGCTGTTCCAAGCTGTGCCGCGGCGCTTTTTGCTGAACGAACTTTTCCACATAAACAACAACAAGTGCTTGATGTTGTATAAAGGCGCTCATTGTCGAGTCTGGTTTTCACCTTTCTGCCTTTGCCACCATGACGACACACATTTTGGTCTTGGTACGTTTCTAAGGAACTCAGATTATTTCCGATAGTTTTTATGGGTTAAAAACTAGGAATTTGGATAAAAACATGAAAATAAAGAGAGACAGTGAATTGGGACTAGGACTTTCCTGGACTGGAACTTCCCTGGAAAATCGCCGAATCGTCACCTAAAAATTTTTTTAACACCGTGCCACTGTTGTTGTGTGTTTTTGACTAAAGCGAATTAATAGGTTATTGATATCTTTGATGGGACCAATACAATCACGAAATTTGAAATGCGATCAGAACGCTTTTTTGCTTTGTTTCATCCATGTATTAAAGTTTTGTTGAATATATGCTTAGCCCATTGAATGACCTGTGGTACTTGCAGGGGTTTTCATGAAAGAAGAAAGATTCCTAAAGGAAAATTACAGTGCTTGTTCTTTAATCTTCTCGTGAGGGAAGGATGCCCCTTCCACTCCGTAGTGGTTCTGTAAAGGCTTCATAGTTTTCTATGTTTTGCGATGTAAGCTGTAAACAAGACTAAAAAGGATTTTTGGAGGAAATTATCACCGGAGAAAAGCTTTATTTATCGAACCGTATCCGGAAAGACTTCCAGACAGACTTCCAGTGATGCAGGCTTCTAGTTGTTGTAATTAGGTACTAGAACAAATTAAAATTTTCCTGGAAGTTCATGACAGTATTTGCTAGTAAACACTAGTAGTATATTGATTTCAACTCACCTATTCAGTCATCAGTGTACAGAAGCTCGTGTTGTTCAATCAGCCAGTAGAAAAAACTGGCTGATCAAGGAAGTGTTTTTGTATCAGTGCCACACATCAAACTTTCCACATGTAAGAAGTCCTTCTCACTTTTTTGAAGTAACGGAAACCATCCATGAGGGAGTGAAAGAAGAAAATTGACTAAATCATCATTATGAAGCTATGAGGATATGAAATACTGCGCTATTTTCCGTTCGTTGGCATCTCGTGGGTCTCTTGAGTCTCAGAAAGGCGATTTTTTCCAAAATGGTCCAACAGTTCTCATTTTATGAGTTTTGAAAGTCACCCGTCTTTCGAAGGGCATCTATATTTTTCAAAACTGCATTTTTCTGTTCTCTTTATGACCGGTTTTTGAATTAAATATTGCGGTACCTGTTTGTCAATTCGAATGGGGACTAGCACTTACTAGGTTTTAGTGCCGGTTTTTAATTTGTAGGCAGGATAAGTTTATTCAAGCCTACTTTGCATGGAAGATCCTTGTGAAATTGAGCTTTCGACTGAATATAAGGCCAATCAAGAAAACTATTCGAGAGTTGCAATAGTCATTTGGACTGCATAAAGTGCCAAAGTTTGCCGATGTGATTGGCATGGCGTTCTCAAATCTGCCTACATATGTGTTTGTCTTGTCAAAGTTGCGACAGATCCCTTCTGTTTCTGTTCCTCCGTCCGAGCTGGAAAACCAATCGAGGGAAACGAAGTTTCTCTTGATGCTTTGACACTTTTAGCTTGTTGCCTTATCCCGTCTCCCAGTCGTCACGACGATCCTGTTCGACCTTCTCGGGCCACATCCAACTTGTATATGTGCTCCACCGCCTTGCTCAGCAGCCGCGTCAGCGTCTTCGCAAAGTATATCCAGTGCCGGTGGTGTGGCACAGCCTTATGGCCCTGTATATGGCGGACAGCCGTATGGTGGTTACCTATACAGGACGGTGAGATCCAAGCGGTAAGTTGGCTACTATTTATCATGATTAATGTAGCATTTTCACCTTTGCATCTATTGCCTATGAAAAAAATTTCTCAAAGGGGCATTCTCTGGAAGAAAACATTATCCCTTCTCTATCAAGGGCAGCCAGAATGGGTAAGGTAGACCATCAGAAAAGAGACAGCTGGACTTTTTCCAGGCAGTAGAAGTGTCCTACTCTATTTGTAGTTGTAAACGAGTAAAATTGAATTGGATGATTTTCTATTTCTTCTCCGGCTTATTTCGTGCAGACGAAATTATTCCGGGGTTTGGGTTAAGATCAGGAGCCCCCGGAGAAGAGTAGAGCAGCCTTCTATTCCCTCAAATGGTCAAACTCATACTGTTCAATGTTCAGAGCAACCGAAGACCAGGCCCTTGTCGGGAACGAGTCCTGCAGCAGTGAAAACGTTGGAGCAATCATCGACCAGGTAGGACTAGATACTCTGTTGTTATCCATTTCGCAGTGACAGCCGGTCCAGTCCAGTCATTACCCCAAACATTTTTTATTGTGCTAAAACTGCAAGTCAAGATAACTCAAAGTTCAGAGCATGACGTCATCTTTCCATGAGTCCAGAGAGCTTATTCTTCGCTCGTTGGTCAATCACTATGGCAGGGACGTACTGGTGGTCTGTACACCGCATGAGCTTGACTTCTCTTTCACTTCTGGAGCAGAATTCTGTTCACGGACGGCAGATAACTTTACTTGCCATGCATTTGTCTTTTGAAACTCAATAAAGTATCAAATTCACTAATGAATAGATGAGTGTAAAAAACTTTCTAAGAGCATATGTGTAGCGGAGTAGAACTAATAATCGTTCTGAAGTTGAAATGACGTATTCACACAACGTTTCAACGATGACCAGGAAAGCAGGGTTTCATGATCCCATGAAACATCCCCCAGCTGCGCCAACCATTCGTAAGCCTATTGTTAATGATTACCTGATTGTACGGTAGTGCACTCTCACGGAAAACCGTAATCCAAAGATATTTGGTTCATAAGTAGGCTAGGTTTGACTTGTTTCACTGAAATTCGGTTGCCGAATCAAGCTCGTAAAGGGATCGGGAGATAAAACTGGTGATCTAATGTCATATCTGCTTGGAATAGTTCAAAATTTGAATCCCTGGTCGAGTAACCTCCAGCAATAAAGTCAAATACTGGTTTCTTCCGGAAGTTCCACTGGAGATTCATTCCTGAGAATCGCTCCGCAGAAGTATTATATCGCATCTGATCCGTGTAGACTTCTTTCTTCTAGAAATCCATCGGTTTATGTTTCTTCCATGCGCCATGTAAAAAAATTCTTTTGAGAGCTATTCGAGTGGCACATCCAGTCACTTCTAATCTATTCGGGACTATGACCTTCGGAACGTGGTATCGGCGTATTGAGGACCGCCCAAAGCTTGCTTATCGGCAAAATCAGGCCAGACGTTTTGAAAACTCAATAAAGTGAAAAGCACCGCCTCACTATAATTATGTTCTTGAGCCGCACGAGATTTTCAGATGGAACGGACTCATAAGGTCAAGTGACCTGACGTCTCGACACCATCTTCGTCTCTCTACAGAGGATAAGGTGTCACCGCTGGAGGAACGAAAATCCGTTGAAGACAGCTTCATTTCTGCACCTTCCTTCAGAATGGTAGTGAAGTCATAATAATTGGTGACTACCAAGCTTATACCTAGCACGTCTGCTTAACTTCCATATGAACTTACTTTAGAACATTATTAAAGTTATTAGCAGAACTTCGCATTCAGTCTCTATCAATACAGACAGGAAATGGCTTGCAGCTTCAATATTGAAAGTTCCTTATGTCTTGAACTACATGCAAATCATAAATCCTCTTTTTCCCGACTGCCTTGTATAGCCACTGCTCTTGCTCAGGTAGCATACACCTGAAATGACTGGCTTAGCACCTAGAAATCTATGGCAGAACTTCAACAGCAATCATGTGCTCCCATAAGTAAATATGAAATTTGTATATGAGACGCATTTTTCAAATAATTCTTATCACCTAAAACAGTTCCCTAAGATTGTTCCCAAGCCTTTCTATAGAAACCCAAAGACAATTCGGGAACTGACAAACCACCGCGATTTGTAGCAGTTCGAGAGCTTGCACTATTTATTATGTCATGACATAAATAGCTTGGCCACCTGTCAGTTTGCACAGCCGACCTTGGTGGAAGGTAGCATCAGCCAACGCACATACACAATCCCTTACCGGACCTCAACAATAGGGAGGCGGGGAACGGAACAGGGCCTCCCGTGGAGCGATCGATCGTTCATCGACTGCGATCCTACCTTTTTAGGACCACCAGTTGTGATAATCTCTTTTTCGGTGCTACACCTCGTCGGTTTGGTCATTGATTACTGTAACAATATACCGTAGTCTTTTCACAAACTCTTCATGGAGTTTTCGACGCCTGTTTGCCGG
This sequence comes from Haemonchus contortus, assembly GCA_000469685.2. Taxonomy (NCBI): domain Eukaryota; kingdom Metazoa; phylum Nematoda; class Chromadorea; order Rhabditida; family Trichostrongylidae; genus Haemonchus; species Haemonchus contortus. Next base: position 40,676,011 of record LS997565.1, read on the forward strand.
TGATGTCTGTTTTTTGGATCACACTCGGGTAAACGGTAATTACCCAAGCCAACCGGACCGTCAATTAGTCCTTGACGTACCCAGCAAATCAATCAATAACGATCGAGAACCTCAGTGTCCCACGTGTCTTTCTGTTATACGCCATGCATTCAAACAAGCATTGCATATTGACCGATTTGATTTATTTGTCTGATATCGCATAGCATTTTGAATTTTACTGGTCTTCATTTTTGACGCAGATTTCTGAATCTCAAATTCTCGGAAGATTCCTGAATAGCAGCTTTTATAGTGACGGTAGTAACATTTGTCGTCATTTCGTTCTCACAATCAGACTCACATACATCCGTTGAATTTGCCGAGTCAGTGTTCCTTGGAACACAGCCGATATTCTCACAAACCCTCCTTAATCCCTTTTTGGGTATCTTACTGATAAGACAGCGCAAGAGTCTTAAAAATCATACTGAAATCGCCTCATTTGGAAAACGTTTCGAAGTTTTTAATTGTGGCCCCCCCCCCACCCATTGCACTGAAGGAACAGCTCGATTGTTTCCGTTGGTTCTGATGACCATTCTACAAAGAGCTTTCGTTTCCTTCTGAATCAACTAATCTGGGAGAATTTCCAAAGTTTTGATGCTTTCATAGAGAAATAGCCAAACCGTCAGCGGCTGCGATGAACCCTCTGCTACGATAAATCCTTCTATCCAAACCTCTTTTGTGACTGTACTCTTCACTGTATCCCTCCGTCCTCTCTTTTTATGATCATTCCTTTGCGATCATGCGTAACCAGACCTGGAACAATGCCATGACATTTAATAAATAAATATAAACGATAGTGTTAAAACAAAGTATTAAGATACAGTGTGTTTCAAAAGTATGTGCACACCCAACATTTTGTTTTTTTTTTGGGAATACCATTGCTATCTGTAACCTGTGACATTCACCATTTGATTCCTTGTGTGCGAAAACCTACGACCACTTTCTCTGAGAAAACTTCGTAGCTGTTAACAAAACTCTTTTATTAAGGAAATTTTTTTCTTTGTTTCAAAAGTATGTGCACACTTGGCAAAAAACAAAAATATAATTGAGATCAGGAATCAATAGGGCCCCCCAAATTTATGTGAAGGTTATCGACTACGAGAAATCGTTTGAGAATGGTTTCGATTCGGTAGGTTCTTTACTTACCTTTGAAATGAAAGATTTTGAGTGTGCACATACTTTTGAAACTTCGACGGGGCCGCTTTTTTCATGCATTGCTAGATTCATCCGAAACCCTGGCAGCTATCTCTCACAACCTATTCCTGGCCACCTACGTCTTTTGAGTGCTCAGGACTACAGGAGAATAGCCTGTCTTGTGGCGAACGCTTCTTTGTCTGTGAGTCAGATCCGAGCTCAGATGGGTTTATCAGTCTCGCGTACGACCGTTTTGCGCTCTATCCGCTCTGATGGGTACATCACACGAGAAACGATGAAGAAGGCTATTCGACTCAGTACTTGCCACAAGCTGACAAGGCTGGAGTTTGCTGGCCCAATCCATCAAAAAGCCTCCTCCGAAAATCCTTCTCGAAATCACGAGCGGCTCTCGGCGAAGTTCCCTCCAGTAACGACGAAATCCATCCGACCCGTCGAGATTGAACTTCTTTTCATCAGAGAAAATCACTTAAGAATAAAATGGGTACAACACGTTGTTTCTTCTAAAAATAGGAAAATCCTGAAAATTCTCGAACAACCGTACCGTCGGAGGAGGCTTTTTGATGGTCTGGGCGAGCAAGCTCCAGCCTTGTCAGCTTGTGGCGAGTACCGGGTTGAGTAACCTTCTTCATCAACTCTCTTGTGATATACCCATCAGAGCGGATAGAGTGCAAAACGGTCGTACGCGAGACTGATAAACCCATCTGAGCTCGGATCTGACTCACAGACAAAGAAGTGTTCGCCACAAGACAGGCTATTCTCCTGTAGTCCTGAGCACTCAAAAGACGTAAGTGGCCAGGAATAGGTTGTGAGCGATAGCTGCCAGGGTTTCGGAAGAATCTAGCAATGCATGAAAAAGAGCGGCCCCGTTGAAGTTTCAAAAGTATGTGCACACTCAAAATCTTTCATTTCAAAGGTAAGTAAAGAACCTACCGGATCGGAACCATTCTCGAACGATTTCTCGTAGTCGATAACCTTCACATAAATTTAGGGGGCCCTATTGATTCCTGATCTCAATTATATTTTTGTTTTTTGCCAAGTGTGCACATACTTTTGAAACAAAGAAAAAAATTTCCTTAATAAAGAATTTTGTTAACAGCTACGAAGTTTTCTCAGAGAGAGTGGTCGTAGATCATCGCACACGAGGAATCGAATGGTGAAGGTCACAGGTTACAGAAAGCAATGGTATTCCCAGAAAAACAAAAAGTTGGGTGTGCACATACTTTCGAAACACACTGTATAAGGGTTTAAGTCAACTTGCTTACGCACGTCACCATGATTCATTACGTTCCCGATTGATGACAGTCCATACAGTGCCCACATGGGAACACCTGTGAGCGAAATTCCGTAAGGATTCTGAAAAATGTGTGTGACTGTTTTTTTTCGAGTAGAAGTTATTAAAAACTTTATTATTTAATTACCTTTGATTTACGAATGTTTTACAACAGATGCTTCATGTGTTTTGATGAAGTGCCACTAATGACCCATGCCCTATGAAAATTCAGACCCCTATCTAATCTACCGTTCCCCTGCAAAGTTTGCTTTTTGGTAACTCCCATACAGCATCCAATTAGGCACATTATTTCGGACAGAGTTCAAACCCAGGGAGCATACTGAGAATACTAGATGGCCTGAACAGCTCATTCACTAAAACACTTTTCGTTCCGATAAATGAATCACTTTTTGATTTTTCTCCTCAAAAACCGCTTTTCTATCGCAATTTAGCTTCTATGGCTCTGCAGAACAAACGACCATTCTTGTCAGTAAATTTAGTAACTTTTTCCTCGCAAAAATTTATCCAGCACTCCGCTACCTATCCAAAAACTTCGACCATCTCTTGATGAAGGTCGATCGGGGATGTACAATCCAAAGGGCTCGCGCAACATAATCTCAGGATATCGTTCACAAAATGCTCTTTCATCGACTATGAACCAAAATTTTGCTGAGTGTCAAAGGGGCGTTCCCCGATGAGGATTGTGCGAAACGTCTCACTCGTATACCGGTTTTCCACATTTACCCGCACTACTGCGCAGCCCGAGCCATTTCAACAGTTTGATGATCGTTTTACAGCGGAGTTTCGTTTCCTTTTGTGTCCACAGAAAATGACTTTATTTGCTCTGGACTGTACACGAGTAAAATTTACGGTTGACATATACTTTTTTGTAGCAAAAGTGAGGCAGTGGCGAGTGTCGTCGTTACCGTACTAGTGGCCAAAAGGTTCAAGTACTGGACCTTTGAGAGGCTGGCCGTCCGTCTTTTATATAAACAAATGTTTTGAAGGGAATCTGTCGAGGAGCCAAGGAAAACCCTGGTTTGTACTGTGCACTTCATTCGACTGCATTACCGCGCGATAATAAGTCTGAACGGAATCCGCATTCTTGGCGCATTCCGAAACGGGGTCGGAGCTCTGCCTACTTCACAACCGAGCAGATATGCGAATCAGTTGATTTTTTCGGTAGTTCTTGGCCTTGCCAGAGTGGTGGCAATGGTGGCAGCGAGGAGCCATTGTTGGTGGCAGCTACGATGTTGGCACAGAATCTCTCCACGTTTCCGACATCATCAAACATTCCCGGCCATTCACCCATTTCTCGCCTGGGCCACCGACTGCGCTCTACCAACTTCACGAGTGTTTCTGTCGTCACCCAGTGAACCTTTACTACAGTTCTCAGCCCATTTTTCTCAATTCTCTCTCAAAAAATATGCTTAGGCCGTCGATTGCGAATCATTCCACCTCCGGAATGCATCTTTCTCGCCACTTTCGCCACCGTTTAGATTAGCCTCCAACGACCCCTCCTTTAGCCTCTGAAAATGATCACACGAGATCGTTGTCGCATCACAAGGTTTTCTGACAGTTATTTTGGTCAGAACATGTTTGACCACATGGACAAAGTGTCCTCTGTCTTGCCCAGTCGATGCCATTCGCCTTGTCTCATTGGTTAACCAGAGTAATAAGCCGAAAATCGATTGCACCAAAGGTTTTTATCATAAAGATCCACATTCCAGGCCGTTTAATTGTTCTGACTCATTCCATTTATGACCAGAAGACAAATTCATGGCGAATCTTACCAGGGAGGGGTAGTCTACTTATCTTGGAACTTTGAATTCAGACCCGGATAAATCGATAGAGTTCTGAATGCTGTTTACGAAAATGGAAATTAAAACTGCAAAATGATTCTCCTTAAAAAGTTATGGGGGCCCCAATTTCGCTCGACAGTAGTATCAATTGGAAATGCGAACCGTTGTCAAATACGAAGTCGTTTCCATAAAAACGCCCACGTGACCTAGTGGTAGTGGTCTTGCCTCGTGGGCGTAAAATGAGGGGTTCCTCCCCGCCATTGTCCGCACTTTTGCAAAGTATTTTTTCATTTTATCAAAGGCTCTCTAAACGTTTTCTGACATTTCTTTAGACGATTGATACTACTGTCGAGCAAGATTCGGGCCCCCATAACTTTTTAAGGAGAATCATTTTGCAGTTTTAATATCCATTTTCGTAAGCAGCATTCAAAACTCTATCGATTTATCTGGGTCTGAATTCAAAGTTCCAAGATAAGTAGACTACCCCTCCCTGGTTAGACGTAGACTGATCAAGCCAACACCCTTATACCTTCTTCTTTCATCGGTAGCACGCGGAAGGATATCAAGCGAACTGAAGAAAATCGTTGCTGAAGACGAACCCTTCACTTCAGTGGTTCCATTTCTAAAATTGTTTTCCCAAGCAGTAAGGTCATGGAAGTTCGAGCACTCGAGTGTTCTGCCGGCCCTTACAGGGTCTTTTCATGTCATGTCCGTTTCGTTCTTCGGTCAGACAATTACCTCAAGTATACACAATTACAAAATTTCGATGGTAATTTGCGTTAAAGACTGTAGCAGAGGACGATCTCACAGTCGAACGTGCCCGTCACTCCAATGACCGTAATTGGTGTCATTTTGTAGGACACTTTGTTGTGGCTGTTCTGGATATTTCTCAAAGAGTTGTCATGTGGTCGTGTCCTTGATAAACGCTGGTTCCCAGGCGGTAACAAAAAACCGTTCAAACTTTCCCATGGAATTTCTTGAATACGGTACCGCCAGCGAAGGCACGAAGGCTCATCTGATCCTATGTGGGAGGAACGTCCATTGGAGGCCCATTCATATTCGTGATTGAGTTTGAGTGTCTCGGTTCAGGGCGTCAGGGTTCACCTGGTACAGCTCTAGGACTATCATCACTTTTGCGGACCCTATGGGAAGCTCGCGTTCGGGTTAAACAAAAATTTCGATCCTTTTTAATGGTTTCCTGGAAGCAAAATCTGATCTAATCACCATCTGTTTTCAAAGAAGTTGTATAGACTTTTTGCTTTCAAATTGCACCATAATTCTAGATAAAAGCCACATGCTTGGCTCAATCAAAAACACATGAACGACCCAAGACAAAACTTTTGTACTTTGCCATCCCCCTTTGCGTAAACACTGAGCGTTTTGCTCTTGTTTGCATGTAGTTCTTACGCCTTCTACGTCAGTCTCAGGAGGATGACTAATTCAAGAAGGTCGTTCCACTGGAAAATTTCGCGTTCACTATCTCGAATCGGTCAATGGGTGAGTGACTCATTTGGGAGCACTTTTTACTATGAATAGCGAAACTGGTTTCCGTACGTCACCTCTGAAATAGTATGGAATATGATTAGTGATGGATTTTACATGCAATTCATCCGCGGAATTCGCTTAATTGAAAACAATCTGACCGTCGAGTGGGGGTTTGCGTTTGCAGAAATAGGGTGTTTCTTCAAAGAGCAGTTTCGAAGCCGAGGAAAATTTGTTATAATCGTAGCTTAAAATTGATGTTAACTAGTGTCTTGACGGTGTTATTTTGAGCAGCTGGGCCAATGCTGAATATTCTGAAAAAACTCAGGTACCGCTTACAAACTCCGCCCTTTTACTCGGCTTCCAGATGGTTTTCTTCACTTTTCTTCTTGTCATATCATTGGCAGTCACACCATTCTTTTCGTTTTCGTGAGCCTTCTCTGTCGACGGCTTTCACTCGAATACAGTCCTAGGACATTGCCGTGACATATGTCTTCGATTGCAACAGTGGAACACAAGGGCTGAATATCAGTCATAGCCGTTCACTCGTCTCTATCCGAATTCGCCGGTTGCTTAGTAACTCTATTTGTTTGGTTCATTGACGAGCTCTACAGAATTATGAGCTCATTTCTTGCCAGATTGCTTTAGCATTCCACTACCACCGCTGTTGTAAGTATTTGGGAGTATCTAAAAAGCACTTTATTCACAACTACAGCTTACGAATTACCCCTACTTTCTAGCGCTAGGAAATTCTGATGAGAATAAGCCCCCCTCTCAAAGGTGTACTGTTCAGGCTGTAAATGGAATTTATGATCAGTGGGATACCTGATTGGACCTTCTTGGAAGGCACACGCTTTTCCCAGCTCATCTATAACCCTCATGATAACTTCTTAAATCAGTGACTGTCTTGAAAAGAGATCCTTCTTCAGTTTTCGTGGAGACTGAGCTGCTAACCTTCAGAAGAACAGCCCATCAAGCCCATTCTACCCTTTTTGTTAACTCTGTGACTTTCACTCCGTTTGAACTCCTGTACTTTGGTGAGAAAGGAAGGTTAGGGAGTCATAGACCCTTCATTGACATACCAACAATGCAGTGAGTACGAGCGGAAGCGACTCTAGTTTTTCTCTTTCCCTTTTTTGCGATGGCCAGACTAGTTAATTCGATTCAATGAAATAAAAATGACAAATGGACATTTTATTGTAATTGAATTGGCCGTATTCCCTTTGCCAGAAGAGTCCAATCAACCGATTAACGTCAACTTCACTGAATTGCCATGTTCCAACAGAAAAACCCCTTTATATAGGGATGAAATAGGATCGCGGAGAGATTATCTTCCTTAATGGTGGGCTCATTCAACCATTCTATTTTGCAGCCAGTGAAATTCTTGCGTAGCTACTTCTGCAACTCATTCTCTCTGAGCTTCTCTTTGAGCAGCTACTGATGTATACTTTCTAACTACGTCAACTTACTTCTACTAATTACCATAATCTTCTCTCGACTCCACCAAACCATGAAAAAACCTTTACTTACTGTTTTTCCTTCCCCGGAAGCCCTACTGGAACTGTGTGCCCCGATTCCTTTGCAGTAGTGGTATACGTGAGGGCGACACAGCGCAGTTATTTATTGATCAAACAGTGTCCATTGCACTTTGTTGTGTGTCATTCTCGTGTTCCCTCGTAGTCCTTTCATTTTATGACTATTTTTAGCAGATTGTACTTTTTTGTATAGTCAGTGTCTGCCAGAGCACTTCATTCATTCCTGAATAGTTGTGGAATTTCTGAGACTATTCAGGCTTTTTAGACGGTGCCTAAAAGCCTGGCGTTCTCGTAGAACCCCTGACGGTTGATATTTTTCAAACATTTTGGTTTGATACTCTTTTTGTGTTTCACTTTTTCATCAATCTCAACATTTTCGTAGTATATGGCATTATACTTGATCTCAATCTGAGGCGATAGAGAACAAATTCGTTCCTACACCGTGACTTTCATCTTATGTACCTATCCGAGAGTATGTAAAATGCATACATCGGTGATGATAACTTCCTAAAAAAGTGTGGCATCGAGCAGGTGATCTTGAAGGATTAGGGGGATTGAGAGGTCGATATGGGAATCGTAGAAAGGACTAATCCCGGTTCGAGAAAAGGTCGACTGAGTCGGTTTGTCCTTCTCCGACCCCGTTTTCGAGATGAGTACCTTTGTTGGATTTGATTAATACATAGCTGTAGAAAAGCGATCCCGAACTTCAATATCCCAAAAAGTTTAAGTTCATTTTGATAGAAAAAGGGATAGAAACAATCTATGTACATGTAATGGTAGATGAAATAAGAAAACAAATGATAAAAGACTAGGAAACGGGTATCCGTAAAAACGTGTGGAATCGGCAGGCAAAACCTCTAAAATAGGAAGTGAGCAAACAATACGATTCTGTCAAATTTTATTGCAAAGAACTTGGAACTTTTCGATATTAGGTGCTTCCCATAATTTTTTTCTGCTCTCCAGTTCCTTATCTTTTAGCTTTTATGAAAGGAATGATGTAGAGTTTGCTGTCATTCAATTCTCCACGAGGCTTCGCTGATTCAACTGTGTACACAGTCGACGGCTTTATGTTATGCTGTCATCATACAGACATGCTGCTGAAATTCGTAACATTCCTGTACTCTGTTGAAGGCGAAGCTGGAGAAAGTGCAAGGAGCTTCGCCTGGAAATGTTGGCCTTTGTTCCTATGTACCTGCTGTTTTACTTGCCAGTGAATTTCTGTAATTTTTCTATTTCTTTGAATTCTCTTACCTTTGCCAGCGAGTTTCGTTTGAGCCTAATTTGCAGCTATTCTGAATCTATCCGATTTCTGACCTTTCCGCGGTGACACCTCAGTAGGAGATTCGACTTGGCGCGTCGATCTAGGCTCAAGATAGCAGATGGATCCTCTGTGAATATGAAATAATTTTTCGAGATTGGGGCCGTCTATGCGATAAGGAAGCTAGCTCAAATATTGTAGCATCTGTAGGATCCTGTGGGCTTACTAAGTATTATTAAGAGGTCATAATATTCAATGGCAGCTAGATTAAATGAGAAAGTTTCATGAGTAAAGAGGGTTTGGGTTAATTTTTTCCCTTTCAAGGAAGAGAGCTCATCAACTGGACGAATTTGGTTGGAGGACAGCTCCAGACTTATATCTCGTTATGAATATTTGAAGACATTTTCTGCCATACTGATGTCTAGAAAGGGCATCACGAACGACACAGGTTTTTTCGAACTCATCGATTATGCATTTTTCCCGATTCCTTGCAAACTCATCCATCAGTCCATGCCTATCCGTCCGAGCGACCCCATTATAGCGGATGCTTGAAAGCATTCCTGAAAAGTTTTATCCTTTTTGGAGCTCCTTGTAACCGAATATTTCACTTTTTTGAACAATCTTGGAGCTATGTTTAAACGAATCATACCTTTTCTCGTAATTTTCGTTCTCATTCCACCCACTCATTAAGAATGAGCGCTGTAGTGTCTGCTTTAGTGCAAAAACCTCTCTCTGGAACACATTTCCTGACCCTAACCTGACACTCTCCCCCTCACGACATTCCTGGTGCTCATACTGCTCAGAAAAAATTTTCGTTCTAGCGAAGGGGAGGGGTTTACACATGTATTAGGGGGGATTCGATCTATTGAGCAGTTTGAACGGCTGGAGACGCTTTTTGGACTTTTCCTTTTGGGTTGGTCGAGCAGGACTCATTGAATTAGTCATTAGATTAAGCCTTTACGTTAAGAATTTTTCGTTGGCTGCATGTGATCTGAACTCTCATAGATAATAGCTCACAATAGAAAATCTTCGAGTTCCACCGGCTGATCGATCAGAGCCGCTCCTGTCTTCAATACAACCCCATCCTCTTGAAGTAAGCGAGATCGACCTTTGGCTACAGCTGGTTCTTTTGTACTAGCCTATTTTGGAACGTTTATCGATTTTTCATATTTGGAATCGATTTTTGTGCTGATGTGCTGATTTTTCACCTGAGAGCAGTTTTACTGGAATTAAGTACCTAGTTGGATAGCAGTCTTGGTGGAATCACGTGCCTAAGGAGCTGACCTCGGAAAGGCCCCATTGCATATAAACATGTTCTTTCTCTTTCGACTTTGAATTGTATTTTTGACTTTTGATTTTCGGGGAATGTGATTTTAACCATAGCAGCATAACCTCCTTTCTGAAGCTAATATGTGCATTTATGGTCTGGCTGTATTCACCAAACTGGGTATCTGCTTAGTGCCCAATTTTTCTCGCAGGAAGAAGTCAAATAGCTGTTACGTGTGATTCCATTATTGCATACTTAACTTTTTTTGGTTCCACGGCAAACTTGGGGTCACGTCCATTTGTTATCTGGTATTCATTGTCTATGGGCATTTCTGGGCTCTCATGCATCTCCAAGGAGAAGGCAATAATAGCATTCATTCCATTACATTGGTATAGGCTCAGCAGAGTTTTTTTCCTGCAGTGTATTCCCATTCTGCTTTGCATCTCCGGGAGACAAAGAATTATTGCCCCCCAATCCCGAAAAAGGAATAGGCTGCATGGATAGGCTGCATGATTTCCCAACGGTCTACTTCATGTACGAAGACGTCTATCTTAGCTCACAGTTCTGGGCGATCGAACCTCAGCAATTCCATTTTCTTGTCCATTTCCATCATAGGTTCGCCCCTGTCAGCACAGTTGTTGGCACAAGGCCAACTGGTTGACCGACACGATCCAAACTTGCTTTACGATTTTGAACGAACTTGATCGCGTGGCTCACTCCAGCAATTACTCGCAATTAGCCATTGGATCGACTTTTTCGGCTAGCCGAGTAATACCGCAACTCCACTGAGCTGGAACTATTGCTCAGCTGCGGTTAGCTAGCGTTTGAAGTTTTTGTTGGCATCGAACTCCTACTGTAACCGTCTTCCGTTCCCACAACATCCACTACAAGCGCACAGTATAAAATCTTTGTTTCAAGGGATGTTGAACCAATCGTTAACCTGCAAAGATGGCCTTCTCATACCGGCACTATCAGTCACCCCTGGACATGCTGCCTTCTACCTCATTGGCTTACTCTACAGCTTTTTGGGTATTTCTATAGCTGCCGATGTTTTTATGTGTTCTATTGAACACATTACAAGTGCAACCAGGTGAGCAGTTCAGTCAGTTCTCTTTGAGTTACCGAAAAAGAGTACACGAGAAACTTCAGAGAGATATCACCTTTTACTCAGTTTCAGTAATTTTCGGTTTTTTTTTGATGAGAACTTGTTCAGAAAGGTGAAGAAAACTCGTGATAAGGGCGTTTTGATGGTTGGTAATATGCCAGACGAAGACGAGTATGAAGAAGTCAAAATCTGGAATCCAACTGTGGCAAATCTTACCTTGATGGTAAGTAATGATACTTTGTTGTATGACATGTATTACTTGAATTTCAGTGAGAACTGCAACAGATCCGGGGCTAAGATTAAATAATTATAGGGGAGATAGGAAGTTCCTGCGGCTGTGGTTTATCGCGGATGGAAGGGGGTTGATTAGATATTAAGTTCGGTAGCATTCTGTAATTTTAACTTCTAAAGATGTGCCGATTTTATTTTATGAACTGAAAACAAATTTCAAAACACCGTTTCACTTAACACTATTGCTCGATAAGGTTTTGGTGATTCATTGATTAATTTGGACGACGCGCCGCAACCGCTCGCGGACATGCTTCAGCGCCACCCGGTCTTATAGAAGTTCATAGTTCGATGCCGATAGAAACGATGCCGGAACTTCTTTTTTCATTTTTTTTTTGAATTCAGCTTTACTTTTGTTCGATACCGAGGTCTCGTTAGATTTGTGAAAACTCACTCGCATTATATACCATTTATTTTATTCGGATTTTTCTGTGTGGCACTTCTGAATGCGTGACTTATCGTATATCTTCAGGCTCTCGGTAGCAGCGCACCAGAAATTCTTCTATCCATCATCGAAATCGTCGGACATGGCTTCCATTCGGGAGAACTCGGACCTGGCACGATTGTTGGTGGGTTTTTTTTGCACATTCGATGGATTTTATCTGGGCGGTTTACCCTGTTGGCCACCATTGAACCTACTCACTTCTATATCTTCTGAAGTTCTCTGACTTGTCTCGTTTTTATTTTCAACAGAGTACATTCCCAACTGAATTATAACCATTTTTGAGGTTCGGCAGCGTTCAATTTGTTTTGTATTTCGGCGATTTGCGTAATGGCTGTAGCCTCTCCTAACGTGAAACGTATTCAAATGTTCAAAGTATTCATAGTTACGGCGTTTTTCGGCACTTTTGCCTACATTTGGCTGTTGGTGGTCAGTTTCACCTCTTTCATGGCTACTTCGCTACCAGTATCTGATTCGGGTACAGATATCGTCTTCAGATTCTCATTTTCATATCACCAGACGTGGTGGAAATTTGGGAAGCGGCCGTGACGTTGGTGTTCTTCATAGTGCTGGTCGTCGTTGCGTATTGTGCTGATGTTCAGGTACGGCTATACTAGATAACAGTTTAGGAGAAGACAACTGCCGGGAAGCTGAGCATAGGGAGGCCAGATATCAAAAGAGTCATTCCAATGAAGCATAGAATGGATATTGGGGAGGTCTTACTTCTAGCAAAATTCGACCTCGATCTTTTCAAGAAAACATTTATGGAGAAGGATGTGGAGGCGTTATTAGAAAAAAAGAAAAAAAATAGAGGTCCCATGACGTCTCACAATCAGTCTGAACCATGTCCTCATCCACCCATCAGGTAGTCTGCCCAGCTATTCTCTGGCCGCGCACAGATGAGAGCATGGTTTAGCTGACATGTGGGTAGAGAGCTGAGCGATAGAGTGAACTAGAAGTCCACTGGGAATCGTTGAAGCCAGAGGTATGAGTCTTACAGTTGCTCGAGCTAGTTGAAAGAGATTTGGGTGAAGAATGGAGTGAAAAGCAGACCAATTGCGGTTTATCTCTAATGACAGTTCATAGTATAATTGGAAATTGCTAATAATTGCTAACAAATCGAGGGATGAGGCATCGGAATATGTTTTAAGGGTTATTTCGAAACTCAAGTTGTAAGGGCTATTTCAGATTTGGAACAAGGGCAAAAAGGTGAATTTGGAAGACGAGCTTGAAATGGCCGATCAGAAGAAACCTATTGAAAATCTGGATACAAACATCAAACGCTACGCAAGCCAACTGAGCCTGCAACCCGATGGAACGGTTTGTCTTCCTTGTTATCGTTATTACGTGGTGGGCATTCTTGTGAATTAGGAATAGTTTTAGCCAGGTAGTCATCAATTTCAATGTGCAGTGAAGCTTGGGTGTTCATCATTCCCGTGGGGATGGGGTGAGCTAAGTGTCTGAACCTTCTTCTAAATGGTAGCATCTGCCTAATGGATACTTGTAGTATTAACCCATTCGTCGGGGTAGGCCTATATGAAGTTTCACCCATTTTTGACAACATCTGATTGTGCACCTCATGATAAGAGGTAGAGTTCTTTGATATTAGAAATATGACCTGATTCGGACTTGTTCCCCTGACAATGTAGACGATAGTAACGCAACTTGTCAATGATCTATCATCACTAGTCATTAATTCTGTGGTTTTTACGAGAAAAATCGTATCCCAAATGATTTTGGTTCTATTTCAGAAACTCATTGGTGATCTTCCAACCCCACCGAAAGAATTCCTTCGATCCTTGTCCAGGGATATAGCACGAACGTATCCATCGCTAACTATGGACGATCACGCGAAAATCCTCGCTTATAGGCTGCATAAGAGTACGGTAGGTAGAGTACGGTATCACCACCAAAAACATCTTTTCTCCTTCAGAAAATCTGTTTCTTTAGCCAAAAGATCGTCTATTTTACCGAATTCGAGCGGCAAGAATTCTCAGCTCTGGCCTGAAGAAAAGTGAGATCGAACGGGAAGTCGAGCAGGAACTGCTAAAGTTTGGCGGTCTTACCATGCCTGACGAAAGGAGTAAGTTAAGCAGGATTCGATAAGGTATTGGGGACTGTCACATCTGAAGCTTCGATCTTCTAGAAAAACCTACTGTGGAATTCGCTGCAAGAGTCTATGCTATCGATCCAAGTGACAAGAAAGTCACCCTTACGGTATTCTTTTATTAATGCCATTCATTTCTTCGGTTGTTTACTAATTTACTTAGTTATTCGTTGCTACCATCAAGCAATGCTCATTTTAGGCATTTTGAAGACAACTATCTAAAAAAATAGCAACCTTAAAATTTTAACGTGAGAAATATTCAAAGAAAATCGAAAAATGGTTATTTCTGAGCTCCTGACCGTTTTTCTGTGATCATGCTTGAATATAGGACCCTTAATGGAAGAAAACGAGTCCTCTGACGACATCCCGGAGGGTTTGAGATCGAGAGCTAGAAAAGAAAGCTCATGAGGAACCAGTGAGCTGAGACATGACCACAGTTGGCTGTCCACGGCCTCTGGTAGGAGCTCTATTTGGAGCGTTAACGGCCCCCTTGCCAGAAGTCGTTTTAACTTGGACCCTAATACTTCCCCGATAGACCTCCTGGCAGTTCTCACTCACTACCAGAGCAAGTTTCGGCTTCGCTCTCCGTGGTCCCAAACTTACCCTTTCCCTCGTCTCCCCACACTTATCTTGGCCTATAGCCATCCCGTTTTTCAGATTGTTCGTCATGGTCCATATGATAAAGAAATTACCCTGAACTACTGTACACAAAGCGGAGTAGCCAAAAAACATTTACATTTCCTACCAAAATCGGAGACGATCCGTATGACAGCACATGAGAAGACTCGAAATGTGACAGTCGATCTTGTCGAAGAAGCTGATTGGCGACCAAATCATGTTTTCTATGTCAATCTGAAGATCCAGGTATGACTGATGACACAAGGACTCAAACTATTTTTTTTTCTTATAGGCTGTAAAGCATTCTTTTTATAGGATCAGGCAGAAAACGACAAGACAAAGCTCGGCTCGTGTGATGTAGCACGAGTACGATATCCGGACGATACGGCCTCTTTAATGGGTGGAGCAGCAGTGGAATTCGTGAAAGCGAACTATGTTAGTCACTATTCCAGCAGAAATGATGTTGGGCGGACCTTCGGTAGCGAGCGGCCGCGACGCGGTTCACAAATGAGTCTCGCCCTGCTGCCTGAGGAATTGTACGCCTCGATTGCGACTTGTTGCGGTGCCTACGTGACCGCGCCGTGACCGCCTCGTTCCTCGTCGGCCCGCCCCTCGCCTTTATCTCTTTATCCATATTTATTTCAAACTCATTCTCACAGTTCGTCTCAATGAATTTCAGGTAGCCAAGGAAAACTGCGGATGGACACGATTGTTCGTAACAAGGCGTGGCAAAAGACATAGTGGCGATAATGTCGTCATCTATGAGACAACGGACGTGACTGCACAAGCGAACCATGACTACACACCCGTGAAAAATGGACGACTCGTTTTCAAAGGGCAGGTGAGTTCTCAAGGACACACAATGTTGCAACCAACCCAATGTCTACAAGGCTGCAGCTTTATGGCCTCAATCAATCCCGTTTCTGGGATGCGCAACGCATTCGACTTTCATTCAGAATCGCAGTAACGTTTTGAATGTGTAGGAGGTGCGGTGTTTTCCGTGCTATGCTCTGTAGCTGTAGGATAATGAAAACATGTCAGTCAGCGGCTGAAAGTTTTCTGCAGGGGTCCTTCGGGCGTTTGTTTTCATTTTTTTCATATTAATGATAGAATCCAGAACCAGAAGCAAATCTAGAGCTCTGATAAAGGTGAAGGAGTACCGATAGGTGCAATCCAACATAAGCCTTATCATTCCTGAGGCTGCTAGTAACCAGTTTTCCGAGTCAAAATGTTCGTTTAGGAGTACGAGAAGTACATCGACATTGAGATCATAGACGACAAGCACGATGAAAAAGATGAAACATTCAACGTCGAGCTGATATCGGTCGAAGGAGAAGGCGGTGAGTTCGTTTTCCGTTGTAATATGCCATTTCAGGCTCAGGATTAGGCTGGATCAAATTCCATAACGATCAGAATCAAAGCTTTTCACTTCATCGGTGATTATTTTCAGAAGTAGCCATCGGCCGGAATCGTCGTACGGTGGTCACAATCGTGTCTGATGATAACGCACTGATGAATCTCATCAATGTGCATAAGCTCACTAGCCATTACATGCGGAAACTTTCTACATACAAATCGTCGTGGATGGATCAGGTAAGCCTTCGGCAATGGCCAGTGCGAGACCAACTAGATTTTCTTTTCTTCTGACTTCTGTTATTCGCACAAAAGAAATAAAATTCCTGTTTTTGGACGTCCCTAAAGGCCAGTCTTACTGTCCACCGCTTATTTCCAGTTTGTCGTTGTCGTAAACAATTAAATAAGCAAGTAATGTATCGCATTGAAGATTCGCGAGGCAATGTCTGTGAATGCTGGTGACTCAGCTCATGCAACCTTCACGGAGTGTATGCTTCACGGTCTAGCATTCCCATGGAAAGTAAGTAGTTTTTCTTTTCTCGTCGTCTGGCCCTTCAATTTTTCCAACCGCTAGGCTACTTCTGCCTTTCTATTTCATCCACCTGAGAGACTGACCAGGGTTATGATTATGATTTATTATCGGAAATCAGAGAAAATAACAGAAAGGCAAAAAAGAACACAAACGAGTCTCCGATAAGCAGTAGTCTTCACTAATGGGGAACAACAAAGGGATCTGCGTGAAGAGGGATTGGAATTCGGCTCGGAAGGGCAGTGGCCGCCAACACTGCAAGCTCGTACAGGGCGACATATGTAGAACTCCGGATACCGTCTTGCCAACCTGCCGAAACCAAAACCAGCATCGCAGAAGTCGAGGGGATAGTGTTGTGCACAAAACGTGAAATCAACTAGTCATTTAAAAAAAAAGTAGAAATAAAGTAACACTTTTCTGAGTCAGACAAAGTTAATAACATAACAGCAAATTTGATCGCTTCTCTGCCTGATAAGTTATTGAGAATTTAGTTTCTTGCTCCTAAAACCAACCTTGAGACACTAAAATATTCTTCACTTTCCTCCTAAATGAGCTGGGAGAGCTAGAGTAAACCACGGAGGGCGGTAACTCATTCCATAAACTAATTATTCTTTGAGTGAAAGAATTCCGATATTCAGCAGTGAAAGTTTTTTCCCTTAATAGTTTATAGCTATGACCTCTAGTACGCCCGATGGTAGCTGATTTGCGGAAGAACGAATCGAAATCCAAATCCACCAGCCCAATGGAAATCTTGTAGACAAAATCGTAATCATACAACTTCCTTCTCATCTCTAAAGAATTTTCGTTCAGATAGCCCAATCTTTGTTTATAAGAGACGTGGAAAATGCCTTTCCTAGCAAAAATACGCTCGGTGAATTTGGCCTGAACACCCTCAATAAGATCTACCATGTTACGCGTGGAGGGACTCCATACCATAGGGCAGTATTCCAATATAGGGCGTACATAAGTAGAAAAAAGCTTAAACAGAGTTTTAATATTTCTTGTAGCGAAAGCACGCAAAATAAAATTCGCCCTGCATTGGGCTGAGTTCACCACTTTATAAATGTAATCATTAAAACCTAACGAGCGGTTATAGACAATGCCCAGGTCTCTGAGTGTGTCAGGCTCCTTCAGTTCGACACCATCAATAAAGAATTTAGCAGTGGACTCATGAGAAGGTCCTAACCGCAGGACAACTGTTTTGTCCAGGGAAATGGTGAGTCCCCAGTTTTTGGCCCAACTTGATATGGCATCAAGGGCAACTTGTAGCAATAGAGGCTGGTCCATGCAGTAAACCTTTACATCATCCGCATACATTGAACAATGTATACCGGGAGGGAGAGCATCAGGCAAATCGTTAATGTACAGAACAAACATCAGGGGACCCAGGCATGAGCCTTGGGGAACACCGCTGTCTGTACGGTACACGTAAGAGCATGAGCCATTGACAACGACCCTTTGACACTTATCAAAAAGGAACGATTCAAGAAACTTCAGAAGGGACCCAGTTATTCCAATCTGCTCTAGCTTAAGCATCAAGAAAGGGATAGAATCAAATGCTTTGGAAAAATCAATGTATGCGGCGAAGACAGATCTCTTTTTGTCCACGGCGTTCTGCCATGAAGGAATCGCGGAAAGAAGTGCAGAAGAGGTAGATTTACTCGGGAGGAATCCATGCTGACAACGAGATAGAAGCTGGTTTGATATGAGAAAATCTCTTATCTTCTCACACACCATTCTTTCCATTATCTTACTGACTGAAGAGGTGAGACACACGGGCCTATAATTTCTAAAATCACTTTTACTCCCTCTCTTATGTATTGGCCTCACCAAGCCCAATCGCCAGATCGCGGGTACCGTTCCTTCCAGAAGTATTCTGTTGAAAAGATGCGTGAGGGCGGGTGCAATACCTTCTGCAGCTTTATTGAGAAAAATGTAAGGTAGACCATCAGGTGACGTGGAACACCGAAGAGGAAGCTTTTTCAGAGTACGAAAAACCTTTTCACTATGGAGTTCCACCCAGTCTAGTGTTATTTGAGGTTTAGTCACATCGCACGGAGTAGGAATAGCGAGCTTCTTGTGAAACGTTTGGAAATATTCAGCAAAAACATCAGCTTTCTCTTGGTCAAAGGAACAGACCGATCCAGAGGAGTTTGTGATGGTCCCTATAGAAGAATATTCCTTCAGTCTGGCGTTACAGTAACTCCAGAACCTTTTCACATTTTTAGAAGAAGCAATGTGTTCTTCATATTTGAGATTGAGTTTCGCTAATTTCTTTTTAAATAGGCGTGAGAGATAAAGGTAACGTGGGTTGTGTAAATGATTCCTATCTCTGGCTAATTGTCGAATTGGATCCTCCACAAGTTGCAAGTAGCGAGGAAGGCGAAAGGCTCGTTTTGTAACCTCTAAGACTGGAATAAATCTAGAAATAAGAGAGTGGCAAAAATTTGCGAAAACGAAGTAGCACTCATCAATGGTCTCAATAGAGTCAAAAATACGACGCCAATCTACTGCAAGAAGGTGAAGACATATAGTTCTATAGTCGCCTCTAGCAAAATCTATTCTCGGTTTCCTAGCGGCCTCAATTGTATTACCTGCTAATGAGAAAGCTACCATAGAATGATCGGAGGTAGAAAAAGGAGCCTGAACCGAAGGGGTAGTTATGAGGGAGGGATTATTCGTAAGAACCAAGTCTAGAGTATTACGACCACGGGTAGGGTGCGAGACTGTTTGGCTAAAATTGTGGCCCTGAATGAAGCGATAAAAGAGTGAACTCTGCCTACCAGGACACCCATTGCCCAGGCCCTCAGACGACTGAAACCACGATATATCAAAAAAGTTAAAATCGCCAAGGATAATGAGAGGAGTCTGATTTTGACATAACTCTTCGAGATAAAGAATGAACTCTTCAAAACTATCGTTTTTGCATGAGGGGCTACGGTAACAGAGAACAATAATGCATTCAGTATTCTCGAAGGAAACTCTTACTGTAACGCACTGCAAGTAGATAGAGAAATTAAGAGACGAAATGAGAGATGAGTTTATGTTTTCTCTGATGAGAGCAACCACCCCACCCCCAGGGATATCCTCACCTCTATCGCAGCGGTACACGACATAGGGATGGCCAGCTGATAGAGTACCGTTGTTTATTTTATCAGGCTTGCACCATGTCTCCGTCACGAAGAGGGCAGATGGGCTGTGCGCCAAAAGGTAGTGGAGATCGGGGAGCTTGTTGTTTAAAGAGCGGGCATTAAATAGAAAACATTCACCGTGGGAAAAAACTGCAGGCCGATGAACTCGATCATGTTGTTCAGATTGAGGGGCCTGGCCCTATGGGGAGATGTTTGGAGACCTGGAAGTGCCGACGATGGATGCATCCATGGATCCTACCAAACTCCCTGATGAAGCTTTCGCTGACTCCAGAAAAGAGGTGGGACCTCGATGCGGCAGCTGTCTTGCATTCTTCAACTGGTGTATTTGGAGGTCTCTGACCACATACTGAAGCTTCCCAACCTTCGCGTTGGCCAAACCTGCCTGTTTGCGTAAGCTTCGGTCCAATTCCAATTCCTCCACCGTATAATCTCTGCGAGCGTACGAATGGACGAAACGCCTTGTTAGGCTCTGTCGTCCCGATTTCATGTGACGCAGTAGCCTGTCCTTCATAGCAGGTGAGGGAAGCTCAATTTTTATGATTCGGTCGCGCCCACCTTGATTCTTCGGCTTCACAGGCGGGTGACGATGAGCCGTTATTCTTCCTTTTGAGAATTCCTCGATAAGCTCATCATCACCAGAGGAGAGAATGACCTCACGCAGAGCTTCCTGATCGAATTTTTTCGTCGAAAGTTCGTCAGCCTGTTCTCCTATTCCAACCCAGGTTATGCGCCTAAGTTTACCTTCGATTTTGTCGCTATCGGCCTTCACTTTGACGAGGGTAGAGTAAAGAAGGTTTTGATCCAGTGGACTCGAATTCTGTAGGCTGGTCACACGCTCCTCCAATGCATCAAGGCGAGATATGATTTCGCTCTGACGCCGTGTAACCTCTTCAATGCCATCAGTCAATTTGGCTAGGGACGATGTTAGAGCCTTTTCGATTCGATCGGCAGAAGAGGCGAACTGTTCCAACATTATAGAGGCCCAGAGGGGGAGATCCTTGTCCTGGTCCCTATCCGCCGTCTTACTCTGTGACCCACGAGCCATCGAGAATCAATATAGGCGAAAAGTTATCACAGAAGGCAGGAGAAAAGGAGGTTAACCCCGGAAGAAGTAGAGAATACAAGGAAGGCAAGGAAAAAAACTATGAGGGCAATATTCCTAAAAAAAATAATGAAATACCAGTATTTAAAATAAATACCAAAAAAGAGCGAATAGGAAATGGCAAAAAAATCGCGGTAGAGAGAAGAATGGAAACACCGCCGCACACGACGACGACCTAAGTGGATGAGTCATACTACGGGTTCCCCTATCGTTTAACGGGCACTAAGATAGCCGCCATTATGAGAGGTTTTAGTTTTAGGCCAGCGAGTTTCAGTAGGTAAGGCTAGACTATGCATCTATGTTAAGATCAGCACGATCCAATAGTCTCCCATCCACGGAGATACCCTACGGTCATACTAGTCATTGATGAACCCCCAAGACGGTGCCCGTGCAGAGGAAATGCTGATGAACCCCCAAGACGGTGCTCGTGCAGAGGAAATGCTCTGAGACAGGACGTCTGGAGCTCACCGGAGACGTTCTACCATACCCGTCAGTGACATGCAAGTTAGAGGAAACAAATTTGCAGTAGTCCGCCTAGCGCCCGGCAACAGTCCCAAAGTCAATGGACCACCCAAGTTCGAACTCAGCCGTTGAGATTGGTGAAAAAATATTTAAAATACCTTTTTACAGTTCATCTTCTGCTTCGTTCCTCCTCCGACGATTCTGGGTGGTTGGTTGTGTTTCCTCGTCGGATTGGTACTTATTGGACTACTCACTGCTATAGTTGGTATGAATTTTAAAAAACTATATGATGAATATGATAAGAGCCTATAGACATTGCATAATTGATGAGTTTAGATCATTTCTGAGGATGAATAAGCCGTAAGGGATCAAGTGGGTCGAGCAGCTTATAAATTACCCCTCCATTTGTTGAAATTATCTTCACTTGCCGGGAGCGAGGCAACCAAAGTGAAAGGGCTCCGCAGAGTGCGCAAATTTCTTTGAAATATAGTCGTTGTTAGATTAGATAGGTGCAGTGGGGCGGGGCTCCATAGCCGTGCGCGGTCGCGTCGCGGCTATCTTTCTAGATCCGGTTGCCAGTTATTGCCGCTAAGTAAGGGTTCGTTTATGCTTCTGTCAACAGATTTCCTGCCGTTTTCGTTGAGCGTTCACAAAACACTTCAGACCTTCCCCTGCTTCTCTTTTCTTTCAAGGGCGGTAGTTATTTCATCTTCCTTCAGTGTCTGTTGTCGCTCCTTTCCATTCAGGACATCTGAGAATCCTTCTTTGGAAATGTCCACATTTCTCTTTGACCATAAACGTTTCAGGAGATTTCGCTTCGATCTTCGGTTGTATGGTCGGGATTAAAGACGCTATAACAGCCATCACACTAGTCGCTTTGGGTACAAGTCTACCCGACACGTTTGCCTCGAAGATCGCTGCTGAGAATGTAAGTGCTGCCTACGACGGTTTTCTCGATGGGTTGTCGCATTCCATTAATATTTCAGGATGACACCGCCGATAATGCAGTCGGAAATGTGACTGGATCAAACTCTGTGAACGTTTTCCTCGGTCTTGGTCTTCCATGGTTGGTAGCTTCGATCTATTGGGCTTCGAAGGGTGAAAGCTTCGCTGTTCCTGCTGCCGATCTCGGTTTCAGGTACGTCTTAGACCATATCTGAAGTACATATGTCTTGTTATTTGACTCAAAGAGAAAAAAACAGGGTTCAAAAACAAGGGGAAGTTGAGATTGGCGGAATAGATTCGATACTTCTACAACTGGAATTCAAACGGACGAATTTCACGAACTTCTATGGCATGTTTTTCATTGAGTGAACAGTTTATCTCAAAAAAAATCGATAGTTTCTTCTCGCATAGTATCCGGGCTCTAGAGGGGTGGGATCGGTGAGAGGGCGGGATATATGCGGAGATGTAGCCAAGTAGTCGTGACCCTTTTAGTTTCAGAAGGTTAGAAGAGAACGGTTGCACTCGTTCGTGTAACTTGCCAATAGAAAAACTGAACCTTTTGAATACTTGTAACCGTTGTCAGTGTCTGTAAGGATCGATCGCCGTTTCCTTTCAGCGTGACGGTGTTCATGTGCTGTTCGGTGGTGTTCTTGGTTGTGTTGATGCTACGACGTACATCAGCCATATTTGGTCGAGGTGAACTCGGCGGACCTGTTGGACCAAAATTCGCATCAGGCCTATTTTTCGTTCTCCTTTGGCTTATCTATGTAGCTTTGTCAATTTGGAATACGTACAAGAATTGACTGACGCAAAGTTCAAGATCATCACTCATTCTCTATCTGCTTTAATTGATTTCACTTATCAGAATGGAAAACATTCCACTTTATCCATCTCAACCTGTTTTTGTACTGTTTTCTTGGTACTGTTCGCAAAGGAGCTATTCAGCTTAATTATTTTGAGGGATAACTCGAACCAGCAGGGTAGGGACAGGCATGCCGAAATGAGTTGGACGAGTTACCTCGATGTCAAGAAGTCGTAGCAATTTTTCTATCACTTAGCTTTTCTGTCAAGCCCTGAAGGTTGTATTTCCTTCTTATTTGGTCTTACCAATGCGCTCCTCAGAGTTTTTTTTGTTGGTATTGAAAATTCAAGGACTGTCAAAACATTGCGCGAGCGGTTGCGTCGCGGCTGCTCGAGCAAGCGTGCTCTGCAGCCGTTATCGATCCACCGGCTCAGGCTGTAACGCAACCGTACGCGTAACTGTTGCATAACTCACCGAAGTGCTCCTAATTGCGTGAAAAAGGACCTAATCCGTTATAAACTAACTAATCACCAAGCTTTTTCAAAGGACCATTTCTTGAGCAGTATCGTTTCTATCGTTTTCATATTACTAAATACATTTTTCCTATTATCATCATATCTGTTATCACTACATACACTACCATATCATTATTCCGATTGTTTTTGTACTTGCTGCCTTTTTGATATCAGTATTTATCTATTACGGATTTTTCTCTATAGTTCTTTTTGTCGGCCTGGAAATCACTCTGGTTTTTTTCTCTAGCTGATTTGACAACGATGGCAAGCATCACTTTTTCTTCTGTATTTGCTTCAAAAGCTTATTTCATTTTCCTTTTTGATATTCGCGTATCGATTGTGTCTCGGATCGATTCTTCCTGCTCTGCAATGTAACAATGTCCACTGATACCCACTATTCCACTAGGGATCCGTTACCATGCACGAGCACGGATTACGGTATCATTCGCGTTCTGATGGATGGCTCAGGAGTCAGCATATGAGCAAGGTGGGGAACGAAAGCTGATGGGCAGGAGGTAGTAGGGAATTCAGAGAAAGTAAGCGGCAAGTGAAATCTTGGGACCTCCAGCCTGTCGGACGAGTTCCGGGTAAGGGTAGATCTTCCTCGGAAGTGACCAAAGACATACTTCTCCCCGCAAGAAATATTACCTTTGTCCTTTTTGTCCGTTACGCTAAGAATAGATACTCAGTTTTATTTCACCTACTAATCAGATTTGGATCTGGTTATGATGGACGGAGCTGGCGAAAGATCGTCAGAGCTATACCTTCTATTCCCATTACATCTATTCGGCTGTTCCCATTGAAAGTTGCCCCTCTCCTCTCCAATTGGTTTGATATGCCTCCAGGACTTCACTGGCTTAGCTCTCCTTCAATGAGATGGAGTACAATAACGAAGTCGTTTAGATCAGTTGCAGTGGGATCTCTCGTTACTATGAGTTCCTACAAGTGATTCACTCTAAGGTTGTCTCTGTTTGTGATATGATTTATTTGTTTTTTGTTATTCTTCATGATCTTTTTTCTGGTCGAGTACATGATAACGATAAAATATTCATTTATGATGAGGAATATAAGTTCTGATGATGTCGTTCATGAATGGTACATGTCTAGACGGCCGTTTTTTTCGAAAATGCAGAACACAAAAGTTAAAAGGCTCACTATACGGGACCGCTGGAGTGGGATTATGAGTATGTCAGCATAACAAAGCCTAATAATTTGATGGATATCTTGGAGACGTGGCAGTCCTTAACCGTCCTTTAGTCCCCTCTTCCTCATATAATTTGTTAGGTCTGTTAATTTTGCCGGTCTCGTATGGTTGCTGATGAAAGGAATCGGTTCTCGACAGATTTTTCATAGGATGCTTGCGGGCGTGTTCCATTGCGTTGATTAGGTTGAGTCATAAGTCCTTGGACAAAGTGATTGTGATGATTTCTAGAGATCATAACTCAGGAAAGAGGTGACGAAAATGGACGCATGAGGCATCGTTAGATAAAGTATGAAAAGCTCTTCCGAATACTTACTAACGGATACATCTGACCGTTTCCTGCGCCTAAGCGTGAGGAGAGAAAGTGTTATGTCGGCGCGGCAGTCCTTGTCATACTGCTTCAAAGCATGAGGCACCCATCGACCGAGCTTTCGCACCTTACCGATTGACTTCAATCCACAACACCTGTGGCCCGACTCACCGCAAGAGTGACTGCCAGTTCACGAGTAGTTTGATGCGGATCGGCTTCCACCTGGCTCCGCAGTACGTCCAAATCCAACTCCATTGAGAGTCCCGGGCGGTCTTCATCTTCGATGGAATAGTCGCACAACGCGAACTTCGAGTGCCACTTGTAAATTGTGCTCCTAGCAGAGGCATCCTACCTGCGAACTTCCTTTATACGTCTGTCGAGTGCTGCGGGTTTTCGGCCAGATAAAAGAGAAATAGGACGGTGTTGCGGAGGTGGAGTTGAGACGGCTTGAAATCATGGAGCGTCGTTGCAGGGAATGAAACAGTTAGGTATTTATCTAACGATGCCTCGGCCGCCCATTTTCGTCACCTTCTTCCCGAGTTATGTTTTCTAGAAGTCATCACTATCACATTGTCGGAGGACTTATGACTCAACTTAATATTATCATCAGGAGCGTTTGCAGAAACAAAGGGGAAGGAAATAAGCTGTCTGGGGTTCAAAAGACTCCTCGTTGACTTGTATAGCGGAATCCATTCATAGGATATTTTCTTGAAAAGGTGTGGCGGCAGGTGGCGCACTATCATCCACACAGGGTGAATCTAATCCGGGCTCTGTATTCGCCCATGTCAAACAAAAACCCATTTTTCCGGGATGAGGTATCTCGCATCAGAGTCGTTTGGGAACGTAGAAGCACTGACTTGAACATAGGCTCATTACAACAAGTGGTTGAATAGGTCCTGCACCGTACCATTCGAATGGTCCTTATGTAAACTTTTCTATATACACGTCTAACGCTTTTGGGAACCATCTGATAGGAGGTTGGATGTTAGGAAAAAAAAAGAAAGTGATGGAAAAAACAATTGCTGCAAACCATATTTATTAGGCAAAAGTACTGAACAAGCGATAAATACAGGAGTGTCAAGCTGAGATTACGGTCATAATTACCGTACACTGATTGTTACATGTATATTGAAATGTTTTTGTTGATTTAATCTTGGCACCCATCATCTCCCTAAACCATCCCCAATCAACTGCCTGATTGTTGGGCAACTTGTAGTGTTCAAGGTTCGTGAGAACGTGTAATATCTGGAACCATTTGCTTCGACCTCCTTCAATCCATTCTTGGCCCCGTCGATAACCAAGTAACACTTCTGAAATTACGAGGTTACATATTTTTAAATTAAAAAGAACAAGAAATAACCTTCGTGGGTATTTCAGTATACTACGCATTGCTTGTAAACCCTGAATCTCTAAGGAAAAGAGGCTTGAAAACTTTCATCTGTGGTATTTCCTTGGAAGAGAATTGCTTAAATTGTCATAGTATAAGTAGCTTGGCCACGAACTTCAGCAGGCTCAGAAGTTACAGAAAGGACCTTGTTCGAGGAAATTGAAGTTTTCTGGTTGATATAATGCAAAAGTGCTCAAAAAATTTTATCACATGTGATCTTTTAACCAAATTGGCAAGCCTTTGGTGCTCATTTCAACTACTGCAACATTTACCTCATAGCACTCTTCTGTTTCATAAATAACTTTTGACTTTTTGACTTTTGTTTGGTTTCTTTGTGTTCTTTTCAAGGTGGATAACTTTTTTAAGCAGAAACATGCTGATGAAGTACCAGACTGCATAGCTATTGGAAGCTGCTAAAGTTTTTGAATACACCTCAGTAGCGGGTCGTGATTTCCACTTGACGTTTATTCGGGTAAAGTACTACGCATTGTGGTCCGTTACCGTAATACTTACCTAGCTTGACGTTTCCACGTGGGTGGTTGGACCCGTGTCTCGAAGTTTCGTCAAGCTCCTATGACCCCATACGTGGCGACTGGGCGTCACAGCCGACTGACGTGGGTCTGTGTTGCGGTTCATTTCCTAGGAAGTGCGTAGCCCATGCGCTGTCCCCTTTTCTCCCTATAACCAAGATGATAGTTCAAGTCCCGCCTTTTCACTACTGTTCGAGGCCATCGCTTGAGAGCCAAGCAAATGAATATATGATCAAATAATTCGAAAGAGTACTTCCAGCTAGGTAGTCTAGTTGACACTTGCTGTTGTTATATTCTAAGAATGCTACCATGCCTTCCATGATGCTACGTTGTTCTACCTTCATCTGTGTTTGCTTCTGTAATTAGTATGTTTATGTTACCTAGTAGTGGAGTTTCTGTTACAAGCGCACTTATGAGTGCACAAATAATTAAATAAATAGATATAATCAATAGAAACTTGCGGATTCGATGAAGTACGTGATAGCACAGCCTTTCTGTTCGAAGCACCCCTTCAGGCATGCATGAACACTACAGGGTGGCTGAAAAGTATAGGACGCGCCGTTCGACGCTTGCTGGCACCCTGCCGATGGGTATTTTCAGAATCTTGTGGGACTTTTAGAAAGCTTGGGATCTGTACAAGAATCCATATAAGCCATTCGAATGACCATTCGCCCGAACAGTCGCTACGAAAGTTTCTGCGCATTGACCCACTTTCAAGAAGCTGCTCAGAGAAGGTTTCACGAGCTGCGACATTGCGAAACGACTCGGTGTTCCCTCCCCAACCGTACGGAATGTTGCCTCTGCTCTCAGGAATCGAGGACGAGCCTCTGCGATGCCAAAAAGGGGACGACCGAGAACAGTGAACACACTGAAGATTCGTGACACCACCAGGAAGAGGATCACCCGCAACCATGGAGTCAACATGAATCGGATTGCTTCGGACCTCAACATCAACCGTCAAACCATCCAGAAAATTGCGAAACGCGACCTCAGGCTGAACAATTATCGGCTCCGTCGAGGACAATTTCACTCAGAGCAGTCCAAGCAAAGTCGACTGATAAAATGCAAAAAACTTTTTGAGAGCTCAGTGCACGCCGCATCTCTGACGTGATCTGGACCGATGGGAAAATTTTCACCGCAGAACACTATCCAATCCGCACAAACCAGAGAAAGTTGTTGTCAAAAGCTGACACCAGGTCCCCAGAACGTAGTCTAGTGCACAGCAGGCTACCTTCCAAAAGTGGGATGGTTTGGGCCGGGATGACATCAGAAAGCAAAA
Organism: Haemonchus contortus; assembly: GCA_000469685.2. Lineage (NCBI taxonomy): Eukaryota > Metazoa > Nematoda > Chromadorea > Rhabditida > Trichostrongylidae > Haemonchus > Haemonchus contortus. The sequence goes on from LS997565.1 coordinate 40,703,943, forward strand.
CACCTTTGGTCTTCATCGACAGAAATGTTAAAAATGAACTCCGAGGTCCACCAAAAGGTAGTTTTAATGGACGCTCTGCTACCTTGGGTCACTGAACACTTTCGTAACCGATCATTCGTCCATCAGCAAGATTGGGCGTCTCCTCATGCCTCGAAGTTGACAAAAGCCGTACTGGACGCGCACTTCCCCGGTTACTGAGGTAAAGACATCTGACCTTCCTCTCCGCCAGATCTCAATTCAATGGACTTCTCTGTATGGGAGTACTTGAAGAGCGAAATCGCAGGACGCTCCTACCGCATGTTTGACGCTCAAAAGTTGGCACTTCAGAAGGCGTGGGACGATATCGACGTCGACTACCTGCGGCGTACGGTCGATTCAGTCATTGAGAGTATGAAGGCCTGTGTAAGAGCAAAAGGATCGAACTTTGAACACCTGCCGTCTTAAATGATCCTGTAGTTCTACTCTATTCCTCATTAAGCTTATTTGTCTCTCTGGTCTCTATCTTTGAAGTTACGCTTACAAATGCGGCGTCCTATACTTTTCAGCCACCCTGTAGTAGCCGAAAAGTCTGTAGATGGTCTGAATAACGTGGTGTTTGTTGTCCATCGATACTCCCAGAAAGTACAGAGAAGAGCTGGAGCTATCTGAGATAGAAATTAGGTAGTTAGCTTACAAGTTATGCATACTTCTATGATAACAATTGTGGCCATCATTGAAAAAGTAGGAAACTTCTATGCCTTTATTGGTCTCTGATCTCAGATAAAAATGCTCAGGCTAAGTACGAGCACAAGAACGTCACTATGCTCGTTCATGCAAAGGATGAAAAGCATTCAAATGAACCATCTTACCTCCAAGGCAAACATAAACATGGCGCGAACCAGGACGAAACGCATTTTCCTGAAATCAAAAGAAGTCTCGAGTTGTGGATCCTCATTTGTTACCCGTCCAGACCGACTGGGTTTTTCATCCCTCTGGAGTCGTTAATTGTTATGAGAATAGGCTGATAGAAGGAAAGCATTGACTTATACCAACTCTTTTCCTGGTAAGTTACCACGAGTAGTTGTATAGGCAACATGCGCTTTCAAAACTCACTAGGATTCTGAATGGAAGATGAATGCAGGGCGCATCTACAAAAATGGGATTGATTAATGCCAAAAAACTCTATTGCCCCAAGATTACATGGTCACAGTAGCGGTTGTGCATAATGTTAGTTAAGTCAGTGAAAAGGAATGCTGTGGCCTTAACAATCACATTTTTTTCTTGGTAAAGGTCCTGAGAAGGGCCGGAATATGACCCTGGGAGGAAGTTGATATAGAATCACCCCGTAATTCAAATGTTAAGGCTGACAGAGGCGGTTGTGGAAGACCTGGTCATCCGAGAAATGGCAGAGGATATTGCTGGCGAGATCGCTCTGAAACGGAAAATTTTTCGCCCATAGCGACTTTTATACCGTATTGCCGTAGCAACCTTTTATGTCTTTCGATATGCCAGTGATTTAACGATATCGTAAGCAGGAAAAGTTGAAATTCGGCCTATGATATATGGTTAAATGGTTTACACTATACTGGACGCCCATCGACTGAAATGTTCGGCTGGGGATACTGGATGTTCTTCCTTAGGTCGATAGCATCGGTAGAAGTTCTGAGGGTGAATGCTCTAAAGTAGATGAATTATGTGGAATTGGGAGTGCTAGTAGCCCACTGAAAGGATGGAAAAGAAAGTTTTATGTCACAAAGCATTTTGTGAGCTTATAAGGTTCAATCGGAACGGAAGCATCTGCATTTTTTTTTCTGAAAGTCCCAGTTCTATTCCTTCAGGGATAGGCGAACACAAGAAGGAATAGACAAGCTCCATATTCAAAATGGAGAAACGATTGGTTGCTTTCCGTTTCTTTCCCTTCTATTGGCTTTAAGCCGGTCACACAGTCACAGCCTTAGGGTCTGCCAGTGCAGGCAATCGACGACATACATATAGCTCTAACTACAGCATTGTCTCCTGTTACTTTGATCTCATTCTCAGTCACGTTCTGCCATTTCTTTCGCCTTTCTTCGAATTTCATTCTTCTGTTTTCGGGGGACTCTTTGACGTTTTCCCTACGCTTCCGTACAGTAACAGTCGTTGTTCTCTCCCTTTCAGCTGAATAAGGGCTTTTTGCTGACCGCAGTGACGGCTTCGATTTGTCGTGCCCCGGTCCTGGTCCAATCTAGCCCATTGAATATCTTCATTTCAGCGGAGTGAAGCTGTCTCCCGCCATTTTCTACTAAATGGCCAGCACTCGCTACTGTAGAGCATGGTGAGCATCATCTCTGGCCGATACGCCTTCCCTGACCTTTCTGAATCATCGTTGATCCCAAATTATACACAGGACTACCTTCACTTCATTCATGCCACTTTTATTTGGACCTTTACACCCTTAGACCCTTTCATCCTTTACACCCCTGGACCCCATCATCAGTGGTCTGGTCACTTCGCAAGTATCACAGATTCTGTACCCTCTCAATAGTGCTACTGTCCGCAGGGAAAAATGGAAAGGGGACCTCATTCATTACAAACTTTCATACTCGATTTCTGAAACTTTCTAGTACTACTCCTTTCATAAAACAAGTATAGGTCTGTGTATTTTGTGTTGCTTTGAATGCCATTTGTCTATGAAGCTTCAAGAACTGAGAACCGAATGATATGTTTATCGATATCAGTTTATATACAAATCTGGTGATACAGTATTAATCAATCGGTTAATTGAAAAGCATAACACCACGTTCCATCATGTCCATCCAAACAGAACTGCTGACTTTGTGTCACGAAGGACACAGGTTCCGGAGCACACACGACCACCCAATTTCCGCCAAGTTTTGCTCGTGCCTAAATCAGTTGATTATACTGTGAGTTTATTTATTTCAGCTCAAATTCATTCTTAATTCCTGAATTTTTCGGGTATTTGGCATGACACCGAACTGATGATTTGCTTTTACTTCCTACTCGAAACCGTGAGCAATTGAACATTTTGAAGTAACTTGTGTTAATAAGAGGATCCGAACAAGCAAATGGGCTTTCAGCGTGATGTTCTTAACCATAATGCCACCCGGTGTCCCTTTCGATACTCCTCTCACAATCAGTTCCCCAAGCAAATCTACTGGAGAGATGGGAGAAATGGGGATTGATCGAGAGAAAAACGAAAGTTAAGTAGGGTACTCGGCTCTTACAGTAATACGTATACTGTAATACTGTAGCGCCATATCAATACCCAAATTCTCACCCGTCACATATACGACGCGTTGAAAAGGGGCCTTGGGAAAGGGCACAGGTGCATGGAAGAGAAGGTAGGGGATTACTGTAGGAGGCGAGTGCCAGTACTGAGTTTTCGTTTCTGTCTGATCAAGTCGAACTGCAACTCCCCAAAAATTTTGGGCAAACATCAGTCTTATATTGATGATTTATTTAGTGGTCTCTGAACTGTTCTGGGACCTTTTAAAGGTGCCAAAGATTTTTTCTATGGGAACACTCCCCACTCGTGTGCATACTACATATCCGGCTCCCTCTTGCTTGCTTATTGAACACTATGTATACTATCGAACGTCCCCCATACTTCTTTTCGAACATGAATCCGTTGCTGAAGCTTTGCGAGACTTATTTCGAGTTTTCAACCTTGAAGTTCTATTGGAGCGCTTTGCGCTCGAACGCTTCAAAGCTGAAAACAAGAAACTCAAAGCTGCACCACGCTCTGGTCGGTAGACTGTTACATCTTTCGACGAACCGGATGTTATGCGCAGACAAGTGGGTAGTATCCTTATATGGTATTCAATTGGAAAATTCCTGGGTATCCAGAGAAATCTGGTCTATTGGGAATCAAAAGATTAAATTAAATATGCCGTTGGAGTATTAACAACAATTGGTTTGATAGGGATAGACAAGCGTTGTAGATCTGAGCGTTCTAGTGGAGCTCCTTCCAGTCTTTCACGAATACGAGAGAGGATTCCCTTAAATCATTACCAATATGTCTCGGATGCAAAGGAGAACCGAGACCGCAAAAAAAACATGCGCAGGAGATTCCAGTCCGATTAAAAGCTCTACGAGTAGCTTTTGAGATGAAGGAGAAAAAGTGGGAGGAGATGCAGGAAAAAGAATATCGCTCCCTTTCTATGCTTACCATTCAAGTTTCTCGATCGTCGCCGGACTTCCCTTTCGTAATCGTACCCAGATTGCCCTCTGCATGGGCTTCCTCGTCTTTCGAGATGCTATACCCTTGTACAGTTAGCATAAAACTTGGATCAAAGAATCGGCCTTCGAAAGGGTCATCTCTCCAGAAAGTAAATGCGTAGAAATCAGTTTGTAAGGGGATAGGGATACATGAACTACAATTTCGATTGAGATTTCGTTCGCTCTGACTTATTTTTATCCTCATATTTTCCTGCCCGCTGTCACAGCCTTCTGAGCTTTCAATGATCGGAGAATGGAGCTCTTGAAAATTCAATGTTTGGCTTACTCTTGATTCGGTAATTCGCTGTAGGAATAGTAGGGGGTGAGGAAAAGATAAGTGTGGATGTCGCTTCTTTATGTTACTGAGTGGGGATCTTATATGGTAAGAAGGTGATTAAAATCGAACATCATTGATGCCCTTCCCAAAGGTTGCGCCGTACATCACTGGAAATGGAGGTTTCGAGAATCACTGCCAAGGTCTGGATATGTGCCTGTTATCGAGAGGAATGTCAATAGGCAAAATGGGCAAAATTGTGGGACTGCTGAAGGAGCACTTGTTTTTCCGATTCCTTCAATTTCAGGGGTCCACAACAGCCGATATGTACTTATTCCTTGGGAGCGATCTCCACAACACGATAGCGCCGGCAGGTTGTGAACGCTGTACTCCTCTTATAATCTCTCTTAAACAGCCTCTCAGATGAGGGGATACTCCGCCTTTCCAGTGAACTCGAACCCTGTGAGTGACTACAATTTGTTGATTATTGGGGTACAAGTTTTTCTTCCATCATTTTGATGAATCGGTTCAGTAGTTTGAATACGAAGTGGGACATTCAATCAAATTAAATCCGTTGTGGATTATAGAACAGTGGAAAACCCAAGCAATCATCCAGAAACATCAATCATCCTGTTTACTGTTTATTGTCCTAATTTTTTTTTCTGCAAGTTTACTAATTTTTTTTTGATCCGCGGTACGCAACTCATGAAAATTTGTGACATCTCCTTTGAACAATCAAACCATATCGGGATGTTTGGCCCTTCCTTCTTCCACGGGTCGTTTCTCACTGGCGGGGGTCGGGGGTCGATTGAAGGGAAATCCTAGTATGTAGTTCTGCAGGGGGAACGAAAGCAGTCATGGATCACTTTGGACTATCTCATTAATCTCGGTACTATGTATATCATAATCTGACGATCACAAGAAGCTTTCTTACCATTTCCTTAGGTAAATACTGAAAAAGAATTGCTCTAATCTACCTACCTCGGAGTGGATAATCGATTTTGCCAGAGTTTGATTTGACTTAATTCCCTGAAACTCATGCGGTCAGACTTAATCGAACCTTTTGTCCGATAGTACCCTAAAAATCATAAACAACGGTTCATCAACTTACATTTGAAATAATTTGTTTCAAGTGATCATTATTGCATTGGCGATCATCGCTGCCGACGATTTGTGGCTTGATTGCCTCTCGCTTCTTACGGCCACACTGGAGAACAGAACTGTTACATTGGTGGAGATGATGAAAATTTCCTGTCAAATTTTATTTTTGGTGCGCTCTAGAGCCCCAGTTCCATTTGACAATCGAAATCCTCAACTTGACCACGTTTCTTCTGATTTTTGACAAATTTATTTGAAATTTTCAAAAAGATATCCCAAATTTTGCTTGGTTCTGAGATGTTTTTCAAAGACATTACTTCCCGGCAATCGATGTCCAGCACAACAATGGTAATGGGGCTTACTCGTATAACTATAAAACTTAAAATGCCTAACTGTCAGGAGTTTTGGAGGTGGACTTCCAAGTTCTGGTTTATCCGATGGGCAGGATTTGATAATCAACCTCGGAAGCTCCCAGAAATTGAACACTTTTGAAGTTGCTGTTAAGCCAAGCTATGCTTTGGACCCTCTGCCAAAGTCCTGCTGAACATAGTGAGCTCCATGGCTTTGATTTCCACCGCTTAGAAAAGGAGCTGGGAGCTCCCAAAAGATGTCTTGATACATCGATGTCTACTTTGACAGTTTCTACCCTTCTATCAGGAGAAAAACCACCGTCGATTATAGCAATTTCCCTTTTGAGTCTTTTATATGCGGATATGAGGCGAACGTGGGGGAGGGTGCTCCCAGATAAATAGTCCGTTAATAAATTTGAGATTTTGTCAATCCACTCTGTTTAATCATGTCTTTCATTATTCCTGTACTCATCACTAACCGTTAAATTGCATCGGAAACGTAAAGTAAAATTCAACTGATAATGAGTGATAGTTGATGAGAAGAACGTACCCCACACGTAGACCCACATCCGAATAATGGAGGCAGTGACGGCAAGCAGATCGGAGGTAGTTGAAGCCCACATCCACATCCTCCTAAACATCGAATGTTTCCGAAGAGGAGCTCAACAATTCCCAGTTCTCCACAGCTCCTTAGTTTTCAGTAAAAACATTCTCAGATGAGATTGTGCGCCTAAGAAATTAGCCTCCAAAGGTGAACTAGGAAGGAACGGTAGCTACATCTACAACTGGAAATTCTCGAGGTAGAATTCTGAGCAGAAACATTTTCTTGAAATTCGTTTGGAATCGGAAAGCAGGGAAAGCTTACCGAAACCGAGACTACTGACGGCAATCGGAAGTAGGAGCAACGAGATTAGCCGTAAGAGCATCTTTGTCAGGACAGAGAGATCGGTGTCGCCGAGTTGAAGGCGTTGACTGAGAAACCAGAAGCAGATTTATAGGAAAGCGAGGCTGACCAGACCACGTCCACCACCACATACGACCGCCTCCATGTCGCTCTGCTAAGGTTCTGTTCAAATGCCTTCTTCACCAGTTGACAATGTAGGCAGCAAAAGAAGTTGAAGGCTATAGAAACCTGCTGGAAAGACTGCAGGAAAGCCAAAAAAGAGTTGCCAAAGTACGTGCTCCGGATTTTGTATGTATCCATGGGTGGATCTGGATATTTCAGTCCAGTCCATCACGGAAACATAGCGGAAAGGCTGTCTGATTGAGCGACAAGCTAAAGTGTGGACCTCCGGCCGATCAAGTGGCGAGACATAATAAGGTATAACGTTTTGAAATTCGAAGTCATCGATCAAAATGCTGTTTTACATTTCTAAATACCATCAAAAAGTATTTGTTCACTCCATGAAAAAGAGCGAACGAATACTTTTTGATGGTATTTGGAAAGATGTATATAAAAAAGAATACTTCTCTTATGCTGTTGTTAGATGAAAAAACGGAGTCCTCGGCGTTGATCAAGCTGATTTCAGGATTCGCACTGCATTTGACTCCCACTCAGAATTGTATTGCTGTTTTGAATGCATACGTGGCCTATGCAATGAATAGCGGTATTCAGCTCATGAACCAAAAAGTGTTGTTATCCTCCCAGACGAGTCTGCTACTAACTGAGCAACCCGCGGGGAAGGGAGGCACGGTCAAACTGTAGGGGTGTCTGGCCAAGATTCGATCCCCAGACCAAGCGTGCATGATAGTGCGACACATGCCACTACATCACCGTCGCCCTTTATTACAATTAACCCTTTCGAAAGCCCTCTTGAATTACTTGGTGGTTCCGTTCGAAAAGTGATACGTCAGTTGATATCGATGAGTATCGTCATGTTGTTATGCCCATATCTTACATCCATGAGAAGTAGGGACCTAATCAGGAAGAAACAGGAGGGTAAAGTGGCTTTGACCATCCCCTGCGGTTTTTCAGAAACGAAGTGCCCACACATCGAAAGAATGGGGCTTTTGTTCGGGTATTGTGACCAACAAATAATACCCGATACAAAGTCTACCAATTGAGTTAAATCTCTACTTGACTAAAGATACCTCTACCCACAAGCAAACCCGAATGAACTGCTCCCAGTTCTTTGGTCGAATTGCTTCCAGCGGTCTTCAGGGAACCGAATCAAGTGGCTACAGTGTGGTTGAATCACGGAGTATGTGAACAGATCCTCTCGCAGGAAGCACGGAATGAAAGTGAAGATCGGCGAAATTTCGGAATGCGCCGTTCACTACTTTCTTCTTGAGTGGATATTGAAAATCCTCTACCCTTTGGTCCACCTCAATGAATTGCCGGAGTTTCTTGACGCCTCCATCTCTCAAATCAACTTCCTTCTAATTAAAATCAACCGATACAAAAAAGGCAGGCTAGACGAAGCGACATTGCAAAATCAGGTTTCTAATGAATCGCTCAATCGGATGAATCTCATAGCGGATCAAAAATTTGATAAAACACCGGCGTTTTTTTGTATTTCCTGTTTAGCCTGATGCCCTTAATTCATCGCGGGAACGCTTTAATCTAATTGAAATCACTTTTTTCCCAGCGATTCCTTTTCAACTCAAAGTACAAAGAATCTGATCGCAACGCATAGCTATTCAGGCTTATGGTCTCTTTGCACGAGAACTCCTTTCCTAAAGGTCTTCCTTCAATCTTTGATGTAGATTACCCATTAAATGGCCTTCCAACCGTTGTTGGGAGCATTGTTAGAACCGATTTTTCCGCCCTCGTACAACCTATCAGTACTTGCTAGCTTGTGAGCCTAGCAATCCCACACCCTCTCAGATTGGCTTGGGTAGAACATTCCGACAAGATAACAATAATTTCAATGGCATGAATGGTTTGGGCACTTCCTCAGTGCTATTGTACGTATACCGTCTCCATTGAAAGCAAAGGGGGGCAGTCCCTTAGTAAGTGTGAGCCAGCCATCTGGGTATCTGGGTTAGTCCAACTCTGTAAGTCCCAAACCAATTGAAAGAATCTGATGTTATATCATGGGTGACGGCTTCCGGGAAATTCGTTTCATATTTGCCCCTGAGCGAATAGTAAGTTTGCATTTGCAAAAACCTTGACAACCCGGTATTGAAGAAAGAAATTCAAAAAAAATCTCTTCAAAGGCAACCTTAGGTATCGCAAAGTTGAGATGAGCCGGCTTTGTAGATGACACTGTTTTATAGATGACAGAGCCGATTATTTTATCTTCTTGTCGAACTGGAACGAAATGGATTGATGCCGAGCAAAAACTCCCCAATTACGCTTCTTGAGAAGTTTTCAAACTTTAATCGGATGACGTCCAAGCAAGGGTACAATCAGTGGCTTCATCTCTGCACCTTCACGATCAAAGAAGGGGCAGGGGAGGTGCAGTGCCATGCGACGCACTGTCATACCCTTTGTCCGATGATGGACCCCACATCGAACGATTGGTGAAACGATCCTAACTGTCTTAGGAATGCTGCCGTTCTTATTAAAAGTCTCAGATGAGCTGGAAACAAACCATTTCATAAGCTGACATCGGACGAGATTGCTTTCATAGTGAGTGAAAGAACAGCGACATTAGCTCTTCTAATTGCTCGTAGATACATCGTTTCAAACACTACAGAACATTAGATCCAATAGGCCCTTCTTCATCATAAACTGAGGGGTTTCCGATGAATTCAAGGAAAGCGTGGGAGGGTAAATTCGCCCACAGGAGAAATACTGTTCCTTTTGATATGAACTCCCTCAATTCTTTTGCATTCCTTCCCAAATTTGCTATTAAGTTCAATGACTTTCCTTGCAAATTCTGTCCCGCCGCATTCTTTTCTTTTGCAGTTCTCCAAAGGTGAATAACCGGTTATGATCTCTGATGATGAGGTATCTGTAGAAATGATTTTCTCCTCAAGAAAATTTAACCACTCGTCTGCAAGTCGAGAAAAAGTTATTTCGCTGCCGATATGAGGTGACTGAGTGAAGTGTGGACGGAAATCCAGATAGCGGACTGTTTTTCATTGTCTATGAATCGTTTCCAAAAGCGTAATGGCTCATTATAACTCGAAAACCCGGCTCTTATTCGGTTTCACTATCGAACAGAGCTTATTACACAAAACTACTGCAATAACTTTTTACAAATAGCTAGTATCGAAAGCGAGTAACAATTAAAAAGAAACTGGTAAAACCAGACCTTTGCCAATTCATTATAACTGTCGTTTAGACTAAAAAATAGAGTCCCGCTTAAGTAGACCGTAAGTGCGAAACAATTCCACCGTTCCGAAGCCATTTGTAAGGATTCAGAATCGCCTTCGAATAGCTAATGCTCGTTTCCAGATTGGCCGAGTTCTCACAATTTGTTCTGTAGGCAGGATATACAGTAGCGCTCAAAAGTCTTCGGTGAAATGCTTCTTCAGTCATATTTTTCAGTCGTAACTTCTTTCCTAGTAGATCTGATCAAGCGAAATTTCAATATGTGTAGCATTGGTGTATTGGGAATATTTACCACTATTAACCTGCAATCTGATCATGTTCCAGATATTCCAAAGCGCATGAACTCAAAATCGGCTGAAAATACAGATGATGGCCCTTCTAGAATCCCTTTTCTTTTTGTCATATCTAAAGTGTACGAGCGGCAGTGCCGAACACAATAGATGAGAAAAACGCACATAAGGTGCGAATAAGTGCAGACGTCAACAACTTTACTCAAAGCAAAATCTGCTACCGCAACAAACACCTTGCCCTATTTGTGGATATTGCAGCTTCGCAGTCAAGTAGTGTTGGGTAAGGTGAAATATGCTCTAGTTAAACGTATCCAAATTTCGAGCGATTTGGTGGTCTAACAAAAAAATTATGAACAAAAAAGCGTCAAAGCATTTCACTGAAGACTTTTGAGCGCTACTGTATACCTTTAAAGGTACAGTTCACGATAGCAATGGTTTTTGAAACCCCCATACAGTAAGAGGCTTCCTCTTATACCATACTTGCCGTTATAAGCTTGAAGAATGTCATGGATAGGGCACAATGAAGGGCCAAAGATAGTATTGTGTGAATGTCCCACCTACTGTGGACGAGTTTCAACAGCTTTGTAGAGGCTGCACTATTTCAAGAAACCCAGATTTAGGGAGTTCAAGCAATTCTTCATAACCCAGGCGACAGTTAAAGGCAGTTTTGGACAAGTTCGGGTTAACGTAGTCATCTCTTTGAGCAATGGGAGCAAGTTAAATTTCGTCCAGACACCCCTTACATGCCATTTCCATCACGGTGATCTCGTACAACCTACACTTCTACTACTTTTGAAGAGCCTTGAAATAAGAGGTCGCTACCGATGTACTCCTCTATATCAATACTTCCGTTTTTCAACCGAAAAAGGGCTTTACTATTTCATGGCTGCAGAGTTCATGGCGCGAACCTACAAGAGACTAACGTCGTTAATCGCATTACTCTTCACCCTCTTGTCCTACTTATTGCCATTTTAGTTTTACCTTGAAAAGGATGCAAACGATATTTCTCAATATTTCAGCGAAACAAGCGTAAATAGGGGTGGAGAACAGGTGTTTTTCATTGATGAACGCCTAAATAATTCGTTCTGAGAGATCCGTGAACATTGTTTGGGTGCGGCTTCTGGAAAGTTCAAAAACTTCGACATTTAATTGTTCAATACCTTCTCGTGAGCATTCGATTTTCCAGTTTTCGGTCTAGTTTTTCCCAAAAGTACCGGATCGATCATTAAATAAGGTGACCAATTATTCGATTGAATGTCGAGAGTCGTTAGGAGTTCTTGAGCTGTTTATTGGGTGGCTGGCTAAGAAGAACTGTTTCAATATCCGAAGGATAGTAAAAGCTAAATACCAGAGTGATTCTTCGGTGTTAATCAATCCCGTCTGAAGGATGCGCCCTGCACTCGACTTCCATTCAGAGCCGTAGTGGTGGATTGGATGCGTATGAGGCCCATCCAATGACTTGCGGTGGAGAGCCGATGCACAAGCCAGTGCTTTTATCCTCCTAGACGAGCCTGGCATCAATTAATCGTCCCCAGAGGGATGAAAGGCCTGATTGGCCTAGGCGAGTATTGATCCGGGATTCGAACCCGTAACCATGAGTGTGTGATTGTGACTTAGGTGATCGGGCTGACCGGGCAGGTTTCAGTCAGAGGGTGATTCCCGGATGATGCTTGGAGTGGTGCGCCATTTGCCACGAAACTTGCTTCCAACTAGAATTTCGCTGCCACCGATGCGGCAACGGAGACGCTTGTTATTACCACCCCCGTTACTTATCAAATTTCCAAATAAGGACTTCCTATCGAATGTAAGCATGGCCATCTATAAGTCTCAACTGATGCCTCCTCCGATGTTGGCCCTCCTAAAGTATCACCATATCCAATTACTCAATCGCAATCATCTTTGTCCTCTCGACGAATCAAGAATAGCAAGTGGGAGTGTTCCCTTTCACAGGATGCACCTAAGGAGTATGCTGAAATCGAAGTTACATTCTGTATTGGGAGGGCATCCGTCATCACCTCAGAACTCACAGGAACCTTGTAGGTTTGGGCCTGCTTACGGGCCCTCACTCATGAAGAGCCTCTCAACGGAAATGGAATGCTCATCTCTTTTTTTCAGATGGACCCATTCTCATCAATGTTCATGGCCTCCATTAATAAAAGGCACTTTCATTGTTCGCAATTCCGGAGCGGAAAAAGCCTTGCGTGCGGATCTTCTACTTAACTTGCGTGATCTTCAAACTTTGCGAACAGTAAGCCTTCGAAAGCGATTTGGAAAGAGTTCGATACTTCGCGATTCATTTCATTCGACCCGTTCAGCGATTTTCAGAAAAAGAAACCGAGAGAAGCGCTTCTCCTTCTATTAGCCGCCAGAACAGGTACTGCCCTCATCAATTTTGTCTAGTTCCGATCACCGTCAAACGATTTCTCGCCTTTGAAGGCCATCATATTCTATAATTCAAGACCTGCTACGAGTTTAACGATGCGTAAGATGCCGTCTAAAAACCACTGCAGCAAGCAACAGGTTCAGTCTAAATGATTGTTATTCACATAGTCATAATCTCACAAAAAGACGGACTCATGGCAATTTCTCATCCGCCTGATCACTTGAGGTCAGATATTTCTATGAAGGGGATACATATTTCCAAGGTTATGCCGCTGTATGCTCCCGTTCAGTTCTTCTCCTTCAAAAATCGTCATCTTTTACATCCTATAGTAGTTAATTGTAGTACACACCGTGTCCGGTATCTTCTCCCCGAAGGGCGCGTCGCGCTCGCTGCTTTAGATCACGCGCTATAAGGGAAAAGATTTGATTTTTCAGTGGAAGGTCACGGCAGGGCAGTCGCCGCGGGACCACCGCCGCTGGCTGTGGGAATCCGGGTAGAAGTTCCGTCAGCCGTATACACCTATATTTTTTACCTAACAGTAATCAGCTCGCCCCATAATCGCACCTTGGCATATGTTGTCGTTGTTGGCATTAAGGGGAAAATCAAAAGAAAGTGGTAGTATGGGTGCGCTCCTTTACGCCCGTCCGTCGAAGCTAGATCACGCCGCACCCGTCGAACGCGGCGTGTCAGCCCACGGTCTCTGACAGTTGTCGCACTTATCAGCGGAGCCTACGAATTGCGCAGAAGTAAGTTCAAAGTGAAGATAACACGGACTAGTGCTCTTACTCCTTTCCAATCCATTTCTCGACTTTCAGCTTTATCACCAACAAAGGCTGCATTCAATACCTGGGGCTTGACGATCCAATTCCCTCAATTAGTAAGCTGAGGCGTCTCGGCTAGCGAGCTCTAGTTCCATTTGCCCTATTTCCTGGTGCCCAAACGGGAGGGGGAGGGGAAAAACAATTGAAGAGGACGGCATGACGGCACAAGGACAACTTTCCAAAGCTGCCTATTCCTAATGTGACTTAAGGAACCGAACAAGAAAATCGACCCTTACTTTTAAGCTTTTAAAGTTGAAAAGTGGAGGAACTACTTGCGATAGCTCAAAACGGAAAATTCGTAATTTGACTCACAGTTGCTGAGAAACGTTCGCTAAAGCACGAAAATCACTTTCTAACAAAAGGGTAACAGGACATTGAGTGGGCTGGCACTCACCCGCAAGGCCTGCGCATTTTTTTCGCTCTTCTATTGAGGCCTCGAGGGTGGATGCAGTCTGGGCTCACCGGCAGAGTTCAGTGTGTGGAGTGTGGACGCAGCTGTTTGGCCTCCTCCATTGCGGCTAGTTAAGATCAGTACCGTATCTGTTACTGTTCGTATTGTTAGTGAACAAAACTGAGTGAGATGGGACAGACAGCAAGAAATGGTCTCAGGAAAAACAGAGTGCCAGTTCTCTTCATCTCTCTGTCGATGAATTTCACCGAGCACATGAGCAGTGCGGTGTACGGTGCTGTGACTTGTACTATAGTCGGTGGGCACTGGCCGAGGCAGGTTCAGCGAAAGCGCTATTGTGCCAGTTGCTCGTTGCTTGAGTCACCTCGTTGAGCTCATTGTCAGCTTAGAGTAATGATAACATGGACTAGCAAAATCATTCGTTGCACCGACACGGGATCGATTCCTGCCTCAAAATTGGAATAGTATCATTTGCTTTTGAATAGCGTTCTAACCCTTTTGTTATCCAGCTTCAAGTCAGGTATTGAAACGTACAGGTGAGAGCCGATTGGGCACTTTATCAAATTATCAATGTCATCCATTAGTAATCGTTTTATAATAAACTCAACCAACAAAGAGAAAGCAACAAGAAATAGAAGAGGAATCGGAGTAGTTGGGTCGACGGATAAACAAACATGAATATTTATAGTATTTGCTGAATTTGCTATAGTCTTTTATACTTTAGGAAACTGCTCACAGGTGAGATCTCAGTAAACCTAAACAGAACAGAACGTGATGGAAAATATATGTGGCCTCCTAAAAAACTCAAGCCGAAATTAAAGATTAACAAGGTAAGTGAATGGGGTCATGAGGTGCCATCGTGGTCATCGCGCGAGTGAAACTCTGCGGCGATTATGTCTTTTGACCTATATATGTTCACTTGAAGGCGTATCGAAGAAGAAGAATGCCGTAAGGATTCAGGCGCAGTATAAAGCACATAAAAAGGCAGTAAAATGAAGAAAGGAGCGTCGTTCGGGACCAAACGTTTACCGTATGTAAATTCAACACCCATAGAAAGGTAAAGAAGGCAGTTCAGGGCTGGCTGGCCTATCCATGCCGGTACTTTTGTTGTCTTTAATGAAGAAGGTCTAGAGTTTACTCGGGCAGGTTCAAAAACTAGTAGAATTCTATATCAGGGAGGGGTAGTCTTTTTATCTTGGAACTCTGAATTCAGACCCAGACAAATCAATAGAGTTTTGAATGCTGTTCACGAAAATGGAAATTTAAACTGCAAAATGGTTCTCTTCAAAAAGATATGGGAGCCCGAATATTGCTCGACAGTAGTATCAATTGGAAATGCAAACTCGTCGCTTCCATATCAAACGCCCAGGTGACCTAGTGGTAGTGGTCTCACTTCGTGGGCGTAAAATGAGGGGTCCTTCTCCGCCATTGTCCGCACATTTGCAAAGTGTTTTTTCATTTTATCAAAGGCTCTCTGAACGTTTTCCGACATTTCTTTAGACAATTGATACTACTGTCGAGCAAAATTCGGGCCCCCATAACTTTTTAAGGAGAATCATTTTGCAGTTTTAATTTCCATTTTCGTAAACAGCATTCAAAACTCTATCGATTTATCTGGGTCTGAATTCAAAGTTCCAAGATAAGTAGACTACCCCTC
Source organism: Haemonchus contortus (assembly GCA_000469685.2). NCBI lineage: Eukaryota > Metazoa > Nematoda > Chromadorea > Rhabditida > Trichostrongylidae > Haemonchus > Haemonchus contortus. The sequence continues at coordinate 40,719,644 of LS997565.1, forward strand.
CCTGGTATAGAATTGATCCAAGAAACAAAAAGTTGCCATGAATGGCCTAGCTAGTCGAAAATCTTCATATCGACTCGACTCCATTGCCAAGATTAATTGTCATCGGCTCGGTCAAGTCTCGGAGATCCTTGTGTATAGAGCGTTCAACCAGTTTCTGCTCCCTTAATCTTTATAGAAATAATAAATTGAACCGAAAAAACCTGAAACGACCGCAAAAATCGGAACAATCATGAAAAGACCCATATTCTTCTGATACCTTTGCATAATCTTCAGCTCATTATCCATTCGTGTATCACATATATAGACAAATACTCGCCAAACAATCAGAGCAGTATAGATTTCAAAATAAAGTACGGCTAACTAAAAAAGAGGGGCTTGAAAAATTTTGAAAAAGTGGAGGGAGTAGAAGGACACCACTAGCAGAAGCTATTGGTGAACCCTTCAGAAAAACGTCAGGATCGGAGGGTTGAACACCGGTGAAACATACCACTGAGAGATTCTGCAGCAAAGAGTTCATACTCAATGTGTCCTTCGTATTCGCCGTATCCAAAAGACTGATAAACAATTGTAGTATTAGATAGATGGCAAACAATACGGCTACCCAAAGATATGGTAGGATCAAGTTATTTCTGTAAATATTTATGTAATATTTCTGTAAAATAATTGAATTGGAGACACTGCTCGCTCTCATTTTCACGCGAAAAACCATGAAAAAATTCCGAAAATATAAAATTCTCACAAAAGCTAATACTTTGCCAGTATAGATTTTGTTAAATGGATGTCATTTACTCTTCTATTTGTTCACCTGTTTGGTTGTTTAATTGTTTACTTATGATGTTACTAGCCTTCATACCTCTTATAGTACATTCCAGCTATCAGAACTATATTGCTAGCTGTTGCCATGCAGAAGCTGAACACGGCATCTGAATTCGTAATTCTTAACAAGCAATTAATTTTGATAGAAAATGATCTCAGCAAACTTTCAGACTACCATTATTATTGATCATTATGTTTATATTTACTGTTGTTGATATTATTATCAATTATTATTGACTCCTAGTTTCATCCGATGCTGAGCTGAAGAAGGAGTCTCTGCGCATGGCCCAGAGCATTGCCTCGTTTAACGGATATCCGTGCTCGGGGTCAACACGACGGAGGTATTTCTCTACACCGACAGTCCGGGAAAGAACGCAGTCTGACAAGGCGACCTTTTGTTTGCCTTTCATTTCCGAGGAAGTAGATCTATCCAATCAATTGTTCGTCGGTGTGGTCTTCAAGACGATATAGGGATAGTCGAAAACCTCCAAACACCCTTCGGAAGCTGCTTGTTCGTCGTCAACTCTACGATACTGTATGCGACACTCCTAACTGTGTGGTATGCCCCCATTGGCAAAGTGGGTGATTGCAAGAAGGTGGGAGTGGTCTACTCCATATGTTGCCAAAGCTGTGGTTGCGAGTATGTAGAAAAAACAGGTCGCCCTTTGTGCGTTCGGGTTAAAGAACATCTAAGCGGATGGCTGGATCAAGGATGCATACCCCACTACGAGCCCATCGGGTTCTATTCCACGTAGGTTTATCCATTGACGTCTCCGTGTCCATATTGGCGCTTGAACCCGAGATCGCGGCGCAAAAGACCCTGGAAGTGTTTGGATTACCGCTAAAGAACTCCTCATGAACAGGAAGAAAGAGTGTGTAGCCATAACCCGCGAACTCGCACCCTTCCTTGACCTGTGTAACCTTTGATCTACGATGAGGTCAGTGGAAGGTGTTACTGGTGATTTTAAAACAACAGTTATTGCGAGGGTGGTCGTCCTACTGTCTTAGAGGCGGTCTCCAAGGTGAGCAATGCATGCCTCTTTCGATCAATATCTTTGGGGGTTTGCTGGTCTTTTGAAGTTTTGTTGGAGTTTTGTAGAGGCTTTCGGGCGAGCGTGTCACACCTATGCTTTGCACTATTTCAGGCCCTGACGAAAGCGAAGCAGCCGAAACATTGGCCTAATAAATTGTTCAATCTTGAAAGGCTTAAAGAGGATCATCTTTACTACATATCATGCCAAGTTTGGAAGTAGGTCGATCATAGACTATTATCGATTCGCCACTATTCATGTGTTTTAAGAAGATCTGAGGATTCAGTTTCGTTGAATAAATATTCCTCTCACTGTGGTTCAGTTATATGTAGTTCATATGACTAAATAGATACTTAGTGATTTTACGGAAGCCCATCCAAATAGAATTACTTTTTTTTTAGAAAAAATGGAAACTCACATAATCGTACTATACTATCAGAAGGAGTAACAAAAGTGTAGACCAAAACCATTGAAAAGAACATCGTTCTAATAATGACCAGAGCCACAGCAAAGTTCTTCACGTGGAATGCTCCAAAAAAAGCTCGATAGCGGTAGTGATTCTCCTGGAATTACAGGTGACAGGTAATTTGAGCGAACCAGTACTTGCACTTTCAATGACACAAAGTATAGGTATGGTATGGGTATGGGTACATTCACCCAAAACTGGATGAACGCGGCAAACCGCGCGACGAAATTCGTGGTGATTAAAACGGCTTTAGCGCCTATCATTGGGACGCGGGTTTCAAGTAGGTTGGATAAGTAGGGCCAGCTGATGCTATCCCACTTCAAAATTGTGCCCCAATGATAGGCAGCGGAGCCGTTTTCATCACCACGAACTTCGCCGCGCGGTAAGCCGCGTCCACACAGTTTCGGGTGAATGTTCCGTCCCCCGTATGGTAATGGCCGGAAGGAAAGGGTTTGACTAAGATCGACGCTCGGCGGAATTTTCGCCTTTGAATTTCAGGGAGTGGGGACTGCTAAGGAATTCTCTGTATAAAAAATGGGATACTCTCTTTCGCACTTGAATAAGCCTGCTAGCTAGTGTCCCAAAGGGAGCATTTCCCTTCGCATTCGGTGTCACACCCTTATGGGAGGTTACCCAAGGCGTTCAGGGGCCTCTCATCTTAATTGGTATCGATTTACCCGACTGAAATCTACTGCACGGGACGACCTTTTCGAATAATGGACTATCCAGAAAAAACTCCCGAAGATGGTTCAAGGTCTGTAGCGTCATTTGATTGGAAGTTCTGTCATTCAACAACGACGACTTTTCTGTTTTTATAAAATCAATAGTGATCAATACTTACCTGAAACCGGCTTGGATCGTAGGTTTTGTCAGGAAATATGCAACAGAGTAGATAATTTCGTACATAGTTTTTGAAAAACCTGGCGTACACCGTCATTCATCAGCCACATTACGTATGCTGCTGATTGATTCGAAACTTGTTTATGGGTGTTGCCTTGAACTGCTTACGCGAGTGAATGTCTCGCCTCCTAAGTGGCACATACCAACACAATGTGACAGTTTGTTTTTAAATGGAGGCTATTAGGTGATAGAAAACATCTATATAAACGTCAGAGAAGGGGGAACATCCTATCAACCCGTCCCATATACAGGTTTTGATCAGCAAAACACAAATCAAAAAAGTTGTCCTAGTGAAGAGCTGAGTCATCCATTGCAGAAATTCTATACTCGATAGAAGGATAAAATCCTTTGGCATAGGTCAATCCAGCAAATCGATGCGCCCTGCATCGGAATTTTATTCAGAATCGTAATGGCGGTCCGAATGCATGTGTGGTCTATACAGTGACTTGTGCTGGCTAGTCGATGTACCACTCAGTGCCATTATTCTCCCAGACGAGCTTTTTTACTGCTCGTTTTTGAGCTTGAGGCAGGGGTGGTGTAGTGGCAAGTGGCACCATCACGCACGCATGCTCATGATCCGAATCTCGGCTCGATATCCGTCAAAGCCATACGAGCCTTTCATCCCTCCGGGATCATTCAATTTTCTCCAGACTCCTGAAGCACTGACTTGTACATATTGGGTTGTAACATAAGTTCGTGGAGTTTTTTCACAAAGATTTATTTGAACCAAAAAACAATATTTATAGTAATAAGTTAACCAATGATGTATCCTCCGTTACTGTCCACACCTCCTCCCATCTCTCGACCAATTTGTTGATGGCGATTCGCCCAAAATCGGCCGTTGTGGAGTCGAAGAATTTGTTGAGCCAGTTTTTAAGATCCCCTTCGCCATCGAAGGTAACACCCCTCATTTGGTTCAACATAGAGCGGAAAAGGTGATAGTCGGCAGGTGCAAGACCAAGAGGGTGGGGTGGATGCTGAGGAACTTCCCATTCAAGCTCTCGGAGTGCTGTTTTGTCGACTTTAGCAATATGAGGCTTGGTGTTGTCGTGAAGCAAGATGACTTGACCTCGTCTATAAGGTCTTTTCAGCCGAATGGCCTCATTTACACTGTTCAGCTGGGCAATGTAGACTGCCTTGTTGACAGTGGCATTTCGTTCGAGCAGTTTCCCAGTGCACCATGCCTACCCAGTCCCACCAAACGCAGATCATGGCCTTTTTTCGGGTGAAGATCTTGCTCGACTCTCGGCTTTGGCGCCTTTCCTAGGGCTACCCACACCTTTCAGTGGACACACCTAAGACACCTTACGCGTACACACTGCATATGTCCCGAGCGGTTTCGGCTGCTTTTTTGACCTCGACGAAAAGCAAAGAAAAGCAGATGTCGGAAATGCTAATTTTTTCTTCTTAGATATTCTATTTCTAGGCCCGAAAAAATACGAACAATTAAATTATCCTAAAAACAAATAAAACAGTTTTGTAGAGGAGAAAGAGCTCTTTCGTATGAATGTATACACTTTGCTGAAAAACAAAATAAATCGTTGTAAAATAACTCTAACGCAAAACTCTACGAACTTATGTTACAATCCAATACATACATCGGCTGGCCAACGCAAGTCACTGTATGGGCCACTATGCCACTACCAATCTGTAAGGAAGTCGAATGCGGAGCGCATCCCTCAGCGGCGACCAACGACCAAAGAGTTTTTTCGAGCCCATCAGGGCTACTGATCCATGTTAATTAGTCGAGAGCAAGAGAAAGAGGGATTGTTCGGAGATTATCCCAGTGAGGAGGACCAATGAAAAGCTTAATTCACTCTGATCTTTCACTCTGGTGTATATATCCCTTACTGGAAATTAATAGAAAAAGACGGCGTGTATCCATCGCCTGTATTTTACATATTGTGCAACCATCAAGTGGGAAAGGAAGGAAGAGAAGCAAAGGGAAAATAAGGTGAACAGAGCGTGTGAGAATGATTATTCGATTGGATTCAGGTGTGATCGCACGACGTGATGATACGTAGGAATAGCTAGGAACTATAGGTTCTCAAATGTGGAATTTACAATGTCCTCAACACCCGTATTCGTGTAATATGACCCATAAATCGCGAAATCGTGCACAGTACAGAATGGCCAGATATTGTATGCATGTTGGTTTTTAAATGAAAATGAGAAGCACAAGCGAATTTTTGCTCTACAGGAGGGGAGGCGTTGATCCGTGGGACTTTTCTTGTGAACACGGAAATAAAAGTCATTGAATGAGGAGATAATGTTAGATTTTTCTTGTAAAAAATTATTTACATATATGGTGGCTAAAGTTCGGTAAAGTAAAAAGAGCTTTATGGTAGGGCAATATTCAAAAAAACCTAAAAATTGATTTGAACGAAATTTAACTATTTGGTAAAGAAGTAGAAGTAATTGCATGAAAATTTTCCGATATTAGCTGTTCAGCGTTAGTGAACCTTTGCAAAGCGAACGGCCGATAGCTAAAGAAAAAAGGAAACGGTGAATTGTAACCTGGAAGGGCTGGAGAAGACTAATGAGCCGTGAATATTTTAGTCTTCGATATGTCACTGTTAGAAGATGGGGCAACCCGTTTCCTAGACAGACGAAGTATCCCTTATAAAGCCGGGGATTGAATGAATGTATTTGATCCAAAAAGCATTCAGTTCTACCAGTGTAAAGAGTTCAAACATTCTGTTGGACCTTTCTCGAAACGGTCAGATTGGATTGGGCTTGTTTATCTATTCACAGGAATGATTTTTTTGTTCTTTAGCTCGAGTGAGCTTCGGTTTTAACACCTAAGATGTCCCTTTTCTCCTGTTCCTGTAGAGGATGCCACACTGTAAGCCTACGCTGTGAGCTATTCTTTTGAGTGATGTTTGAGCTTGGAATCGTAAATGCGGAACTGCTTCCCGGTAGATATGTTCCTTTTTAACCTGGATCTTCTCGACGACACCCTCAATTGGAACGGGGTGCCTCGCATTGTAGGCAGCGCAGCGTACTTACCCTCTTCATTGTAAAAAAGTAATAAACAGTGGCGAAGCTCCTCCTTTTCTGAAAAGCATCACAGCAAAATCAGCTTTCCATAAAAATTGGGAGTTCGAAACTCTCTTAAGTCCTTTTGTGCCAAGGTGGTTCACCTCTACGTGTTGCTTATGAAGGCTGTTGGCAAATGACTCTTTCAGCTTCCAATTTCAAAATACATTATACATTGCATCACTCTCATATCATCTCATGAAACACTTATTTGCTGTTTAAATTCTTCTGCCATTTGAGGAAAATTTCTCAATTCTACAGGAATCGCTACTGACAGTCGCCTGTAGCGACAGCGGGTTCTATCCACTTCGGCGATGGAACCTGCGCCTCTGAATACGACGATTACGTCGGAACGTTAAGCAGTTAAGTTAAGTTTTTCAAACAAAAAACGGCAGGAGAATTTCAACATTGTAAATGACAATGCCTAGTTTGAAGCGGGAGATAAGTTGGAAACTTTTATTCGTCTTTGAATGCAAATCTATTCATATTCAGGCAATGACGCGAAAGCGATGGAAGACCACATCGGTGTGATTGCGGGATCATGTTCAAGATTCCCGAACACTCGGAAAATACGGGTGGCAGTGGCATTAACGACCATATTCATGCCAGCCCTCAAGCTCGTCAAAAGCGAATCTCTCGACAAACAACTTTTACTCTACCTTACTTTTTTTTGATATCTTACTTTACTTTGAGTAATTACATCAGCCGAGGACACTGAGATTCTGCCATGGCAATAGTGCACTGAAGAAGTTCTTCGTTTTTAGCTTGATGTATTGAATTAAATCAGCAAATCAGGTAGTACCCAAATAGCTAAGTTGGGTTTCTAATTACTAACAATTACCTCATGCCATTGTCTTCGTTCCCTAAATATGACAAGGTGATTAGAAAAAGTTCAACAATTTCCATATTTATCATAAAGGATAAAGGATAGAGTTCTTAGCGTCAATCAATCCCGTCTGAAGGATGCGCCCTCGCACTCGACTTCCATTCAGAACTGTAGTGGCGTAATGAGTGCGCATGTGGCCTATACAATGACTTGGGGTGGCCAGCCCATGTGAAAGTCAGCGCTTTTATCCTCCCAGACGAGTCTGGTACCAATTCGCCGACCCCGGAGGGATAAAGGTTCGGTTGGCCTAGGCTGGCATCGACCCGGGACTAGAACTTTAGACCGTGCGTGTGATATAGTGCGCCACTTGCCACTCACTACACCGCCTTCGCCCATATTTATCATATCCGTACTATTTGGTTAACCCTCTTATGTTGTTTTGATCCTTCCAATAAACATGTACAAATGCTCTCTTCTTATCTACGCATTCTAATGAAATATAGTGAAAAATTCCACTTATCGCTCCCCAAAAAGCCGGCCTAATGAATAAAACATTATTCTTGGGAGCAGTTGTTTTAGGCCTGTTGTTGGTAAGTAAAGCAGACATTCAATTGTATTATCTTTGCAGATTGATGCATTTCAGCAAAGTTGAGAGCCACGATAGCAGGAAAATGGATGACCACAAAAGGAAAAAGAGGTGCTAAAAATGCAATACAACACGCTAGGCTTTGTGACAGCAGCAAATATGTCGAGTGTTCAATCCGAGTGGCAACTTATATTTCAACTGTTACCTTTCCCCTTTCCACTGTCACCCATTCTACTAATTACATTCATTCTAGTACGGCGTGGTATTTTCCCAGAAGATTACCCTTTTCCACCACGGTGTGGTATTCCCCTTTTTTTTCCTTCTTACATAACCGTCGACCAGTTGGGGAGGGATCTACTACGCAACACACCCATATTTTTTGCCCCTTTCTGTAGGGATCTTACGTATACGGAATCGAGGCGAATTCAAAAACCAAACTCGTCTTTGATTCCTTCAAACCTGAAACTTCTCTGATACTGACCGTGAACCTATCACAAGTGGCTTCAGAGCGTGAGTAACTACACGGAATTTTGTTCATCTGATTAAAGGCACAGTTCACGATAATTCAATGGGCGTGAAAGTCAATGGCTTTCCCGACTCTCGATCGATGTCACGTCATCACGTCAGACGAGTGTCGAGACAATTCAGATTGCAACTATCCGTTCCAGGAACCACACACAATCAGCTGATCGCCGAGTGATGAGACGATGTTTTTCTCCCATTCTTTTTTCCTTTGTTATTCTTTTTGCTGCCGCGATTCCTTATTTTATTTCCTACTCCTAGAGGCTAAAAAAGATGAGCTACTTCAGCTGTCACTAGGGTTTACTTATACTTAATAGTAAATGAATTTTTGCTTACCATTGTCTGTTAATCGTACCAGGACCCACACGTACGCAGTGAGACATATTGTATAGCTCGTCCGGGCGCCCCACCTTCTTCATTTTCCTGATCTCATTCTCGTCTAACCCCCTTTTTAACGGTTTTTCGAAGCTTTTTTGACTTTGGAAGCACCGATTTACGCAGTTTCTTCACCTTTATCACATTATTTTCGACCTTGTCTTCCATTTTTCATCATAATCTAGATTACCCAAAATTATGGTGAACTGTGCCTTTGAATCCAGATGTAAGAACAGTGCAATTTACCTGTCTACACTACCAGTGCAGGCAACTTTTAGCTGGTCGTCTTGTCACTTTTTATTTCTTTGCCAATAGTCTCACTCGGTTGCTTAAAGCTAAATGACAACTCAAATCAATTTGTTCTGCCAGAAAATAACTCGATGCCTTATATGTTTTGATTCCTCACCCTGGAAAAATGTCTGACACTCTCAGCATTGAATGTCGAGGTACGTTTTTGTAGGGAATAGTGTGGGAAATGTTGCTTGTATCTCACGGAAGCTGTTAAGCAGTTGGAGATTGAATCCAATGTGAAACACATTCCATTCATCAAATCATCCAAAGAAAATTCTGGGAAAGCGCAATAAAACATCTGGCAAATAGGGAAATTCACACAATTCTTGCGAATTTTCGCCAGAATTATCGTTGTTATTTCTAAAATGAAGATAATCGACATTCTTGGCATATCGAAAAAGTGTATTTCATGAGAAGATGAAGCCTACTAGCACTCGCAACGTAAACACTTTTTTTAATTCTCGGAAATTGTAAAGCGGGACGCAGTGGGCTGCCAGTTGTCCTACAGATTCTACAGATGTATTCTTCCTATAATCATTTTCAATGCCGATTTTTTGGTCAGATGACAGGGCTACCCACTTTTGTCGAAAGATCTGACGGATAAAAAAGTATCAGATCGCTTTGGTCGTAGACTTCCATGAACCTAACAACGTGCAAAAGAAAAAGTGCAACAGGGTGCCGCGGACAATGCAGAGAAGACGTTTCCCGTTGTCACCAGGTCTACCTCTGCTTCATGAGGGTTCGCTTACCTCGATCTATCATATATTTCCTGAGTTCCTACTCGAAACCTCCTCAACACCCACATTTCTTCATATCTCTTCGGTACGACCACCAACAAAAAAAAATTTTTACACAGCTCTTTTGTGAATGCGAGATTGCCGTTCTGCCACCTTCTCGAGCCATTTGTTGTTTTTTTAAGAAATGATTTCAACCTCAAAAGTTGATAGAGCACTACTCTCCGACTTTCCCTACCGCTTTCAATGTTTTTTTATTTCCCTATCAAAAATCGTAGCCATTACTCTAGCGCTATAGTGCACAAAGTTTTCCCATAAATGACGGTGAAGCTATTGCCAGGAGTCCTGGAATAAGTTTTCTGCTGGGGAACTCAATTCTGCATATTAAGCGTCAGCGGGAAAATGTTATGAGAGAGTACAGCTGGATTGCATTCCAAGGATAGAGGATGAAGTCTTTGATGTCCATCAATCTTGTTTAGCCAATACAATGATCTAAGGCTCTCAGTAAATACAAGAACCACTACTTCGACTCTTCCAAACGATCCAGTAAAAATGTACCGACCCCGAAAGGGTGGATGGCTTGAATGGATCGGGAGGGTATCTATGGGTATCTCTCCAATAGGTCTTCCCCCTATTTCCATGAGCTCTCGGGTTCTCAATCGTCAAGGCTGTTTCTTGTCTATTCAATCGTATTAATGATTTAAGTACAAAACTTGGAGCGTAGCAGGGAAATGTAAACACCAAAAATGTCGGGGTGGTGGATTGTGAGGCACAACAAGAATTTCTTTTTGTATTTTTTACTACAATACTTGTTTACCTTCATTGTCACCCCTCTCTTCAACCACCACAAATGGCACTGACGTTCGTTTGTGAGACACAACTGGGAGTTATGTTTTTCGTTCTGACTCCAACAATATGTATCCTTTACTATCCGGCTTTGGCACTATTTACCCTTTACTGCCCCACCTTGTCGAGAATGGGCTGGATTTCTACCGAATTTTTTCAAAAAAGATGAAACAGGCTAGAAACTTGCCTACAGGTGTAATTTGACCCGTAGAACACGAATATTGCAACCATTTGTCATAAAGATGCCTAGCGCTTGCGCTACAGGCGCCTGCGCCAAATCGCTGGTTCACCGCTCCTGCTGAAAACTTGCCCCTAACTAGGGTCCCAGGCGTTTTCATGATGAGTGGATGCGCTATTCGTGTTCTACGGGTCAAATTACCCCTCTAGGCAAGTTTCCAGCCGGTTTCATCTTCTTTGAAAAAATTCGATAGAAATCCAGCCCTTTCTCGACAGAGTGGGGCAGTAAAGGGTAAATAGTGCCCCGGCTTTTAATTGCCTGTATTTCTAGATCGTTATTTTGTGAAATAGTTGTAAACTCCATGAGTTAAAAAATTCCGTAATTATGATCCATTTATGAGGTTTATTAAGCCCACCCAAAAAAATATAGAGCCACTTCATGATTTTTTAGTTAGTTCAAATTAATATCTAATCATAATTATCAGGCATTTTCATTACCTTAAAATTCCATAGACAAGAGCGGTTTAATTTAATTTGAAAAATGAATTGGAATGAAATTGAAATTGAATGCAGTCACCCCTCTAACTTGATGGGTGTATAAATAAAAGTCGGAGGAGAAGTTTAGAAGAAGCTCCGCCCCTCAACTCTAAACCCCGCCCACTTAATAGACAATTCATACAGAAAAGTAGCGATTTTAACGGGTCGCTATTTTACTATATGAAATCTTTATTAAGTGGGCGGGGTTTAGAGTTGAAGGGCGGAGCTTCTTCTAAACTTCTTCTCCGACTTTTATTTATCCATCCATCAAGTTAGAGGGGTGACTGCATTCAATTTCAATTTCATTCCAATTCAGTTTTCACCGGTAAATTAAACCGCTCTTATCATGGAATATTAGGGTAGTTTCAGCCTGAATAAGAATCCGACCATGTACATATGTATAACCTGCTATTGTCTCTGTTGTTTGTGTTTGTTGCTGTTTGCGGGTGTTTATTTGTGTGCGATGTGTTATGGCAGGCTTTACGATTAGACCGAAAAATCTTAACCTTGCTCCCATAGACCTATTCAAATTGGCAAGGAGCGGAGGCGGCAGGCATTACGAGGTAGGAGACTGAAGGTGATGAAATCTGGTAGCGACTGATGACCAGATGTTTATGAAGCTTATTCCTCGCTTAAGGTTTACAGTGAAACCTAGCACTTTGCTAGACAATTTGAAGTGAGAGAGTATTGAAAATGATTGTTGATATAAACTGATAACAGCTGATAAAGGCTTGTAGAAGATTTCATAAAAAGAAAGTCAGTCGATCACCCGTATTTCCTCCTAGTTGACTTCGCTGTAGTTTCTTCATACTTTAATAGAAGTTATAGGCTATACTTCCCTGAATTCATCAAGTGCTCCATCTTAACTGTGAACCTTTCACACTTTACGGTTCACGTAATTCGATCTTGTGCCGAGATAACCGCTGACAGCTGATAAGGGCTGACCAAGGGCAACAAAAGGCGACAGCAACTAAAGCTCATTCGTCACATCAACACTGGAACTATGGCATTTCATGATGGAGTAGGAGGTCAAGGTCATGATTAGGCGTAAATGATTGATGATAGTAAATGATAACAGCTGGTACGGCTGATAAGGGGTGCTATTATGCCAGATTCTCAAGGTATGTTATGCCGTTCGTTCAGAGGGTTGACCCTGTGGAATCCTATTTTGCCGTTTTGTTCAAAATGGGATGGGATCGAGGAAGATGGCAATACTTCTAAAACAGATAGAAGTACAATAAATACCATATGAAGACATTGGAATTCAGTCTATCTCTTGTGATTACCCCTCGATTACTGCTCATGAAGTGGTATACTCGATGAAGGACGACGACAGCCTTCTCCCATCAGGTTCCGAGATAGGTACCCTCAATGTGTGCTGGGCATCACTAAATATCCTGGGTCCTTTTTGATCCTTTTTATAACACCCAGTGTGGTGCCATGCACTTTTCCCTGAGATGGAATTGGTCAGAGATTGCCAAGTACAGAGCCATTACAAAAGATTCCACGATGATTCGATTACGATTACACAGCCTTCTAAGGCAGTAGTCTGCCCTTGGGGTATGTATAAGGCCTGATTCAATTCAGTAGGGCTCTGCCTTTTTTGCAGCCTTTCCACGTTTCCACGAACCCTTTTGCATATCGGAATTACCTTCGAATGCTCAAGGAAAGGTTTAATGGGGCGTAACAAGATATTCTAGATTCTGTCCAGAACGTTGAATTCATCAATCAGCTTGCTATGGCCCATCGTCACCCATTTGAAGCTCATTTGTATTTACGCCTTCCACGTTACGGTTTATTTGGTTTAAAAAATTTCAAATTTTGATTTTTTTCCCAAAAAAATTTTACAGCATTGTTCATTATACTTCCAGCGTTGTGATGGCCCTATTTCCTATGGATAGCACACAATTTATAGTCAAAAATCTTAGTTCAGAGCCCTAGCCAAATTTAAGCGATTCTGAGGCCGTTTGGACACTGGCTTTGCTTAATGGTGAGCTAGGTGAAGGCAGTTTCTCTGCAATTGCGTTTTCGGGTGGGGTAGGGGTGCTCCCACCACACACATCTTTTCCGTTTCGGGGATTATATCGCTGATCACCCTGGCGAGCCAAATTCCTCCTCGTTTTCGTTCGGGTAAATGGTGTGGGATTCTGAAAAGAGGAAGGGCTGACCCTTACCCTGGGGCTCTCCGGCAAATCGCTGTGAAGGCTGTGCACGCATTCCAGTGGCTACTGTAATTCTTCTAAAATTGGAACGCTCGGCCGCTTCCCGGAACTGGTGGTCCCCAAGGCTTTCTCAGTATTCTTATCATATTTCAGTCCGAGACGTTCTAGAAGTCATTAGTGTCGTGAGTTTGTTTATATCATGGTCCCACCTCTATCAACCGAGCGATACCGCAGAATGTAGAGCATTCGATGAAAAGTAATCCCGGCATACCGCCTACAGAATTCAGTGAATTGCCAAGTTCCGCTTTGAGCTGCATGAACTGAACTATCGAATGGGATCAGCATCAGGATGACCTTATGTTGCCATTAAAACAAATTCGATGGGACGGTGACTTTTTTCCGAGGAGAATTCTTTTTTTACTCATCGTCAACAATTAATTTGTTCCATGAGACCAGGGCAGCCATACCAATCAAATGTCCACCTCCGCTAACGCCTCCCTTCACAATCCTCCGCTAATCATTCTGTCTAAGCCCACAAGGCCAGAAGAGCAGAACAATTTACTGGACAGCTGCCGTCGAACTACTTCCTGGTTTTAGTTGCAACTTCCTTTTAATGTTCTCATCGACAATTATAACTCATAATTCTTGATTATAGGAAATTATCATGAAGGATTAATGAATCATAAAAACGTAGGTGCACGACAGCGTCTGGAACGGACAGGTACGATAGCTCATTCAGCATGAGGTTCGAAGAAACTCATATTAGGTCCCTAAAGTGATATATGTAAGTACATAATGTGGTAGCCTAAATAAGCCCTTAGTAAAGTACATGTACATATGAAGTACAAGTCATTCCGCCTGGGAAATTCTATAAACAGTTAGCATTCCAGCCTTCGGGCTAGATTAGTCCATGAATACTCAGAATTATGCGGCTCATTCAGCGAAATGAAAACCAATCACTGGGGTGGTAGAACTTCCCATAGAATAGCACTTAAGAAGCTAAGCTAGGAACTTTCAAGCGGAATCAGCTCGAACTTCAGCCCAGTTAAACCCGACTTTGAGTCCTACGCAGCAAGACAAGCTATGTTTTTTTTTCATTTCTGTTTTCTGGATGCTCTTACATTTGTCATCCATTCAGCATTATATCGAACAGGGATTTTATCCTTTAAAATGAATCTTATACCAATTAGGCGAACCATGAGAGATGGAAGAGACCTAAGCAAATAGCAGTACGAGGGAATCGATCCCTGGATCATGCTTTTGTGATAGTGCGCCATTTGTGATTATACCACCTCCGCCCTTGACAAATAAAATGTCGACCGGAATTCCTTCCGCTAAAGGTGCAAAAAAAGCTGTCACATGCTTTCGCCCTTTCAACGTTACAACTTTTCGGGGCGGATTTATCGGGCCGGGTTTGGTCAAAGATTCGTCTCGGAGGGTAAAAACAGTAACTTGTACATCGACTGTACATCAGAACTCATTGTATAAGCCATATACGTGGCTATTCCAGGTCGCTACGATTTTGAGTGCATGTCGAATGCGGGGCGCATCCCAAGTCACCATCCCAGAAATCACCTACGACAAAGGCTATTTTATCACAATATTTTTTTTTATAAAATGCACTCAGGCAAAAGTTTCTAGCTTATCTCGTTGAAAGCGTCGAAGCGCGCAGTAGGCCATTTTTTTCTTCATATTTTTTTTAGCGTGGTGGTTTAGAATGCCACGAAATGGGAAGTCGGCCGGAAAAATTATTCAAGCCTCATTGGTGGGAAACTTCAACACAAGAATCTTGGAAGTTTTTTTGAATGGTTGAAGGGTGTACTAGAATTGTATGAAGTATTATAAATACCGTGAGCAAGCCTTCGAAAGGAGTACTTTTCCTCGTGACAGCGTTAATGATGCTGATGAATATTGAAAGGATCGCTTTTCAGTGACTTTTCGAGTTAACTTTCGATCAGATTCCTTCTGAATACGAACATTATCGCATGCAAGCCACATATACGTCTTTTTTGATGAATTAATCATTCAAATGTATAATTATTTATTCAAGTGGCTCTAGGATTGCCCTTTCCTAACCGAAAAAGGGTAGGAGAGGAGCTGAAGGTTTCGCAGTGCTGTTCGTTTAGCAGTGTTTGGCAGTTTGACAGTTTCTTCTATAATCTGCTTGTTACCTTTGAATATGACAGTGGTGGTGGTGTAGTGGTAAGCGGCGCACTATATCACACGCACGGTCAGTGGTTCGAATCCCGGATCGATGCCCATGCCCATGCCTTCCATCCCTCCAGGGTCGGTCAATTGTTACCAGACTTGTCTGGGAGGATCGAAGCACTGACTTGTACATCGGCTGGCCACCGCAAATCATTGTGTAGGCCACACACGCACTCATTACGCCACTACGATCCTGAATGGAGGTCGAGTGCGAGGCGCATCCTTCAGTGGGCTTGATTGATGCCAAAAACTTTATTCTTTATACTTTCTATCTTCCCAATGTCCTACGAGGTTTTGCCGGAGTGGAACCCTTTTTTCTTTTTTTTCTCCCAAATTATTCTCTGCAAGCCGATCGCGTTCCCTACTCTGCGCCCAGTTTCTGCACTTATTTTAACTACCCTACCGAGGGGTTGAAAGATGCGGAGACGAGGAGGCAAGGTAAAGGATAGGAAGTTGGGTTCTAACGGCAACCAAAGCTTCCTACACAAAGGTCAGGAGAAGAATGGGGTTAGGCACTGTTAATCGATTAGATCTGAGCTTTTGAAAATGTCATTCCTTCTACCGAAGTTTGGAGGAGATTCCTTTGGGAACATAAATAGCGGAATTCTCTTTTGAAAGTACTTCCGTCCTTCCAAAACTACATTCTGACCGAATGTCGATGTCATTTATTTTATTGCAGCTAATTAGTTTTGTTTCCATGTTGCACTCGATTTCCGTTTTCGTAGAAGAAAGGCAAGGCCACTTCTTTGCTTTCCTTTTTTCCTTTCTAGTGGAAAAAAACCCAGGAAATGCTTTTCCGCAGCTGTTCTATACGCTTTTTTATACTTCACGGTCAGCTGTGTAGTTTAGAGCCCCTTCCCGAGTGGGGTTGCATTCCATCGTCTCAGCAAGAGGGTAATATTCGATGGGAACAATTCAGATTTAGATTTTTTAGAAAAATTTTGACACAAATACCCTTTTTCTCAGGAACGTGGTTTCTAATTATCTTCACATGACTGTAGCAGATAAACATGCCAACGTTCAATATTCTCAGTGAAGTTGTAACTAAAAAAAACTGAGCTGACCCCAAAAGAAATCGAAAAACGCAGTAGTAATCGATAGTGCTAGCCAGGTGCATGGCTCACTCCAGAAAATCAATATTATCATTCTCCCCAATTCTTCCTCAACCTCCTGTTCAGAGCACCTTATTTTATTCAAAAGTATTTTCGGGAACTTTGTTAATCATCATATGGAAATAACAAATAAATAACGGTTTCAGCAGCTTTTTCGGGTTGAGTCATGCATCCGATTCCTGTTCGGAATCTTTAAACACCGTTCTAGAAAATGGCTTGAGGCGTAGATCTTGCAGGATTTAAATATGAAGGGAAATTTGCAGAGAGTCTTTTTCATTCCTCGGCATTTACTACTTTCCTAAGATGCTTAATAATTTCCGATTGTCTCCCATACTACAGTATCCATTTCCTCAAAAGAACGATCAAAATCTAATTAGACTTCAAGTATAACCACTTCAAAGAATCCGACATTTCTCATTGTCCCATAAAAACTTCTAATTGTCAGTAATCACTTAATTCATACTTGGAAAATTACCATTTGAAGGGTCATCTTTTGCGGAAATTCACACGTCCAGACGTTTGTTTAAAGACCGCCCCTGTCTGCTGTATTTATTTCTAGCCTTCCAGTCTGCTGTATACGCTTCCTTTTTTCTTTCTGCAGTTGCCACTCATTTCCTGCGGAAAAGGAGTGGCATTTCCGTTAGCACCAGCTCAAAGAGGTCTAAGGCTGGGTTCCGTATATCAAAGGCACTTGACACCGTTTCGCTAAGGACTTTTCGTGCTATTCATTTCCTTTCGCGAGAATGATCTAGCAAGATGATGCTCTTTTTACTCACATCGAGCCCATTTCCGGGCACTCCCTGAGCCCACCCCATTCCCGCACTTGATGCCCTCTCCTACGCTCTTCTATGATTGGCAACTCGACACAGCGACAGCTTCTAGGGCTTGGTGATGACCATAGTTGGATGGGATTGTTTTTGGGTTTTCCACTGGCTCAGAATGGTCAAGGTTGCTAGAAGCCCAGTGCAACCAAGCATTCCCTAGGAAGATGCTCCAGAGGCCAAAACGAGTGCATGGCGCATACGAAAAAGAGCTTCACAAGATTGACCCACACTTCGCTTTCATGGGATGAAGTTGTAGCTAAACAACTTCCTTGACTAAGATTTTCCTAGAACTTTCTCTTTCTTTTTCCCAGAACCTTTCCTTCCTTTTCTAGAAATTCCTTCCTAGAACTTCATGCCGCTCCCGCATTAACTCAACGAGCAACAAATAATATTCATCCAATCCAATGCCCACACCATGCTCTTACCTGACCGTATAATTGCTCAGCTTATCGAAGTTCAAACTTCCATAGGGAAACGGGGTTTCTGGGTAACCAGAAATTGGGGTCCCAGACACCCGACAAATTCTACCGTACCCCAAAACGTCACCCCACTTGTTGCAGCCTTGGAATTTCCTCCCTCTTCCAGATTATGGGATGTCCGCTCAGGCCAAAATGAGGGTGTACTATGGAAAACATTGTTTAATCACCTATTCCTGCTCCCCTGGCTCATCCATACGACAGAGGCCGAGTGATGGAAAGCTGGAGTGATAGGGTCAAGAAAGAGTGACGCCATCTAAAATCGACCCGATAATTTGTAGAATAGGATTTGTTATCTTCGTGCACTTTGGGAAATCGCGGCCACATTGATTTTCCTCAATTTTTCTCCCATCCCAGAGCTATTTGAGCATTGTTAACATTCGTCATATCAATCATATATTTACAATGTAAATCTTTAGTACATCACATGACTTTCGCTCTATTTATTTGGTTCTGGGCGTGGTCGCAACCTCTCTAGAGACGAGATGTCATGTCAATCAATTTTGACTTTTCCATTTTACAGAGCAGTAAGTTCAGTTCAATTTTAAGACGTCCACAAATCTTAGCACAATCTTTCCCTATTAGCGATGACTGCCTCAACGGTAGGAAACTCGTCCTACGCAAATTCCCTTAAGTTCAATTTTAATAATACTTCTATAAATCGAAATTTCTTAAACTTAATTTAGCTTCATCCAAAAAAGCAATCTACTTTCCGTTCGCCAAACGAAAAGTGGGAAACTAGGGCCTCGTCTAGTCTCAGCATTCCCAGGATTCTGTTAAAGAAAAGTCCCGACATCCCTGGAAAATTCACGTTCCGCTCAGATGCCATAAGAAAATGCAGATTTTTTTCTATCGTCTGCTGAATATCCAAGCCTAGGTAAATAAGAGAATCCTGGATCTCTCCGGAATCGGCCTGATTTCTCCGTAAGTCTGAGTCTAGATCAACTTTGGTTTACTCGCCCAATTTCGAACTTCCATAGGTAGGGAAGTAAAACACCCAGCAACTTAATTGTCGGGTACATCCTTAAGTGGCATGAGCCCTTAGTGAATCCCCATACGGGGTTGATCTTTATGGAAGTCTACGAATGCACTATACCAATAGAAGTCATTTATTGTAATGTCAGATGGGATGACTCGAAGACCTTTAAATCAGATCCAAGGGCAGATAGAGCTCACTCAAAAGTTTGTGATTATTTCGTATTCCGTTATTCTTTGTACTTTTATTGGGTTACGGGTTATTGGGTATTGGGTGTTCACATCGGATAACCTCCAAAAGAGCTAGGACATCCTCAGAAGTCCTGGCTTTTGTGACCTAGTTCCAATCAGTTCAACTTAGGTTGTGATCAATAAAGTTCGGACGAGTTTTCGTTGTCTGCAGTTACCCAATTGTGTTGGGTTGTAATCTAGATAAGTTGACTGCGTTTATATTGTACGTGGCCCCTATTTTGGGAATGATATCACCCTCTACATGACCTATGAACACGCCCTTTTTAGCGAAAGTTGACGTCGAGACCGGTTCTCCTTATCTGGGCCTCTTATCCACCCAGTACTGCCCGAAGTGACCTCTCAAGAGTCGTGGCACCTCAGTCTGAGCAACTAGAAATCTTCGAAACCACTCCATCGCCAACTCCGCCTTTGAGTGAGCTAACCAGATCTGCTCAGGAGCCGTCCAATGACGAACAACACGAAAAATTTACCCAAATACGATTTGTAAACATTTTATTAGTCACTGGAGCCCGTTTGCAAACAATTTGTCTTTTCAATGAACGATCAGCGGTAAGCGGGCTTTAAGAGTCTAACGAGCAGCCTTTTTAATCCGATTTATAGTCTTAACCCTGTTCGATTTGGTCCATGTTTATCTCGATGATTTTCCGAGTTTCCATTGGCAAAAATAGGAGAGATCTCAGATTCTGGGACTTTCTTGCACAGCTCCATTCGAGGTACGCGCTTTTTCAGAAACTTTTCTCGAAATTCATTCATATTCACTCCTTATAATTGAATATGCCACGTTTCAGTCATGGCTGGACACGCACCACTTCCTTCCCTAGCAGTTCTCTCAGGTAGTAAAATATGTAGGGGTTCAAGGCACTCAACCTATCTCCCAAGCTCATCGCCTGCTCAAAGTCCTGCTCTCCTGGTGGTAAGAAAAGATGAAAGACAGTTAATTGACTAAACCCAAAGGAACCTGCATGAAGTGTGTTCGCTCTCGAGAAATCGGTCCTCCAAAATGTTGCCACTGACTTGCTTACTGACGTTTTTACAAGACTTTTTCTCTTCTAGGAACTATCAGCTCTGTTTCCTCTTTCTATAAAACATATCAGTCCAACCAAGTATAGTCTAAGCAATCATTCTGAGGATACGCCATGTTTTTGACATCCATTAAGAATGATGTTGCCATATGTGTCCGTAATGATGCTTTCGTGAAGTCATTTCATGCATGAATGAAGTTATTACAGTCATTACTTTCTTAAACTAATCTTGATGGACGGAATTCTCAGATGGTTGGTACGATGGGATCATTTCCTGCGTAGACCATGTAGAGACAGCACTCTACCTCAAATTCTGTTTAAACTTCAAAGACTTTCTTGGTACTGACTGGTAAGTGCCGACTATAGGGCTCGTCCTGAGATTGTCCATAGAATCTTCAATACTCCTATTTCAGGTCAGACATGATTATGAGTAGGAGCTGTTCTGACAATAAAGAAAAGCCGTCATTTATCGTGTTTTTCAACTTTTCTATCTGACGCTATTTCCGAAATCCATGATTATTCTCACGATTCACCGTTTTTTTCTTGTCTGGCGCTGTTGCTAAGCTTGCCCTTTACAAATCACGTCTCTCACATCCTAGTTGGAGCAAACTTGCAGGAAAAGTGTGCTAACCCTTCATTGAATCCGAAGCTCCGAAGTAGTTGCCAGCGTAGGTAGTGCACGGCGCGATTTATCACAGATTTATTAGACTGTACCTCCTCGACATTATGTCACCCCTTTCTCTGGTGTTGGGTCAGTCGGGTTAGTTAAGTGCATGGCGTATTCTGGGAAACAGATCTCTCCAACCCGGTTTGCTTTTACCTTTCGTTGATTGTTACTCGTGATTTCCACTGATTTGCTTCCGAAGTTTGCTTGAATCTTGATTTTTCTCCAAAAAATCTTTTCGCCAAGTTTAAAAGGAACCTCCACCGAGCAACAGCTCATTGGCGATGAACTACATCCTCCCACATGGGCGATTAGTTGTGTTGAGGGAGGGAGATGACTAATGTACCCACAAAAAACCTGAACTGGCAAACATAATGGCAAAGGGCATCAGTCAGGGATTAAATCTAATCATACTGTTTTCCAGTTACTTATCATTCTCATTAGTCCCGATCAGCTGACAATCGTCCCTCCACTCACCCTTTTTGTTCGGCAAGTTTTCAGTTATCGCCAGAGTATATTTGTACTTCCGCCGAGGGAATTCAATTTGTGGCCATTATAGAAAATGAGAACTCATCGTTCATCGTGGGAATTGAGCCTTCTAAAAGGTTTTTAACATCCTGGACAATTCTATTACTTCGAATGTTCAGTTCATTGAATGAATAAAGCTTTATCTCCTATGGGAATACTAACTTCTAAATTGTATAAGGCGGCACACAGCACCTGAAGGGAAGCGCACCTCTCACGAGCATCCGGGGGACTGGTTTTAAGATCGGTTCTTCCTCCCACCCCCACCAACCGACCCCTTTTAAAGTAAGTAAGGGTTGGTCGGTTTGGTCTATTCTGATTCTAGCTCCTGTTGAAGTTTGGCCATGATTCTGACGGAAAGTGCTTTAGGAGGCCCGCAGTTCCAGGTTGTCACATGCGCACGAAATTGGAGGGACGGGGGGTCGGGGGGACGGGGGGTCGGCGGGACGGGGGGGAAGGTCGGCGGTTGGATCCAAAGCGTAAGGAAGGTTTCAATCAAGCTGGCCAGGACATTAGTCAGTGACCCCACAACCTGGTAACGCATTTCTTGATCCCCTCTCCCGTGACGTACTACCAACACGACTCAGGGAGTAGTAATGCCGTTCCAGTACCGTACGAAAGCTCATACTAAGTACCAAAACAGACTTTCAACATTTACTTTTGTTCCTTCGTTTTTTCCTTCTTTGCTCACTCCCCTCATGATTCCACTGTTTCTATTTGCACTACATATACACCATCCCATTTCTGTTTCGCTCCCAGACGTCGCTCAAAGTCGGTCTTGGATCGCGAAATGGTTCCAGTACCTCCAATACGTAACACTCATTTCAGACATGATCGGGTACTTGATGCATAAACTGCTGTTTTGTGGAGCAGATCCTGGAAACTCATCCGAACTCTCTGAACAGGAGATTAGTGCTGTGAAGGAGGTGTGGGCAAGGTAAGCGTCACAACGTTAAACGAGCTAAGGACTATCAGGACCCGGGCTACAGTACCTCGGACTTTTTCCACATATCCTGGAAACTATTTATATCACAAGCTCTGACTAACTTCCCAGGAAACGACATGAAAAGAACAATTCCTTGCTCCTAATGCCAACATGTCCTTTTTTCCTACGAATAAGGTAAAAGATTGAGAAGTTCTGCATGACACTGTATATGCCAACGGCCGTCATAGAAGGCATTTATGCAAGTGTCATCAATAATAATTGATGACGTGATTATAGAAAAGAATCCCCTTAATGGATTTCCCTTTCATGGCATTTACGGCTACCAGCACACATTTAGCTTGGCAGCTCCTACTTCCTCAAAGATAAAAAAGATCTCGAATGTCCGTGAAGTCAGAGTTGATTAGGGAATCTAGAACTAACTGAAGTAGTCTTGCCGGGATTATCTGACTAGTCCACCTAGGCCTGCCAAGAGCTTGGCACTAAGTGATCTCAAATTTACCTTACTATTTTTCTCCAAAACGTCTTCAAAATGAGGGGACGGAATGGCTCGGAACGTGAATGACCCGAAGAGCCTAAATTGAAACTTGGTGGTCTTTATTGAGCTTTCATCACCATAGAAGACTTTTATCTACTGTCTACTGCCTACTTTTGCAAGCATGTTAACACCACTTTTTAGAAGACCATCAAAATCTAAGACGGAGATGAAGAGGCTCTTCGAATCACACTAATCCAAGTCAGGTGGACCAATCTGAAATCGTCAGACTTACTTATAAAGAAATAGAAACGGAATCTGGCTGTTGTAACCCTTCCAATGCTGTGCGGACTCAGCATCCTTGGAGGTGTAAAAGCTGCAAATCTCATAATCTTCCTGTTTCCTTATCAAATCTCCCACGCACGAGTATTTAAAGGAAAGGTTTGAGCTGGGTGATTGCCCAGTTGATTCACTATTTAAACTTAGTTTTCCGGTCAGGAATCAAGAAAAGTCCCATTACCTCCAGTGCATTACGTCATGCATCCTTTTACAAGAAACTTCTACAAGAGCTCCGAATGAGATGCTTACTATGAGCAGGAACCCATCCCATGTTGCCCCCAAATACCAGAAGAATATGCTCTCCGATCCTGTTACATCTACTAATTGCATTTAGCAATGAGACTTCTTTACTGTCTAATCGATTCCTTGTGAGCTGCGCCCTGCACTCAGCTTGCTTTCGAAATGGTGGAGACCTTTCAATGGTCAGTTGCACGATGCACAGCTCACGGAAGTCAGCCGATACGAGAGTTGGCACTGAGACAATTCCGAGAGGACTGGTTAATTCAGCTTACCGAAAAGTGCAGAGTGCAGAGGTCGAGAATTAATTATCGAATCGTGTGAGCTGGTGAGCTGCCTGTACGTACATACCACTGGTCACTTCCTCACGTCATCTCATTTCATTCCATTTCTCGTGATCAATGCAAAATGTTGGCAGTCTTCGGGAGAACACTAATATTCACGCTTAATTTTTGAAATTTTTCATGATATTTCGGATCGATGCGTTAAAATACCTCTGCTATCGTAATTGCCTTACTTGCACCCTCTGTGATTATCAATTATTTTCTATCATAAAGACTGTCCTTGAAGGCTAATTCAATTTGAAGCACCGACTGATAAATTTCTTAAAAATCCCTCCTAATTCGAAGAAAAGAGTGCTCCCAGAATATCGCTAAATGAGGCCATTTATCAACGGATAATAAAGCCAGACAATAATGCGATTAATTCGATGACGTTTCCAAGTGCTACTATACCCGGAACACGGACTAACTGACTGGACCAGGGAAAGGGGAAGCTTATAGAAGGCAATGTAAATTCAAGAGGTCAATAAGCTTTTTGTTCAAATCAAGCATTAAATCTATAGCATACTGTGATGATTGTTATAGGTGACTGCTGCGATTGTCAAATGAAAATTAGCTTAAAACCCTTTCAAATTCTATTTCAGAATCTCAGCACATTCACGGATGTGCACTAACGAGCATGGGAACTTGCATTTCCAATAGGCCTCTCTTCGAAAGAAGAGCTCATAAAAATTCCTTTGCAGAAATTCAAGGCCACTAGGCCAAATTTAGCTATTGCTTTGAGCTTTCAGAATCTTTTCTCATATGGTATTTATTACCGGCTTATTTTTCACTGAAGGGCAGCGGTGGTATTAGTAAGTCGAGCATTATCACACATACATGGCCCTGGGATCAAATCTCGGATCATTAATCGCCTAAGCCTACCAAAGCTTTCTTCCAGGGTCGGTGAATAGGGGCTAAACTCTTCCGGGAGGATGAAAGCATTCACTAGTACATCAATTGGACATCGCAGGTCATTGTGAAAGCGACATATTCATTCAAAATGCTACTACGATTTCGAATTGAAGTCGAATGCGAGCGCGTCCTAACAGACAAAATTAATTAGTGCCAAAAGTCTTATCCTTAAAATTTCCATTATGTAGTGTTTATTATTATGCTGTCGACAAATACTCCTAGAGGAATAAAATATACAGTTTTTAAATTATCTCTTATGTATGTACACTTGGTATGTTTCATGGCTTCTCTCATATATTTACATAGAGTCAGATTGGAAAAGCTTCTGCGATCCCTTGATATCGATTTTAGTAAGGCCGATACCCATCCCATCATGCCAGTGTACTGAACATAGGTGGGTGCACTGCGGGATCCCCCTTGTGTGGAAGATTAAGCTGCTGCACATTGCAGTGCTTCCCCATTCAGTCATGTAACTACGAAACCAATAAAGTGTTCCTGCAGAAGCGGTTAACTTGGATTGTCCAGATGGGATCCAATCACTTTGTCATGCATCTCAGACGGCACCCTTCGCCACCAACCTATATGATCTTTATGTCAAAATCGTCGTTTTTTAGAGCCCGGAATGGCGACATTGGGGTGAAGATTCTCACTGCACTCATCGAGAAAAAACCTGCCTTTGCTGTATATTACGGATTCAAAACGACGGTGGTTTCAGCCGATTTGCTAGCAGAAAAGTCATTTATTCTACAAGTAAGCATTTTACCTGCCTATTAACCATACCCTTCAGTCGTAGGAACTTTTTCAGGCACACCGTATACAAGATTTCCTTGAGACTGCCGTCTCATCCCTGGGACTCAGCCCGGACGATGTGATCCATAGGATGTCTTATCGAATAGGTCAAGTCCATTACTACAAGTGAGTTCATCATCAGGTGCATTGGAGGCTTTCCCATCTTTGGGATGACGAAGACAAACTTCTCATAGGGGAGTGAACTTCGGTGCCGATAACTGGTTGGTATTCAAAAAAGCCACTATCGAACAGGTGATGGCCGCACCCAAGAAAGCGTCTATATTCAGGAATGGATCGAACAAGGAGTTCAATCTCATGGAGGTATCATAGCGAACTCATTAGAGTCTTTAGTCTTTTCATTACAATGTTTTCAACAGAAAAACTGGAACATGGGAACTATGCTCTGAGGATAGCTCGACTCAGTGATCCGTGCGAGGAGAGTTTCCGTTAGTTCACGAAAACCTAACACAATGGCCAAAAACCTCGAAACTTTAGCGTCGACCATATCGGTTCTTAGACACCCACGAGTGCTTCGAGCTGCTGAGTGCTGATATCGAATCCGTTTTGGGAGTGGATTTTTGACATGTCCCCGGTGAAGCGGCGAAACTGATGTTTCCTATCTGACTCTTTGGTCCTTACCTCTGCACTGTAAACCATTTATACTTTCTCGAGGCCCTTGAAAATGGCGATTATGTTCAGACATGTGGCCATCTTATAAACTGGTTCATCATCTAATTTATTCAGAACAACTTCGACACAATTCAAAACGGAAATCAACGGCAATATCAAGCTATAGCAGGATGGAACAAATTGATGTCAATGGTAGTCAGGGAGATGAAAAGAGGTAAGCTTAATTGTCCCAGAGAAGCCACAGAAGCTCGATGTGTTTTTGTTTAGTTTACTTGTATACGCTGGAAACAAAAACATATCCTACATGAGGGAAAATCAAGAGCAACTCTAGGCAACCCTTTCTATCGCACCTAAGTTGATCCTTTTCACTGCCGAGATCCCGAGCGATCAGGCGTTGACCATGTTTTTTTTTTAACAAAATCAACTGAGTTCACCTTTTTGGTTGGAGGGATATGGCATTGCTCTTCCAGTTCTTCTTCTCACAACCGTTTTTCCCACTCCATCA
Source organism: Haemonchus contortus (assembly GCA_000469685.2). NCBI lineage: Eukaryota > Metazoa > Nematoda > Chromadorea > Rhabditida > Trichostrongylidae > Haemonchus > Haemonchus contortus. Next base: position 40,746,163 of record LS997565.1, read on the forward strand.
TTCAGTTCGCGGCTCTTGTTCCTGGATACCACCCAGCTGCTCCATGATATTCTGGGTCTCCTTTTTGGATAGCATGTAGCTGTTCCGATGGTTCCCCTCGAGGCAGCTTTCAAAGATTAAAATACAGAAGAATTGTCGAAAATAGGACGCCTTCATCAGTTTATGCAAATACAGGGGGTTCTGGTTGCCGACGATGACAAGTGACAAGGTTCCGAAAGAACTGGCAATCGGTGATGGATGGAAACGTGTCGCAGACCGAACATGTCTCACCAGTAAGTAGGAGGAAAAAGTGATACCAAAAGCTGAATTTTGCTGCCAATATGTTGCCTTACTGGCTGCAAGAGGCATCAAATAACAGGGTTAGAAGTATGTCAGCAGAAAGTGGCATTGAGGGGGAACTCGTCATCATCAGAAATCATTATAGGGAGAGCGAATAATTTTGAATGGCGCCAGAGTTCAGCAAGCTTACTATTTTCGCTACAGACAGTAGCTCAATGGCAGTAAAGCGACAGGACATGTCATTAGGCGACAGTGGCTGCTATAAGCAACACTGGACGAGTGGAGAACTGGATCCAAGTTCAGTAAGTAGTAGTTTGTGAGACCAGTTGAGACCGTTAAAAGGGTTCCGGCAGCAGTAGGCACCATCAGGGCACATTGACTGCAAAAGATTACGTTATAGTAGTTTTCACGTTCCGTCTTCTTGACGTGATATTGGAACTTAGCAGCCGCAAAAGCCGATATCTGAGCCACTATACGAAAAGTTTTCTAATGAGAAGAACATCTGCGAGTTCTGTCGATGAGTACGAAGATAACATAGCTAGTCCTACCACGAAACGACATGCCACAATAAGCAACAGGCCATCAATGATGGATAAATGAAGGTGACGAGACTGAACGATAGTAGGCGTTAGTTTATTGTTGCCGACAGTTAGGCTAGTCACAGAACCGTCTATAGCCGGTCTAAAATGAAGAATGATGGTTAAATGTACAAATGAAGTTTTATTGGTATGACTCAAGATCTTCACCACACCTGGGAAAGATAGGCGTAATGCATAGTTCCTTATCTTGCATGTCTATGCATAGAAGCCTTTGGAAATTGAAATAACCTGCTCAAGTGAATAAACAAGCTGGTTTTCCTAGTTGTATTACAAAATGTGTTTTCAGGCTTTCTAGAAGAAGCTCGACGTAACTGCGGAGATGATACCGGGTCTTAGACGTGGACCATACGTCAATGTTTTCGAGCATTCGTCTTTCTGATCCGGAAAATGACATTTTCGGCGACCGATCACCTGCATATGGGGTGAAAATGTAAAGAGCAAAATGTACAGACGACTTGTTCTGGTTTTTCGAACAAACTCCCTGCAAACAATTTCAAAGTCTACCACTTTCCCTAGGGAAAGCTCTTTTTTTGCTGTTGGTAGGAATGGGAAGAAACATAACCTCTCAAACTGAAAAGATTGTTGATTTTTCTTATTTTCGACTATATCTCCCAATATATTTGTTGATGAATCTCATGGATCGCAGCTGACAGAACCCCTTATGATTGGATTCCGCGATACAGTACCCATGTAGCCTCTTTTGACTGGGATGCCTGGCTATAACTTTGAACATTCCAGTCAATCTTAGTGCTATGGGTTTGACCATTAGCTACTCACTGAGCTGAATACATGACGGGTTTTAATTGACCGTCTCGCGTCAATTATATCTTTTTGGTGGATTACTGTATCACAGGCTGTCCTAAGCTTTTTTTTCTACGAAATCTGTTCTGGAGATATTGAAAGGGCTAGTTTTTACAAAACAATTACCTGCCAGTTGATTCGAGTAGGTAGAGACCCCTTGTGCTCCTCGCTGTGCATTTCGTGAACTATCTGCGAGCGGTTGCGTAGCGTCTAGCATAATTTTGCATCACAAGAGCAAGTCGAGTTGAAATTTTGTGGGAACCACGAACATTACAGCTTTCATCGATAAAAACCCATTGTATCGCGTCATTTGCTGATGCCGTGCATCTCAGCGCTTCGCAACCGCACGCGTCAGTGACCCACAAAATTGCAAAGAAGGCAAATGCCAATAACACATTTTGTTCTCATCCATAACTGTGATCATTCGTATTTATTCATATCATATCGTTGTTATGTACGTGGTGATTATTGTTTATCGATTTATTAGCATGTATAAAATAAATTTTATAAAAAACCAGTAGCACTGATAATTCATCTTCTTATCACTTATCACATGAAGCAATTAGCATCACAATTTCATCGATTTGTACAAGCCCGCAATATTTCGTCGTTGTCAACGGATGCACATACACTATGAGAAAATCCAAGGGGCTGCTTTCATAGTCCACGATTTGGCAAGCGACAAGCGCGCGACCGATCGCGCGACAGGTCGTCGCCAAATCGTGGACTATGAAAGCAGCCGGAAGGGGAAAATTGGAATTTATCAATAAACATATCACAACATGGGAAACAGAAAGGAGACGAATCAGGCAAGCAAACATGACACGCCAATCGATAAATCAATAATCAACGAAGACAGACGTAGATCAATGCAATTAGGGGGGCGAGCGTTATTGGTTAGTACAGGAGGTGGGCGTTAGGTCCGAAACGTCCTTTGTTGAGCGTCCCATTGCGACAGCGACATCTAACTGCTGCGCAAATGTGGCTGAGGGTTACTAGTGGCAGATTTATGCGGTCATAATCCGGACCTAATGCCACAGTTGTTCCTGTCTGTGGGGCACCGTGTGCTGTGATTTGTTCATAAATTCTGCTTTACACTGAGATGAGCAGAATAGATGATGATCTTTGAAAATGAACTTCTTTCCAATCAAATCCATTTTGCATTGACGGCAGCTGAATAGGGCACGAGTAGTTAACTTACCTTCTGAGAGAACAGAAAAATCTGATATAAAAGAAGCAACGTACTGAAAGCATTCTGGCTTAGCATGCCAATGGAAGTCTTGATAATTCAAGCGTTTCTCGTCGGGACCGATCTTTTGACCACACGTGTCACAGTTCTATAATTGTTTGATAACTATCAGTGACTGATATGCAGAGGTTCTAAGTCAGTTTATTTTAGTGAAGGACGACAATCCCATAGCCATCTCAAGGATTGACCTTTTTCAAATTGAAATATTATTTTCCTTATTTTAGTTAAGTTCTGAAAAGTCTGAAGGACTTCCTCCATTCAGGAAGTCGAAGACCAAGAAACCCTCCCCGCAAAATTCTTTCTCGTTGTCATTGACTTCACGTAGTTTGAGTTTTTACTCCTGCTGGGCTGGGAGTTGAAGAGCCTCGGTGGTTCAACTCCATCCCCAAGCTGCTTCGAAAGATTTCATGATTTCCAAGGTCTCAAAAAAAAAAAAGAAATATCGGAATTTGTGTGCAGAAAGAGGACAAACCCGAGCAAAGTGTTTCATGTAGCAGTCGATACAGTGTGGGTGATCATTCTTCATCATGTAACGATGGCCGCCAAGACGGAAATCACATTTGAGACAAGCAAAGTGATCGAAATGCCAGGACTTCTCTTCAGCAAATGTGTATTCACGAGCGAAAATCAGCTGGAAAAGAAGAGGTTCAAATTGCAAAACTGAAAACAGAACTGGAAACATTTGAAGCATAGCATTGAAAGTAGTAAAATACTGTTCAGGTAGCACTGGTTATGCTTGAAAACGTAGTTGGTCTTAGAACGGTCAAACCACAGTTAATGGTAGGCAAGGTAACTCGGATCGGTCCCGTGACAGGCAAGAATACTACCCGTAGATTACTGCAAAAAAAATGTTCAGATCAGGATCGCGTCAATCCTCTGCTGACAGAGTATAGAAGCTGAGGGTTCCGCTTTTTCCACCCGACTTGAACAAAAAATTTACAGCACAAGAATATCCTATCTCACTTACATACATCATGGAATCCTACCTTATCTACAAAGTCACGAGATAAGGCAGCTATCCCCCATACCTGGTGATGATAATAACTTCCTGGTCACGAGCTGTCCCTGAATGTCTAACCCCGCCTACGCTTACTCAAACCGACTTCGAACTCACCTCATCACATCCAGCGCATCGTGGATATTGTAGATCAGCAAAATGCCTCCCACAGTAGTATTTACCTGAAGAAGAGTAGTAGTAAACAAACACGTCTTACAATTCTTATCTACATAAAACCAACACTGTAGGGTCCCTGTTCCCGTGGTTTTTTCAGCAAAAGAAACCCCTCGGTTCGTGTGGGTACCGGGATACCAGGGTCAACCTAGGGCAGCAAACCACTTAGTAAGTTACCGACTGCTTCAGTCACCGAGAATGAGTCAGTTTTCCCCTTCGTTAGCCGTTCATACCCTACCCCTTCGTCCTCTCTGCAACCCTTACCCTCAAGGGTTCAGCTTCCAAGTCGCTGTTACCACTACTGTCAATTTGAATTGCTTTGTAACTCTCGTTCTTATCACTTTCCCAGTGGATAATTTATAAAACCATACCTTGGTAATGGAAATAAAGCATATCGACAAGCAGTTGATCACACTGGGCACATCGGAAGCAATTCGGATGCCACCTATCCTATAATGGTACAGTAGAACTGACATAGAGAGACCGAGGATTTTTAAGAGCAGGTATTAGGTGACAGACTAGAAATTTAAACAGGGAGTGTCTCGACAGGTAGTTAAACTCTCAAGCGCAACACTTACGTTCTTTGGCCCATGATCCGTTTTGATACCGACGTCCCCGATGGGTATCGTATCCGTGCACGATTTGCATTTCTAAAAAGCAAAATTAGCTTAAATCTGAGCTGATCAATCACAAAACCCTCTTACCACTGGTCCCACATTGATGCCAGCGATTTCCTTTGCGAGTTCTTCCAAATCATTCGTGTCTACTCCGGTGCTCTTCTTTAGAGTAATTTCCTGTACTTGTCCGACACCGATAACCTGAAATATCGTTCGACGGTGACCCTTCTGGTTATTTGAATATTCTCAATTTTATAAGTGAATCTCAATCGATCGATCGATCGATCAATGATAGAGAATTGAGTGTCAGACATGATGAACCAAGTGATAACAGTCAGAAGGAGGGCTACACTGAGTCGAGGATAGGGTCACTTCGACACTAATACACAACCATCAGAACGCCGATCACCCCTCAACATGCTCCGCCCTTGGCTGCTTTCATAGTCCGCAGGCAGGCCGGCGCGCAGGCCGGCGCGCAGGCAGGCGCGCGTGCCGGCGGAGGCAGTGCTAGGGGGGAGGAGAGAGGCAGACAGATAGGCAAGCAGTCCACGCCCCTTCGAGGGGTTGAAAACAAACAACCTTCGAAGGGGCGTGGACTGTTTGCCTTACACTGTCTGCCTCCCTCCTCCCCCCTAGCACTGCCTCCGCCGGCACGCACGCCGGCACTCACCTGCACGCGCGCCGGCCTGCGCGTCTGCCTGCGGACTATGAAAGCAGCCCTTCAGAAACAAATGGTGCCCCCATCAAGAGCTCGATACACCTTTTCCTGCTGCGAGTATTTCGCTCTCAAGGTTTGAGAGCAGTGTGTAGGCCGTCATAAAAATGTGCCGAAAATTTCAAGCCCGTAATCAGCACAGTGAGAATTTTCGAAATATCGATTCCTATTATGTTTTCACCGCTTCGATACCATATAGTCACAACCTTGACATTAGTGCAAAACAGAACGTACGTGCTTGCGAACGTTTTCGAGGAATCGTCGGAACACCTCCTTGTCTTGTTCATTAGCGAATCGTGCATCGTCTACGTTGCAGTCGTACAAAGGAAGCTGAAATGGACCATAGTAACTCAGTTCTATTAATGAGTATACTTTGAAAAAGCCTTCAATCACAGCATCTGCTATTGATTTAGAACTCCTTATAGATAGTTTTTGAAAAGGAGATTGGACTCATGGGCTCAAGAGAAAGTTAGAAAGCGGCAGGAATTGAAGAGGTATGCAACTATTATTATACCATTTGGGAATGGAAGAGTCTTCGCCAGGTTCCAGCAAGAAATAACTCTTTCATTAGAATCCGTAACTTTCCATCTGGAAACCCTTTTTCTCGGGAAATTCCAAGTATTCTTTGTTATCAAATTATTAATCGATTTGCCTTTTAAGGTATAAACGTCTCAAAAATCTATCCATGCATGGAATACCATGCGACGCCCTTTTGCGTCCTTTAGACAAAAAACTTTACAACATTAATTAAACCAAAGATACATTAGAGAAACTCGATTTGGACAGCAGAAGGAAAATTCCATGGAGGAATTGAATTACCTGAAACTGTAGACGAGATTTGCGGTTTTGTTCTCCAACAGAGCCAATAACTGGACGTTCCTCTTCGGGAAGGGCTTTCATATATCGTTCCACGAGGGATTTGTCCGGAACAGGCACCCAACTGTACTCAGTAGTCGTCTGAAATTAAGATTGGATACCCAAAAGAACCGGGGAAGAAGAGAAGCTGACCAAGATTCGACTTCAGAAATAGTTTTCAGTTTACCTTTGTATTTTCCTTGCCGGTCTCTACCTTGAAGTTGTATGCTGCTGTAGGAAGGGTCCGATCCTGAAAGCGAAATCCGCTCACATACAAATACCAAGGTGAAAATTAGTCTCATGATCGTGCCCGATTACTTCCTAGACTGTATTGATCGTTATCGATTGAAAACTCTGATGATGAGTTTTACATTTACACCTTTGGAGATTCTGGTCAAGCAGAGTATTTGAAAAGCTTAAACTCACTGCAGAGTATAAGCTAGATGGAAGCATGAAATTTGAAAACGGCATGCCGGATCTAAGGCATGCAGGGTCTTTTCATACGATAGACTGGTGGTGATTATGATGTAGAAGAGGCGGGATTTGTACAGAGAGGTGGAGTCCCTATATCGATACGCGTACACAACTTCTACCTTTGTTTCAAATCTGATTTCCCCGACGAAACTGACCTCAACACCCGTGTGTCCTCGGTTTACTCCATGAGAAGCATTGTCCAATGATGACGACGAACTGGACAAAGATGGATGTTCCTTGATAGTCCTGAGTCCCTGAATCTCTGAGAGTTTCGCCTCGAATCGATCCTTCACATGGAACAGTCGTCCTGCAACAAGTGGAAATTCTGTCGCAATTTGCAAATTCGAATATAGAAAATTCGTCCACTCGATTCTATGAAAATAAGCAACTTCAGAGTAGCTGGCGCAGTGGGGAAGATGTCAGGTAATAGTTGCTGCTGCGATCGAAAAAGTCCTCCAGCTTAACTGGTGAATCGGTTTAGGGCTTTTCTGATAGTCTAGCGATGTCGGCAATTCAAAAAACTGCTCGTAACGTTTTCTCCTTGAATTCCTCGTTTTTACCCTTACGGCATGCCCGTTCGAGTCCCACAAGGTGCAGGGCCCATAAGTGTCGACCACAGGATGGAAAAACGAACCGAAGGCGCAGCAAAGGTTTGGGACTTCATCCGATAAGGTGCGTTAACATGCAAGAATATCGGAATGATCAAAAAGCAAACGAAAATGAAAGAGGAAGAGAAATCAGTAGTGAAAACTAAACCCAAATTGGTTCCAATGAGGATAGGGTGGCTTTACTGAAGTAACTCGATAGAAAAACTCCCGTGTCTACCATTATCCGGCAGAAAAGTATCTTTTTGACTTACCAATGACAATTTGTCCATGGTCATATTGATTTGGCAGCTGAACATCGTGCTCGTCCATTCGGCATCCACAATTTTTACAAAGTTTTCTGGAAAATAACTTATATTCGACATCAATTCGTCCTTAACGCACGCCTTAATTAGATGGTAAAATGGTTTAATAGGACTCAGAACCATACTCAACGTCCTGAAATGGAACTTTGATTAATGCAGAGCTCTTTAGGCGAACAGGACCTCTTGACAATTAATGGGAAAACCTAGAAATCATAGAGCGAGTAAGACCTCCGCGTAATCAAAATGGCTGGGAGCTCTCATGAGAACTAGTTCACAAAATAGACTTGAGTTCCTGTGCGATATAAAAGCAAGCAAACTAATTCTTTCGATTGCCCAAAATTGAGAATTGAACGGTAATGTTTCTGATGATTATAACGAATAATTGTGTACGGAGCTTAATCACCATGAAGAATTGCCAGCGTTTCTGGGAAGGAGCCCTTCTTAGCCTGTATATTTTTCCACTATCAAGCGATTTCAATTGTCATTTATGAGCGAATTCGGCAAATCGTTTAGGCCGTAATTAGAATGAAATACAAAAAGCAATAAAATGGAAGTAGCTTCGTCGTAGTGACAACTAGCCGCATAAACGAGGTCCACAGATCCTGCCCTTCTGGCGCTAAATGGATCGGGCGTTCCGATAGCAACTGAATGTCATAGGCGAGGCGCATCCCAAAAGGCATCGACTTCTATCCAACACCTAATCGTCCGTCGTGTTTGGGAAAGAGGAACTCAGGAACAAAGAACCTCGTAAAAAGCTCACCTCCAAAAATGTAGATCGAGCCCTGTGCAGTCGCATTTTCGACACAACGAGCCTTGACCGATTTCATGAGCCAAGACGTGCTGTAAATGTTGTTATAAAAACAGTCAAATGCACGGTGTAAGATAAACAGATAAAGATAAACAGCCACTGAATGAATAGAAAGTAAACAGCTCCAGAAACAGACGAGAAAAAAACTAGATCCGTCTCAGATTTTGAATGAAGGACAAGTACATGGCGCATGCCCAATCCCCCAAGAACTACCAAATCTTTTGTAACTCCTTCTGTGACTAGAGCTTAATGTTCTATGCCCTACCTGTTTACCCTGTCCGAGTTTGTGTATTTCTGGATTCGTCGGGAAACATGGCACCGTGACGACGTCCGGTGAGCGGATGTCGGCGCTCATCGAACCTAAACAGACTCCCATTCTGATTTCATATAAGGAAATTAGATCCGACAACCAACGGTGGCGTATAAAACAAAGAAAAATACAGTGCGACATAGGGAATAATGACAATAGAAGAGGGTGAGCTTAAAGACTGTGAAGGTATAACGAAGATCAAGAAGTGGTAAAACTCGATCCAGTGAATTTGTCGAGCAATCGCTGAGCGAGAACTTTCCACATTGGGACGACATCGTTCACTGCGTTATCAGATGGCTTTTTGCAATAAAATTACGGTGGAGCAAAAGTCTGCTCAGGTCCTGCCTCTTCTTTTTTGTGTCATGAAAAAATCACGAGTACTTCTCAGTGGTTTTCTTTCTGTTTTCTTTCACACATTTTTTTTCATCATGGACGCCCGAAAGAGGTGGACGTGAAAGAGATTGGTCAAAAGAAGTGTGAGCTACCATAAATCTCTTGATGGGTGTAGGAATTCTTGTATTCCAAGGAATTGAAAGATGAAGGCCTCAAGTGTTCCAGGAAATCTCAAAAGGCATGCAGAACTTGTTTAAATTAAGTTGGGTCACAGCGGCAATTTACGAAGTAAGAAAAACCGTCACAATTCTTTAGGTAAACTCAGCGCTAACTTGACTATACTAAAGCTGGAACTGATAACTTTGAAAGACCAATACCCTCATGCGAGTCCACCTGTTAGCCAGTAAATTATTTATGCAGTTAATTTCGGACTTCCGTGAGCTTTTTAATGATCGTGAGAAGGAAGACATTCGACCATCGGAAGAGGTATACTTCATAATAACAATTACAACTTTGTGAAGGAAGTGGACGTACGGAAAGCTTCGAAACAGAATACTGTACAAGATATTCATACTCCTAGACGGTAGAAAAAATCAAACAAAAGGAAAGAGGACATGTATTGAATGAAAAAATACAGAACGGGATTCCATGTATATAGAAACGAGTAAACTGTGACCGAAAAAAAGTAAAAGGGAACAAACGAATAGGAATTCTTCCCAATTGAACTCCTTGATTTTCTGGCTCTATTAAAAGTAATTTACTCGAACTGACAAAATTGTTTACTTAGGACTTCAGAGAAGCCTAGAGAGGGATTGTCTTGCGAAGCCAGAGAATTAATGCATCTTTTTTGGGGATCATTCTGAAGTCACGGAAGTGAACATTTCAGAATTACTTCGAACATCTCGAACCTGAGAATTGAAAAGTGGTGGCTTGGAGTATTATAAATCACTCAACATGCCCGGCTATGAGAGGCAAGCAAAACCTTTTTCGACGTCGTAATAAAATGAAGAAAAAAAAAACATCACAAATATTTATTCCGTTGAATTTTAGGTAGATTGGTCACAAAATGGTTACGACTGTTAAAAACATGGGAAAAAATATTAAGTGATAATCAGTTATAACAAATGATAGAAGATGATCCAGCAGATAGAGAACCAAAAAAAGCATAATAACAAAGGATAGCAGACTGTAACAGATATAACGATGGAGTCCTTCAAGTTATTGAGTTCCTCACGAAAATAATTGAATGAGTAGTGAGAAGAACAAAAAACGAAAGTGTAGGAGGTACTTGAAAGTTACGTGAGCCTCCATCAGCGACCACTCATATACAATTGTTCGGAGATACCCCGAGCATGTAAAGCGCACGTTTAAGCCAATCGACCCTCAGTGGGACTGCAATAGTGAGATTTCAATTAAATGTGACGAATGGACGACGAATAAGCTCTGAAATTGGAACCACGTGCGACGAATGTACTGGTCATGATGAATGGAATTTTCCACGGCAAAGTGCCCCAGGGGACTGGAGCAATGGGGATCGAGTTGGACCTGGAGCAACGAGGAAAACGCCATATGTTTGTGGATAACCACGGAAGAGCTTTGAAAAAACCCCTTTTTCAGAACAATTGTTGAGGCAACTCAAAAATCTTGTATGGTCTCCAGGGCAGGGGTGAAGCAGTGATAGGGACAAAGTATCATAGGCATGGTCTTTGGACCGAACCCGGGATCGGTACCCAGTCTGGGAGGATAAACGCCATGATTCGTGCAATAGTTTACAGAAGCAATTCATTGTATGGACCAACTACGCTGCCAAATACCATCAGATTATTATTACAAGTCAAGTGCTTGGGCGAATCTCAGAAAATAAGTCCAATCAGACGGTCCTTCTCCTCTCTTCACTTCGCCCTCTAATCCTCTAATCTCAGAAAAACGACAGAGCCCAAAAGGAAGTATGATTAAGCTCTGGCCGTCGACCCGCTTCTGTAGGACCACTTGCACTCCCGTGTTTACCCTTTTATAATTACTTGTAATCCTACACTTCACAGCTCTTGGAACAGTTTTATGGATCGGAAAGAAGCTTCCGAAGCCAGCGAGTAGTTTGATTGATCTCTAGAGCTGTCAATTTTACAAGAAGAATCTCTAGCCAACCAATTCACCCCAGGGAGTGGGTATTTTCTTTGAGCAGCGAAATCGCAGGTTGAACAAGTGACAGACTTTTTCTCTGGATGCTCCCATTAAAAGCTTTCAGAGATAAGAGGACTGAAGCACTTTTAGAGTCCGAATTGCTGCAGAATCACTGAGCTGTCTGCCTTTCAGAATTGCATGGAAAAGAGAAGTATTTCCAGGGGTGGAGAGCCATTTAGCAGGAATGGTTGGACATCTATCACCAAAGTAGACTGATAGTGGATTGTATGGGAAGAATTTGACTGCCATCACTGGGATGTGGTAGCCAAAATGATCGGACGCACTCATGGGTGAGCCATCCCATAATTCAGAGCGTTTTTGTTCAATGCACCCTCATCGAGCATTAAAGCACATCGAACATTTTTCTCCCGAACAGGGGATTTCGTGCGAAATGGACTGAGGCGGACGTTGGCCCCGTCTTATCCACTGCCCAGGGTGGTCTGTACACCTCGAATTGTCTGAAATACGTTTGTTTACAGTTTTAGCCCAGCTTCTGCTTTTGAAAAGATTAGGGGTAGTCTTCAGTATATTCTAGCGAACTTACATATTCATGGGACTGGACGCTTGCATCTTGCTTGAAAAATTGTTTACAAACAACTACGGATATCTCTGGGAGCCCACTAAGTGGACAAGCAATCCTGGACACGCCTTAAGCAGCACAGGAGGACCGATAGGGGAACTTGACTGATATTTTCCCTCACCTGTTGTAATTTGGAGGTCCAATTGGACTTGAGAAAAATGGCTGAGTATCCTTACGAGTAATTTGAGCCACCTATGACATCGAGTAAGAGACTGGTAGTTAAAGAAATGCCTTTTTTTTGGGAAGGAGGAAAGCGATGGAGCAGTGAAAAGCAGGCAACCCGACAAGACTGGAAATGGAGTTTGGCGAAGTGAAGAGATAGAGAAAAAAAGAAGAGAAAGGAAATCGAGAAAGCTTCCCAGAAATTAGAAGCCCAGAATCGATTGCGTTGGTTGAAAGCGAGACGAGGACGGGACAGGGCAAGGCACTCAGATGGGGATGGCGCCGCCATTTTCTGTCTTCCCTAACACGATGAGCGTCTTCTAATTGAATTGCACAAGTTTTTCTTTGGAATTCCTAATTGACGACAATCGGTCCATCGGTAGATATGGGCTGGACGTTAACATTGGCGGAAGGAAGATGAAAAAAAACCAAAGAAAAAAGCAAGCAGGAATCACCCACCGGGGCGACGGCAGAATGAGTTTTGGAACTCTTTTAATGAACAACTACCTCCCCCGGTAGATGATTATTTTAATAGAGACTGCTTTATTGGGACCAAAGGATGATTTTGATGAGATTGGAACAGCGGCATTTCACGGCATTTCTGAAGGATTCCTAGGTATGTCGAATCCATGTGCCATCTTCTGGGGTGGGCTGGTTTGTTTTAGTTTTTTTGTTTAGGATCTGAGCTTGAGTTATGCACCGGATAGTCTCGATCACAGCAGCGTACGCAACTACCCATTTCAATTCAGTCATAATACGGATTGGATGGTCTGGAACGTAAAAAGAAGGAACAGATGGCTGTCAGATAAGGATGACGTGGAGAAGTAGAAAAGAAATGTAAAGGGAAGATATTGGGAAACCCCGAACAATCCAGTCAATTGCGTAAAAACATCGTTGAGAGGTCGTCTGTCGTTTGGCGAAGGACGGAATAGCTGACTCAAGCTGTGCATACACAACAATATGGATTGTTTTCCAGCCTGCTGACATGATTACGTCCGATAAGGGAAGTTGACAACACTTTCCACCCAGCCAGCCTGTTGTCGAGTTAGAGTAATGGGTGGTACGAATAAATGGAACAGTCATCTCTGCTATGTGATGTTGTGGAAAGCATCTGAGGGACTTCGTTCGGGACAATTCCCCTGGACAGATTCAAAGCAAGGGGACCCTACACTCAATGCTAATAGAATGGCCTAGGCTCAGATTTTCCTTCAACAAAAATCATCAAATATCAATTTTCAGTAGAAACTGCTGACAAGATTTTTTTAAACTCATTTCATTTGGGATTGGTGGGGATGGGGGTGTTTAACAAGTCCCACCAAAACACTGGCTTCTTAGTCGAGTCGTTAGGAAACGCCCAGAGTTTCTGGTGATACTCAAAACACTTGGCCACTTGCGACATTACTCCGAGACTATTAAGGTCGAGATATAGGAACAAGTTCTTGGCATATACTAAGTTTCTCTTCAGAACTCGTTCCCCTACGGCATAGGGAGTGACAAAGATGAGAACATTGATGTGGGGGCAGTAAATTATGGGCAAAACCCTCAAAAATTACAACGCAAACTCGAACAAGAGCACTTGGAATAACCTGTTTTCGAAAAAGATGACCCAGAAAAACTTCTACATTCCTACTGTTCAATTCTTACACTACTCTCCCGCCCATACGCTAGAGTTCCTGAGCTGTTTCGTTCCCACATTGTCCCTCAGAATCAATCTGTAAAAAAGAGTAGTGAGAACGCCGGTGAACAGGCACCCTATGAATCATTACCAGCTGGGCCTTATCTTCACAGTAGGATTATTCCCGACTTTTTCTTTTTCTCACCTCATTTCTACTTTTTTTCTACTATTTTCTATTTTACCGTTGACTTGCTTTTAGGCAAAAAGTCTGGCCGTAGCTGCTGAGTGTTTCTACTATGGAGACAGATTCAAATTAATTTCAGAGTGAGATAACCCACTATATTGACTGGCAACTTGCTCGCAGTAGGGAAAAGGTGCAGCATGTGTCTCCTTAAAGGCAGTGTTTAGAAAAAAGTTAGGGTACCCTTTTTGACGGGAATTGATAGGACTACTCTAGAATAAAGCGATAACAACGAAACAAGTGCAAAAAACGATGAACAAAAATAATTACAAAGGGTCAAAAAAAGAGCTGGAAAGGGGGGTTGGACGTATTTCACATTGAAAAAACGACGGTTAGGGAGTGTTCGCGCGAAAATGCACGAACGCGACGCAATGTCCGCGATACAGACAACACATCGAAATTTACGGAGTTTCTGAAATAAAAAAAACATTTGCATGCAATAATCTACACAAAATATGTTAAAATCTTCAATAAACTTACGAGAAAAGTTAAAGAATGATACCGTAAAAAACTAATAACCAAAGAAAACAAACGATACGCGAATAATAGAAATAACAGCCGAATACTAGCCCCTGTGCGAGGCGGTCGACCAGCTGATCATTCCTGGCAATTTGCCAACCTGCGTATCGATTTTTCGCCAACTTCGCTCCAATGCGAAAGTGGTGAAAGAAAATTTGAACTCGTAGCCAGCCTAGCGAGGGGCGGAGGCATCCCGTCCCCCAAAGTTCCTGGCCTTATCGTGCCCTATCCAGCTGTTTTCCGACCTGATTCCTGCACAAATGGTATCAGAGGGGGCTTCGAATTCAAACCATGTGCAAATTTCTGAAACAATTTTTTCGTGAACACTGCCTTTAAGTTCTCGAAGAGCAAATCTTCCGTTCTTTCGACACATGTAAAATATACAAACGAAGACCTCACTGTCGGAACGTTCTGGTGATTTGACAACGCGAAACTTGATAATTAAACTGCTTTAATAAGAATTTCCTCTGGCAATGATACGTCGTTTCGCAGAAAGCAAAAACGGGAAGCACCTGGTTGCTTGACTGATTTCAATTCCAGAAGGCGGAGCTTTCATTTACGGGATCAGCTATGTTGGGGTTCCACAGAGAAATAGTCTATACTTGAATAGAAAACTAGTAACAGGTGTGAAAAAACGGTAGTAGTCGAAATTTTGAGGGCTTGGCAAACGGCTTTGAGAAAAAAAATTGAGCAAGAATCAAAGGGCAAACAAAGAAGGAGACAATAACAAGGTGCTAACTTAATGAAGTAAGAATCGTGAGCCATGATCGCCTGACAGCCCCCATGGACCATGGCCAATTGCGGGCGTCCACCAGTTGTGTAGAAATAATTAGGCGTCTATTTATTTACCCAGTTCGGCTGACTGTACTGGACGCACAACAATGGACAGGTTTGCCCAGCGTGATTCTCCCTATTGTTCCGCCCTTCTTAGGCGAGGGTTTCAGATAGGTGTGAAGGGCATGACAAAGGATTTCTAATGACACACTTTTTATATATATATATATTTATTACATGACGTGAGTCATGTGACATTATCAGTTAGTAAGAAAAAAAACACAAACTCCAGGAACAAAAGCACACAGTAACCACACTTATGCAAGAGGTAGTTAACAAAAAGCGTAGGGGTGGTTGATGTTAATAAAAACAAAACTGCAAGAAACGAGAAAGTCATCATGGTTCTAGATACTCATTAAGATATTTTTTGAAACTCGAAAGACTGATAGGTATGCTTTTCTTTTTGCTAAGGGCGAAATTAAGGGGGTGAACGCGATTAACGAAGAAGTGCGAACGGCAGCTCAGTCGAGATTTGGAAGGAACCAGTTTGAACGGACCATTTCTGGTGGAGGAAGCTCTGATGGTGAAAAAGGTACTAGGGTGAAGGCAGTGAGATCCCGTGAGAACCTTGTGGAAGGTTAGGAGGTCGAACTTTTTCCTACGCCAGCAAAGTGAACGGAGGCCGAAGTTGGCATTACGTTCAGCAGCAGAGGGAATGCTGTCGTACATAAATCCAACCACCCTGATCATCAGTTTCCTCGTGAAACTGTTCTGAACTTTTTCAATTTTGTCGATAATTTTGCGTTTGTGTGGGCTAAACACAACAGTGCCGTACTCCACCAGAGGCCTTACATAGGCCTTGAAGGCTTGAAGCAGTACAGAGGGATTCCTAGTAGTCAAAGTTCTGAATAGTCTATGAACGGCATTGAGCCCCTTACCGGCAATCATCTCACAATGACTATCGAAAGAGAGATCCGGTTCGACCATAAATCCTAGATCAACAACCCCATCGACGGTTCCAATACCGTTACCGTCAATACGGTACTCATAGTAACCATCCCTGGAACATTTTCTAGAACTGAGGTGTATCACCTTCGTTTTCTCAATAGAGAGAGGTAGTTCCCATACTTTGGACCAGGAAGAGACAGCATCGATAGCATGTTGCAGGGAGGTGCAGTCTTCATTGGTGGTGATTGGCATGTAGATCTTAACATCATCAGCGAACGCTACACACTTTGCCCCGCAGGACGATATAAGACTTGGCAACTCATACGTATAAATATTAAAAAGGGTCGGGGAGAGAACTCCTCCCTGAGGGACACCGCTGAGCACACGTCTAGGTCTGGACCAAGTAGAATTGAGTCGCACCATAAACGAACGATCAGATAGGAACGCTTTAATCCAAGAAATAATCCGTGGGTGTATGCCCACCATCTTAAGTTTGTCTAGCAGTTTCGCATGGGGAACTCTATCAAACGCCTTGGAAGAATCCAAGTAGACTACATCAGCACGTGCCCCGCTATCTAGATACCAGGTGAGGTCGTTTGAAGAAGATAGCATAGCGGTCATAGTGGACCTTCCTCTTTGGAAACCGTGCTGGTTGGGAGAGATGATTTGATAATCCTGCAGATGGGACTCAATCCTCTTCTTCAAAACCTTTTCAAAAAGGCGAGCGAAAATCGACGTAATACTAATGGGTCGATAGTTTAGGGGCTGCGTAGAGGTAGGCTTTTTAAGTATCAAAGTAACAAAGAAAATCCTCCACCTACGTGGTACCTCAGCTCTCATCAACCCAAATTGAAGATATGTTGAAGAGGACCAGCGATAATGTGGGCAACATTTTTAATAAATTGTAGGGGTATAAAATCGCATGTGATAGAGTAGGAGGACGACCATTTCGAAAGCAAATCATAACTTTTTCCCAGCCTCAAGACTCAAGTTCAAAGGATTTCAACGAATGGATTGAATCGAAGTGCTCGGTTCAAGTGGAATTTTTTTTGAGAAGAATTTAAACCACGCCCCTTACCCATCAGTGCCATTTTCCTGCAGAGCTTGAATGTTTCGATGCTAAAAAGGAAAATGAGGGAATTGAAAAGCCAACTGTATGAGGTATGGCCAGTTGCGAGCTATTTTGGTCTCTTGCGATTGCTAGAAGGATTTTGGTCTCCCTGGTTAAAACTAGGAAATCCTGAAAATCATTGATAGAAAATAACGATGGAGAAGGGTGAGAAAAGGATGAATCTATCGATATGTGACGATAGCCAAACTGCTGTATGGAACACAAATCCGTCCTCATAACCTGATTACTGGTGAGCGACGAATCCACAAAAACAGCTCTCAAAACGAGCCATTGCACGTTTGTCCCAGGTTTATCTCCTATTTCAGTCATAGAAATTCTATGGAAACTGGATAAACCTTTCTCGCTGGAACTCTCGATAGCTGACGAAAAAATAAGCAATAATAGACAGTCATAGGTGGAGTAAGCCGTGCGTTTCAATTTGTCAGAGAAGCGAAGAGGAATTGAGAGTAGTAAGGCTCCAGTACCACTACACACTTACCGAGCGCAAAAACTGGTTACATGGTCAGCCAAACAGTCATCATCCGAATGAGGAGTCGTGACCAGGTGGTTACGTAGGTAACTAGGTGGGGGTAAACCGAAAGGGTAAACCTTTAAAATGAGGAAGCCGCGCGGTAAATTCGCACCATCTGAGCAGAACTTCGGGCCTATTTTACTGCTAGACGGTTATCGTACCAGACAGGAAGGAGATAATTCTGAGCACGCGAATCATGCAATGGAAAGTCAAGCTGGGAACTGGCTCAGAAAAAAAAAGAATCAGAAATTGACAAAATAATCAAGACTATTGAGAATTACAACATTGGAACATAGTACCGGGGTGATTACTCAGCTATTGTAATTACCTCCCAGTTTCGACGGTTTTAGCGACGTATAGGACTTGTAGCCTCAGGATGTGCTCATGGTATGCATAGGCTTGGGAGGTACATGACGTAGACTGGACGCCGATTGGTAGCTTCTCATCAAGACATGGATGTTATAGCTCCTCTTAATAGGACGACATGACAATAGCTAACATGAAAGCCTCCTAGCGAGAGGCTTTTTCTGAAAGCTATCCTCATGGACCGGATCAATTGCATGTGAAGCATGGTGATTCCCAATGACTTGAGCCATCCCATTCAACAAGCATGTAGGTTTGAGAGATCCGTCGTACAACGAGCGTTTACGAACGGGGATGAAAAGTATGAACACGCAGATGTGGCTACTAGGCGACATTGTACGACAAGGACGACTTAGCGATGGGACTGAAAGCTGACAGATCGGGAGGTCCAAAGATAGTCTTGAGTGCTAAGCTAGAAGGAGATTAAGGGCTTGAATGCCGATGAAAACCAATTCGGACGGCGTCTAAGTGAGAACTGCGGTGGCGTAGCCCTTGAAATGGAATGTCGTACTCCGCCTACACCCCGATTTCATGGCTCCGATTTTCTGTGTCATGGAGTTTTTCTGATAATGGTTATGATGAATGCCCTCAGAACAGTTGTCGGGTTTGGGGTTTTTCCTATTTCACGAACCATTACTAACCATGGTTCTCCGAATCGCTACGGGTTTCTGATATGGCGAAAAGGAAAATTTATTCTAACGGATGTCTAGGCCGCCATTAAAGAATATTATTATTATAAGAAGATTAAAAAAAGAGCCGACAATGGTTATATCATATTAAATATCGATTTCAAGTCGAAGAAGCACTGATATTTTGAAGACCGTCTGTCCATTGTGTGCATAATATGTGACTCAGCGGACATTGATAACAGAACGTCGGCTTGAAAAAGGGGAAATCAAAATTGATCTTCTAAAAACTAGTGAAAGACTCCAAAAAAAGGTATTGTTTCCCAGTGAAAATAAGACGCGTGGAGTATGACTGGGACATCGATCAATACCGATCAATTCTACCATTTAAGGTGTGATAGGCTTATTGATTACCGCCCTTATATGGTAATTCAAGTACATAAGAGTCATCTCAAAATTCACGAAAAAACTTGGAAAATAGGTACATTCTTCGAAATTCTACTCGAAAAGGGAAGAGGTGTTAACGGCTGGCTTTTGGTGATTCAGAGCTGACAGCTACATTCCCAGTTACCCCTGAAAAGGGAGGGGCAATCAGTCAAGTGATCAGAATTTCGCTTAATTTGGGTCAAACATCTGAATTCCGCTTAGTTCATGGCATACTTCTGAGATTGAGTGCATTTAACGGTATGACTTCGAAATTACAGACGATTTCTCATATCGATATAATGATATGTCACATTATATTTCATAGATCTTGTTAGAGGGACGGCCAGGTTGTGGATTTAACAAAATGGTAGCACACGACTTACGTACTGAGTAAGGAGTGAGAGTAAGTAAGGAATGCGAGTGCCTATTCGCCTTTCATAGAAACCAAGTAAGAATTTCCATTTTCTCATTCTTGTTGGAGGGGTATTGAGGAAGAATGCAAAGAAGTGATCGCGTCATGGCGAGACTGTCAGTAGGAGCAGCATCAATTCCTAACTATGCCGCTTAGTAATCCACCGAAATTAAGCCTATATGGTCCTTTCTGGCCCTTAACCACTACTTCAGGAACCTCCCCTGCAAAATCTGAACCCGTGGGATAAGCCGTCAAGACAACCAGTTCGATAGAATTGTCGAGAGCAGGCGATAGGAAAGGGTAAGCTGTCATGGCGGCAGCATTGAATTTCGTTACAGAAATGACCAACTGAGTACATCCGTCGACTGGTTCCATGTAGCGACACCGAGCGACATCATGCGACATCATACGACACAGAGCGAGACCAGGAAGTATAATAGCTTACATTAGTACATACAACTGTAAAAATACTGACAGGCTCGTACTCACAAAAAACAAACAGCAACGTTTCTATTGAAGCGAATCATGTAATTTGATAAACGATACCAGGGGAGATCGTGTGGAGGGATGATTTTTTGAAAATGAGCTTGAATGGAATAATAACAGGGCATCAAAGTTGCCGAGGAATCGGAAATATAAGCGCAAAAGCGGTTCTATCGGAGGAATGCGGCGATGAGCTGTTATGTGTGCGTGCAACGATGGGTGGAATGTGGTGGAAAGCATATTTAATTTCCTTCGGCATACATATATATTGAACGGCGAAATAGGATTATTTAAAAGAATCGCCAAAGCACAGGACATTCCTGAGGGTACAAATGGATTCTATATAGAAAAAAAAATCCAACAAAACTTCCTAAGCGGCTAGAATGACGGAGGAATCGGATTGACCTTGAAATTTTCAGAATTAGAACTGATTTCATTTTCTTCTCCGTTTGTATACTTTTTTCTGGAAATAGAATTTGCTCGGGCAAAGCTCCCCACTCAAATGATGACGGTTGCAGGGGCTGACTGGAGCGAATTGACTTTGCATGCGACTGTCTCATGTGCACCAGTACCCATTATTACGTTCAATGGTTTTTTATCGGTGTCCATAAAAACCATACCACTTCCACAAGGAAAACATGCACTTTGACAAAGGCAGTTTATGTCCCCAGAACTTTAGAACTGATATAAGGGAAGGGATATTTTTAACTGGGGTCCAGTTGAGTGGGGTCCAAGGTTTCTTCGTCTGAATTCTTATCTTTCAGACGAAGAAACTTTTATCCTCATTCCCTCCTCTCTCGACCTTTCTTTTCCTTTCATGTGAGTTCACCTCATCATTAACTACTTGTGGACTTTCAAAGTAAGCTCATCTATTAAAGGGCATCTGCTGACGCCTTCATCGACACTGGAGCCTTTTTTGGTATTCGGTACTCATGTTTCTCCTCGGATGGACCCTTTAGAGCAGCTGTCGTCACCAAGAGAGCCGCAGATTGCGTTGAAATTAGTGGCGGACAAGAGTTTGGCACCAGAAGCACCATCCAAGGACATAAAAATGAGGGAACTGATTCGAAGTCGATATTGGAAGCATGGCGTGTGCCGGAAGAGTTTATCAAAGTAGAACATATTTTCTTTTATACTTCGCCACAGGAAAGAAATTTGGCGTTGAAATTGAGTGAATCATCTACTGAGATGGGAGCCCTTTGCCCATGATTCTGGAGGAATCAATGGAAGTGACTGTCGGAAGTGAATAAATCGAGACTGGGGAAGTTTGGAATGGAAGGTAGAGCTTAAGAATGAAATAGAAATTAACAGACCTGCCATCAAAAAAAAGTAGCGCAAACTTGGATTATTCAGAGCAAAAGCCAGGGGAAGTCTCTCCAGAGTGGGGAATCTTCCTAAAAGAATTCTGTTCGCCCCAAGTTCATTGCTGCGACACCCCAAAGGGTAAGAGTCTCAGGCGTGCTCAAGTGGATTTCTCTAGTGCAAACCCATTAACAAACATTATAAATAGAGCTCAGAATTCACTTCGACTGTGCTATTCCGATATTCGGTCAATTACTTATTTGGGAGTTGTTTACTCACACGCGAACTTAATTTACTTAGTAAGATTACTCAATATCTGCTTACGCATGGAAAATAATTGCCATTGTAATGAGCTATTACACGCATAACAAATGAGATATCTCAGAGTAAGGTCTATTTGTACGACTTCCCCGCTTATGGATCATAACAACTATGAGTATCGTATAGGGGCTCTCCAGCGAAGTCAATAAGAAGATCGTAATAAAAAAGTTTCACGGTAACAGACCTTAGCCACAGCGGAATGCTTAATCCCGAAGGTCTTCTTTTTGCAACCAACAGCTCCATCGAGAACTGGTACAAGAAATAGTAGTATGAAGGAAGCTAAGCGTACTGGAACTCTCAGCCTAGTCAAGTTAGAATGTGAACCCTTGAAAACCTGAGGATAAGAGGAATCGATTGCTAAATTTTCATTTCTTTTGTTGTATCAGTGGCTTCTCAAATAAAATCACTTCGGGGTTAAACCAGATAATCAAATAAAGAAAATGACCATTCGACGGTTAACATAATTTGAAGCCTCTTGTTGTATCGTCTGACTTTTAGGACCATGCTAAGTGCATGGCTTTCTCGTAAGGATCAACGAAAACCACGACTGCGATATAGAATCCAACTCGAATTTAGACGTTATTCCCTTCAACGATCAGGAAAAGTTCTTGCCCCGAATTTCTTGCAGCAAGATGCTCATTGACCAATTGTTGTATTGCCTCAATCATTATAATCGATTGTTATCGATTCGAAACCAATCAATGGTCTGTGGGTGATTATCACAAGTACTCGCCATATATGAACATCTTCTTGATGGTGAGACCGACGACCATATCCAAGTTTTACTGCAGAGTGGGACCGAAATAAGCCGAAGAGTAAACGAGAGACGAGCGCGGTGACCATGAGAGAATACCAAGCCGGAAAAATGACTACAGCGACACCAAATGCGATCTGGAAAGGTGCATCCTCAAGGGAGTGGATTAAATTTTAGAAGAATAGAGCTCAGCGGAAGCAAATCATCAGTGAATGGGGAAACATTCAAAATGTTCCATTTCTTACGGAAATGCTTATGAATAGGTCTATGTTGTTTTAATCCCAACGAATTTACTTTCAATCGATTAGAGTTTCCCTCCCCCTCCAATTGCTATTCTAATCTACTACAGAACAACTTTTCAAACATCCTTATGAATCACAGCAGCCCGAAATGATGAAAGACCAGCGTGATCTTATAATGATTCCATTCAAACACGAGAGTGATATGACGCAACTCAAAATAGAGGTAAGTATGACTACGGCATTTATCGAGCGCAAATATTTGGAACTATGGCGATGTAAGGAATGCTCCACTTGATTGACAAAGCCTCTGCCACTTCTCGGCCATTCCAACTCACAAAACTTGTCATTTCTTATATTTGAGCGGACTGGTTAAATCCTAACGCAAACATGTAGTTGGTGTCATGGGACTTGTACATGCTCGGGAGGTGCTTTAATGATCGGACGAGCTGCAAGTCAAACCGTTTGCCAAGTACAGAAGATGGTAAAAGACGATACTCACAATTTTCACATCGCCCAGTATGGCTTGGATCAGATACCAAGAGCAAGATATGATTCAATTTTCACACTCGTGAAGAACAATTCTAATTTTTTCAACTTTTTTGACATACGGTGAAGGGTGTGGATGTGAGAGGTAACCCGATTCGCTTGCGAAGATTTTTACGAAATCTGATGAAAAATATTAATGCAAGTCGCCCCCTTCCGAACAAAACTTACTTTGCGCCTAACCTAGCAGTGAAATGCACTTTGTAATTGTTATACCAACGCATTGAGCCTGACACTTCACAAAATGGTCGTTCAAGGCCAGATTAGTCTAGCCAAGTAAACAGTAATTAATCAAATCAACGGAATCCTCTGCCGGAACCCCTTTTCAACGCATATATAAGTGAAAGCCAGAGAAAGTACAAATCAAATGGCAAGGACAGTCATGCTCGAACGACAGACGATGTGGAGTTGTGATGGAAAAAATGGATCGATGAGTTGGGAGATGAATAGAATGACATGAGGCAGAATGATGAAAGTGAAACGGGGAAATATTTCGACAGAGCAGAGCTGTTCAGCTGGCCGAAAATGGTGTGCGAATCACTGGCATCGTCTACGCCCACTCGTATGAATGACACACCCGTATGTCTAAAAAACTCCCACGCTATGAAAGGAGTTCTGAGAAAACCAGTTTCCCGAAAAATCAGTAATTGGGAAGTTGAACTCGGGGCGATGCAGTGTTTTATGAACAGCTGCAAAAAAGCAAAACGGTGAGCTATTTCAAGGAAAGGCTCAGCAAGCAGATAATCGCCCTAGGATTATCCGCGTTCGCTGGGTGCAAAAGAACTTGGATAGCTTCCCGACAAATGACAAACACTTCGTCCTTCATGGAGAAATGCACGAGGGCAACGCTAAACGGAGAGTTTTTTAGATGACGAGCTACAGCAAGGTCGTAGCTTCACAAATATCTTCTAACTGAGGGCAAGAAGCAATACTTTAAGTTGTTTAGGCCCTTATTTGGGAATCTGTGCCCTTTTCTAGGCTGTCATGATCGACTCGAAGTGTTAAGAGACCTTACCACAAGGAAGGGACAAAGAATGGTAGAAATGGAGGTGGGTGTCGCTAACATGCACGCAGTCTTCTGATCGACCTCATCAACCTAGCTTAGAGGCATAGTTGACGATAAAAATGGTTTCTGAGATTCCCCTATAGTATGAATTCGTGGTTCCCCCTTAAACCATACCTGTCGTTATAAGGGCGAAAGACGTCTTGAATAGGGCATAATAAGGGACCAGGATTGGATCGTTTGAATGCCACAGGTGGACGAGTTCCAACGGCTTTATAGAGGCTTCACTATCTCAAGAGACTCAGATATAGGTGCTTCAAGCAACACTTCTTAACCCAGGGGACAGTAAAAGGCGGTTTCGGGCAATTTCGGCTTTATGTAGTCATCTCTTTGAGCAATGGGAGCAAGTTAAATCTCGTCCAAACACCCCTTACATGCCATTACCGTCAGGACTATCTCGTACAACCTCCTTTTCCACTACTTTTGAAAAGCATGTAGTAGGCGGATTTTCTCGCATTCTCCGCCATCGATGTACCCTCCACATCAACACTTACGCTTTTTGACCTAAAAAGGTCCCTCAAAATTGTCGTGAACTATGCCTTCAACTGCCGTACTTCCGGAACACGATAATTCCTGATAAATTATCTTCAAATATATTCTCCTATCTTTTTTCATCTGGTATTACAGGTGTAATCTGAAGATTGAAGCCCGTTATGGCACCTGCCCATACCAACTAAGCTATATTTCCCCCTAGGGATCGATCAAGTGGTAGTAAACTCGTATAGGAGACTTGTACATTGGCTGGTACGGCAAGTCATTCTCTATAACCCCCGATTTACGAGCAAGGCACCAAAACGGGATTTAATAACGCCAAAAGACTTCGGGAC
Organism: Haemonchus contortus; assembly: GCA_000469685.2. Taxonomy (NCBI): domain Eukaryota; kingdom Metazoa; phylum Nematoda; class Chromadorea; order Rhabditida; family Trichostrongylidae; genus Haemonchus; species Haemonchus contortus. The sequence goes on from LS997565.1 coordinate 40,771,309, forward strand.
TTATGGCTTACCTTGGACAATGGGAGCACTTATGGGGATGTCAGACTGCGTCCACCTTTGAACATTGACGCTTTTGTGGTTGAGAACAAAAACCAGACGGACGGAGCATTCCGGAATGCGCTTTTTCAGCGTCCTACATTTCTTAAACAAAAAGCTGACGACACCGTGGAATCTAGTAAAATGGCGTAATATCACTCTCCAAACCGCCGTTTGAACCGGAGGCAGGTGGGTGAGAAATGGCTTCACTAGTCAAACCACATTCCATTTTAACTGCATTTCATTAGAAGAATTCGAACCAAATGTGAAGTTTTTTTGAAATTCTTGAAATGAGGTTAGACGGTGACCTTCAGCCCGTTCTGTGAATCCATTTCCTTCGCTATGTGAAAATGAACAATCCACACTAACGAGGAAGGCTCAGAGGGAAAAGGTTCAACAATTCATTGAGGATGGTCACGGATTCGTCTTCCTTTCGGAGCAGAGCCAACTTTTAGGGCCTCTGAAACCCTCTTAGAGTTCAAGAAGGATAGCGATTGAATGAGCATTGCGCTTGACCCTAAAGCAGACCTGAAGGTGCGATTACAGGGCTCTAGGGTGTCGACAAAGTTAGCCAACAGAATCAAGTGGAATGCCGTAAGATAGATCAGGTACCATACACATTATCCTGACCCTTTCCCAGTTGGGAGGTCTACTAGTGGTACTCCGCCGTGAGGTTCTAAAAAGTTGCCCTAAGTGCGCTACCACATCACGAGCCCATCCTGAAAAGACACGGGAAGCACTGGATGGGAAAACAGAAATAACTGAGGAATGGAAAAGCTCATAACTGAAAAGGTTTGAAGGGCAAAATGGGGATAGAAGTCGGGCTTTTGCAAAGCTCGTGAAAATTCAATGTTCTGAGGCCATCGGAGAAACCCTGGGAATACAACAATAAATAATGCCCCGCTTGATAACTATTCACTTAAAGAGTAACTTAATACATGTATAATGTTAAATTCTGCAAGCATGATCCATTTAATCGCCTTGTCTGTGAAAGACCTTACCCGAAGTGACATCTTTATAAAGGTTACAGCTAAAATAAGTGAGCAAGTGCTAAGAAAAACGAGTGGCTAGGAGTAGAAAGAGCAGAAGCTTGAGAAAACAGCTAAGCTGCCCATTTGGTTGGAGACACTTGAAGGGGCGACTTTTTCATCTCTCTCGGCTTTCGTCCTACAATGCACTCTCGAAAAGAATCGGCCAACGAAACTGCATAGACACTCCCAAGGGCATTTTCGATGAGAAACGGCAGTAATCCCTGTCACCACTGGAGGATGATGGCCGTTGGTCGCCAGATTGAGTAAACCTCATCAGGGAGAGGAGACCGGGAGACAAGAGCTTTGAATTTCGAGAGCAAAGTACTACTCGGGGAACATACTCTCGATTAACCCAACGATAGATAGAGTGGAAATGGAATGAATCGTGAGGGAATTCGGGGCGCAGTGAGTTGAAAGGTGTTCGTTCGCTCACAAAGCCAGAGCGGTCACATGTTTGACCTTGAAGCGAGACTGTTTGAAAACAGTTCTCAAATTTCTAGAAACATCACCCACACGCAGTTAATGGTGACACGATTCTCCCACGTAGGAATACCCACCATGGCCGACATAAAGCTCCGCTTAGGGGGACACAGAAGATATATCGATCAAATAGGATAACAGACCTCAAAATCATTAATTTTGTTGGTCAAGCAACGTATTTCAACGGTAGGCACAAAGCTCAACATTCAGGGGTGGATCAATTTGGACGATGAATGGGTCCGCGTAAGGGGTAGCGAGAGGTGATGATAAAATGATTCGAATTTCAAATGAAAACAAAGCCGACAATAAAGAATTGAGGTAAATATACAGTAGCGCTCAAAAGTCTTCGGTGAAATGGTTTTTCAGCCGTACTTTTCAGTCGTAACTCCTTTCCTACTGGATCTAATAGTGCGATATTTCTATATTTGGAGCGTGGGTGTACTGTGAATATTTACCACTATTAACCTGCAATCTGATCATGTTCCAGATATTCCAAAGGAGATGAAAATAAAATCGACTGCAAATACTGATGATGGTCTTTCTAGAATCTCTTTCTTTTTTGTCATGTCTAAAGTGTACGAGCGGTAATGCCGAACACCATAGATGAGAAAAACGCACATAAGGTGCGAATAAGTGCAGACGTCAACAACTTTACTTTTAGCAAAATCTGCTACCGCAACAACCACATTGCTCTATCTGTGGATGTTGCAGCTTTGCAGTCAAATAGTGTTGGGTAGGGTGAAATATGCTCTAGTTAGACATATCCAAATTTTGCGAGATTTGGTCTACTAACAAAAAAGTTATGAACGAAAAAGCGTCAAAGCATTTCACCGAACACTTTTGAGCGCTACTGTAAAAATATAAGGAATATTACGACGCAACTTTCCTCAGATGTTGATAATTTATGACAAGATCTGATCAAGGATGGTTGCATTATGACAAGATACTTATATGATGAGGAAGTCGAAATACCGAGGTGATTGAGATAAGGAATGTTTTTTCAAATCCAATAGTCAGAAAAACTTATTATTTGTGAAAATTTTCGTATTTCCGTGATAGAACCCATTACCCACACTTTAACGAACGGTGATTCCATGGATGTTGAATAGCAAAATCGGCTACTAATAGGAGATCGTTAGGAAGATTCTCATATATCAAAAGAAGTGAAATGACGACCAGTAACAGGTAGTTCAAGTAAGACAATCGAACCAGTTCCATCCTTAATGAAATGTGGAAATAATTATGGGTCGAATCATAGCCTATATGTATTTACCGTTTCGACTTTTTTTAGTGGATAAGGTTACAGAGCTCCGAGATGAAATAGCATTGAGATGACAAGAAGCATGTCTTCGAGGGAATTCTGTAGAAATAACAACACTCACGAACGTAGAAATAACAACACTCACAAACGGAATAAGATTGACTAGGGGATCTCTGCAGCCCGGAAACCTCATAATAATCCTATGAACCCGTATAATGACAATCTTAACAGATTGATCTGAAGCCATATCGAGGTAAATTAAGGATTATCAATTCTGACTATATGAAACACTGGGAAAAGAAAGATTGCTCATTCAAAAGTTCCACTAGAAAAATCCTGGGATCAGAATGTCGGAAAGAATGCCCTCTTCCGTGCAGCCTGGCTTCTTCCAACTGAACAATCCCTCATGACACATTACCATACTCACCATCGTACTGGCGCTGTTATGTAGAAAAAAGGCTCTTCTTTGGAACCCATTTTAGTAGAAATCAACAAGAGAACCTACAGGGCAAAAGATCCTCCTTTCAGGAACCGGGCTCAAACCAGTATTGACGATAACATCGATACAGACAATGATCGAAAAAGTAATTGGTCGGGCAATGTTTTTTGATCGTATGGGCTCTATCGATGGGTTTTCAACACCAGTCTCCACCCGGATTCATCTCAACGATAATTACTGGAGATTTGAATCAACCGGCCAGTATCAACAAGGAGCAAAGAGGCAGTTAAGAGTGAAGCAACTCCACAACAAATATTTTGAGTGAGTGATGGCGATATTTACAATCAATGGTGAAAAGCAGTTTAGATGTACCCTTAAGGATAGCAGATCGTATTTGGGAAGCGAATTTCGGGTTTTCTGATGCTGTCTGGGCAAAGGTTATGGGGACGCATTTCAGGATGGAAATGCTACCGCGAAACAAGCCCATAGACCATTCCATTCCTCTGAGCTTACGGCAATTGTTCATCATCCGTCTATTGCAAACTCCATGAGCTATTGGGTAGGTTGAATAGGTCCTCACAATATATTACAATTATGAACAAACCGAAGGCATGGCGTATCCCGAAAAGCGTGGGAAACAATAAAAATTCAAGGAGGACGGAAAAAATCACTACAGTAAGGATCAAATATGCAACAGTCACGAGCGTGGTCCAGATTATATGGAAATTTCGCGGAGTCGCGTGCATAGTCCACATTCCTGTCGTCACCCCCACGTTTCCCCGACCTTGATTATTATCTTAACCTCGGCCCCACTGGACGCTGTCAATATGAAAGGAATAATAACCTGCAATAGAGCCATCTCCGACAACCTTCATAGGTGGTTAAGAATTGGCAGGAGAATATGCCCTTCTGCTATTTCAAAATCCAGAACAACTCATGATAATCCGCCTAGTAGAAGCCTCTTCAGGAAGAAAGTCTTCCATTTCTAGAGAGTTCGAGGGAAGTATCGTCCTCTGGGATGTTCTCATGCAATGAATAAAAAAGGACAAACCGCTTAATCTCCTCAGCTTAGTACAGGATGAGCCATACATATAACATGAGGTGGGGAAAAATTCATCGAATGTTTGACCGATCTCTTTAGTAACTAGTTTACCAAATCTGGAGCTTGAGCCTAAACGTCCATTCTCTCAACTGCATATCAAATCAAATCATCGGGAATACTCGATGTTACAATCAGAGAAATCCGAGCCGGTTGGGATTGAGTAGTATTAGGTAAAGTACCAAAAGCAATGGAGAAGCCACCAGAAGGAGCCGCCATCGCGTTTCAGCGGTTGTCATAGCGATTTCAATGTCGCAAACAAATATCGTTCCTGAACTGATTTTTGACAATTCACTATATTTAACAACTAAAACGAGGAACAAACATGGTCAGCAGAGAAAAACGAGGAAAAAACATTTGTTGCTAGTTTGGGTTTGAGTTGGTTGGTAGTTTGAATGAGGACAGCATCGACTCGAACGGCCAGTCGACCAGATAAGTCAAGGCTCGATACCCTTTAAGTGGTCATCGAGTTAATAAAATGAAGGTTTGATGTTTGAGTGTATAAATTGGCGTAAGAAATATGAGGGGTTTTCTGGATCAACGCGAAAAACCTTGATATTAGAGAAAAAGACGAATGGTCTTGAAAGGGACGAAGTTTTGATCCGTTTATTGGCCTGTGTAGACTTCTAGTAACATCATCCTCATGCTGGCAGTCTACTCGTCAGATTCCCTTGGATTTCGTGATGGTCTACAGCAAGTATCACTTCGCTGGTGTGGTGATGTGTTGATAGCAACCTACACAGAACACTTTACCTCGATATCTACCTTTGAGAAAATTTAAAAAGGTGTTACAGATGAATGAATCTCAAGTAAAATAGCCTCAGGCTTTAGAAAGCAACAAAATTGAAAGATTAGCAGAAAAAAATCTGCATTTTGTTGTGACATTATAAATATGTTTGTTGTGTTGGGTCATTTTAGGCCAATACTGTACCCAAAACAATATGATGGAAGCTTCAAAGCTTGAACGACTCATGTGAACTATATTTATTTTGATAAATAAATTTATTTTACAGTGTTTAGAACGGTAATACAAAAACTAGATTAGCTATAATAATAAATACATGGCAGCGAAGGTGAAAGAAAACTCGGCCGTCAATACTGGAAAGCTTGATTTTCGTAAGTTCGCCGATTGGCATCTCTTCTATATTCTTCAGTGAGCCGTTTCTTCATCATACCTATACCTGAAATTGCCTCCACCTATATGCCATCAACAAAATTTTGATATGGTTGATAAAGTCTGAAATTCGAGGAAAATTGGAATCTTTTCAATGTCCAGAGCTTACAAATTAGGTCAAAACAACTTTTCATCGAAAAAAATCCTGTTTCACATCGATTACAAGTGAATGATTGAGGTGGGATTAGGTGTTCGAGAAGAGCAAGCATGAATAGCAGCTATCAGCGAGTCCTTCAAGCCCCAGGACCGGGTTCGTAGGATCCTATTGTAACCATTGTAGGGAGCAGAAGGTGTTCTTCTCAATTTTAATTGATAGGATTACATTTGTGCGTTCCGTAAAGGAGAAGAGACAACTCCAAACGTCACTCAAGGGGTATCCGTGGCCTCCTGAGGCTCCTTGCGCGATAATTCCCGAGCCCGTGTGACCCTGGCCATACCACAAAGAAATTGTGACCGTTCGAAAAATAGGTCAGGTAGAGTCCTTCTTAGAACTGTTAACCCTTCATGGCGCTCACATTAGTTCTCTTTATGCTCCAGATAGTCCGCGAGATAGCCTAGTCGACCAGAGTTAAACCGCTCAGCCGTAAAATTGAAGGCACAGTTCATGATGAGTTGCGGTATCTTGTTCCAGACGAACCGAGGAAGTGATAACCCAGATTAATGTAGGAGTAGCGAAGAAAACGCGAAAATCGGCATGTTCAAATGCATGTAATGCTTCGAAAAAAGGAGTAAAATTTGGGTTTGGACGAAAAAGTGACCGCAAAAGTTGCTTGGAAGAGGTAATCGGACGAGCTGTTCGATTGAGTGTGCCATTGCGTACAACTAACAACAGTAAGCTGCAAGCGTGCAGCATGTATTCCCTCGATGCGAATGGTGCAACCTCTATATCCTCTGGGACGCTGCGGAACTCGTCCACTTTTAGGTGTGTTCGTCGGCTGAGCCTTGGGCTTTAGAGCCCTTATTGGCCGTTTTAGGCCATTTTTTCGACCCTACAGCTTCCCTTGTGCTATTGAGAGGAATGGGTTCATGCGAGGGAGAAACCTCAGAAATCACTTTTATCGTGCCTTTAGGTAGAAGAGATCCAACCCGAGTTAATTCTATTTTTTCCCTCGGTCAATTTCCACTGGTCATACCCCTTTTTTTCAGCGGGCTACCGGTCCCTTTGATCTTTTCCGTAAAGATAATATCTAGCCGGAAAATGAAAGTGATCTTTATCGAAGTCGTAGGTGAGCGAATCTACTCCAGAAACCAGATTGAACAAGCGACTAATAAAAACATTATTATTCGACCATTAGTTATAAGATTTCAAGATAATTTTTTCCTCAAAAAACATCTTGATCAAATGATATCATCAAAGAAACCTACCGATAGCTCCGTACAGGAATGTTGCAAATGCCAACAGTACGATAGCTCCACTGCAACCTATGAGGGTAGCTAAATATGTGAGTCGTTCTTGATTACTGTAGCATGGCGAATAATTCATATATTTGCACGTGGTGGAAACGGGACTGTAAATAACAAATTTCAAAAACCACACAAGATACTGTATATTTATTTATTTGCTTGGCTTCAATCAGGTTGGGGAAATACCGGTAAGGATGAGCATGCATGAGCAAATGCGGAGGTGAAGTTGCCATACTTCTGAGCACCTCTGGCTGGTGGACGCTAGAGCTATCGGTAAACAGCAGCGCAAGGGTTCTGCGTCCGTAACTTCAATGGTCCCGGAGTACCCATCAATTTTATGGGCCCTTCCAACGTATGTATTCAAGCTTTATACAGGCCCAGTAGATCGAAGTTAGAAGAAATGGACATGGTACATGGGACAACCCTGGAACCCGTTGAGTCCACAGAGTAGAGGCCACTACGGACAACCTTTGACCATCCAAGTTTGGCACCTGATTTGGCAGGACGCAGGGACATCTCAGACCAGCCTATACAAAGCATGCATATCGATTAATTAATATTTTCAGAAAATCATTACGTTTTTGATCGAAATGTGTTGATATTGATGACCGCGAATACTATGCATACGAGAGCAGTACAAAAGGCGACGATCATCACGAAATGGTACAGATAACACTGAAACATCAGAAGTTAATTGTTCGTAAACAAACTAGATCAATAAACAACTAAGACTTGTAAACAGCGGATCTTACCATAGCCCTCGCCTTTTTGAGGGAGCCATGATGATTACTGTGCAGTAAGATCTGTGAGGCTAGGATAATACCAGCTGTGGTCAAAGCAGCGTAAAAAGCAATCTGGAATAGCGACGGTGAATGAGATTTTCCAAAAATCGATAACTGATAGATCAATAGGACAACTTACTTCTTCAGTACTGCTTTTGGGCATTCCTTGGCCACGTCCTGTGACATTCCACAGAGCCACCATTGCCAATACCAAGGCTGGATATCTGGCCATAATGAAGATAATCCGCTGATAACCCAAAAATGGATTGCGGGCAAGTGCTCGGGCTCGAACCGTTTGGGCACTGAAAAGAGTAGATTTCCGAAGTAATGACACAGCTCTCTACAGATTCAGAAATTTAAAAATTTCCTGTCTCCCTGATAGGTCCCATTCAAAGGAAATCAACAAGAAGCGAGACTGGGAGAAAAAAATTGAAAAAAAAGAAAAAAGGTATCAAATTTCTCTTCGGAGAACACGCTTAAGATATCAATACCAAAGCTCTAACCGGGATTGGGATTCAGAAGACTATTTCATCCAAAATCGGAGCGATTCCGGTCGGTAAAAATAGGACTTACTCGCTCGATTGATGGGAACTCTGTACGATATCCGTTACTGTAGGTACAGTTCCTGCTACAGCTGATTGAGGATACTGTATTTGTTGCCCACTACTTGCTACCCTTGGAATCGATGGAGATTCTCGTATAGGCTGTCCTCCGAAGTAAAGATCTTCTTGAACAGGTGGCCGAATTTTTTGAACCGGTGTAACCTCTGGACCAAGATATGTCAAGTTTCTTGGCGATACAGAGCGAGTGAGCCTAAATCTCTGAATTTCTTGTTTGAATTTAACAGTTGGATTTGATTACAATGTAAATTCAATTAGGCAAGAAGAATGATTCACTTTGGACAGGGCTTCCCATCTAGAGCAATGTTAACATCGGTCTAAATGATAGATGCCATTCTTACCGGTAGTGGAGAAGGTTCAGTCACACAACAATGAGAGGAGGAAGGGGAGGGAAGGGAGGGAGGGGGGGGCACCTGCGCCAGGTCTTCGTTTTGGGGTTCAGGATCTCATATTAGTTCACATTCAAACAAAGCGTTGACTGAAAACACAAAAAGGCAGATGCCCCACGGTCATGCCCCACCCTGCAGTGGGTGGAGTTTGACGTGGGTGGGCGTGATATATGACAAAGTCTCAGCTTGGGCCATACTGGTGAAAAAAGAACATAGAATGACAAGCAAGAGTCTTGTCACAGAGCATGCCCGATGGTGAGCAGAGTTTATCAGAGTGGATTGGGGCTCACTTCTACTCGAATGGGATCCAGCCGTTCATTTGAGTAAATAAGTAGGCAATGATCGGGTAAACAGGTAAATAAACTGACTGTCTGTCGTACAAATCCACTGGATCAGCGGGGTCCGTTTGACGAATTCTTAGATAATCTGGAAATGAATGTGGCGAGTAGGTTGCCGCATACGGTACACGAAACCGTTCACAAGGATATGACATCAAATCTTGTTGTTGGCCTGAAACAAAAGACGTTACAGAGCCAGCGGTCAATGACCTGACTTTGACAAGGCTAATCAGTTATCAACCTAGGCAATATGCTGGAGTACAAGTGTGAAGGTCTGTTAATAGGCTTCGCAGTCTCGACAAAATGGATTGGAATTCCGATAAAATTCGGTGAGACAACCACAACTCAATTCTTCGTTTGTGACTCATTTAGGAAGGTGAAACTTGACATGGGCGTGCTGATAAGCCTTCCCATAAGTCATCACCCGAGTTGATGCTTCATGAGAAACTCCCACCCATCTGAAAAAGAATCAAGTTTACGGCGTATCCCGAAAGGCTCGGTCCCTGCAGTGCAGACTACTTTTTCCGATGCCGATATCACCCGGACAAGCATTACTTATCCCTGCTACGTCTTCAATTTTCACCCAAGGGAAACTATTTTTATATAAAACTTTAGAAAGTTACAATGAAGTTCTCACTGCTGATGTCAAAAACTGGTGCCTGCTCCCGTAGAATGGTTGGACGGGGTAATCGAATCGGTTCCAGACGTATTGAATTGGGAAATGACATCTTCCTGAAAATTAGAGGTTCAAGACTAACTATATGATTTCAAACTTCTTTTTTTCTGTGTGATTAATGGGCTCACCCTTAAAATGTATTTGAATGAATAAATAAGTAAATAAATAAATAAACCATTCTGCTTGAAATTTGATAATATATAGACCCATGGAACTGGAGAAAATGTGACCCCGAATACTTCGAAACTTACGAAGACAGTACGTCACCGCTACTGAGTTTTGGCCGAGCCAATCCCATAGCGTCCGATTTTCTCTGCAATACAGGTTGTTGAAAGAATGGCTCAGAAATAGGATCTGGCATCGGTCTTATGAACTTATTTATTTGATTATGTTTTCATTTAATTGTTTACCTATTTGTTCGCTGTAATCAAAATGGGTCAAGTTAATAGGTTCAATAACCAGGAACTCGTCAACACCTACAAAGGCTGAGAAAAATAAGGTGTTGTGCTTCCTTTTTCAGAGTACGCATTTATCGGGGCACGCATTTAAAAAATCTTATATTATCATCTGTTACAACTCAATTTGTTAGAAATACCACTTAGTTTATTGATTTATTCCTCAGTAATCTTCAATCATATCAAGATGGAAAAGACATGATTGAAATACTTGGCTTTTGACGATTACTATCCCTCCAGACAAGTCCCTGCGAAGAACTGGCTGATCTGGCCTTACTCTATTCTCAATACAGTTCAGAACTTCCTAAGGAATGATCAGAAATAAGAAATATGTAAAGAAATTAACATACCATTGTGCAACCTGGATCGATTCCGGGTGAAACGTACAACTATTATCGAAGAGCACTTTCGTCCTTAGTGATAAGAGAACCGTGAAAATATTTATCAATGGAATGCAAATAGTTCCGTCTACGGCACTGAATCACGTCGAGTTAGAAATTCTTCTCAATCTAGTCATCGGATAAACAAGAAAAGAGAGAAGGTAGATATTCTGCGGAATCTGTCTATCTGGTATGTCTAGGTACGTACGCCACCCAGATTGCCTTTACTCGGGGCCTGGGAGGCACTTGATTCCTTGCTAAGCCTACGCTATGACTCAGAGGACTTGTCTTATCTACTCCGGACATAAGGTTTTCTATTAAGTCGTCCTCGAAAAGAAAAAAAAGGCTCCTGGTCTGGAATGGCTGTTCAAAGGGCATTATAGAGGGCCTCCAATCCACCCTTGCACCGCCTCCACCCTTCTTCAAAACATGACAAAAAGTACAACTGAGGTCTGCCACCTGTTGAATGCACAGTTCGCGATAATTCAATGGGCGGGAACGTCAATGGCCTTCCCGCCTCTCGATCGATGTCACGTCAAAGGGTCGGACGAGTGTCGAGACAATACAGATTGGAACTATTCGTTCTAGGACCCACACACAATCAGTCGATCGCCGAGTGATGAGGCGATGTTTTTCTTCCATTCTTTCTTCCTCTGTTATTCTTTCTGCTGCCGCGATCCCATATTTAATTTCCTACTCCTAGAGGCTGAAAAAGATGAGCAACTTTTGCTGTTACTAGGGGTTTTCGTTTACTTATACTAATAAATTCATGAATTTTTGCTCACCATAGTCTGCTATTCGCACCAGGACCCACAAGTACGCAGTGAGACACATTGTATATGTAGCTCGTCCGAAAGCCCCACTTTTCTTCATTTTTACTGGTCTCATTCTCGTCCAGCCCCCTGTTTAACGGTTTTTCGAAGCTACCCAAAATTATCGTGAACTGTGCCTTTAAGTCTATGACAAGTCAGTGCTTTTTTCATTCCATACAAAACTGGTATTAAAGCGGTGATCCGCGACAAGTGGACGGTCGTTTACCAGGGCTTATGTCGACTAGGGCTTCTAGCACCGAGCGTTGTGAGGGATAATGCGCCGCCCGGCAGTCCACCTCATCGCCTCAGTCACACTTCCACAGAAAAATTATGATCATAGAAGGTGTGACTCCAGTTGAAGTTATTTATTGTAGTTTGTAGTGGGATCCCTAAGCAAACGGAATACTTGTCTATAGATAACCGACCTTATAATATTTAAAAAGAATTGGCTATAAACGAATGTTTCATGAGATCCTACATCACCTCAATACCGGTGAATACTGTATTTACACTTGAGATCATTTTACATAAGTGATTCGGATTGCACTCGTACTTTGCCATCTCTGCTGACGGTTTCGCTTAAGAATCATCGTAAAGGACCCAAGAAACATTTGAAATGGACCTACTTTGTTTGACACGAGCAAGTCAGAGGTCAAAATGCTGCTTACATATCAGCGTGCACTAATCAAACTACTAGTAGAAGGATAGCGTAGTTATTTTGATGTACGATCCTTAATTTGGCGGCCAGAGTCCAGAATGTTCCCTGATGTCGATTAAACTCTACGGCAACACTGCAACAGTGGCCTAATCAGATAGCTTATCTGCTTACATTGGAGAGCCTCGAATTCGTCATTTCTAATCGGACCTGTCGGAAGAAGCTCATGTCCACCACATCATAGGTAAAGCTAAGTTATTTCATTCCCTAAAACTGATGCTGATACTTTCCTTGTATTTGCTGGTACTACTTGAACAACCTTAAGGACACTGTGAGGTGAATTCTAAGAAATTACATTTGTGAATCACCTCCACGAAACCTTGGCATGACAGTCTGGTCTGCATCATACTATAAAGGATAAGGTTCTGTCACTACATACCGCACCTCTGCTTCGTATCGTAATGGGGAGTATATTGAAAAAAGCCCTGAGTGGTTCTCACTTGTTCATTTTCAACTTCCATGTTCGCCTCTCTTGAAACCTGGGCATCGTTACTAATATTATTCAGTGCCTCTGTGCCACACAAGTTTTTTAATGGTGAAATTTTTATTCGCCTGACGTTTCGACAAAAAGTCATTTTCAAAGGTTTGAAAGCGTATCGAAACCTCAGTGTTACCTATCACGCTTGACGTAGACCAGTTCTCAAAGGCACAGTTCACGATAATTTTGGGGTATTCGGTTTTTGACGAAAATGTCAGATACGGCCCAAGAGAAAACGCGAAAAAGATGAATAAAAAGAAATAGAAAGCTTCAAAAACAAGGTAAAAAGGGGGTTGGATGAGTTACATGGCGAAAAAAAACGGCGATTTTCGGGCGAGTCAGGCAAACGTGGCGCACTGTCTGCAATTGCACACAACACACCAAAGCAGCTGATTTCGGCTTATTCGTTAGAACGATTTATCTTCTGCTGCTATTAAGCTGAAATATGCTGCGGAATCAATTCGCCCGGACGAGAAGGTAAGTAAATCTGATTATATTCATGTTTTTACGGTGAGAATAATTAATTAGAATAGAACAGAGTAGAATAATAGTGGAATGGTGGAAATACAGCCGAATACTAGTACCAGTACGAGACGTTCGACCAGCTGACTGTCCATGGCAATTTGCCAACCAGCTTATCGAATTTTCACCAACTTCGCTCCAATGCGAAAGTGGTGAACGGCAACTAGATTTCGTAGTTAGCCTAGCGAGGGGCGAAGGCTGACCGTGCTTCACTCTCCGGCCCCTTATTGTGCCCTATCCAGACCGTTTTTCGACCTCGTTTTGGCACAGATGGTATCAGAGGGGCCCCGAATTCACACCTTGTGCAAATCTCCGATTCCATTTTTATCGTGAACTGTGCCTTTAACTAGTTGCAACTCAGACCGCTCAACTTACAACTAAGTAAAAATTCCAACAATTCACTTACGTCAATTCCACCAACACCGAACGATTGCTCAACTTTAGAGACGATAGAGCAATTGAGACAGCCCGGTCAAGCACGACTCTTTATTAGTATCGTGACATAACACGTATCAGACTCTACTATCAAAGCTCGCGTAGAGGGATGTAAGGCAAGAGGTCACCAGTCAGGTTGATGCACTCGTTCTTGTTATTCATGCTTGAATTTCGGTGTCTTATCCAGAAAGCCTCTAGAGTTTTTCTGGCACCGATACTGTCTTCGTAGGCCAAATTCGTGCATTTAACGTCAAAGTCACAACCACCATGACTTTCCCTTCTGTGCTTATTTCAGCCGGTATCGGCAGAAAAGAACTACTACTTCTACGCCCCCTATCGCGACCTTCACGCGGGAAGACAAATGGTCGGTGATGTGAATTTATGAATTGAAAAAGCTTGTTCAAGCAGTTTGTGTGATAACGTCATCAATCACTGAGTCAAAGTGACTGCATTTGGGTGAAGGGAAACCGTTGCAGTATCATCATCACAGGACCATTGTCCTCTGATGTCTCCCCTGTTTCGGTTTCTAATCAAACTACTCTAGCAAGTTCAATTGACGATTTTATTATCTTGTGGTACACGGAGAGACCATAAGGGTAAGGAGGATGGCATTGAACGCCTAAGGATTTCCTCAGAGAAGTTTAGATTCCTCCACAACATTATCGCCAGTTCCCTTCAGGGCAAGCCATGCTAGCAAATCTGAACCATACTGTGGAGAGATTTGGAAATACACGAGTTTTCTGTAATGGCCTGTCGTGGGAAATGAAAGTCATATCTCTGCAAACATTCATCAAACGGCAACATATGTACAATATATACGGAAAACAGTATCTCTATCATTAGAATGCCTAATAGAACAGTCTGGGGATGGATTCATTCATGCCGGACATTTGACTTTGCTTTATGACGATGTGCTCGAGTATCCCGACCACCATGTAGGAATACACATCCGATCGGTGAGAAAAAGCAGTTCCGGTTTACTCGCGATACGATTCGGTAGTCGATCAGACTGAAGTTCATTTCATTAGGATGATTACATTTTTGCATGAGTATGGATTCACAAATTGATGATGTATAATTCGATTTGTAAAAGACGTCGTGTTGTTTTATCTGACAACATTTTATAATCGCGAAATCCTTATGAGATGAATGTCTCATTTCCTTTTAGTGGGTTTTAAGAAATTCGATTAGCTGAGCGAATTCTAATGCCAAAGAGCTGAACCGCTCCTAAGGACGAATATGTATCCATTTTCACCATTCGAAGCTGTACTACTACGGTTCGGGCCCATGACTCCTCTAGAGTCGGGAGAATTCGAGTCAAAGTAAGTTATCCCAGGAAAAAGGGGGGGGGGGTTCGCCTATCACGCCCTGCTACCCAAATGTGTCATCCAAGCAGTGACGAGGAACGGCATTGTCTGCCGGTTATCTCCTAAGAATTGGGTGACTGAAGGTGTTTACCATGATTACATGCCACTGGCTGAGGTTCATGTGGCGCGGTATCGCATGCACGGTCCAGAGATCGAATCCTAGATTGGTACTCACCCAGACCAGCCAGACCTTTTATCCATCCGGAGTTATTTGAGGGTATCAGAATTGTGAGAAGGAAAAGCAAATATCTGCAGTTGACCTGATCACAAAACCGTCTTCCTATTACGGACTATATGCTCATTACAGTTACTATGACCCTTATACGCATGACGCTGGGGTTTCATGTGAGAGGCTCCTACATATAAGGTAGGAAGTCCGGCTAACAGAGTGTGAACTGCCGCATGGCAGCCATAACAACTGCATTTCCTGGCGATAAGCGCGGCACCCCAGCCGATTCTGATGATAATGTGGGGAGGTTTTGCAATCACGGAAAAGCTTTGCTCCGCATAAGCCGGTTAAACCCCACCTTCCTCCAGTTAGCCATTGAAGCCGAGATCAACAATAAGCTAAGTATCGCATTTTTTTACTCCACTACAAGAATCTTAGTCACCAAATCTTCAAGAAATACTACGAAAAAATATATTTGAGCCTCAGAAGCAAGGCTTCTGTGGATGCGCCTCATACCTGTCATTTTTTCAGAATTTGTGGTAGTCAAGTCAAGCACTGTGCCAACAGGTTTCTGTTTATTGGGCCCATGACCGCCTTGGAGGTATGAAGTATTAGGGAATATGGGAAGAGACTTTAGGGAGTCTCTACCGTAATCCTTTGAATTATGAGATTGATAACATTGTTTCGGCTTCTAATACCTCCCAACTATATATGGCTAGGAAAAATCTGTTCGGTCCCCTCAGCAAACGGACATCGTCTCTATACCACTCGATCTCTATATGCGATTGCATTTCTCCCATTTACTACTGTGAAGGTACAAGGTGCGGGTGATTATCTGTGGATGGACCGGGTCTGCCCATACTGGATGCTGAAGCCACCAGTAGTATCGTAGTACATGTCATCTCTTTGTATTCTGTGTATGACACTCCACTATATTCTTAGTTTAATAGTGATGTGTTAGTAATGCGCTATGTGAGCGCAACCATTTAAGGCATAAATAAATAACTAAATGTATTTATAGAGGACATGGTTGAAGAAAACGTGAACGGAGCATTTGGAAATGTACGAAGCTAAAAACTCACGTTAATTCCGCATGAGTTAACCGGGGAAGAAAGATCGAGCAGACAGCCAGTATAATCCAATAGGCGGAACAGTTCATCTGTAATCAGACAAGCTCTGAATGAGTTACTGTAAACGGACAAAAACTATAACGTACACAAGAAGTACGGGAATGAAAGTTAGGAGATCTCTGATAGTTTGGGATACGCCATGCACATTCACACTAGTCTTAATCAGATGATTAGTGCTGAAGGATTGAATGAATGAATCAAAGGGAACGGAATGAGCTGACTCGGTTACTGCCGGCAGACACTGCCGTTTTAGATAACTTTCGGATTTGTGAAGCTAATGCTGTTGCTTCTAAGGTTTTTAACTAATATGATTTAATAATTCCAATTAATCTTAGATAATACGCATTACCATCACCGATATTGCAAACAGTTTACACCCTCAGATTACTTGCAAAAACTGGCAGCTTAGCATGGTCGTTAGACGTCGTTAGCGATCAGCAGGTTACTCGACACGAAACTGATTTGGCGGAGTAAAGAGAAAGGGATTTAGGGCATTTATTTGCCACTTGGGAGTCTGATGCTGCCACACTGCAACTGTCATCCACCACAGACTCCAGACAGTGTTGGCAGCCAGCTTGTGGGAGGAATGACAGCCTTTTGAGCCAGAGCCCTGGTTGCTCACACCTGAAGAGGCCCAGACATCTTTGGTTTGGAGGGAATCACGTCACGCCCTCTTTGAATATTTTATCAGAAAAGGTATTTGCAAACCATAGGAAATGAGAGATCAATGAGCGTCACTTTTTTAGGGACAGGCCATGGCGCATTTACAAATTGCGCCTCGGGAAAACAAATTGATGATGGACTGGGCTCGGAAGGAATTGCTTTTCGAATGAAGTGACAGAAGGAGGCAGGGCTGACTGAAAGGAAATATGTGAGCGATTCTAATTTGCTTATGTTTTGATAAATCGCTTATGTAAATATGCCAGGTAGCTTAAAATCAGATTAAAGTGTAATCGAATAAAGGCAAATCGGTGTTAGACACATATGACACAACGATCTCTGTTCAAACATTCCGACATCATTTACTCATGGAAGAAATGCTACAGTAATCTAGTAAAAAATAAGTTTGAAGTCTGAATAGTTCATTATTACGACGTGGAGATCATTTCCACAAAACTAAACCCTATATATCGTTACAACATACTTTCTTCTAGTGCCATCCGGTTTGGGATCAAAGAAGTCACAACTTTTTTCATTCATTTTCTGGGAACCACGTACTTTAGAAGCAAACCTCTTCTTTTCTAACTAGTCAGAATCAACAGAAGTGAAAGAGAGTCAGTCCTACGGGCACTTTACAAAGGCTGTGGCCTTTTGATGCTTATGGGCCCATCTTTAGATTATTTGTAGGGATCCGGGTTCTTTCTCAAAGACTCCAATGACAATGACATTTGTCCATAGGAAGATTAACGCACAACCCAAGTCACATAATTATAAAGGATAAAGGATAAAGTTCCTAGCGTTAATCAATCCAATTTGAGGTATGCGCCCCGCATTCGACTTCAATTCAGAATCGTAGTGGCGTGATGAGTGCGTATGTGGCCCATACAATGAATTGCGTTGGCCAGCCGATAGACAAGTCAGTGCTTTCATCCTCCCAGACGAATCTGGTACCATTTAGCCGACCCGTGAGGGATGAAAGGCTTGGTTGGCCTAGGCAGGCATCGACCGGATTTCAAACCCGTGACCGTACGTGTGAGACAGTGCGCTGTGTGCCACTACACCCCCACATAACTATTATATATTGTTTTGAAATTTGAAGGATAATTGGACGGAAAACAAGTTCCTTGGCCAAGCCTTGCAAGTCACTGCATAGTCCATGCGAGCGTTAAAATCCCACCAATTCTGAAGGAAAGCCAAATGCGTGACGCATGAGAGGAATTCCCAGCAAAAACTAAGCATTCTCAAATTTGTGGTATTATTCATCGCAGACAATCCTATAATTCGTTTGAAAAAAATCCTCTGGCGATGTACAGTCAGAAGAATTCACGGAAAGTCTCGCATCAAATCCTCAAGCTAATGCCGGCTTTGGAGAAATGACGACTGAGCAGACGTCTAGTTATGACGGCTTGGCGAAGTTTTACATCTGATGCAGATGTAATTCTCCAATTTCAGCTGTGTTTACAGAGTAAAGACCAAAGTTTTCAGCAAAACAAACCTACACGTCCTTCTACAAAGAGTATGTAACCAGTATGTCTTCTACTCAGGATCACAGTTTTGCTTGAATGCAAACTTAGTCCGCACTATGATTCCCGAAGGCCTGCGGAGAGGGAAAGGAGCCCTTGTGAACCTTTATGGATAGTCATCCAAGATTCAGACCATGCAGGGCAGAACGTGGTCCCTGTTTACAATGACGTTTGCTTGGGAATTGTTGCAAATTCTGGATAGGGTAGGAAGAGTGGGTTACCCCCAGGGATTCCCCTTCGTCATTTTCCACTATTGTCTCAGAATAAATGGGAAAGCTTTATAATTAAATTTAGTCAAAGTTTCTGCAGATAGTCAATTTCCTCCACAAATGGCTTTGCTGGCATGTTGCAGTCCGTTTTGCCTGCTCTTCCGCTCAAATAATTCTCAGCTGCCGAACATAACAAGTTGTTGATTGAGTGAAATTATGACATCACTTCTTTAGGAGGGTGTCGAGCTCCACCTGCTGCGTGGGGTAGTTATTTTGCATCTGGGGATGAAGTTCAAGTTTCTTGAGTAGCTAGAAGTAATTAAAACTACTTTGCAACCCAAGTTTTTACCATTAATGTGGACAAACTTTTGCGCTTAACCTTCGGTAGTTGTTAATGTGGGCGGAGGCGGTGTAAGGGCAATAGACGTACTATCCACACGCATGGTCAGCAGTTCGGATCCCGGATCGATATCCGCCCAATCCAACCAGGAATTCCATCCCTTCACTGACTTGTACATCGGCTGACCACCACAAGTCATTGTATAGGTCACACACGCATTCATTACGCCACTACGATTCTGAATGGAAGTCGAGTGCGGGGGCGCATTCCTTAGACGAGATTGATGAACGCCGGAAGACGTTAGACTTTATCCAAAGTTGTTGACGCGCTCGTGAAACATGTCCCATTTCGACTCGAACTAACCAACCGATTCTCTCTCGGTAATGGAACTTCTATCTGTAAATGAATTTATTGGGAGCGAAGGAAGTCGGGCATTCGGACATCAGCTACGTAGGCAGGCAGACAAGCTATAGGTTCTGCAGCTCCCATCAGAGATGATTTATTCCAGGCCAGGCGCTTAGTTATTTTTCGTCCTCGTAACTTGGAATCTTCATTAACTATTTAGACTAGATATGAGGATTGTGATGGAAACCCTGGAGGATCGACATCCAAAGGCGTCTGCAACCCACTCACTGCTCGGGGTGCGGCAACGGCATTGTTAGCGTGTGGAAGTGCGAAGCCAGCATTTCATAGGTCTCTAGAAGCCAGTTGTCAAGATTAAAGTTAAGGAAGTGTAATAAATCGTAAACAGCGCCAATAAACACTTAAGAATGTGGGACAAAATGGAAAAATTTCGAAAAAACCTCATGCGGAATATACCAACCACGCATCAGCACGTGTGAAAGGAAATGAGCTGGAAAAGTGATTCATTAAGCATACCTCAATGCACGGTTCACTCATAGCGGAAACATGACGCGTGAAGAACAATGTCAACCTGACACTGCGTGGGTGAATGGTCGTCGTGCCAACACGACCAAGGTGACGTCAACGGAAACCAGGCTGAAAAAAACAATCAAAAACCGAGATAACCTTCCAGGGCCCTCGACTTGGAGTCAACTAAAAATCCTACCCACTTAGATTGATCCGCATCGGGAGAGCACAAACAATTGTGGGGTAAGGGAGGGGAAAGCTTACGTGAGAAGTTTGCCTCCTTAATGGAGCGATCATTTAGCACCGAATTATTTTGGAGCCCTGGCAGTGGTACATACTTCACGGAAACAGAGGGCACGATTTGAGTCAAGATAGTTCACCAGGATGCTGAAAATGAAAAAAAAAATTACAGAAGCCCGTGATTGAAAGACCTCCAATAAGGCGGTTGAGTAGGTGTTTCTGTAAGATTCTAGTCGCTAAAGAGCTAAAACCGTGCTCATAAAGGTGCTCCATTTCGATAGTATCAGTCCCTAAACCAAACAAACAGGGGGGCCAGTTTTTCCTTATCGGGCTCTGAACCTTTCGTCGACCCGATAATGTCAACATGGTCTTTCAGATCCCATGGGCTCGTTCGAATCAAGAAGGTCGTACCTTTTCTAGAAGCTTTTCACAGGACCAACGTGTAGCGAACTGCAGAGAGGGAAATGAAAAATGCTTTTGTTACCCCTGCACTGTCTATATATTGGATAACTGGTATTTCGAAGGCCTTATAGGAACAGGAACACCGGTCAGTCCAGCCTAGCGGTCGGGTAGAGAAGCTAGAAATTGTTTGTTGTTGAACAAGCCCTTAATCTGCTGAGAAATCATTCTACACTGCTGTATTCCGCTGAGGTGCGGAACCAGATCTGAAAGCTTCCGTTGGAGATGAGCCAGGATGATAGTTTTTCTGATGCAACAATTGTTTTTTCTACATCGCCACCGTTATCTGTAGTCTCAATAGTTTTTACAGAATGCAGTTGTACTACGGCGGATGAAAAAATGATTTTTTTTCGTTAAGATAGAATCCCGTAATCTATAAAAACAATCCCAGGGAGAAGGGCAATCGGATCGGTTGGGGTCAGCCGATTTACTGCGCTTAGGGCTTTTTCGCTGGCTCACTACTATTGATACGCAACACCAGGATGAACCTTTAAGTTATCATCACAGCTGATCGGTGAGGACGAAAAGAATCTTTCAGGGCAGTCTCTGAACTAGCTTTAGATTGGAAATCAATTGCAAATAGTATGTTCAAACAATGTGAGTCGGAAAATAGTAAATAATCTCTCTCAAAATTGTTCCTCATGGACATTGAACTGGCCCCTTTTCACCTTTGTCCGATGTCTATTTGAACAAGGCTATCGACAAGGAGGTTGACTTCAAGTGATCCAACCGGGCCACACCCAAGCCACAGTATCCTTCAACGAAAGGCAAATGGGATCTTCATTAAAAACCCTCTGAAAAACCTATCGGTTCGCTACCACTTCAATTGAATCTTTTCTGATAATCGTCCGATGTTTATTTTGCCTAAAGAACACCTGGGCTAGGTATCTGCTTCAAACGAAAGAAGTGCAAGATTGCAAGCCAACAAGGCTGTGCCAGCGGAAATCACTGAAGGAATTATCTTAGGCGATAATAAAAGGTACAATGATAAATTAAATGGAAGTAAATGTAAAAGGTTCGTCGAAAGGAATAAGAGCTGAGAACATAAATGAGTTCTTCTCAAACGGTTCCTGAAAAAAATTCGCTGAAACTTATAAAAATCAAGAAAAATCCGGTAGATGCAGTATAAGGTATTTTTGGCACCTTAAGTCGACGAAACTTGAAGTTGACTTTAAGTAGAAACCCTTGTAAGTAATCTGATACTACTTCTCTCCTTCATCTTCTGTTCCTTCTGAATCATGAATGCTACGGAATCTTAACAACCCTAGCCCCAGGCTATTCTTCCTCAGGGATAATGTTGAGCTTCCTCGGGGATCCTAACAGTAGTCATCTTGATTAGCCCACTCGATTTTACTACTTTCTGACCACTCGACGTGGAAGGGGGATAGATCTAAGCATTGACCTCTCCACGGACATTCCTGCTTAAAAACCAAGCCCCTTCGACTTTGTGTCGTTTACTTCTTCAAACAATTTTCCAGTTGTGAAAATGCTTTTCACATAATTTAGGCCTCTCCATGTCATATTTTTATAGTTACTCACTACTGAAGGTATGTATAAAAACATGTTGCTTTCGAGAAGATTATTGAAAAGATTATAAATAATCCGCCTAACTCAAACTATAAGCTTGAGGGATTTTTAGCTAAACTTGTTTGCTGTTTGCTTTTAAACCTTAATTGCAAGGAGTAAATCCTTCAGACATGTTTTCATGTTTTTATCCTCGAATTTTGTTGACAGATTCGTTGGAGAGTAACGTTGAACAGCCGTTACCCATACAGTAGCGCTAAAAAGTATTCGGCTAACTTTAACTTGCTGTAACTTAGATACAGCGGAGCAAATCACGTGAAAATTTGATATGTTTAGCTAAAACAAATTACAAAAAACAAACAAATTACTTTACACTGTCCAACACTACTTGACTGCGAAACAGCCATATTCACATACCAATGGGAAGGCGTTTGTAGACTATGCTGAAAGCAAGTTTGTGACGTCTGCAATTGTTCGGACCTTATGCACGTTGTTCTTCTCTTGTGGGTTCGTCACTAACGCTCGTACACTTTAGACATGGCAAAAAGGAAAGAAATTCTAGAAGGGCTATCATTCATATTTATTTTCAGTTGATTTTTTGTTCATGCTTTTTGGAATATCTGGAACATGAACAGATTGCAGGTTAGTCGTGGTAAATATTAAAACTACATCAATGCTACACAAATTGAAATTTCGCTTGATTAGATCCAGTAGGAAAGTAGTTATGACTGAAAAGTACAAGTAAAGAAGCATTTGGCCGAATACTTTTTAACGCTACTGTATGTGGGCATAGTTCTGGATACAAATGCTGAAACGAATTTCAGTGAGCTCCTCCAACTCGGGACCAGAGCCTTCTGGACGGTAGAAAACTGCTGTCATGCTCACTTGCTCGGACCATTCCACCTTTGCTTGGACGAAATTCTTGTTCAAACACCACTGCGTCATTTTCCTTCCTTCTGAGCACTGTTCAGAACTCCTTTAGGGGGTCCAAGTTGGCTGGATTAAAAGGATCCTCAGAATATCCTCAGAGCCATGATTTTCGATTCAGTCTCAAAAAGTCGCCGTCAGGGAACGGGAAGAGGATCAATGAGAACAACTACTTGAATCTATAAAACTTCATAAAACAAAAAATACCCTCATAATGCGACCCCGTAACCTGTCCACTCAAGCAGAGCCCTCAACAAAAACAAAGCAGGACCCTACCCTAACAGATTTTTATCAACACACTTGAGAAGCATGCTGTCCACTGGTTGTCCCCCTACAACATACTAGATTCATAGAGAATCGTCCGACTAATCTACGCAACAACTGGACTGCTGCTTAGCAGTATTTACTTACACTGGACTATCGCAATGTTTGCCCGGAATGACGGCAGAAGAGTCCAGTCAACGAGCGGGTTGAGTTTTTTAGGGATACGTGTCCAGGACTTGGGCTATTTAAACAGAAATCCAAACAGATTCTGTTCAACTTGCAGTGCTTTGCAAGCCCGTTCAGGTCTAATCAAAAGGGCGATTCATTTAACCTAAAGGTAAGATCTAATAAATTCCATTTCAGCCTTTCTCGTAACATCCCTTCAATTCATTGCAACTATCCGATTTTTCGTAATGTTCTAGGCTAATTCCTAAGGATAATTTCAATATAATAAGAAATGTAGTGAGGGGAATATCCAGTTTCTTGGGATGCACCACAAAATTCATCCTCACCAAAAATACTTTTGAAGTTTGATGCAATTTTTTCCACCTTCAGATATTAAACGGCTAGGGGTTGAATAGATATGTTGAATTTTGTTTGTGCACATGTTCGAGACCATAGGGCCATGGCCTTAATGAAGAAATTCAGTCGAATCAAAGTATATGGAAGGCTGCGAAGACCGAAACACCCCAGCTGCACCCCAGTTTGGGTGAAGAAAAGAGTGATGGAAGATCCATGGGGCTGCTGGGGCCTATTCATAACCCTGCTTTAGTTTACCTACTTACCTTAAGTGGCCTAAGTGCCTTATACCTTAAGTGACTGCAAGGGCAATAGCACACTAAAATGTTCAGCTTTTCCTCATTTGATGGTCAGCGTATAAGTGGCCTCAAATTAGTGGGTCGAGCATGTGCTGTACGCTAACAAACCTCATGGAGTCACACTTCAAAAATAAAGGATAAAAAAGGATAAAGTTTTTGGCGTTAATCAATCCCGTCTGAGGGATGCGCCTCCGCACTCGTCTTCCATTCAAAATCGTAGTGGCGTAATGAGTGCGTATGTGGCCTATACAATGACTTGCGGTGGCCAGCCGATGTACAAGTCAGTGCTTTTATCCTCCCGAACAAGTCTGGTACCAATTCATCGATCCCGGAGAGATGGAAAGCTTGGTTGGCCCAGGCGGGCATCGATCCGGGATTTGAACCCCTGCGATTTGCGCGTGATATAGTGTGCCACTTGCCACTACACCACCTCCGCCTTCAAAAAAACAATAAATAGCTCCAGAAATTTGAATGAATTCGTGGTGCATCTCGAAAAGAGATTGTCAGAGAGATCAACGCTGTTTGTCTTTGTTCCGGAAGGTTATAGATCGTATGATAGTGAACGTTGCATGACTAAATCTGTTCACATAATGTTGTTCAGGGTAATAATGAAGCTAGGAATCGCCATTCTTCTCATAACCATACCATCTATCTATTCTCAGCTTTACGCTATAGCTAGCGGTGGAGCTAGTGGAGGAACTGGATCAGCAGGCAGTTGTTGTTGTCCGGGATATTTGGTGAGTTAAAAAAATCTCTTACCCAAAAATAGTCCCTTACCCAGATGGTGGACCTTACATCGAAGTTCTAATGGTAAGTGACCATAGTGGAGGGAGGGATGAAGTGTCCAGGAAAAACCCATGCGGTTACTCGAAAGTAATCCTATCAGTATTTCTTCAACGGAACATGAAATTATCTCTAGCTTTTAATGAACTTGAAGAAGCCTCTTCTGCTTGTCTCATACCAAAAAGTAAGTACAAAGTCAACTGATACTTTCTTCCAAAAATTTTCACTACAAATTCTTAAGACTTGGTTCTCGATTTCAATTTTCAGTCTAGTACCGAAAATCTTCAAGAGCCCCGCAAAACATCTGATCGACACTAATAAAACTTTTACAGAGATTTGCTGGGCGAGCTGCTTTGAATTGTAACTGTAACTCGAACCAAGCCGGCGGCGGGTGTTGCTGTGAGTTAATATACTATAAGGATCACAGAAACAAACCATAAAGCATTCTCAAAAATGCCGATTCTCTTTTGAAAAAGGTGCTGCCTCTATGGCAGTCACCGCGCTAACCCTTTGCCGCCATGGAGTCAGAGTAAGGCCTGAGAAAGTGTGCAATCCCCCATTTAAGCGAGTCTCCTGTCTGGCTCGTTCCCACCAAGAGCCATGGAACAACCCATTTCCGTCAAGTCTAAGTTCTCAAGATGACCTTACAACCTACTCTTTACTAACTTTCGGTCGGAGTCTGACAAGCTCTCTCAGCGGTCAGATTGGTTACTGTAACATTCAGCCCTGCGAGGTTACTGTAACGAAAATCTGCCTCGTGAAGGGACATGAACTCTCTCTGTCCCGAACGCACAGGCGACAATGAAGAATGGGTCAAGGGAAATCGGTCAGACTTTGCTGTGGAAGGATAGTCCAATGGATCAATGGTCGTATAAAATTTTTTGTCGAATGATGGAAAAGCGACTGCAAGCCTTGAAGTGAAGGTTCTTTTGTTCCCTCCAATAATATCCTGACCCTTGAGAATTATCAAAGGTTCAAAGCGTGACATGGAATTATCTACCGAAAGGGTTTAAGAAGAGTAATGTTTGATAGCAATAAGCTCGCCAGTTCATGAAATAACTTGGATGCTTTTAGTAAACAATTTTACCTACCGATACGGAATAGGTTATACTCCATTGCCCAATTATTCAAACCCCTGAACATAGGGAATACTTCTGTGGATGATATTAGGTGTAAACTTGGCTGTACAGTAACCTATACCGGATAGAATAGTTAAGACAATCATCCTGTGCTATAGCGCTAACTGTCGCTCGTCCACCTGTTTCTGCTCAGAATCCCATGGCAAAAACAATGTGGACAAGAGGGCTTTTGACCTGTTTACCCAGTTTGCTCGAAGCTCATTCTGATAAGGGCGGTTCCGAAACTTCAAGAGCTGCTAGTCGTGTACACAGAAGCCCATGTTTACTTCCGTAGTTTTTGAGCGCCTTCAATTTTTTCATCGGATTCGGCAACAAACCGTCTCGCTCTCTGGACCAGCCTGTGACAGATCCGTCAAGCATCGTCTCCGGGGGGCTCCGCCTACTGGAGGGAATAAATTTCGGTCGAAAGTGATTCTTTGACAAAATTTTCTGTTTTTTTTTATTTATAACGATCTTGAACTTCTTCAGACACACTCATTCAGGTCCATGCCCGGGACAGTCGGTATCACAATTCTCTTACGGAGGATATGGAGCGGCATCCTCTCCTCAGACATTCATTCTGAACGCCTGCGTTCCGGCCTGCTGCCCAGACAGCATGTCCGGTGCTATCCCTGTGAACACTTACTCGAGTACCCAAGCCAGTACTAGCGCTAACTTGGGAACAATGTTAGGAGGCGGATCAGTGTTGGGAGTAAATCCGTTGCTAGGATATTATGGTATGATGGCAAGACGTAATCTGATGATGGGTCCTATGATGGGACCAATGCTCAATATGTTCGGTTAACTTATGAAAGTACCAGTTACGTAGTTGATAATCTAATAAGCTCAATTATTTTGTCAATTGTACATAGAATTTTTCGGACAGACAGTCATAGTATTTATAAGAATAAATGATTTAATAATCGACGTAGATCTGTTCTTGCCGAAACACAATCCAAATCCAATTATAGAGAAAGCTTCTGATGATCCTTTCGAACGACACGGCGACGTTCAATCATACATCTTCATCTGCGATCGGCTGTTTCAAAAGATGACAGTAGGAATTGCCTTCGTGAGTAGGTAATTTGTAGGCCTGCCAAAAAAGTTCAGACACTCCGTTTGCATCCATTGGATGTGTGACCCCTGTGAGTAATCGGTGCAAACACCTATAATTCCCCTGTAACCTACAAACCTATAAATCTGATTGATATCGGTCGATGCTGACATGAAACGATGAGAGATCGGATTTTGTAATTGAATCGGAACGATGTGGCTCAGTGTTCTTGATCGCACTACCTGCTGGATCATGCGGAAACCGTAATTCACATCGAAACAAGATAGGCATTTGGCAGCTTCTAAAGCCCATCTTGAATCTAGGTTTCAAAGAGACTGATCGATTATTCACGTTTGTCCGTTTGTTATTTCGTAGTTGGGCTGTGAGCGTGACTCTATTCACCTAATGATTACTTCTGACTAGCTTGCTTACTTGGCCTAGCTAAGCACATTACTATAGATGAAAGGATTTTTTGAGTTATGTCTTGTCCTCTTTTCCTCTGTTTCTTCCTTCCATCCCCAGCACAGACAAAAGAGAAAGAAGTATCGAACTCACACAGTGTTATGCTTGATGCCGGTGAGTCCGTAGTTTCGCAAACCTTCGCGAGTTTGCTAAAGGGAGTTTGGGGAAATCAGAATTTCTCTTTGTATGAGCCTTCTGAGCCTCGAGAGGCCTGTACTGCCTGGCGATTTTCTCCGAAATTTTATCCCAAATAAGCCAACAAACTTACCAGTCCACCATCGATGACACTCTTGCTCGAAAATCGCTAAGTAGTGAAAAGGCATAATTCGCCTTCCTGTCTATCTACCAACTGACAAGCGATTGAAAGTAGCATCTATAAAGTTGAAGTGTACCGGTGAAATCATTGCAGAATGCAAAATCTTCCCTCATTACGCTATACATTATAGGCAATGGGCAGCTTCTGAAGCCTATATTGGAGCTTAGTTTCGAAGAAAGGCATCTCGCCGAAATTCTTTGTCAATTATGGAAAGTTCCAACCATAAATCGCTGCCGTTATTAACTGCAACAACAAAACAACAGCTCAACATCAATGTTCAAGTTTTGTGAAGCAAGAGATACGGGACCGATTACTTACCTTTCCTGAGGCTCAACTTCTGAAGGCTAGTTTCACCATTAGTTTTTCCCTACGACGCTCAAAATCTTAAGAGATCTACCCAAGGTAAGTTATTTTGGCAACAACGATATTCTAGAATGAGTCGGTCGTATAAGGGCTAAAAGCTGTATGGAATCGCACGAAAAGCCGATGAATTCAATTCAAAAAATAGAAGGTTCACAAACAAACTCTTTCGGCAAATAGGAATAGAAAAAAAGTTTAAGGAATTGTGTTATACGCGATGTATATACTCACCACTACCGGTCTACTGTGATTAAGATTTCGCATCTCTCTCGAGCAAATCTGTCCATATTAAGTTCGTTGATTAGATATGATTGACTCGGAATGGCTGATGATCTTTCAAAGTAGACAAGTTAGATAGCTGACGGTGGTATAGCGTCAAAAGGAGCGCTACCCCACATGAATGATCGGGGATCGGGCCAATACTCGTCTCGGAACCAGTTCTCAAAACCATCTGGGATCTGTTAATCGGCATCGACTCGTCTGGAAGGATAAGTGCTCTTTTGTATTGGCCATCGTAAGTCATAGCATCGACCACAGACGCATCCAAACGGCTACTACAGAAATTCTGAATAGAAGTCGGGTGCGAAGGCGCACCCCATGGGGGGATTGATTTGTCCTTCCAACTTTATGAATACAAAAATTACTAGAGCAAGACTTCGGTAGCTTAAAGGATAAAAGCACGGTGCCCGGATGGCACAAGTACAAGTTGGAGTCCCGTCCAAAATTTCCGTCTAATTGGAGGCCAAAATTTCACCCATAACGCAACAGCCTTGTGAGTTACCAGAGCGTATACTAGAAAGAAGCCATGCCTACGAGCCTACCATGCTGTTTTCACAGCTTCCTGGAGCATACAACAACTTCTTCGTGTTTGGTTGGAGAACAAGTTCTTTTTTGAAATATTTGCACGTCGGACACTTTGATGCACATTGTTTGCGTTACTCCTGGACATACCTACGAAAAAACTGACCGTTCTGGCGTGAGCCACAACCCATTTTTCTCTCCTTGGTCACTTGTGACTATATAAACTCCATCAGCCATGGAGTATGTAGCATTTTCACATTTTCACGACCAGCCACTGCTAGACTCCCTGTCATATCGGGATTTTCACTTTCCATTCCTCCTTTCAGTAAAGAAATGAAATAGTTCCTTTTGCCCGAAGCGATTGTTATATAGGGCTTCAGAGAAAAAAGGATATTTGCAAATCGAAATAGTCAATTACCCTTCATTGGTAGTATTTCTACACATGTATAGCATTCATATTTTCTGTACAGACCTTCATTTCAGCGAATCCTTCGTCGCTCCACAAAATGACTCTCGAGCGGGTTATCTGTGTTGCAATCGCCATCGTCCTCATCGCCGTTCAGTCCGTTAAAGCCTTGTTGATAGTTGGTTTCTTCTGATATGATAATTTTATACTTTTATTAATTGACGCAATCAGCCTCTGAAAGAGGGGGAGAATTCTAATTTATGTTGATCTCACCTGGACCCCTTTTCAGTTAATGTTTAAGCACAAGGTATTCTTCCTCTCTCAGCAGCCAAGATTTATTTATTTATTGAGCTATTGTTGAAGTGACATACAACGGTATGGTTCAGACTAGCGCCAGAGTTACAACAGAATAGAGTTGTATCATATCTATTAACATGAAATAGAAAGGAAAACGGAAAAAACGGGAAAAAAGGATTAGCGGCCCCGGATACCAACTTAGTAGGTCCGCCAACCTCTTGGGGCGCCCAGATAATACACCTACAATACCCACCCTAATTATTCAAAAAAAGGCGAAAAAGACGCGGATTCGCGTCTTTTTCGTCTTTTCTTCATAACTAGGTGAGTTTACACTTTTTTCATGTATGATGTTATAAAGTTCGACTCAGCTCGTCGAGGTCTATAAAATGGTGAGTTCAAAATTTGGAAAACTTTGATTTTTAAGCCCTCGGTCCACCGAAGTTCCTGGGGGTACGTCATTAGCGGCGACGCACGCCATAATTATAACCAGAAGGCATTCTCCTCAATTGAAAGTATTCAGTGAGTTGTAGGGCAGCTGTCATATTTGAAAACTAAGCAGAAAGTAGACCATTGCATTATTCATGCTTTCCTGATCGTTTTGGTACGATTTTTTCCGAAATGGACGAATTTAGTCGTGCACCATTCTTGAACGATAGCGACTTTTTAATTTGAGAAATAGCAAATATGAGTTGATTCTCAATGCTAGTAAATGATCTACCTACACTTCAGAAATAGTGGTTCCCTACAGTATGCATATTGTATGCACGAGTTCAATAGTAACAGAATTTTCATCGTTCAAATTCCGGTTTGCGGCATATTTTTGCACAAAACTTACGTTTTCTTGCGTTTTCAAGTAGGATTTTCGATGTTCATGAGGAAGTTACGCCTATCATCGAAAGTGTTCATACTAAACTTTTCGTGAACAACCACGGATATGAGTAATAGTTACTTGTTTGGATCCTCAGGCTTCATAAATAGCTTCCGATCTCAGCTCAAAGCACAGGAGTGTGAACCACATATTTTTTCTTTGAAGTAAACGTATGAAATCCTACACAGTTAAAATCCATTTCCAAAAGCTATTCAGCGGTAGAAAAATCACTCAACGAATCACACTTCGAATTAACACCTTTAGCACCATAATTCCATTCTACTCCGCCACTCGGCCACTCAATTAGGCATGTGGCTCGAGTGGCCGAGGCAGCATATTGATTGATTGCCTGTTTGCTTTGATGTGCGCCATCAATCGAACATTCTTAGAAATTTGCTCTCGTGATTGAATGTGCACAATTCTAACACGCAACTGTTTCACCTCGCTTTGCAAACAAGATGATTTTCAAGAAATGTAAGTTTTTTGTGACAACTCCTCCCACAACGCGAATTTTTCATAGTAATTGTGGATATTCTTGTGTTTGCAACAAAAACTTTGTAACTTGAATAATTGTATCCCTATCATGCTCACTAGTAAGAGATAATAACGGCTGCATTTGAATGTGTAGGTTGTAAAATAGTTTACGACTGCGGCACCATTAGTAGGCAGGCTATTGTCGAGGTGCGAAGAGACTCCTTCGGTAATTACTGTGGGAGCCGCTAAGGTCGAGGGACAATACCTGGGATCGACTCAAGGTGCTGCAACAGCTTCTGTGGAAAGACGATGCATCATCGGCTCCCAGAAATGTGTAAGGTGGAAATGATACAAATGCAAATTAGAAATACGACCATCACTATATAAAATGAATTTCAAAAGTATGACTAAACCCCAGTAGAAAAGAAATATCGTAATCTGCAAAGTGAGGTTTATTGGAAACAGTTGCGTGTAATAGTTGTGCACATTCAATCACAAGAGCAAATTTTTAAGAATGTTCGATTGATGGCGCACATCAAAGCAAACAGGCAATCAATCAATATGCTGCCTCGGCCGCTCGAGCCACATGCCTAATTGAGTGGCCGAGTGGCGGAGTAGAATGGAATTATGGTGCTAAAGGTGTTAATTCGAAGTGTGATTCGTTAAGTGATTTTTATACCACTGAATAGCTTTTTGGAAATGGATTTTAACGGTGTAGGATTTCATACGTTTACTTCAAATAAAAAATATGTGGTTCAGTCTCCTGTGCTTTGGACTGACAAGGGAAGGATAATTGGTCGCAGTGGCCATTCAAGATTAGATGTATACCCCCGTAGGTGGTTTCGAACGCTGATCTCAAATCTGTACTCCAAATCTGCGAAACGATTATGGGAACAAAGTTACGGACCCGGGGCCTCACTGTGTTATACCACTGCGCTGAACGGATCACCGAGCCGAGCAAAGCCCTTACCTGTGCAACGGTGGCCTGGGGGATAGTGTAGTGGACTGATAGGCATGACATCAAGGTTCGAATCCTTGATGCATGGGCTCGTTTTGCTTTCCCATAAAATGCGTCCTAAACGCTTGCAAAACGTTTTTGGGTCCAGTGTTGGGCATCTACAGGGCTTCCTCACAAATAAGGAACACTGGAGAGGGATTACAAGGCAATTTTTTTTTGCCGCCCACCGACCGATTAAGGGTGGAGCTCCATTCAAGAAAAGAAGAATTTCAAATATTTGCTTAAAATGAGCCTCAAAGGCTTCACAGAGGAAGATTTCAAATGATTCATCGGGTCAAACGCTCTTCAACACGTTACCAGCAAATCTTCTGAACGAATGTGGGATCATCATATTTGGTGGAGGAAGTTGGAGGAAGTTCTTTCTTGTAGCATGAAGTAGACACCAACACTATCCAAGAGGCGGTAATGAAGTGGTTTCGAGCCGTACTTATCGATACTAGGAAAAGCCCGTGATCCTTTGCGAAGAAGTCGAATTCGTGAAAGACGATCACAATTATCCTCTCCGGTCGCCTGATGAGGACAGCGACGATGGACCCGTAGCTTCGCAAATGAAACTTCCTACATTTGTGGGGATATAGAGGTCCGAAGTGAAACGTAGCCCGCATGTTTGTGATCTGGCCCATGAGCTCCAAGTTTGTGGCACTGGTGGAAGAGTCTGTAGTCTTCTGATACTCGAGTTTCAAAAAGAAGCCGCACCTTCTCAAGCATGAGAAGCA
Source organism: Haemonchus contortus (assembly GCA_000469685.2). NCBI lineage: Eukaryota > Metazoa > Nematoda > Chromadorea > Rhabditida > Trichostrongylidae > Haemonchus > Haemonchus contortus. The sequence continues at coordinate 40,804,008 of LS997565.1, forward strand.
CGTTTTGTATTATCACGACAAAGGGCCGTCTACGGAAATTACGAGAGCATGAGCTTTCGAAATAATCTGTTATTGTCAACTTACGATGCATTATGTGGTCGCAACCATCAGGTGCAAAACAAGCTAGTCGGTCTGCCTACTTATGAAGATTGGCGGATAAATTGTAAGGATGAGTTATCATAAAATTAATAAAGGAGTTCCATTGCGCGACAGTCATTTCCAGTGGATACCGCTTCAAATCAACAATGAAGGCTCATAGGGGGGAAATTCAAAACAATTCACAGGTGGATACAGGGTTTCGAGGACAGCCGTGGTACCATGCCACACCGCTCCACCACGCTTACCTAATGAAAGGGCCTCTTGAAAGGGCATTTACCCATGAATAGAATCAACGGATAATCATATGTGCACACAAAGAGATAAACTAATGTTCTACAGTATTTTTTTCAACAGTGCCCGTTAACTTGTGTCACCCCTTCGAAAGCGCGGGCACCATTCCTAGAATCTGTGGGCCGTATCTCTCCCAAAGAGGGCTCTGGTCGGATGAGTCATTCAACCGCCGCCTACCGTAAGTACGGGGAGCTGCCGAAGATTTCGAAACACCATCTCGATTGTTCAGGGTAGAGATACGTATGCATATATTCGGCCAATAGCGGTAAGAAAAATTTTATTGGATTACTATTCTCCGGAGTCCTAAATTGTGAGGGAACCCTCTAGACGCCCAACATTGAGCCTAAAAACGTTTTGCAAGCTTTAGGACGCATTTTATGGAAAAGCAAAACGAGCCCATGCATCAAGGAATCGAACCTTGATGTCATGCCCATCAACCCACCACACTATCCCCCAGGCCACCGTTGCACAGGTAAGGGCTTTGCTCGGCTCGGTGATCCGTTCAGCGCAGTGGTATAACACAGGGAGGCCCCGGGCCCGTAACTTTGTTCCCAGAATCGTTTCGCAGATATGGAATACAGATTTGAGATCAGCGTTCGAAACCACCTACGGGTATATACATCTCATCTTGAATGGCCACTGCGACCAATTATCCTTCCCTTGTGAGATCGGAAGCTATTTATGAAGCCTGAGGATCCAAACAAGTAACTATTACTCATATCCGTGGTTGTTCACAAAAAGTTTAGTATGAACACTTTCGATGATAGGCGTAACTTCCACATGAACATCGAAAATCCTACTTGAAAACGCAAGAAAGCGTAAGTTTTGTGCGAAAATATGCCGCAAGCCGGAATTTGGACGATAAAAACTTTGTTACTATTGAACTCGTGCATACAGTATGCATACTGTAGGGACCACTATCTCTGAAGTGTAGGTAGATCATTTACTAGCATTGAGAATCAACTCATATTTGCTATTTCTCAAATTAAAAAGTCGCTATCGTTCAAGAATGGTGCACGACTGAATTCGTCCATTTCGGAAAAAATGGTACCAAAATGATCAGAAAAACATGAATAATGCAATGGTCTACTTTCTGCTTAGTTTTCAAATATGACAGCTGCCCTACAACTCACTGAATACTTTCAATTGAGGAGAATGCCTTCTGGTTATAATTATGGCGTGCGTCGCCGCTAATGACGTACCCCCAGGAACTTCGGTGGACCGAGGGCTTAAAAATCAAAGTTTTCCAAATTCTGAACTCACCATTTTATAGACCTCGACGAGCTGAGTCGAACTATATAACATCATACATGAAAAAAGTGTAAACTCACCTAGTTATGAAGAAAAGACGAAAAAGACGCGAATCCGCGTCTTTTTCGCCTTTTTTTTGAATAATTAGGGAGGGTATTGTACTGAAGGCTACCGCTGTACAACCTTCAGTAGGTGAATCCAAAGTTCAACGAACTCCCATTTATAAAATTTTGAGTTCGTACGCTTTCGAATTATTTTTAGTCAGAATGAGTCAAAAACCCTATCCTCACCCTATCCTATCCAAACCTTATCTCTGCAGCAAAATAAAGACTTTTTGAAGGCGAATGGGTAGATGTTTTACGAATTTGGAAAACTTTATACAAACTCGTTTCGCTCCACATTACCTAGGCTACCGCTGTACAGCCTTCAACTGAGCCTCATTCAGCTCTTTGGAACCGAATCTGCGAAGAAACAAGCTCTTCGCATTTCTCGATTTTCCTTAAAAAAGCCAGATTGTTCTGCTTCCGACTCGTATTTTGATCGATGTAAACGGCTAAGCTCAGCTGTGAACTGTTAGAGGGTCCTAGTTGGAATACTGATCAACTTAAAAAACCATACTAGATATCCTATACGAACAATCCTAACCAAATCATCATTCAACTTTTCATTTTTTTATCACCAAGTTTTCGAATAGTGTCGGATTAGTTTCAAGCCTCTGTAGATTCCGTCAAAACTGTAAGCTTCACTAACATCACAAATGTTTAGCTCTACGCCACCTAGGCTACCTGATCAACCTTTAGACGGTGACGGAAAACTTCTTGCTTTTCGTACGTCAAAATTTCCTAATTCCAGCCTCCTGTTGGCTGTCCAGTACCATGTCCAGTGCCATGTCCAATGCCATGCCCAGTACCATGCCCGGTTCCAAGGCCAGTACCAATGCCAATGCCAGTGCCAATGCCAATGCCGATGCCAATGCCTGTTCCGGTTCCTGCCCCCTGTGAGTACGGGGGAATTCCTAGTGTTCTTGTAGCAACTGATAATTCATTTTGAAGGTGCTCAACAAACCACTTCTCAACAACAGCAGAATTGTTGCTGCTATCTGACTAGTCCAAGCGTCATGTCAGGAGCCACTACAGCCACTCCCATCGGTGTTCCGGATGTCGTCATCGGTCAATGTGGTTGGTTTCTTTGAAAATATCCTTGAAATCGGCTAGCCTGACCAGTAGGGTCGGCATCAAGAAGCAGTTGATTGCAGAGGGAATCTGAACTGTACATACTGAGCAGTTCCAAATGACAATCATAAAAACAGAACCCGTGCGCCTTATGGCAGACAACTTTGGGTGATACTCGGTGATACCAAGTGATAGAAGGAAACCATGAGCGACAGTAAACACCAGAAAGTGGAACATTATGACGGAACTGCCTAATATCAAAGATGGCAATGAGTTTCTGCGCCAGCAACACTCAACAGCTGAGGGTATCATCCGCGAAGCGTCATGGAATCTGAAACAGGGAACAGAGTTTGCGTGTAGGCGACAAGATCTCGCTTGGGTAGAACTCTAGCGCAACCGCTGCAATTATACTATCATTTTCGGTCAAGTAGCTATCAAGCAGTGTCCACGAGCAGTTTTTAAGGACAAGTCATCGTGCCTTTGTTCAATCCACCAGTTGGTCCACTCTTCAACACCTATAGAATGTACACGTCAACGGTACGAACGGCTACTGCGGCGACAACGGCAGCAGTGGGAAAGTAGCGGAGTTATCGGATAGTTCGACTACTCATAGGTATATAGCTCTATACTTTTTGACACGTACCGCGTTACCATAAGAAAGAGATGTAAAAATATATTTAAAAAAAACCAAAAGATCGTATGAAGACTATAAATTAGGTGCCAGACTGAAAAGGGATTCAGTTTCGAGCCCAAACGAAGTTTCCTGATTTTGGAAGGGAGAACGTCCCTAAAATTCCGATTTCTCAAATTGTGCTTCCTACCCTTCCAAAATATTAGTTCTATTCATAATTTTTCGATGAAATGACGAGGAGTACACATGTGGGTTTTTGGGATCTCGGTAGCAAACTAGCTCAGCTTGGCTAGCGATAACGAAGATGTGGTGGAGGCGAAGTTACTGTTACTATTTACGTATGATCCCTGAGTAAATCACTACCCATGAACTAAGTGTGAAAGACAACACCTCCGAAGAATTATTACTGAGTTGGTACGCAGATACTCTGGGAGGACTACTACGTCCGTTATTTACGATCTAGCTTCGATAGCTTTGCATAGATCTCCTAGTTTTGTGGTTCTTCCCACTCCTTAGGGCCTCGAAAACTAAAGATTCATAAAATACTGTAAGGAACAATAGAACAGCTGTCGTGGGCAATGAAACTTCTTCACTGTAATACCGCCCCTTCGCTAGAGTAAAGTAAAGGGCACTGAGGCATACGCAAAAAGACAGGTCTCAGAAAGGACCCAAACACTCAGCTTTTCGAGCACCGCGCTTTTTCATCATGCTAACGGACTCCTTTCTTTTCAATAAATCACAATAAACACAATGAAATAATCTTGAAATTTGGTTTATTACCCTTTTTCAGGTGAATATATGATGTTTCACGTTTGAAAAATGGCTTTCCGATGAAAATGGACTGGCCACTCTACTGCTATGTCTCTCAAGAAGGATAATATTCAGTGCTACACTGTTGTTGTATTATATTACCGTGTAAATATTTATATTACCTAGTCAGGCGTTATTTCATGACAATTCCAAAAGAGCTGTTGTTAACAGCTCAAATAACCGGATAACTTCACCATGTTATACCGAAATAACAATAAATTCCAAGTAGTTACAGGAGCATAAGCTTTAGAATTGACTTACTTAGATCTCAATCTGTGCTTCTAAATTAAATTTCGATCAATTACAGTAACGTAAGTAACGACCCCATACGTTCCGTACCATGAACGTCACCAGGACCAAATTGGATTTGCTTATGACGCTTTCGCTGATACATATCCATTTCAAATATTTTTTTGTAACAATAGAAAATGATTGCTATGTGACATGGGTCTACTAGGATCTTAGTGACTTGGATCGCCAATGGCTACAACGAATTTGATTCAAGAAGTTGCAGAGCTTACATAGCTTGCAATTTGGCACCGATTGTATCTTCAAGGTTCAAGTATTCCAGAAGAAATTCCTCTGGACATGTTTTCGAAGTAGCGATACTCCTACAAAGGATGAAACCACCTGATGACCCGTGTATGCAGTGAATATGAAACATTAGAGATGATAATTGGCTTTTGATTTGATAATTTGTTCTGTTAACTGCTGTTATATCGCCGCAGTACGCGATGCAAAATTCTCACAAGGGTGGCGATTTATGGACAAAACTTCAGTCTCGGACGGGACTCGAATCCGTACTTGTCCTTTCCGGGGATCGTGCTCTCGGTAGGTGTAAGGGCTAAGAGCACGGTCTTTGGGAAGGACAAGTACAGGTTCGAGTCCCGTCGAGACTGACGTTTTGTCCATAAATCGCCATCCTTGTGAGATTAGAGATAATTTTACATACGTAATTGACTACCTGGATAATACTCCAACTTTGAGTGATTTTTGCCTACCTATCAACTACGAGGGACCCTTTAAGTTTTGGAAATTGCATAAACATTAGTTACAGCAAGCTCTAGCTAGAGCGTAGCAATGAGCGCTGAGACAAATATGCTTTTCTCCTCTCATTCCCTTTTTCCCCATCTAGGGTTGACACTTATGCAATCGGTATAGGGATGCAAGCATAGGTGGAGGATGGCAATTTAAGACGACTCAGAATGTCCTATCGGCAAAGTGATTTCCCTCAAAATGTTTCACTTCTATTGGGGGAGTGGTAGGAGATAAAGAAATCTCGAAGTTATCCATTGTAGCACCAAGTGAGTTACGTTAAGTGCGACACTCTCATGGACTTCTCAATGCATGTTCCCAAACAATTGCACTTCCGCAAACTAATATATAATAATACATAATTAGATGATTGGTGGAAAAACTAGCGAAAGATCGGCCTCTTTTCTAAGACAGCCTCCTATGACACCAGTAAGATGACACTATTTTCGGACGAACCCAAAAATACCAATCCTGAGCCAAATTGCAACCATTTAGACAGTGTCAGTGTGTCCTAGCAGGCCGTTCGATGCTTTCGACAACATGGAAGCTCATTCAAAGTGCATTAGACGACGAAATTGCTGACCGGCCCAACATCTTGAGATTCCCCTATCACCAGCAGCAAGTTTATCGAGAGCTTATCAGTTTTTGTGTAGTTTGAGCTGCCTAACAAACTAGTCTGGGCAATGTTTTTCCTCGAATAAATGATGGAGGGAATCGCACAAACCCATGACGATCTATTTGTTCGTCCACTACGAGTTGTTTGCACGTTCAACATAAAAAAACTGACCATACATTGAGCCAATCGGCACGCTTACGCGTGGTTCAGGAAGCTATTTAAGAGCGAAAAATCATCGTCAGAAGTGCAGATCCTTCGTTCACCTCATACATCATTACCTCATAGAAATCTTCAATTCGCAGCCTTTCTTCCGCAACTTTCCTTCTGCACCATACTCAGTGCTGACACAGCTCCCGATAATCGAAAGAGGGAAGGACCCGCTTCATGATAGGAATTCTTTAATCTTAAATTTAAGTAGCACTATTCAATTCTGGGTTGAATCTCACAATATTGGCGATTTGTGGGCAAAACTCCAGTCTCGGACGGGACTCGAACCCGTACTTGTCCTTTCCAGGGACCGTGCTCTGCTCCCTTACACTACCGAGATCTCACTTGCCCTCGCCTTTTTCCTGGGTTGAGTGTTTCTGACCCCGGGCAAGTATCCGGTATCCGAGGAAAAAAAGTTAGTCTGGGTGGTTACTTGTTATAATTTTGTTCACATCACGAAAAATCTTTCCTTCATGGAGCTTTTCTCCTCAAATGATGCCCTTCCGAATGCTTCGTTGCAGGGTTTCTATACTTCTCTAAATCAAGATGAAAACTTTGATCGCAGCGGTGGTACTAGTATCCAGTGTGGCTGAAGCAATCATTGGTCCTGGAATTCTCCCGGTAAGCTCTTTTTTGGAGCTTTGGAGTTTTTTCAGTTTACAGCCTTGTTGTTTATTTTTGATTACTGTAGCAAAAGTACTCTACGAGTAGGAACAAACTGAAGTGAGCTGTAAGTTCAAATTTCGAGAGCCTAGGGCTAGTCTGTCTCAGCGAATTGAGCAGTAACTGAACTGACCGAAGATTTCTTTCTCACCTACTGTGGTCTTGGAAGCGACTGTCTAGTGAACTACCTCTTTTCAGGGTGCTGTTTGTTGTTGTACGTGTATGGTACCGGTTCCAGTACCAGCACCAGTGCCTGTACCTGTACGGGTGCCGGTCCCGATTCCCGTACGGACCCCTATAATCGTGCCGCGACCATTCCCATTTCTCATGCCTGGCATGGGTGGCTTGCTTGGCATGGGTGGTATGGGTGGCATGGCTGGCATCGGTGGCTTGGGTGGCATGTCATCGTGTTGTTGTGAGTTGATTTTTCATTTGAGGATTTATATAATAAAAATGAGCAAAAGGGAAGGTTCGGAAAAACTTTGTGGGCAGAGCGTGGTCCGCTCTTGGAAATCGTTTCTTGAGTTGTCTTCCCCGATCAAATCATTCATGTTCTTTGATCATAAGCCAAACGAAAAGGATTTTGCTCAGGTCCCTGTCCACAAGGCATGATGGGAGCTGGACAACAACAGGTCTGCACGCTGGTATCTCCTATACAGCTCCAGACTTCCACAACAACGGCTGCTCCCGTGGGTGTACCTGACATCATCAGAGGGCCTTGCGGTGAGTGCGATCGATTCGTGTCAGAAATTCAGTCTGCCAAAATCTAAAGACCTGTAACCGTTCCCAACTTAATGAGTAACCTTCTATTAACTGAAGAACTCCGAGTAAAGGCAGAAACAAGACCATTGGGGTGAAGTTAAAAAGTTAATTTGGGGTTTTCGACTACCTTCTCCACTTACGACAACTAGAACAGACTGGATTTTGACTTTTCTCAGAATGTTCGAACTCTGACTGATTGTTTCTGCAAACCAGTCAGAGATTTAAAGGTTTATATTTTTAACAATTTTTATTCAAAAATATACTGAATATCATAAGGAGAATAGCCGTTGGCTTTTCCAGACGGCAATAAAATTTTTTGATTTAGGAGAGATCATCATACCACTCTTCAACCCACCTACCACCCCTGCAGCCAACGGGAAGTAGGCAGTATTCTCATCATTTGTAAATTGTAAACTGTTAACTTCCGGAGAGCGACAACGTGTCTGTAAATATTGCATGAATAAATATACGATTTATTCAACTCGAAACTATTTTTGTGAAAAGTAGATCACATAAAAGCTTCTCAGGTTGAAAAAATGGAGTGAGATACCAGATGAGCACTTCACGAGAAAAAGGCACTCTTAAAGGCGCAGTACACGATACCCTCTTCAAATCGAAAGGCGGAATTGTTGGGGAGAACAGTGAGTGCATCGGTGGCGAAGAAGGCGAGCAAAGCAGCTAACTTCACCTCCTCCAGCTATCAGGAATCTCACGATTTAAATTAGACCTTCTAAAAGTATTGAAAGTAGCCTTTCTAAGAGATTCCCATGTCACGGATCATGGATCACGAGTAGTGGTTTGAGTTTCCAACATAGGTACCCCTTGCGATTAATGCAGCCTCTACCTGAACTCGTCCACCTTCGGGTGTGGCATACAGTGGACCCGATCATTGAACTTGTATCATACCCTACCCGCTGTGATCTCACGCACATGGCTGTTCTTGGGATGGTTATGGTAGAGTTTTACTACTTGATTTATTTTTTTTTTGTTTTTGTTATCTCGTTATTGCTCCTGGCGATGTAAAGAACGTCTTGCTAGCCCACCTCGCTCTACTTCGTTTTGTCATGGTTTGGCGCGTTCACTAAAACACACATAAATAATAAATAAATATATAAATGATGATGAGCACATATAGAGACGTTACTGGCGATTGCTTGAATGGTGCAGTGAATGATAGAAATTGACTTACGAATGACCAAACGACCCAACGTAGCTATGACTACCCTTCGTGGATTCACTGTCGCTGAGAAGCTACAGCCTCTTGTACAACACTTTCCCATTTGATCTGAGCAGTTTGTGAATATTTTCGATTTGTCAATTTTCTGCTTCGCCCGAATCTTTCGGACAGTTTCCCCAGAATAATACATTATTAGATTGGTTGCTCCGCGAAGCCCTATTCAGCACAAGTTCGTTAGTATGCGCTCAGTCAACATTGAGGATCAAATTCCATGGTAAAACAGAAGTTAGCATCAGTTCAAAAAAAAAAGAGAAAAGAAAGAAAAAAATTGACCTCTCATTACAACATCTAGTGAGCGTGAAATGTCGACAAGGGTAGACTTCAGTTACTGCCACCGAATGCCTGGACTACTAGAAAACAAGGTCACGAATTGTTCGACCGTTTCCCATTCATTGGCATCCAAAAGTTGCTCCGTTACTGTAGTCAAGGAGGCTTATGAAACTCTGTCGTAGGATCCTTCTCACAGGTTCTCATTTTCACCGCTCAGAATTTTGCGGTCCAAGAATTCCCGGCTTCATCAAAAATCAGGTGATCATAGATCCACCAAGCTGAGGTGACGGCGCGAGATGCTCAGATAGGAAGATGTGAAGACGGCTGACAAGAATAGCGGACTCTGCGACGGCGCGGGATTAACGCTAGGGAGAAGAAGAAGAAGAAGCTCGAATATTTTATTCTGTGTAACTGACCCGGCAAGGAAAAGATCAGTAAAACGATGAAAATCCTGCCTTGGAGGGTACAGCCCCCTAAGGTATGGCTTATGTTCGGCAAGCACAGATGTGTACCTGAACTTCTCAAATCTTACCAGCTTGTGAGTAGTCAGTCAGACTACAAAAAAACCTAAAAAATCCATGATCTACGTTTTTAAAAAGGAAAAGAAATGTGGAATGGTTTAGAGAAGACTATCCTGTTACCAACTGATTTGCCTCTCATGTCATGCGCTGTTTTGAGGCAATATAACTGAAGATGTTACTCTTTTATTAGGTGTGTGCATTAATTTCCGCCGCCGAATTCCAAGGGCCGTTGCGCAAACTATGTAAGAGGTTTACCGGTGAAACCTGTCATATTCTGCAAGATAGGGTATTGGCTACCTACTTAAGGGCAGACAGATCAGTTTTGCCCCAAAATCCTGTTGCTCTGAGACTGATTGGTCATCGAACGTGATGAACCGTTTCCCCGAGGGGCCCTTCCCCTGCTGTTTGATTTCAAGAAAACTAGCATTGAAGCCCACCGGATGCTTCTATGGAGGACAAGCTTCACCTGAACGAACCTGCTGAGATAGTTTCTCTTCACTCGAGAGCTTGCAACGAAAGCGGAATGTTTATTGCCAAAAGGTAATGCTGTCCGTCCATTCGATGGTGGGATCAAAAGGGTGTTTTGAACTATGAGCTGCTGAGCTCGAACGAAACTGTTACTGCTGACCGCTAGGAACACCAAATTGACAGCTTGTGGGATGCTCTCACCTAAAAGCGGTCGTTAATCACGAGAAAATATCATGAGACGGTGTTCCATCACGACCATGCCAGACTCCATGTTGCGAAGAATGTTCTTAGAAAAAATTGCAGTTGTTGGATGGGATCAGTTTGTTCAGCCCGCATACTCTCCGGATCTTGCTCTTTCTGATTACCACCTAATCCGGTCTATGCAAGTCAGTTTGGCAGATACACGCTTAACGGGATTGCCTCAGAAGATGAAGATTTCTTTAGGCCCGGAGTCAACAAGATACCAGAAAGATGGCAAGAAGTTGTAGCTAACGATGGGCGATACATTGATCAATGTACACTTGGTTTTAATTTTGTAATAAATATGTTTTGCACGCAGAAAACGGCGGAATTTAATGCACACACCTAATACATAGGCCGATATGCGAGTTCGAGCCGGACGTAGTAAAAATTTTGGTTCATTCAATAGGATAAACTTTGGCTTTTGTTCACTCATCAGACTTTTTCTTGCTCATGTTCTTATATAATAGAAGTCTTTTCGAAAAATTGGATTAAGAGACTTTCCTAACAAACTGTTCTTTTAGGGTTCCCCTGAAGTTGCGATTCCGGATCGATTGCGCTTTGTCATGCAATTGTCAAGATTAACAACTGCGTTTTTCGCTCTACAGGTTCACTTTTGTTTTTTATTTCCCACACCGATTTGGAATGGCATAATAGTTATCTAGAAGAAATATGACATGGAGTTTTAGGAAGAAATGGCGTAAGAAGTCATCATAATTGTTGTAAGTAATGAAGTGCAAACTCATCCATCAGGGATTAAAAGTAGGCAATAGACTTTGTAGGGTTTCTTTCCCGGTGTAGTTTCTACTTTAAAGTAGGTGTACGGGTATGAAGTTGATATATGCGGAGGAAACTTGCTGATCGGTACTATGAAGATGGCTAACAGAAGAACTATGTATGCTCGAAGTCTTTGCGCGAAAGGGCAGGGGTCATGCAAAAGTCAAGGGTCAGCAGGGAAAGTTCTTCTTCTCAAGCAACCCACTTATCATGTTCTTCAAACGAAGTGATGGGAAAAGCAAAAACTGGCCAGTGACCTTTACCCCAGTATTGCGCCATTCAGCCACGTTTTCTAACCCGCTCCCTCCAGTTGTTGGAAGCACCAATTTAAATCGGCCTTGTAAAAACCCATTTAAACAAGCAAATCGCTTAAATATCTCATTTTTTAGAATAAAACATCGACCGATTGGGAAGGCAAAAAGATGGTTCATTCCTATTATCAATCACTTGCCAACCGAGTATTCAGTGGCTCTGAATGACCTGAATGCGCACTGGCCAGCTCTTTTGTGCATCTCCTGTGACCAAATTCTGTTCTATCATGCTGAATGAGGTATGTAGATCAGCATAATACGCATATAGCGCTGATTGGTTGATTGTGAATCACGGGATAATGTTGACCCTTCAAAGCGCCGAAAGCCTCATGCTTTCTTTTTACACCGAGTAATGTGCACCTAAACCAAGTCAGTGTTGTTGCAGTATGTACTGAGATGGCATTCTACCCCTGGAAGACCTCTGTACCATGTCAAAGGCTCACTCTGAAAGCGGAAGCAGGTTGAGGGACACCAGCACGGGAACCTTCCCCTCTTCAAGCTTCCTCTCATGGAATAGCATGTTGCTTAAGAATATACTTGTTTCTATACGATGGCGCAATCTATTAGGTTTAGTCATAAGTCCTCGGACAATAAGATAGTGGTGACCTGTAGAGATCATAACTCAGGAAAGAGGTGACAAAAATGGACGCGGAAGGCATTGTTAGATGGCGTATAGGAAGCTCTTCCAAATAAATACTGACCAATACATCTGACTTTCTCCTGCGCTTGAGCGTGAGGAGAGAAATTGCCATGTCGGAGCGGCAGTCCATGTCATACTGCTTCAAAGCATGAGGCACCCATCGACAGAGCTTTCGCAAATTGCCGACTGTAGGCTGACTAACAACAAGAGTGGCTACAAGTTCACAAGTAGTTTGATACGAATTGGCTTCCACCTGGCTCCGAAGCACGTCCAAATCCAACTACTTTGGGAGGCCCGGACGGTCTTCATCTTTGATAGAATAGTGGTCCGACGTGAACTTCGAGTGCCACGTGTGAATTGTGCATCTAGCAGAAACAACCTTCTTGTATTCATTCTTCATTCGTCTATCGCTCTCCTCGGGTTCTTGGCCAGTTAAAAAAAGAAATAGGATGGTGTTGCGGAAGTAAAGTTGCGCCGGCTTGAAATCATGGAGCATAGCACGGAAAAAATAGTTAGGTGTGTTCGTGCATATGTGTTTGAAAGAGCTTTTCATACACTATCTACCGAAGCCTTGCGCGTCCTTTTTCGTCACCTCTTTCCTGAGTTATGATCACTCGAAGTCGTCACTATCACTTCGTTCGAGGACTAATGACTCAACCTAATACATATGTATAGCAGATGAGGCATTTCTTTCTTGACAGTTCTACAATAACAGTTTTCTCACTGTTTGATGTCATTCGTTTCAGCTGTACTTCACTGTTTTTCCGTGCACCTTTGTCCTCCATAAAACCAACATTGTCGTGCCCAGATATCCCGTACCTCTATCTTTCAATATGAGCAAATCGGGTTGTTTGCAACTTTGCTTCGCAGCGATAGCACTACCGTGTATTGCCGCTGTTTTCGACAAGAGGGTAATTCTTTTCAGAATTAAGCTAAATGAGCTGAGTGTTATTGGAACAGTTATTTTGAAAATCATACAAAAACATTTTGAGAAAAAACGATTATAACGAGTCGATTTCTATCCGAAGAACAGGTCAATGAAGAAGGACCGAAAACTGCCAACAAACAGTAGCTGACAGATTCTGATGAAATAACTTATCACTTTATCTACCTGATCCATAAAAAATGTGCAGACCAAACGAACTGCAGAGTGGTCGGCTCAAGCGGGATCCTCAAACAATTGGTAATGCCAGCTGACTTATCTGACATCAGGTAGGGAAGCAACGAGCTCCAGAATTAACCAGGGAGGGGTAGTCTACTTATCTTGGAACTTTGAATTCAGACCCAGATAAATCGATAGAGTTTTGAACGCTGTTTACGAAAATGGAAATTAAAACTGCAAAATGGTTCTCTTTAAAAAGTTATGGGGGCCCGAATTCTGCTCGACAGTAATATCATTTGGAAATGCGAACCCGTTGCTTCCATATCAAACGCCAACGTGACCAAGTGGTAGTGGTCTCGCTTCGTGGGCGTAAAATGGGGGTCCCTCCCCGCCATTGTTCGCACTTTTGCAAAGTGTTTTTTCATTTTTTCAAAGGCTCTATAAAAGTTTTCTGACATTTCCTTAGACAATTGATACTACTGTCGAGCAAAATTCGGGCCCCCATAACTTTTTAAGGAGAATCATTTTGCAGTTTTGATTTCCATTTTCGTAAACAGCATTCAAAACTCTATGTATTTATCTGGGTCTGAATTCAAAGTTCCAAGATAAGTAGACTACCCCTCCCTGGTAAGATCTAATGTCCAACTTTCTGCCCACTACTCATTGAAAGCACCTGCCGTGCATCGTTCCCGATTTCAATAAACGCTCGATAGGCCTACGCACGTAATGGTTCTGCCAAAGAGACACTACACGCCGACAGCTGTGAAGATAGCTAGAAAAAAGCCACGAGACATCGTCGATCGGCGGAAACGTCGAGTGTAATGTATGGGCCGCAGAGGAGCAGCATACAGTAGCGCTCGAAAGTATTCGGCCAAATGCTTCTTCACTCGAACTTTTCAGTCATAAGTCCTTTACTTCTGGATCTAATCAAGTGAAATTTCAATTTGTGAAGCATTGGTGTAATGTGAATATTTACCACTATTTACCTGCATTTTGATCATGCTCCATATATCCCAAAGAGCTTGAAATCAAAACCAACTGAAAGTAGGGACGTTGGTGCTTCTAGGAGTCCTTTCCTTTTTGCCATATCTTAAGTGTACGAGCGCTTATGCGGAACACAGATAAGGAGAAAAATGCAAATAAAGTGCGAGTAACTGCAGACCTCACAAACTTGCTTTAAGCATAGTCTACAAACGCCTTCCCCTTAGATATGTGGACATGCTGCTTTGCAGTCAAATAGTCTTGGATCGTGTGGAACATACTCCAGTTAAACATATCAAAATTTCATGCGATTTGCTCTACTGGGTAAAAGTTACAGCAAGTTAAAGTTGGCCGAGTATTTTTGAGCGCTACTGTACACGCTCAAGTGTCATACGGAGTCGAAGTTTCGGGTGCCTTTCTCGTAATTCGAGACAGGGGTCGATCGTTAAACTTTAGGTATAGCATCGGATGGTCGCATTTTTCTCACAGTTTCGTCTTATCCTTCTTTCATGTATTTTTAATTTTCCTTTATTTCCGTTCATGGTCAGGAGTTGTATATGAGCACTGAAGCTAATTTCATAGGGGTGAGTTCGTATAAGTGAGCTGAGGGGGCGGCTTTGAAACGAGCGGAATAGGGAGGGAATCGCAAGGGACAGAATGTTCGCGTGGCAGTTACGGAAAGCATGCGAGTGTGACGTGATTTCCCGCTGTATGCAGCACCTACTCGATCTCCACGCAGTAAGTCCAGCAGACGGAAGTGTACCAGAAGTTGGGCAGTGGCATCAACGGGACATTGCCCTTGGTCATGCTTCGCTTCATTTTCATTCAAGTTGATACAAAGTTTCTTCCAGCTGGTAACTTGCAATAAAGGGAAGGGTAAATAAAACCTAATGGAGCGTGCATAGTTTACAAATCAAGTTTGGATCGAAGCGATCAAATAAAGCAAGCACTGGAAGATGGCCAGAAAAAACTCATTCAGGTCATCACTGAAGTTTCGACTATGCACTAGCCGTCATTTACTAAATACCAGTCAGGCCGTCCGGCTAACGCCAGGCTTCCATCCTTCTTATGGTGTCGCCCGGCTTCGCCGGGCGCTCCTCCTTCTTGTAAGAAAATTGCTTTCCATGAAAGCTCTACACTCCCAGCATTAGCTCCGAATTGGGAGCGATTTTTTTCTGAATTATAATTGATTGTATACTTATTAGAAGTCTCGATTCATTGCTCTTCATCTCGAAATTGTATCACATTGATGGCTTAACTGATTGAAAGCCAATGTCTTGAATGGTACCCAGAAATGGATAGCAACGCCTATCACATATGTCGTTATCAATAGAACATTTTCCCCACGGAGTTTTCATTAACTGGGAATCCGAAATCATTAGCGTGCAGATGAGTTTAGTCACAAATGATATGTCACAAAGCAAAAAGGAATCGAGGTACTTCATTGTATCACAAAGCTAACTACGTAACGGTCGTAGTTTAACAGCAAGACATGAACAATATTCTCATTTCGTTATGGAGAAGTGTCTTTGATCGGTCGCTATTACTGCATTTACCCGTCTTATTGAATAAAACATTTTTAAGAGTCAGTATTTGATCTTGAATACCTTTTAGCTCTCTAAGGCCCCTTATCAGTTCTTGTCAGTGGTTATCAGTTCCTGTTACAGAGTACCTACGACCACGACACATCCTACATTGCCGTCATTGAAAAGGTTCCAGTTTTGACGCGAAGGGGATTGCAACGCGTGCTCGCTTGTCATTATGTTATTATTATGAGTTATGAATATGCAACCTAAAATTTCTAACGCGCACGCTCCGCCCACTGTAGGCGGAGTTCGATCTTGCCAACTGCCATAAGTGTTTCCATGCCGCCCCTGTACTACTACCGATTTTAAACGCTTTGGGTCCACTGGGACAGGAGTTATGAAATAGCGACCTAAAATTTCGATCACGCACGCTCCTCCCCCTGAGGGCGGAGTCCAGTCCTGCCACCTACCATAAGTTTTCCCATCATGCCTCCTGTACTCCCACCAATTTTCAACGCTCTGGGTCCAGTGGAACAGGAGTTATGAGTTCGCCGCCCAAAATTTCTATCGCGCACGCCCCGCCCCCTATAGGCGGAGTTCGGTTCTGCCACCTGCCATAAGTGTTCCCATGCCGCCCCTGTACTACTACCGATTTTAAACGCTTTGGGTCCACTGGGACAGGAGTTATGAATTTGCAATCTGAAATTTCTATCGCCCACGCCCCGCCCCCTGTGGGCGGAGTCCGGTTCTGCCACCTGCCATAAGTATTCCCTTTCTGCTCCACGTACTCCTACCAAATTTGAGCTTTCTAGGCCCACGGGGACAGGAGTTATGAATTTCCGGTCAAACACTCACACCGACACACACACACACACACCGACACACCAACAGACACACTTAGCGAATTATATAAAGTAGAATATTCGATCAATGCACATGAAATGAACTAGAAGCCACACAGAATTACTTCCTTCATATTCACTTTGATAAATTCATCTGAAAAAAAAAACAAACTCTTCTGTAATGCAGGAAAAGTCATAAGTTCTATACTATAGTGCGAACTTTTCGTCAACGATACGCGTGGAATCCGGTGACGAAGCATACGTTTTTCATCCAAACGTCTCCAATCCTAGCTGCCCAACTGTCGCCCAAGTGCTGAACATAACTTCCTAATTTCTCACCAGCTAAGAGATCTCGCTCACATAAAGGGAAGCATTTTTGTCGCCAAGTTTGAAAAATTTCTAACAACAATTCCGATACAATAAATGCGTTCACAAATCAGCGTTTCGTCTCTGCCAGTCGGCTTTTACGCTTTCTAAATGTGTATGTAACAAGCATTTCTTCAATATTTCTTCATTAAACAAGACCCTCAATCCACAATATGATCATCATTATTATCTAGGACACAAGCCCAACTTTCGGGCAGCTTCTCGATCCCTTTCCTCTAGAACTCCGGAGGCTGCGATGAGAAAAAAAGTTCGATTTCACTTTTGAGTTCACGACGACTATCAAATTCTTTATCGCTTAGGTACTTCAGTGCAATGAATAGGTGATAATCAGAAGGCGCTAGGTCCGATGAGTAAGTCGATGCGGCAGTACTTCCCATATGAGTTCAATGATTTTCTGACACGTCTCGTTGGCCACATACGGGCTGCGTTATCGTAGAGTAGGGACACATTGGGTCTTTTCGGCCGTAGCTCTCACATTACGTTGGCTACTTTTTGCAACTTGTTAGCGTAGACTGTGGCCGTCACTATAGTGCCACTGTCTAGCAGCTCCCAGTAGATCATTACACCGCGGCCTCACCATAAACACATTAAAACATTCCTCTCATGAAGGTCTGCTTTGGGCTACGTAGGTGGCTTTTCTCCTCGCTCAAACCAGTGGCGCTCACGTGTATGGTTCACCTCGGGCACCCAGGTCTCATCTCCGGTCACTATGTCTCGTAAGTCTTTTCGATGAATACGAAGCAGAAGAGGTTCAGCCACGTGTATTTTTTCGTCTTGTCAGACAGGCGTAGTTTATGCGAAGCCTTTTCAAGAGCCCTTTTATGTCCATTTTTGAAGTCCTTCAGGAGTTCTCTACAGCAACAGGCGCAAAGACATTTGAAAAGGGCTTTGGTTTTTTCCTGAGCGTTGACGACCCATTACTCTTTGTTTTCTTCCATATCAACTGAAATCGTATCCATGGAGTCAGATGCAAAACGACTGGTGCATTACCACATGTATGGCCACGAGGCCATGATTCTCTAGCGCTTAGCCATCACCATCCTTTCAACGCCAACTTCGTAGAACTTCACCTTTTACGAGAAAATAAAATTTCTGAGCGGACGGTTCAGCTGCTGCTTTTCGTAAGTCTTTATGTAGGTCAGATACCCATTCAAACACTTCTCAATTTTTAAAGGATATCGAATGAATGCTCATAGTCATTGAATATACGTACTAACCTTAGCCTATGACCTTGGAACCCATTTGGGCAAGCCGACCGTTAGTAGGTTTATACTTTTTCGGGCGCCACATCGAGCCACTGTCAAGAAGCTTGTTGGATTTTTACAGCATTCGGAGACTTCCATGGTTCGGACGACAGGCAGTTGGATATACAGTGCTAACAAGGGAAGGATACTTGGTCGCACTGGCCATTTAAGATGAGATGTATACCCCTTAGGTGGTTTCGAACGCTGATCTCAAATCAGTGTTCCAAATCTGCGAAACGATTCTGGGAGCGGAGTTATGGGACCGGTGCTTCCCTGTGTTATACCACTGTACTGGACGGGTCACCGAGTCGTCCAATGCTGTTGAACGTGCATCGGTGGCATAGCGGATAGAGTGGTGGACTGATAGGTATGACATCAAGGGTCGAGTCCTTGTTGCATGCCCTCGTTTTGCTTTTCCATAAAATGCATCCTAAACGCTTGCAAAGCGTTTTTGAGGCTCAATGTTGGGCATCTACGGGCTCTCTCGCAATTTAGGACTTCAGGGAATAGTAATCCAATAAAAAATTTTTCACTCCTACTCACGGAATAGATACCCCATCTACCACGGATCAGTCAAGATGGTGTTTCCCATGTACACTTTCCCACTACACTATCCGCTAGGCCACCGTTGCACGGTCAATAGCTTTGCTCGACTCGGTGATCCGTTCAGTACAGTGGTATAACACAGGGAGGCACCGGTCCCGTAACTCTGTTTCCGGAATCGTTTCGCAGATTTGGAACACAGATTTGACTTAAATGGCCACTGCGAGAATGCGTTCGATCCAACCACTCAGAATCAATCGTAGAGAGATCGAATCAGAAGTTTGAAGGGAAATTGACCCGCACTACAACAACATTCAGTGAGTTTCAAATATCGGGGAAAGCAGACCTCAGTTGCTGAGCTGGTTGTAGTAAAGCTTCTGGTCCATTCAGTCAACGAAATTTGGCTCTTGTTCATCCCTCAGTGCTCTTTCTTGCTCATGATTCGATAGAAGCCTTTTTGAGAAATCGGATTAAAAGACTTTTCCTAACAAAGTGTCCTTTCAGGGTTCTCCTGAAGTTGTGGTTCCAGGCACGCCATGAAATTGTCAGGACTTACAACTACATTTTTTGCTCTACAGGTTTTCTTTCCTTATCTACTTCCCACACCGATTTGGAATGTCGTGGTAGTTATCTGATAGTAATATGGAAAAGAGCTTTATCAAGAAAGCGTTATACCCGCTTATCAATGATAGAAATCAGACAAGAGATTATGTCCGGTTACTTTCTCGATGTAGTTTCTACTTCAATGTAGGTGTACGGGTATGAAGTTGATATACATGGGAGGAAGTACTATGAAACCGACTAATAAGAGAACTCTGCTCAAGTTCTGGGCGCGAAAGCATAGGGAACATGTAAGAGTCAAAGGTCAGCAGGGAAAATCCTTCTGCTCAAATAACCAACGAATCATGCTCTTTTAACGAAGTGATGGGAAAAGAAACAAATGGCTAGTGATCGTATCCTCAAAATTGCGCCATGCATACAGGTATTCTAGACCCACTCTCTTCATTTTCCAGTTGTTGAAAGCACCACCTTTTACTCAGCCATTTAAAAAACCCGCTTGAACAAACGAATCGCTTGAGAGTCTCATTTTTTTGTGGCTAAAACATCGTTCGATTGCGGAGGTAAGGAGCGTGGTTGATCCTTAATTTTAAGTATTTGTCGACCAAGTATTCAGTGGCTTTGAGTGACCATAAATGCGCAGTGGCAGGCGGTTTTGGTTTCTTCTGAAACCAAATTGTGTGCTATCATGCTGTGTGAGGTATGTAGATTAGAATAATACGTAGATATAGCTCTGCTTGTTGATGGTGAATCACGGGATAATCTTGACCCTTCAAAGCCTAATGCTTTCTTCTTACACCGAGTAATCAGCACCTAAACTAAGTCAGTGTTGCTGCAGTACTGGCATGGCATTTGACCACGGGGAAGACCTTTGTACCATGCCTTAGGCTTCGTCTGAAGACGAAAGAAGGCTGAATATATGCACACCAGAACGAAAACCTTTCACTCAAGATCCCTCCCAGTATGTGGCTTAGGAATAAAGTATTTCTATTGGTGGTGCAATCTACATAAAGCTGATAGAGCAGTTTTTTTCCTGCCAGTTCTACAATAGAGAGATTATCACTGTTCGATGTCATTCGTTTCAGCTGTATTGCACTGTTTTCGCGTGCACATTTGTCCTTCATAAAACCAACACTGTTGTGCAGGGGATTCCTTTATACATTAGTATTCCCGATCCCAGCAAGTCACACTGTTTGTTTCTTTGCTTCACCGATCCGTCGTGTATCGCCGTTCTTTACAACAAGGAGGTAAAAAATTTTCTGATTTCAGTTATATGAGTTGTGTGTTATTCGCACAGATGTGTTAAAACGATAAAGAAACATAATAAAAAAAATTACACTTGAATCGATTACTATTCTGAAGAACATGTCAATGAAGAACAATCGAAAACTGACAGCAAACAGTGACAGACAGATTCTGATGAAATAATTTAACTTTTTATTCAAGTGATCCAGAAAAATGTGCATCCTTAAAAGAACCGCAGGGTAATCGGCTCTAGCTGGTGCCCAAATAATTAGTAATGGCTAACTGACTTCTTTGATATTAACTGACTAGGCAGGGAAACAGGAAAGAATGAGATCCACTGGACGTCTAACGTTTTGCCCACCACTCATTGTTATCCTCTGTCGTGCCTTGTTCCCGACTTCATCAATCGCTTTGATGAGGCTTATGTACATAATGGTTCCGCCAAGAAGACACTGTACGCCGACAGCTTTAAAGAGAGCTAGAAAAAGCCCCGAGACGGTCGATCGGCGAGTACTCGGGCTCCAGACTACCGACTCCGTCACTGCACGCCTAGGGAAATTGTATGTTTTGTAGAGGAACAGCATATTCGATCAAGTGTTCTGGTGTATTCCTCGTAATCTAAGGCAGGGATCGATTGTAAAACTTCAGGTAGAGCACTGTTGTGGTGGCAGTTTTTCTCACTGGCTGATCATCCCTCTTTCATGTATTTTTCTTTTTTCCTTTATTTTCGTTCACGGTCAAGAGTTAGTACTGAGGGAACTTTCTCAGAAATGAGGTTGTATAAGTGAACCGAGAAAGCGGCTTTAAAAGAAGCGAAATAGGCATCTGGCAATAAAAGAAAGGGAAAATATTGGGTTGTCCAATAAATCCTGCGACACTTGGAATTTGAGGATCGCTAGCTATTCGAAAGCAAATAGCGTCCAATTTTTGATCTGCGGTAAGGTAGACCACACCTAGCGGGTATTGCGAAATATTATAAAAAGGCCTCTTCTCTCATGGAAAAACAGTTATGGATCCTACGAATCCGAGTATCCTTCGACCCATCGTGTATTATGAATTCCTACAAGGACATTCTGCAAGAGATGTAGCTAATAACATCTGCGCTGCATTCAAGAAAGATGTGGTACACCATCCCACTGTCAGGCGCTGTTATCACCGCTTTGAGATCGGAGATATTTCTATCGAAGGACAGGAACGTCCTGGACGGAATTGTGATGGGATGCTCTACTACGAATTCCTGGAAAGTGGCACTACTGTGACGGCGACGTCGAACTCTAATCAGCTACAGAAAGTAGCCGATGCATTTCTTCATAAGTATCTAAAACGACTGGAAACCTATCTCCTGCACGACAACGCTCGCCCCCACTTGGCAACGATGGCGACGTCAGAAAATTCAGGAGCTAGGTTGGGAAGTACTACCTCATCCACCGTACTCTACTGATCTAGCCCCTTCCGACTGTCACTTGTTCCAAGCCTTGAAGCAGCACCTGCGAGATAAGAATTTCGATAATCAGGAGTAACTCAAAATGGAGGTGGGCAACTTCTTCAGCACGCAATCCGCTGATTTCTGGAGGAGTGGGATCGACAAACTGCCAGTGAAATGGATGAAGGTCATCGATAATAACGGCGACTATATCACTGGTTGAACTTGTCTTTCATTGCATGAAAAACGATGTGAAAATCTGTGTCGTTAGTGTCGCATTACTTTCTGGACAACCCAATAGTACTCAACGGAGCATGCAAAGTCTACAAATCAAGTTTGGATCGAATTCCGGAAATAAAATAAACATCGCAAAAGGTGGAGAGAAACGAACTCAACCCGACCATCACCGAAGTTTCACCTATGCGCTGGCCGTCTTTAATACAACAATTCGGTCAACGCACATGAAATGAACTGGTCTCAGCGTAGAAGCCACACATAATTAATTCTTTGATATTAACTTCAATGAATTTCTCTGAAAAAAATTCCATATCTTCCAGGCAGTGTGCACGTTGTACATCTTTGACTCGAACCACACTTCGACGGTACGCGTGGGACCCGGTGCCGAAGCATACGTACTTCATCGCAACGTCTCCAATCTTGGCTGCCCTACTGTTGCCCAAGTGTTCAACATAACTTCCTAATTTCTCAGCAGCTAGCAGATCTCGCGCACAAGAAGAGAAGCCCTCTGTCGTGAAGTTTGAGAAATTCCGAGTAACCATATCGATGGAATAAATGTGTTCATGAAACAAAGCTTTGTCACTACTGGTCGGTTTTTAAGCTCTCTAGATATGTGGCAGGCGCTTCACACACGAGTATAAACCATGTGCGAACCTGTTCGCGCACATAGGAACATTGTCTGGGTAAAAAGCTTGTTCTGTTGTCGTTAGATTTCTGGTCTTTATACTGAACCTTCAAGGGCTAACTACCCAATCCTCCTTCTTTTCATTCACATTAACTGAAATCGTATCCATGGAGTCAGATGCAAGACAATTGGTGCATTACCACATGTACGGCCACGAGCGCATAATTCTCTAGCGCTTAGCCTACCATCCTTTCAACGCCAACTTGCTAGAACTTTAACTTTTCCAAAAAAATCAAATTTCTGAGCGGGGGGTTCAGCTGCTGCTTTTCGTAATTTTTATGAAGGTCAGATACGCATTCAAACACTTCCTCAAATCTGAAAGGATGTCGAATGGGACAGAGAGAACAGATAACCACTTGAAAAAATTATTCATTCAAAGAAACCCACAAAGAACCAGTAAAGATTGGCAAATTGTGCAAAAATATAAATACTATATATATGCCTTCAAGAATTATCTGTGAGTGTATAGGGGTAACGGAATGCAATTACCGTACTCACCCCGCCCCCCGCCAATCGATAGGACGCGATATTTTTCCTTGACTGGCTTGCTCTTTCATTGGATTTTATCTTTTTTTCTTCTATTTCTTTTTAGTTTTCATGTTTATTAGACTTGATTGATTAAAATGACTCTTCCTATATAAACGGCGATCAAGACTGCATTGGAATTGGGAAGAGCGGCCAGCCAATTCATATAATTAAAGGACTCCCTACCTCCAATCTTCCATCGCAATCCTGCGATAGGCGGCGGGTGCGGCGTGTGCGACGCCGTGTTAGGGGAGAAGTTCCCGGACCTGAGTGTATAGTAGAAAACAAACTCGCAAAGTATTAGGTCATCACATTCAAAAGTTCGCAGACATCCAGAGGGATGGCGGGATTATGAAGCAGGCTGTCACCATCCACAGTGTTTTGATCAGAAGCGAGAACCGTCTGCTACGACACTGCCCGATTTCGACATCATGGCTGCAGCAGAAGATATTGACAATTTGAAAAGAAGTGTTACCGAACAGGATCAACTCGAAATTATCAAATGGGGCGTTATACAAGAGAAATCCGGAGCTCAAATCCATCGTGAGCTCAATCAACAAATGGACGGGAAGGAGTTCTTCAAGCGTAATGTGCAGAAACGGGTGCGAATATTCAAAGAAGGAAGAACGGAGACAAGTGAAGGCCGAGGTGGTGCTCACAATGTTCACTCCGCACCCGAAGAACGAGTAGCTGAAATCAAGCGTCGAATGGCTGAGCGCAGAGACTGCACCATTGCCGAACTTGCCCGCGAGACCGGCATTCCTGCTACTACCCTTGGCCGAGTTGTGTTCAAAGAATGGAAGATGATCAAGAAGATGTGTGTATGGGTACCTCAATTACTTACAGAAGCACAGGTTCAAAACCGCATTGATGCCTGTAGAAACAATCTTCTCCGCCACCGACGTCACCCACGACTCACGAAACGAAAGTTGGCTATAGATGAAACATAGGTGGGTTTTACACTGAACCCGAAAGTCACAAGCGTCGGGTTTGGATGGACGCCGATGAGGAACCGCCCCAATTGGTTCATAAAGAGTCACGTGGTTCCAAGTGGATGCTCATCATGGCAATGGATTTCTGAGGCGTGGCGTTCTAGCAACTTTGTCCTGAAAAAATGACCGTCACTTCTGAAGGTATTGCCAGTTTCTCGACGATAATACCGACAATTGGATGGCAGCACACAACTTCAAGAGGGCAATTATCGCTCATGACAATGCCAATCCCCACCCATCTCGAATTGCGCAGCAGTTTTTCGAAGAAAAGAATATTGAAACCTAGATTCAACCGCCCTATTCTCCCGAGCTCCAGCCGTGCGACTTCAGCCGGTTCGGTCGAATGAAGGTACGTCGCAGTGGCAAACGCTTTGACAACTGGTCGATCGCCGAAATGGACGTCAACAGCATTTTATCTGCACATGTTGAAGGAAAGAAGCTGCTTGGTGTCCAGGTGCTGTCTGGACGCTGGGAGAGGGTCGTCAACAATGATGGAGCCTGCCCGACAGAACACTACATAGAATATTAGCTTTTTATCTTGTTTGCTATTCATTTTATTCAAATGAGAGCTTGCGAACTTTTGAACTGACCTAATACCTTCGAGATGACCTAATACATTCAAATGCGAAGCTCCCATATGACATGATTTCCTAATCACACAGCGCAGCTTAGAACACATGACAGTATGGTTATTTCTGTAGAAGAAAAATGTTCCATTGAACGAGCTGAAAGAAACTTCAAACTCATTCAGCTGAGGGATTTTGGGTTCTTGGTTTGTTTCTGTTTACTCCTCTTTACTCTTTCCTGGTCGTTACCTAATGACAGAATTTTTAAGGGATAGAATCAGAAAGTTTTCAGGCAAACTATGTTCTGCAGAGTTCAGCTGGTTTATAATCACAAACCGATTGGGATTCGGGTTGCAGCCGTCGGGACTGGCAACCGTGTGCTTTTCTATGGGCTGATTTTCTTCACTTCCTTTCCACATAGTTTTACCTGGATATGATAGCGATCAAAGTAATGCGTTTTTGATAGGGAAGGGAAAAACAAATTACAAATTGTCAACAAATTGCAAAACAAAATCTATATCGACGTCATGTCGTATATTCTCTACGTAGGACCTCTGTTCTGGTGTGCTTTCAACTTCTCAGTAGGAGTTCGAACTTTGAACTTGATGTTTACAGGAACGGCCCATTGATCTGTGCCATGTTACCGGCTTACTGTAGAATAGTACGCAAAGTCCTACGCGAGAGTGGATAAATAACTGATAGAGTTCAGAGTTGGCAATAAAAATCCTCTTGCCCAAGTAGTTCACTAAATGTGGTGGGCGAAACACCAGGCCATTGTGAAGAAAGGTGATCGAATTTTGAACAGAACTCTTAGACTTCCATGGTTTGGACAACAGACACAGTTCTGAGCGCTTTGCGTTTTTTCCTGGACCAAATTATGTGCTATCTTGCTGAATGAAGTCTGTTGACCATGATGAAAAGAATGAAAATTGTGAGCCCCTTGGTCTTGAAGCCTCAAAAGTTCCAAAATTTACATTGAGCAATTCCCACCTGAGCGTGAGTCAATACTGATTCAGTATTGACATTCCAAATATCAGAGTACTTGTGTGCGTTATCCTAGACTTCTTTCTTTAGCCGAAGCAGATGGAAGGGTGGGGTGAAATTACAGAAACAATACTAACACATCTACTCACATCTACAAACATACTATGTTAACATACTATTCTCTTCATTTCTCTTCATCTCTTCTTCATCTTTGTTTCTCTCAAAGCAGTAAAAACATTCATCGGGATCTATTCACTAGTCAAATAACTGACCAGAACCACTAACTTCTTTAAAAACAATCGTCATATGTTCTGACGCGGGCTCGAAGACACTATGGAATCGAAGAGAACATAGCGAGGAGACATTCTTTTGGGGTGCGCTTGGACAGGGACTGGCATTGGGACCAGAAGCACACCCTGCTGATAGCACTGTTTCCGGTTCACGCAATATTTCTCAATCCACGGTCACACTCCATTCTTCAGAAGGTTCGAATAATTGTTAGCATTCATCTTCACTCCTTAAAGAACAAGCGTTTTTCCAGCGATGTTTTTTCAATAGCAGTTTTTTGCTCCAAAGATCCTCAACGATTATGCGTTAGCAGTATCAATTAATTTATATCTTTGTAAAATCGATCATCTGCTTGTTCAAACATTGTTCGATAATGAAAGTACTCTCGTCCATTAGAAAAAGAGTGGTCCTGTGCGTACCGCCATGGAGCCGTATGCAGAGGTGGTACATATCTCTTTCTTCTGGTGTCAGCAGAAAAACCTGGTTTTTCTTGCCTACATGCTTTTATTTCCAAGCGATCCTCCACGATCCTGTGCACTGATCGCCTGGGAATCATCGTTCCTTCCCCTATATTCCTGACTGATCGTGCAAGCTTCAGGCGTCTCGTCTTGATATTCGCCTTGGTCGTTATAGAAAAGGGCCTCCCACGACCGAGTCGATCGAGAAGGTTCCCAAGTTCCCTGAATCCTCCAAATGGTAAAGAGACTTCTTGAGCCTTTCCAAATGTCGAAGATGTTGATCTCAAAGAGGGATAGAGAATTCTCGCCCGCGCCTGTTCGTGATTTTGTCCCATCCTGTACACACTGAGATGTAATCTTCCACAAAATCTCTCCTTCTTGGGGAAACATGCTTCGAAAAAGTATAGGAAATATTTCATATAACGACACTATCTACAGAGGGTCAAAAAGACAGTTTTCAGGAAACATTCACATTAACACTTTCTGTTTGATATCGCCCTTTTCAATTCTGTTGCGCTGGTATCGCCTGCACCTTTGTCCGCTATGAAGCCAGCATGGTTGTAAGTGGAATTCTTGGGATGTCGTTCAAATTAGACAAAACAGACTGAGAAAACATTCTTCATCGTATACAAGACATTAGGTGTTGCTATCTTTACACTGAGGAAATAAAATTTTGCCAATTTTTGAACTCAAAAAAAGTTATGACTTGCATTGTAATTGTAAACAGAGGTCAAAGGTCCGTTCCCGTGTCTCTATGATAAGTTTCTTTACAAACTCAACACACACTCCAGCAAACAGGTTTTAATGAAGTAAGGTTCCTAGCCAAGTATTATAGTTCATCTGCTGATTTGGAATTGATGCATGCAATTGAAAAAGAGCTGCAGAGTAGTTGGCCGTAACAGAAATTCGGATCTGCAGGTACCAGCTGACATATGTGATATTAGGTAAGCACTGACTAGGACTGGAATCAGCTACCGCATGGTAACCGAATAAAATTCTGGATAGAAAACGCAAACCACTCAGAAAGATGAACAGAAAGGCTTCCAACAGTTGTAGGTCAGTTCATCATTCCATTCCTAGATGTCAGCCACTAAAGCGCTCTACGTGGATGAACCGATTGCTGTATGGAAGTCATTTGATTTTTTTAATTGGTGTCCAGTCCATTTGGGCACGTCCGAAAATAATCTCCGTCTGTTCAAGGCTTGTGCCGTTTGGTCATACACTCAAACAGGACGACAACGATACGTGTAGAATCCGGTCGCAATATCAACGATATTAGCTGTCCAACTATTGCCCAAGTGTTCCACCTTACTTCAATATTTGTTGACCTCTGAGCGATTGCACTTACTCAATTTCGTTCTGTGGTTTCAGAAGCTTCAAGTTTCCGAATCTCCCGAATAAATAGTGATTATAATATGATTAGTATTCTTTGTTCTCCTTGGCAGGAGTATCGAACATCAATACGGACCGTCCATGAAGTGTCTCCCAAGCATAAGGTACCAGCTATAGATATCCCTAGTTGGACATCCGATGCTAACTCCTACTTCACTCGTTTCGATTTCTGGATATGGTCCGGTTCTTATACCTTTCTATTCTCGCAATATTGAAGCGTATCCATGGAATCGGGTGGTGAAATGGCCCACTACCAGATCCACTATAGGATCCGGGCTCCCATCGATATCCTCCGAGACCAACTGGGCTTTCCACATCGAGCCGGTCATCCAATTAATTTCCGAATGATTTGGAAGGATAATGGCACCAACTTTTTCAGCGGGACCTTCGCAAGTGATTGTGTCATTTAGTTTACTACAATCCTGAACTGAGCTTGAATGCGTGGGAGCACCATTCCATGGGATCGATGAATGCCCAAAGTCGTTGTCGTCGCTCCATATCCTTGTAATCATTGCACTCAATTAATGTTCCAACTTTCAACCGGGAGTGAAAAAAGCCAATGCGAATGGAATTTCAGAAGTCATCCACAAAGATATTCGATTGCCTATGCTGGAAATGATAACCCCTTTTGTGTATGACAGTTTACAGTCGCTAAGTAAAAACCCTCGATGGGTGACATTGTTTCTTTTTGTTATCATAATTTTGTCACTCGTCTTTGGACCGTTATTCTGAAACAAACATCTCCGATCAGGAGAGCCGATTTCCTGTTATCATCGTCGACCAGCTTGCTCTCAAAACAGATGTTTGAGTTTGTGGACAAACACTAAACAGACCCACCCCTTGAAAGCATTTAAATTCTGCATCAGAAAGGATCTTTTGTTCACATGAGTGGAAATTCTAGTAGTGGCGTATAGTGAGGACTAAGAAGACCTTTGTATTTGGAACAACCAGTTCTTTTTCTTTTATCTTTTCTATTTTCTTTTTCTTTTCATTGATTCCGAGCCCATTGCTCTCTTCATACTTCACTATCCCTGAATCCTTCACAATACCCTTTCTGCTTTTCGAGTCCGACCTCTGGACTTCTCTTTCCCTATTCGGAGTAATCACCCACTTGAATGGCTGTTCAGTTGCAGATATCCTTTGACATGATTAGCCAAATATCACTGCTGAGCAGTCTCGTAGCCTTGGCTGCAGCCCAGCTCTGTCCATCTGCATGCCTTCAGGTTGGTCTAAGTAAATTCTGAAAGCTCACAAATTTTTCTGATTTGGAAACGTCAAATCATCGTCTTCTAAATCAACATCAACCATTTTCACCAGCCAAATCAGAGTGTTTTGCGGTCTTTATCAATGACTTTGCAGACGTTCAATACTGGATGTGGTAGATGTTCCGGAATACGAGCATATCGGCTACCGCCTCCACCGATGATGATGTTAATGCCTCCTCCACCATTAATACGTCCCGTCTACAGTGAGTTCTACTAGCGCTAATGAATCTTTGATGTCTATTTCTTTATGATTATTATTTCAATTGTGCAGAAATAGTGTATTGCCAAGTGGCGCACCTCCCCATGCGCATGGTCCAGGGATAAGAAACCCATGTGCCACGGCCAACTACTGTCTCACCTTCCTCAAGGGTGTTCAGCTAAGTGGTATCAAACCCTTGTGGGAGAGTAAAGGCACTGCCGACTATAATGGTTGACTTTTGAAGCCGCTCTATTATCCTCATGAGCATTCACATGCCGCCCCTAATCCAATTCCATCCGATTGCCGTAGTTTATTTCAAAGAGGGATTGATCACGCTCAGGTGAGTTCAAATTCTGGAATATTATCTTGCCATAACATTCAATCATCATACTGCTCAAATGGGAGGAAGCAATATCCCCACTCGAGTCTATCATAGATTAGTATAGCCCTGCAGTCCCTCTCGCCTCGAGGTAAGCCAAGCTTTCATCAGCAAACTAACCAAGCATTTCGAGTTCTAAGAAGACGTCTGTTTATCGCATCAGCAGACGTACTTGTGTTCGTTTGGTGCTGAGCTATCCTGAGTCCTGAGTTGGTAAGCTTTCAAGTTCAACGGCCAACATACGTTTGATCCTTCCATTCTTCACGGGTGCGGCTGTGAAATTCGGAACTCCCTTGAAATAGGCTGAGAATAGACCAACTTTTCGAAAGAGCTACTGAAGCGTTTGAAAATGTCTCGTCAATATTTTAAGACATGAGGTGAATTTCAGATCCATGTGGCGGTCTACCTTGTGCTCCCCAAACACAATATATACCACCATGTGGTGGTGGCGGATGCGGTAATATAGGACAGCAAACGGCCTACGGTATCCCAGATCCCATCATCACCGAATCAGGTACTCTTTTAACTTCATCTTGTACTATTCCATTATTTTGGACAGTCTGTCTTTGAATGTTCATTAAGTACTGTCCTGTGCTTTTTCAGGACGAGTCATCCAAGCTCCATTTCAACCTCCTCCTTCGCTTCCACCTCCTGGTGTCCAACAAACGAATTATAGCCCTGGAAAATAAAAAATAAATGACGTGATATAATTTTTGCTCACAGATTCTATAAATAATAAATATTCTTTCTCGACCTGTTTCGTTTTTCACTCCAAGGTGCACTCGTTAGTAAACAAATGTAGTATCCCTGATCTTGAACTCCGTTTGCAAAGTTCACACTGCCTTCTAAGCAGATGCCATAGGTTATTCACTATCGGTGAAAAAACAAGGGGAACTGATAAGTGTTCAAAGTAAACTGATGCCTTTTGGATACGCCATATACTTGCGTCCCACTCGAAATTGCTGGAGACATGGAAATGTGTTATACTTGCAAAAATAATATTAGAGGTCATTAGCGCGTTCCAGCTGAAGTTTGAACTAACGTTTTTCATTGCTGTAGCACAGCCTAGATGCCTACTGAACAAAGATGGACTTGCCGAGGCTTGTTCAGTCCATGTGGGATATCGTGAATTCGATGTGGGGAAGCTCAAGTCCTAGCGGATATTTCAAGTTGGTCCCTGAACAGTCTTATTTATGAAAGCTTCAAGAGACAATGAAAGAGTTGAAGCCAAAAAATGACAGTAATCCTATACAAAAGTTTCATATTCAGTGAGCTCCAAGTCACTTATGGAAGCAGTATGTAGCAGTATGTAGCAGTATGTAGTCGGAGTATGACATCAAGTCCTTCATTCAATTTTGTAAGTTGAGCGGTAGGGTGGCCACCCTTCTTTTCGTCTCAGACGATCTCATTTGCTTCTCGAGGAGAGGTATACTAGACATCATGTACATATAGGTGCTGTTTCTAATGGAAAGATGCAACTGCTACGAATAATTCATTCAGCGCTTCTATTCAGGGTCGTAGTGGCTACGAAACGCTAATTCTCTTCTTAGAGGAAAAGCTGATGCGCAGGTCAGGGTTTCTAACATCAATTCCTCGAACAATACCAAAGGGTTGAATGACTCGATTCATCTGGGACGCAGTCCAAGAAGAACTGCAAGTGTTAACACACACACACCTGAATGCCTGAATGAGAAAGAGTTCAAAAGCTTTCAAACCGGATTAGACTGCTGAGTTCACTTCTGTTGATGAAAGTCTACTGAAAGTAATGTTTGTCGGGAAGGCTGGGCTGGGAGGGCTTACTACTTCAGTTGTTATCAGATCTGTTTTGGAAATGAAAATCACAGAAATGCTAGCCTTCAGGTTTTGGCCACTTGACTCTTGAACGGCTCTGAAGGATAATCCAAGTCCGAGTGCCTCCAGTATTGGAGATGAAAGCTATCTGCATGGCCCACTCCCAAATGGTATTGAGATCACATTTTCACGGAGTAGCATTGCAAATATCAAGTTTTTGGAATAAATTCTCCTTTTCCCGAGAAATGGAGAAAAAAAAGTCTGGCTATGGCTATTGTTTACTGAATGGGTTCTGAGAACAAGCTCAGTCAACACAACGGGCGGGGTTTTGAGTGCTATTGGCTAGCACATAATGGCTTATGTACACACTTTCTTTGCAAACATCTTCATCGATATCCAGGAAATCCACTGAAAAACGATTTTTATCTCAAACAAGCAAGCGTGAAATATCGCAAGGGCCAATATGGCCTAATCGATAGCCCTAACATCTCTCGAAACGTCACCACGTTTGAGATCCCAGCGTTATAGGAGGTCTAAACCCAAGCGGAGATAAAGTTTTTAGTGTCAAAAAGTTTCTGATTTTTACAAAGTTTAAAATGCCCCTGGTAAGGTGCGCTACCAGTACTCCAGAAAAAGAGAATATGCAACTGCTTGAAAGGATCCTTCAAAATTCATGCGAAATGCTGTTGTGAGGATGCAAACTTTGAAAATTTTGCTCTGCGTTTTGTACTGCTCCGTCATAAAGATTTGTTATGGTAGAGTAGCTTGGGACAAATCGGTCTCCAAGGTACTGAAAGTTGTCCAAAGCCGCTAGACTAATTGCACCACAGAAGCGACATTACATCACTGGGATCTTTCGGTAATCCAGCTTTTGGAAGTTGCAACTGACTCACCACGTTTGGGAGCCTAATGGGCATAGATCAAGCTACTTCAGGTCCTTGAAAAAGGCGTTTTGTTCCAGGGTTGCCTAACAATGATACTACGGCAAGACAGCATAAAACTCTTTGAATGGTTGTTCAGTTTATACTCATGCAAAAATTCGGCTTTCGAAAATTACTTTTGAATCCATACTTGACAGTTATAGTGTGGTAAATGAAGTATTTAAGACCTTTGAAGGCGATAGTATGATGTTTATCATTCACGACGTATGAAATTCATACAAAAACCCCATCCGCCGGTAAAAAAAGTTTTGATAAAGCTGGTCACATGTAGGCCTGCTATACGTAAAGCTACTATTCACGATAATTCTAAGATACCCTTTTTAGGTAGAAAAGTGGAGGTGTTGATGTAGAGGAGTATATCGGTGGCAGAGGAAGCGAGCTAATCCGCCTACATCAAGGCTTTTTAAAAGTAGTGGAAGTGTGGGTTGTACGGGATTACCGTGACGGTAATAGCATGTAGGGGGTGTTTGGACGAGATTGAACTTGCTCCTATTGCTCAAAGAGATGGCTCCATAGGCCGAAATTGTCCAGAACTGCCTTCCACCGCCACCATGGGTTATGAGTTGCTTAAACTTTCTATATGGGAGTGTTTTGAGATAGTGCAGCCTCTACAGAGCTGTTGAAACTCGTCCATAATGGGTGTGGCATACACACGATACAATCTCTGGCCCCTTGGGCTGCCCTACCCATTACGTTTTTTGACTTTATGACGGCAGGTATGGTATAAGGGGGAGCCTCTAATTCATACATTCGGAAAATTTCGAAGACCATTTTTGTCATGAACTATGCCTTCAACCGGGTAAGCTCACGAAACTGTTTGTTTGCATCCCGCCTTAGTACACCTATAGCATGCAAAAAGCTTAGGTTCCACAAAAAATGGCGAAGAGACTTCCATACTGAGAAAGCTGAGAACCCCGATTGCTTTGAAATAGGGAATCTCTCTAGGATTTAGTAACTGTGGTAGAACGAAAAAGCTTTCGTATGGTTCATGGTTCATTGTTCATCCAAAACAACTTGATCTTAACAGGACAGGATTCCAAAGGATCAGAAACCGCAGTTTCGCCTCCTCCGAATATGTCGTTCAGAAGGGCTGCAACAGAATAATTCTAATCGGCTTGTGAACTACCTTCTCAATAGAATTTATTGGATAAGCGCAGAAAAAGGCCCGTGAAAATTCTAAGTAACACACATTTTGTCCCAGTGATCGGATAGAAGGAATGTAACTCAAACGCTACCTCTACCCCAGATCCTTCCTATGTATGAATATTATTTGACATGGGAGCTTTATATTTCCATCCTGTCGCACCGCTATGGGGAGGCAGGAGGAAGTGGCGCGATTACCCCAATCATAGCTTTGCATCAAATCCTGAATATCTGCTCGCCTAAGCGAACTTTTCCATGTGTTCGGGATCGGTTAGGATCATGTGAGACTTGCTTGCAAGGAATGGAGTATGCACTGATTTGGAAATCGTGCAAATCATAGCTCATTGTGTAGGGCTGCTTCATATCTTGATTAAGATTGGACCATGGAAAAAGTTTTTTGCCGCAATCAAGAGCCAAAGAAATCAGTTCTCTATTTAAGACAGAATGAAAATCTTTTTTGGTCATAATGGCTCCATGCAGAAAAACGTTTGCAATTTTTGAAGTCATTAAATGCAAGATGATTGCCAATCCTTTCCGAATGATTTTCGGATTGGCACGCTTCTTGAGTGGGTCACTTCAAGCCTATGTTCCCGGTGATTTCTAGTCTCGTGAACAAGCTTACGACAGGTGCAAGGATGTTTGCGAACACTTTACGCAGATGGAAGGCTATATAACGGTCGTTCAGGATATGCTCCAGACCAGGCTATCGTTAGTCCGTCGCTTTACAGTACGGCAAGCATCCAAGATTTCGCTCTCTTTTGTGGCGTTTCGGGTTCGCGATTCCTACTCGGCCAGAGGGCCTTGGGCTCAGGCTTTGCTCGTTGTCACCTTCTTACTTCGTTTTATCATCTTTGTAGACCAGCATGAAAACAGAAGTCTTTCAGGAAATGTCAGTTATTATATTTGCTGCCCTCTTGGCTGTAGCCACTGCACAGCCTTGTCCCGGCTGTGGACCTGCTTTCTTCGCACCACCGCCATGCTTCAATCCGCCATGTGCACCTCCACCTCCGCCACCGGTACTTTTTACCCTTCTTCTGTGTAATTTTTCTCTACAAGTAATGAAACCATATTTTCAGATGTTCTTCATGCCGCCTCCACCTGCTCCCTGCATGGGCGTAGCTTGTGCTCCTCCTCCTCCACCACCGCCTCAAATTTTCCTGGCACCGCCACCGTGTGTCGGAGTAGCCTGTGCCCCACCCCCACCACCTCCACCACAGGTACCTCGCTCTTCCATAATTTAGTCCTAATTAACAAATTGTTTCGTTAAGGTAATCTATGCGTTGGCACCACCACCACCACCTCCATGTGTTGGTGTGGCTTGTGCACCACCACCACCACCACCGAGGATCGTGCTGCAAGCACCTCCTCCATGTATGGCTCCCCCATGTGCACCGCCACCTGTCTTCTTGAACCCACCATGCTCCGGATTCGGGTGCGGCATGGCTCCACCTCCTCCACCCCTTCTTTTCGGTTCAGTACCCTGCTGCTCCATGACGGGTGAGACAAAAAGCCACGTTCAGTCTGAAGTTCTAAATAAATTCCTCGCTTTCAGATTTCTCATGCTGCCCTCGTTTGTTCCGCAAAAGACAAGCTGTCGAATCGGATAGAGTGACCGAACAGGTGGCAGAAACAACAGTACAGCCTAAGGAGGTAACAGAAGGAGCTGAACAATTTACAGAAACTTCTGAAACAGGAGAAGGGAAAAGAAACTAGGAATTGGGAATTTCGTTGGTATCTGTACATTTTGAGACTTCCAATAAATTATTATAATTTTTTCGACTTTGCACTTTGCTGCTGTACTTTTCTGAAGAAAATCAGTGAAGAAATGAGCGATGACTCTGGGTGATGTGAAAAACGCAACGGCACGCGAGCGGTTGCGTAGCGATCAGAAAGCTTTTACAAACAGATACTTGACCAATCGGTGCTCGGCACCACCTCCGTGCTGCACCTGTCATTTCCATTTAAAATGGCCAAAGTACAAGTATGAAGTAAAAATGTTCATTTAATGCCACATAGATCTGTAATTTTGAAAATAGACGTCATCTTCACGGCGATTCCCTTGTGAAGCCGAACAAAATGGTTCATTTTGTCGTTGTTTCTTGTGCTTTCGTATGATATACCATAGTACAAGCGTTGACAGCAGGCAGTAATGTGATGGAAACTGAAATTATCAGGTGATTATTAGCAAAACTGAAGCCATTAATGTCCTTGAATCGAGCAAACGCAGAGAAGCGATGGTGACAGATTTATTCTCACGTAGGGCGAGGAATCACGGGAGGCAGAGATGGGAGGGATGAATGCGAGCTGTCGCGCTGACTGAATAGAGACTGATGATTCCAGCGGAGTGATCGGCCCTCCTTAAGAATTTACTAATTTCCAAGAAATGCAACTTTTAGTCGAGGCGATCAGGCATCAGCACCCGGGTTCACCCTGTTTTCCGGGTCCGGTATCTTCTCCCTGGGAATGGCGTCGCGTCCGCCGCACCCCATAGCGGTTGCGCGCTATGAAGGGATAGGTATGAATTCCCAGTCGAGGATAGGGTAGCCGCCGCGTGATTACTGTCGCTTGAAGTAGGAATTCAGTGAAAAGTTCTGGCACCTCTTTTGCACTGAACATGCTAAATGTGGGGTCGTAAAAACGAGTTCAAAGGACAAAGCTCACATAGAGGGCGGACAATAAGATGCGGAACATCAGTTCACCGAGCTTTTCCTTCATCCACATGAGAGCAATACTAGCAACAAAATAAAGTGGATAGCCAATAAAATGTAAAATAAGTAGCGGGAACAACACTCGAAGAGCTCTAAGATTTTCTGTAGCCTGATATTTTTTGCTGACATGATGACTGATCCTAGAACCATAAATAATTCACAAAAGTAAAAAACGCTGAGTGTCAATAGAACATATTGGATTACGCCATCCATAGCCGTTCCATTTCGAAAATTTTCTGCATTGTATTGTCATCTAGTAGTATCGGCATCATTCGCACTTACCGTCCGCGGATTTTTCTATTCAAAAAAATTAACAGTCCGAATACGATCACAGCGATGACCAGCATGAAGAATAGGAAAATTTGAACAACAATAACGTTACTGTAGTTTTCAGTCGTAAGTGAAGAGCAATAGTATGACGATTCACTGATACAGTACCTATATTGCTTTGCAATGCTTAGCAGAATGGCAGATACGAGCTGAAAAAAGAATTGCTCACTATTTTTCGTATCCACCGTATCCATGTTATTTTATTTTTCTAAACATTTTGCACTTAAAAAATTTTTTTTTCAGAACCTTCAATTTATTTATCTCGATCGAATGGTCCAAGAACAGATTATCGATTTTATTGATTAGTTTTTAAACTGACCGAAACAAGCAGTAGTACATAGCCAATGGCAGCAGTACGTTTTTCATAGGTGGCCGCCAATGTGGTGGCTATAACACGCTCCAATAACAATCCCAAAAGTACGGTAGTATGGGCAGTGTAGCTAGTAGAAGTGATGAACCGCATAATGTAGCAGTATAAAGCACTGACCAATACATCACATGGCTCTCTAGTCACAAGTACTTTCCATAAATGGCTTATCTGGAAAGCTTCTTTTGAAAATGACTTTAGGTAGGTCTGCACTGCTTTGGGAGACTCTTTACACTGAGGCTAGAAAACGATTGACTGGACCAAGCGGTTATTTTCGGAAGGCTACAGCGCATCCGGCTTGATTTTACCGATCTACAAGCCTGTGGGTAGTGAGGGGTGTGATAGAGTGATGACCGTTACTAACTGGATCCCTCGAGACATCCAGAGAACTTCTGGACGGCTGCCAACGAGATGGTTAGACTTCTTCATGAAAGCTATTAGCGAAAGGAATGTTTGCCTCTTGTCTCCCCAGTGAGTACGATTCACTGAACTACTTTGGCTCGCGACAGGGACGAATGGAGACGTTAGGGAGTCGGTATTTGTGTCCAATTGTAATTACTTCGCACCTTCCTCGCCCATCCACCACTCGCCTGTGGGGTGACCTCCTATAATTGGTTGGCTGCTGACCTTTCTGGCAGTCTCAGTGTACTGATATTGACTTTATGGGTTGAAGTCTTTATTATTGTGTTATTATTGATAATAGTATAATATTTATTGTTAATATTATTACTATTACACATTTTGAAATAGTTTTTGCCCATGTACTTTCGGTATATCCTTAGAAAACGTGTTGTGTCTGGAATCCGGTATATTGGTACGTCAGGCTTCCCACTTTTGCTTACCTGCCTTTCCTGCCAACGTATGTTGGCACTTGGGTGTGCCCCGGATTCGTTGTAGCTGTAGCTGCCTCTAGCGTCTCTGAAAACGTAAGGTTTAGGTTCACAGAGCTCACAATGCTTGCGCGTGCTGAATATAAATAAAAGGAACTCGGAGATACAGCACTCGAGGGAACAGAATGAGGAGGTGCAAGGGGTAGAAGGGGTGCAGATACATGAAATAGAGGTGGTACAGTGTATTGTGGTGGGCTAGCTAAATATAGGGATTCGTAGAAATAAGAAGGAGCGACAGAAGCAGCTAGTCATGAGTTTAAGCCGGAGAAGAAGCTGCGGTCGAATTCGGAGTAGTACAAGTCAGACATCGTGCTCATGCGATGACAAACACAGTGCAGAGGTGATTTATGATGATTTCAACCACATGCTTAAATACCTTCGAGTGACCTACTGGCGGTGTCCAAGAAAAGTGATAAAAGTTGTTTAAAAAAAGTGAGAAAGGTCACTCTGTTAACTAGCTTGCCTTCAGGCGTCCTGTGAGAATGAATGCTTAATGCTAACACAATGCGATAATTTTTTCCCTTTTCTTATGATATTTCCAATGACTATTTTAGTTTCCACACCTCCTTTTGTTTTATTATTTATGCGTTTCATATTTTTTGTTTTGCTTTATTTTATTTCTCATATTTTGAATGTAAAGAAGTTTCTCACTCACACAATCGATATTGTTAGACGTGAGGCTAGTTGACTGACAGAGAGGTCACCAGCCAACCAATTAAGGAAGGTCATCCCCCAGGCGAGTCAGTGGATGGACGAGGAAGGTGTGAAGTAATTGCAATTGGACACAAATTGGCTCACCCGGAGACGTTACTGGCGCCAGCTCGAGGTAATCGACGCCAAAGGGGTAACAGGTGATACAGGTGATACAAGCCTCTGAGTACCTATTCAGTCTATATGAGTAAGCCTCTGTTGGAATTAGTAAGCCTACACCTCATTGAAAGCCTCATTAAACAAAAACAATCACCTCAGGTGCTTAAAGGACTTAATCACAGCCTGAGAAATTGTTTTTCGAGAACTGAACAGGTGGGACTCCTATCAGATTGAAATTTCGTACCAATAGAAAAATGGACTCAATAGGAGATGTACCACTTGGTCGCTGTGCAATAACTTCAACAAACCGAGGATACTACAGAAGGTGACTTACCAACATTAGACCGTATGCTAGCGAATGTACAATATTAGCAAATACCAGTGCCAAAATGAGCATCTGAAATGGTCTATTATGGTGATTCGAAGGGTCAGTTTACAATGTGATTGGTCTGAGACTCTTCACTGAGAGGGAACTTTGGCCTCCCTCTGAGGAGGAGGGATACACCGCGGCAGAATACGCTCCGGAATTAGCGAAGTAAGCTCAAGTATTTGGCTAGCATCGCCCTTCAATTTTGAAAAAAGATTTTGCAAACTTTGAGATTTACTGCTGCCCTTCAGAACGATATTTTGTAGCCATATGTGGACTTTCAGATGCCAAGATTCCTCTTCAGTGGATATTGTGAAAAGCCTACTTTATAGTTTATGTGATCAGGTGCATCAGCAAAATCAAGAGAAAGGTACTCACACGGAAATTCTTATGGCATGGTAGATCTTTCCAGCATACTTTTATGAAAAGTACGTTGATTATACATGAAAGAATACAAACAGTTGTATGTATACTTGAAGAGATATGCTGTGGTAGAAAGTCGATGTAGATGGCAGCCTCCGTGCAATTGTGCATTCTATGGGAATGCTGAAATTATAAAGGAATGGAGCTGTCATTATGTTGGATTACCAGAATCGCTGGAACATCGAATTCTCAGGGTCTCAACAAAATCATTCTCATGTTGGGCTCGAAAAAGGTTTCAAGACGTCTTGCACTTTAATTAATAAGAAACGACATGGGTTTCCTCGGGGTTATGGCTCTCGGGATCGACCTAGTTGCGGTCTGAGTCCCACAGTGAAGACCGTTAACCTACTCTATGACCATTCCCGGAAGTGCCCTTTTTAACCATGAAACTGAACAAAATCATTTCCAGAGATGAACATTCATCAACTAATTCATATTCATAATCAAGCATCAAAAATAGTAAATAGATGATAAATCCATAAAGGGGATGATGAATATGAAAAACGTCAAAGGATTTGGATAGAAAAGAGGGATGGATTGAATGGAATCGTAAGGAACCATGCCCGAAGAGGCGGGGGCAGGCAGCTCACTATGTTGGCTGATTATATGGTAACTTAAGAGAGCAATTAAATACTTCGCCTACATACATTTTCTTTTGTCATTGTCATGACTAGAAAATTCATTTCAATTGTTTGATAAATCATTCACAATAGTTACTGGGGCAAGTCCTATGACTACCTTTTCACTTTTTGCGCGATACAACAATTAAATTCATCTTTGATATTATTCTGAAATAAAAATCTCAGATGATTTTTGACCCAGAAATGATAAAACTCAAATATTTTGAATGATAATTATTCAGCTTTTAAGGTGACATTACAATTCTCTTGAAAGCATCTTTTGATTTCAATTTTTATATCTATATCTACTAAGTACTTTTAGTATGCTCTTCAGGTCCAACGATCTCAGTGCCAGGAAAGATTAACATTTTTACCAGATGCTGCTCGCTTTTTTCATGGAACAGGATGTCTTCCTCATCAAAAATATCTACGCAAAAGGTAATGTAACAGTCTCATCATGTCTGGCCCGAACCGTGAGTGGGGCACAAAAATAATCCAACGGTACTGAGCCCACGAGAGGCATAACGGTATCTCACAAGCTTGTGGGTAGTACACCGCAAAAAAGACCTGTCAGATAATAGTGGAAATCAAACTCTCGAGCTGTTTCGTTATTCGAAGGGTGGTGATGGACGATTTCTTTGCGATCAGCTTCTCCATATGACCGACATCAATCGTACATGATATGCCGGGCGTTGCCAGCCGCCAACGATGAGTTTACCCTATCTGATTGCCCCTGATATTTTACGTTTATTTTTAGCCGAGCAGTAGGCCCTACAAATGTCGATCGCAAATACGATTTAGGTGAATAATGGCATTTATACTTTCGCCCGTAAAGTAAAGGATGAGTCAAGGTCACCCTCCAACACTTCACGTTTAGAAGCAGTAAGTAATATTCGGTCATATGTACGGCTGTGGGTTGGCATTAGTCCAACATCTTCGACACCAAAACGATATTTATTTCAGGTTGGACAACCCTCAAGAGTACTGGGATTCTTTCAGTAACTTTTCGGGCTGAGTGGAGCATGAGATCGCCAATCTGAATGTGAAGGCTGGGTTGTCTCATACTGTTTTGGGAAAGGCGAGCCACGGAGGCTCGCCTTCAGTTCTGATCCTTTGGGTACAATTTCGGAAGCGTGCTCTCTTCAGAAGATCTTCAAAAGGAGCTCAAAAGAAAGAAATGCCATTGATAAAGCGCTTTTGAGAAGAAGCACATTGTGCGATGCCCGATAAAAATGGAACTCTTTGGCCTTCTATTCTTCTCCGTGTCTAATAACTATAAGGCTTAGTTTCATAGCAACGGTAACATTGTGTTCATGCCTTTGCAGGATTGCATGTAGCAATGTCGTCTTTGGGAGCTATTAATGGCACAAAAAATACGAAAAAGTGCATATTTCTCATAAATCTCCGAGCTG
This sequence comes from Haemonchus contortus, assembly GCA_000469685.2. Lineage (NCBI taxonomy): Eukaryota > Metazoa > Nematoda > Chromadorea > Rhabditida > Trichostrongylidae > Haemonchus > Haemonchus contortus. The sequence continues at coordinate 40,845,632 of LS997565.1, forward strand.
TCCTCTATGTTTGAGGCGAACAAAGAAAAGCCTCTGAGAAATCAGCATTCATGCTAACAAGAAATCCACATAATAGGTGCTTTTTGTGTTAAATGATTCGAGCCCGTGCTAGGCGGTACGTCTACTCTCACAGATGAATCAGGTTCCCATTACACCTATGAGAGTAGGAAGCCTCAGTTCCGCGAAGTGGGTTATGCTCTGAAATCTCATTTAGAGGCCGCATGTGTTGTATAGGGCTACTTGGCGACTTCTGTCTTCGGAAGGTCTCCGAAACAATGCAGTAATATGAAAGGACGTACTGAGGAAATCTGGTGAAATCAGTTATACTAAAAGCATTGAGCGAAATATCAAGTTCATTGGGTTCATCGAAATAGTTACGAAATATGGTGTCAAGTGGGTCGGTTGCAGATTGTCCAGCTAGCAATCCGAACGGTCATTTTTCATCTATCGAGTAGGGAATCACTGATGAAGAGATGAGTGTCTGCCTGAAGGGTCCAACCCTTGAGCGGTGTGGGTGAGCACCAATTTGTTCAGGGTAGTGAAGCCGTGTCCCCACCGAAGGCAGCTGATTTCCAAATCGATTTTTTTCGATTAGCTTTTCAATATTCCTCCGCTCTTAACTGGAGGAAAAGTTGCTTTTCAAACAGCAGGGTTTGCCCTCCTATCGTTTCCCTGATTATACCTTAGATATTTAGATATTGGTCACACAGTGCAATTAGCCCACCCTTAGCCGGAATTTCGGAATATAATATTGAATATTAACGCTGGGAGCATGTTACTAGTCAAATCCGGCATATTATATACCAAGAGAGCGAAAGGATGACAAAGTAAAACACACCGGTACGGGAAGAACCAAACGGGAAGTTTTGAACCTTTGAGACTAACTCTTGGTAATACCATAACAACATACGTAATTTAGGTCTTGGCAGGTGGAATTTCAAGGCAGTCTTTTTACGTGGTTCTACTTTGTCAAAGTACTATTCACGAAAATTCCCAATGATTTTCGACTCCGCCATCTCATTCAGACATTCACGTCACCACTAATGAAATGTTTCTATCATTCCAGTATCGATGGATACAATAATCTAATGGGTATACCTAGAAGTTTGGACTTTAGTTTATTCAAGGGTGGGTCACCCAGGCGTAGGTATTGTAACCAGCATTGGGTTAGGAATTCCTATGCTGGTGCTCTACCATAGGTAAAAATAGAATCAAATGATGTGTTTTTCGTGGTAAAGTGTCTTACGTCAAAAGAATATGCTCGATGTCCACCGTAACCAATTCTTATCTTTCCATCAAAACATCCATTTATAGTAGTGAAAACAACGCGTAAGCAAACATGCTGTTTATTCATCACACACATTTCCACCAAGAAAGAATGGTTCTCAACCGGCCGAAGTAAAAGAGACAAAAAACTGACTTTCACACTTAGGTTTTTTTTCCGAGTTTCTGAAGATACTGCGAATGTCCGGATTCGTTTTGCCGCTTGACAGAATAAGGTACAGATCACGAGCATCCACATTCAGCTTCCAACGATGAAGGACTGCTGGAAAAGTGGGCCTGATAAAGCATTTCTACTATAACAAACATGCTTGGTATAGCAGTGCAAGATATAGCACGAAATCAAGTTGAAAACTCCCTGTTTGCGTAGGTGGAGTAGTGGCAAGAGGCGCACTGTTACACGCGCGGTCACGGGCTCGGTTCCCAGATCGAGTTCCGCCTAGACCAACCTCGTCTCCCACCCCTACGGAGTCGTTTGATGGGGAGCAGTGTCGTCTAGGAGGCTTGTTCGTCAGCTGGCCATCCCAAATCCAAAGCAGACTGCATCACCAAACGGGATTCGTCAACGCCCAGAGACGTAGTCGGCAGGAGGAACAGATATAGAAGACGGTCCCGATGTGGAGTATAGTAGTAGAAAATAGAGACGAAAAACCACGACCAGGAAGTTCCTGAAAAAGGGTGTAATTGGAAATTGGCATTCGATACAGAAACCATAATTTGTTTTCGGTACAACCGCACAAAACCAGTAATCATGTTGTTTTCTAGACAACTCTTGCAACTTTCTAGTGATAACTCTTACTTTTATCCCTTCAAATCGTTAGGTCTGTGTTGTGTTTGCCGAGAAACCATTGCTACACTCGGACCACTGTGTGTCTGCCATCCCAGTCGCAGGGCTTGCCACCCTCAGTGACGGTGGTACTGGAAGGGGCCCGTAGGCATCAATGGGTACAACGGTGACCGTTGCTACGCTCATCGTGAATTTTCCCCGGGTATTACGATGTGTTCCCTGAGTAGAGAGAGAAGATTGAGTCAGCCATTCCATACCCAAAATTCACCCTCTTCCACTCCGCCACAGCTGGTCTAACGGGGAACATAGCTCCCTGGAAGAGGAAAAGGGCAAAATGGTGCACTTTTAAGCTAGCTTCCTAACCCATCAGTTCGTATAACATCCCTTCCTTTTTCTCCCAGACAGCCATGTACTTCATAATTGCGTATTGTCTTAAGAAGTAATCGGTTTTTAATTACTCACGATTTAATTGTATAGTATTTTAGTCGCTTGAGTGGAGGAGTACGCTGTTTTTGTGCGACTACAACATGCTCTCACATGACATACCGCCTCTTTCAAAGCGCTGAGTTTTCAAGCAAGTTTTTATTATAACCTGTCAACTTTTCGAATTACTTCTGTTTTCTTATTATTTTCTATTCAGGCACTTTGGTATCTTCATTGTCGTGTTTTATACTATAACGCTTTGCTTACTTTGTATACATGACAGTAACCCGTGATCATTGATTTCGTCAACCTTCCTGCACTGATGAGAACTGAGAGAAAATGAGAATTTTATAAAGGTGAAAGCGGCTCAACCCTCTTTTCTCCATTTCAAACTTCTAATACGTAAGTGAGCACTTTATACTGACCAACTACCCTAAATCCTACCATTTCTTCTAAATCTCCTTAAAGGCACCGTTCACGATAAAGAAGTTATTGAGTTCTTACCTTATTAATACTCAGCGGTCTCCATGGGTTGTAGAAGGGACCCTCTTATTCCCCCAATCTCGACGTCCAGGGCATAGTGGCAGCCCCGTTGCTGCCGTAATTCGCGTTCCCGCCTCTCGATCGGTGTCACGTTAGACGAGTGTCGAGAAAATACAGATTGCTATTATTCGTTCTAGGACCTACGCACAATCAGCTAATCGCCGAGTGATGAGGCGACGTTTTTCTCCCATTCTTTTTTCCTCTGTTTTTCTTTTTGCTGCCGCCATCCCCTGTTTGATTTCTCCCATTCTTTTTTCCTCTGTTTTTCCTTTTGCTGCCGCGATCCCTTATTTAATTTCCTACTCCTAGAAGCTGAAAAAGGTGAGCTACTTTCGCTGTTACTAGGGTTTTTTGTTTATTTATGCTTCTAAGTGAATGAATTTTCGCTTACCATTGTCTGTTATTCGCACCAGGACCCACACGCGCGCAGTGAAACACACTGTTTAGCTCGTCGGACACCCCACTCTTCCTCATTTTTCTGGTTTCATTCTCGTCTAGCCCCCTTTTTAACGTTTTTTCGAAGCCATTCTTCACTTTGGAAACACCGATGCACGCAGTTCCTTCACCTTAGTCGCACTAGTTTCGATCTCGTCTTCCATTTTTCATCATAATCTGGATTACCCGAACTTATCGTGAACGGTGCCTTTAATCTTATCATTGTCGATTTTGCTATTTCGCTAAAGGTGATTTGATCAACCTTCTGGATGGATCTTACGATTTCCGTTTTCTCCAATATATCACGCTCATCACCACATAATTCTAGCTTCTCAGTGGGGAAGAACCCATGTAAATGAAGAATATGTCACTAGAGAAGAGTATTCCATCCCCAAAAGAATCAATTTCCCTTAGGAAATTGCACGGACCCAATTTGAGTGCACTGCTATGTTTCCCAGATCTGAAACAATTCATGACGTTCCCATCAAAATGATAAGAGTATTTAAAACTCAAAAGTTAATTAGCTCTAATTGAGGGATGCGCTCCGCATTCGACTTCAATTCAGAATCGCCGTAGCGCATTGAATGCGTATATAGCCCAAACAATAGCTTGTAGTGGCCAGCCAGCCGATGTACAAGTCAGTGCTTCAATCCATCTAGGCAGATGTGATACAAATTGACCCTCTTCGAAAGGGTGGGAGCCTTGGTTGGTCTAGGTGGTTATCAGTCCGGTATCAGAACTCGTGACCATGGGTGTGTGATAGTGCGCCATTTTGCCACTACACCACCTCCGTTTCATGATGGACGTGATTTTCGAGCTCTAAATTCCACACCTTTCATTACTATGAATTCAGCCGTCTTCATTCACTGCTAAGGGGCGCAAATGGGTATAATAAAAGGAAGGACTTCCTAGAAAAACGCATTGTTACAAATAGAACACAATACCATGGAATAGCATCTGATAATGAGCAAAGTTTAATGAGCAAAATTTCTGAAAGATAACAAAAGGAGTTCGAAGAAGGGCGTTCCTATCCTGTCTTATTATGCCATAAGGTTTAATCAGGAGTTGCGACCTCATTTCGGAACACAGAGTTTCTCCCATGAAATTTGCTTGCAAAAACTGATATTTTTGAACGATTAAACTTTACTCTTCTACCCTTTTCACATTTCTCTTCCTACTTTCCTTACATTCCTACTTGCATGCATGATATGCTACCCTCTCCATACAATGTATATCCTTCTTACTTCGCTGTAGTTTATTGAAGTAATTGAATGAGTGATTAATTGAATTTAACCGGCTCTGCGAACAAAATGAGTAAGCTCATGGGTCGCTTTTTTTAAAGTAAACTAATTATACACTGCGCTGCGTGATCACGGACTACAATATAATTGTTCTCTTCAAAGGAAATCCCTCTAGTGTGCTGGCAGTAGCTCTGTCGTTCCCAACAAAAACTTACTAAATGCTTCCGCACCGGAGTGAGTACGTAATATACAGTAGCGCTTAAACGTAATCGGCCAACTTTAACTTGCTGTAACTTTTTTCTCAGTGGGCAAATCGCATGGAATTTTGATATGTTCAACTGAAGCATATTTCACACTATCCAACACTATTTGATTGCAAAGCAGCAATGTCCACATAACTGAGGGGAAGGCCTTTTTAAACTATGCTGAAAGCAAGTTTGGGACGTCTGCAGCTATTCGCACCTTATGCGCGATTTTCTCCTCTTCTGTGTTACGCGTTAGCGCTCCTACACTCTGGACATGGCAAAAAGGGAAGGAATCCTTGAAGCACCGATGCTCCTATTTTCAGTTGGTTTTGATTTCAAGCTCTTAGGGAAATTTGGAACATGATCAAAATGCAGGTTGATAGTGGTAGATATTCACACTACACCAATGCTACACATATTGAAATTTCGCTCAATTAGATCCAGTAGGGAAGGAGTTATGACTGAAAAGTACGAGTGAGGAAGCATTTGGCCCAATACTTTTGAGCGCTACTGTACGTACTTCTGAATTCGGGAAGCGAAATTAACGTCGATAAGCGGAAGCAGCTAGCAGCTTTGTTTAGTGTTTTTCATGCCTTTGTCTCTTTACCTACCGTTCAGTGGGTGAACTCTAAGGAAGTTTTTTTGGTTGGGACCTCCTGATTCCCCGGATGCCATGGTTTCCAAAACTAGAACACGAAAAGCAGGTTTTTACATTACGGTGTACTGCTGGTATGATTATTTCTGGGACAAATTTCCTGAAACCTTGAAACTGGTTGAAATATGGTGTCACTGCTCCTATTGAGGAAGACGGTCTGGTAGAGAAAGGGCAAAACCATCATCATGAGAGACCAGGGGGTTGAATCACCCAACCATGCCTACTACAAAGTTTAGAGAGCTCAGAAATGCTTAAAACTCTACAAGTATCGAGTCCCCAATTTGGGTGTCCTTCTTACCTTCCAATAACATCATTTCATGGGATTTCATGGGTGAGAATGGGATTAAAGGAGGGAGAGCTGGACGAGATTAATAATGAATTGTTATAAGAAAAGTTATTGCCCAGTTAATGGAAATATTACGACTACTAGGAAATCTTACGAAATCTTCAAACAAAATTATGATGCTATAAATGCGAATGTCAGTTTTCAGTAGCTTAATTACATTGTCAACCAGTTGCTACATAAATGCCATCTGATTTTGTTAAATAATCACATTGCATTTACGTAGTGTCATAGTAACAAAAAATAATCGAGATTACCCAGAATGTTCAAGTGGCAGTTATTTCTGGACGGCATTTTAGATGTCTCCGCACCACTGACTGCTTCTTTCTACAGCGCCAGTTTTTTGCTATAGCTAATGATCCTTTTCGTTCAATTTCTTAATCTTCTTCGAAATTATTTTCTCTACTACTATACTATTAATATAATTCTTACGATCTTCCTCCTCTTCCTAGCGTCAGTCTTATCATTCTCATCTCAAGCGATAAAGGCGATACAAAAACCTCCCACTCAGAATTGATAGGAACCTTTCAGAATAGGATTAAAGTGACCTGTGAAGAGCGTCCATGAAGTGCCATAAATATCAAAAAGGCAAATATCTCGTTGTAGATTATTTCGTTTTGAAGCTCGCTCAGGTCTTGGACACTTGTCGGGGTCACTGTCATGATTGAATTGGTATTTGGGCTGAACAATTAGTCAAGGGAGGCTGGTAATATACTAGGAATTTGTCATGGGAATCTGGTTTCACGTACCCTACCTGAAAGGGGAGAAAAGTCCGGTCAGCCTAAGCGGTGAAAGCCTCCCTCCCGGATTTGTTTCTCGGACTGTAAGATCGGCAGAGTGCAATTTGGCATTGCCCTCCTCCTACCATGCCATGTACACATAGGTCATGTTTAATAAACTATGCAGGAATTGCTAAAACTCTTCAAGTAGCCTCAGAAATTTTTAGACTTTGGAAAAGGAAGTAGAGAAACTTTAATTGATTTGTTCTGATCGTAATTGACCTGCTAGTTATAACTTCACCTGCCTTCCTCGTCAGCTGTCTTCCAGGTAAAACTACTGCAACTGCAGAAATTCGGTCCACTGCATCTGTGAACCACCTGAACCTCGTAGTTCGAGAAATACTACCCTTCCTTCTAAAGAATGACAAATTGGAGAAAATCTATTGCATATGAGTTCGATCCTGTTGAATATTTCATTGGACTTCCCACTAGTTCGATTGAAAGCGGACAGAGAAAAGCTTTCGGTGGCTACGGGTCCACGTTCCTGATGTGAAATATTAGTAGTAAGAAGCATCAATTCTCACTAAACCTATTTAACTTCTTCTATCCCCATCTGTTTTATTCTGCAAACAATTAGTTGTGTAGACATAAGATACCGTTTTGGCAGTCGACTCAATCCTCCAATTTGTAAAATTATTATTGGAATTCAACTGAGTTCAACTACCCTAAACATTCAGAGTTGAAGCTAGTAGGTTTTATTTACCTAGTTTTTGATATGTTCTCATTCAAAAGTAATTGATATTGATTATGATACCAATTTAATACTTATTCGGGTGATATTTGTTGAAGAGGTATACAGTTTGTTTAAGTTTTTTTCGAATTTCCAGTAAAAGAATAATTGAGATTGGAATTTCTCTAATTGAGTAATACCTCGATTCGTTCCCTAGTTTCGGTTTTCAAAAATTTATTCCACTTTGAATTAATCTGACTATAGGTAACAGTGTTGATTTCTGACCCTTTTTAGCAGTAAGGATTGATTATGGCAGGTAATTGAGGGATATGGAAGAAGTATGACAAGCCTTTCAACATGGCAATTTGAGTTTCTAGAGCGAACGAGTGTTGCTTAGCTTATATTTAGCCAGCTTATTCACCATACGGCTTGAGATCATCTTTATTCATTGAATCCGTATGTTTTTAAGAGACGAGTGTTCGCTTCAGTTCATTCCATTATTCACCGCCTTTATCTTCTTCTCCATTATGATTCGCGCATTTCCGACTGTTACGCTTTCTTTGAAAATGATTTCATCTTTGTTTTTTTGCTGTAAATTCCCCTAAAAGGCGCTCCAAAGAATTCTTACGAACATTTGGAATCGTTTGTCCTCACCAAAGACTTCTATCAAAATTAATTAGATTGTTTAGCCGAATAACATGTTGACGTTGCTGTGCAAGAGATGCCGTACAAGGACCGCTTTCCGCTTGATTGAAACAACTTAGTTGGTTTCTTAGAAAAGCCAATTTAGAAACTCTGAAAATCACCTGCTTCGTCTGTTGTTTCCGACTGAGAGACACGAAGTGCTTGACGTCGTTCGCTTTAATGAGAATTGTGATCGCCAGGCATTCACAGTGTTACTTAATGCTCTAGGAATTTCCGAAGATAGTGGCTTAGACAGATTAGCGCTGACGACTACGGTACATGCCGTTCCTGTTTACCACTTGTTGACCCGAATACGGTATTCTACACCTCTTGCAGTACTTGTATTTGTCAGCAAAACCTTTATATGACTTTTCTGATGACGGGTTGACTCCAATGACATGGTCACGATGTATGTGTCCAGGCCAGATCCTAACAAATCGAATTTTGCATTAATTTTTAAGTGGGTAACTGACTCTCATCTATTTTTTTTTTGTACTGACCTCTCGAAACCATTCTTCCTTGAGCCTTTCAATTTTTCCTAAAAAGGTGTAGGTTCAAACAGGAATGACAAAACAAAAACAAAGACATACGATGGTAGCAGTAAATAAGCCAATGAAAATACTAAAACTTTTACAGAGCATAACCTCTAATTTTATGTAATGATTTTAGACGAGCCATTGAATTGGAGTATTCCGAATATTTGCCTATCTGAAGATGTCTGACAAAGAGCAAGCGATTCTACAGTCGCTCTATCTCTATCTTCTTGAAGGTAAAGTAGTAACTGTTTTTTTTCACTATTTGCACATGGACTTTGGATTTCGCCTTCTCCGAATCTTTCCTTGAATGGTTCTGCCATAACTACAAAAAGTCACTAATAAGTTTCCATGGCCGTAGATTGAATAAGCTGTTCTTGCACTTTCACCATCTACTCGTTATTAGAAATGTGGTCAGAGTAAAACCAACAGTCATAGCAACAGAGATCACTAATTCATGGGCTATAAAAAGTGATCAGCCAATAAATAATACAAGTAATTAAGTAATAAAATATCAAAACCTCTTTACAGGGTCCATTGCGATTATAGTCAATATTCCTCTGATCGTTGCTCTGATGGCCACGCATAAAATGCGGATAAAACGAGAATATAGAGGTTTGTTCGTTGTTAGACACCAACTAGTGCTTGATTCTATTATTTACACGATTCTGTTGATTATGCTTCTTCAACTTTCCGATATTTTCTCAAATTATGTTATTGTGGTGGTAAGTATGCATCGACAATGGTTCGGATCCCGGATCGAGATCCGAGTAGGCCAACTAAGACTTCCATCCCTTCAGAGTCGATTGATTGGTGCCAGACTCATTTAGAAGGATAAAAGCATCGACCAATACATTGGTTGGTCACCAGTCACTCTAGAGACCATACTCACCCACCCAAGTGCTCCTTCTCTCCTTAACTTAGAAAAATGTGCGCTCCTACTGTAAGGGAATAGCCTGTAACACCGTGGTAATTCCTTGATATAGTGACACTGTAATGAGTGCCCTCCCCCATAATTACATTTTCATCGACTCAGTACAGAACGGAAAACTCCATTCTTGATCCATTAAGGCAATTTGTGATCAGTGGGAGGAAGTTTCTGGTGGTTGGTTTACGAGGTATCACGTAATCGCCCATTTAGTAGCACCATTGCATCGGTGCTGTTGATCTTTTTAGATGACGTTGCACTGCCTAACCATGAATTATCGCTCTTCATGCAATCTCTTTGCTAGAAATTACTGGGTTTCGATCCCGTGGGATTACATTTCACCGATCAACTCTCAAAGGATTCGAAAAGCAATGATACTTCTCGATCACATCATTACGAGCTTTGCTGAGCCAATTTTCGAGCGGGAACTCGGTTTACATATGCACTGCAGGTGTTTTTATATAGCCACGAAACCACACAAACTTTATTACTTCTATTTTTGGAAATCATAATTTGACTCTATCAATTCAAGTCACAGTTCACGATCAATTTGAGGTACCCTTTTCAGGTAAAAAAGAGGTAGTGTTGATGCAGAGGAGTATATCGGTAGCGTCCCTTTCCGAAACTCAGAGTTTTAATGGTGCTGATTGCGGTAGCCTTGGGGTTCGTCCACTGGAGCTGCATCCTTTCAGGATGATTGAGGTCTTCAAATGAGTAGATAGCCCTATTTTGACTAGCCATAAACCAAGAGGAAGGCTAGGTTGATATGCACAACTACCTAGACGGGACTCGATCTCCGGGCCGTGAAGGTGTCAGTGTGCCATTTGACTTACACATCTCCTTTTGGCCCGTCAAATGTCCCATATACTGAATACTGTGCTATTTTTTAGATTTTTGTTCATATTGGCTTTTTTCACAAATGATTGGTGCTTCAGTTATGGTTGGAATATGTGTTGCCGATGCGATATTCGGTGTTGCCTTCATACTATGCGGTATCAACAGGATCAAACTTCTCAATGAGGAACAACTCGAAGGTCTTTCTTCCAGCCATTAGAAAGAAGTTCTAAGGAAACAATGAGAGGAAAACCTTGAGCCATTTCGAGTTAAAATGCTCACATTCATGCTTTACCTCTTTACAGTTTAACCCTACGGATTACCGGAAGGGTAATAGAAACGAAAAACTGCCTTGATAACGCCGTCGTAGGGTTTGTATTTTTGTGGCGGCCTCCCCCTTCTCCTCCCACTGGTATTACTTGGTCAATCCACCTTGACCGTACCTCTGAAATAGTCTCATATGAAACGACCATAATGAGCCATATTATGCCTTATCCTAATTATTTTACCACGTATACTATTTTAAACACAAGTTAAACTATTAGAGTGAAGGATAGTTGTGGAGCTAACTTTTTATTTGATTTAGTTCTTATACCTCGAAGAATGTGTTCGGAAAGAATCTATGTGCAGCTGATAACTATCGCTTTTCAACTGCAGGTCAGTTCATTCAGATGTTCATCTATACGATTGCCTTCCCTCAATTCTCCTAATCACTTCCTTGTAATATTTCTCATACCTTTCTCAGTCGAATTAGAAGTAATTCCACTTGACTCTACAGTTGCTGCTCTCTGGTCCGACCTTCGACTCCCTATCGATGCTCGCCCAGACCTTCTAAGCCTTTTATCCCTCTGGGGTCGCTCGCCTTACACCAATCGACTTGTCTGGGAGGACAAAGACTTGAGTTGCTTATTGGTTGGCCACAGCAAGTGATTCTAGACCTGCGTGGGTGTAGTGCAGTAGGAACGAAATTGTCGGTCGCGGCGAAAGAAACGCCGCGCGCGAAGGAATGTTAAGAAGTTTCGGAACAAAAGTACTAACAATGGAATCATGCCAAAAGTGCCAATCGCATAGCGACTGAGCTGTATGAAGAACGCTAGAACTGTCACAACGAGGCAAATGGTCCACGACCGCCGCGTGCGGCGGATCGATTACACAAAAGTGATTAGCAGACGACTTTATCTTTCATTAATTATGATTGGCTTTTTCATTATTTCCCATCAGAAAAATGACATACACACAGGCAATAGAGCTCGAGCTGTTTAAGATCCCAGAGAATCTCCATGGGAAGTTGTTCACGCCTGACTTCCTTTACTATAGCCTCCTGGTTCTCCATGCTTTGAATGGTAGGGAGTGCCGGTTTTTCCTTAGCACCTCCCTATCCCGTTTTTAACAGTTGTTTCCTTCATTCCATTTCTTAAATTTATATTTCCCAACTTGAGATATCAACAATGAGCTGAGTGGCTCCCTTTTCAGGGTGCACTCTCGTTAGCCGTTGCGATGGATCGTTTTTTTCGCGGTTATGTTTCCTTTCAGATATTTTAAATGTGGAACAACCTACAATCTTTCACTTGGTATAGGTGAGTGAGTCAACGTTAACGTCAATTTCACAGCGAACAGCTCAATTCTAGTTGACTCATGGTCAATAAGTCCGTAATCTTCGTCCTTACTTGGAATCATAGGTCTCTAGGTCTCCAGTGAGAAAGACTTTCTTGAACACATGACCAGCAATAAAGCAATAGAATTGGTGGGTTCTCTGAATGAGAAAAATTCTTGTCAAGCTCACAATCACGAAATGGGAATAGAATATCAGCGAGCCACATCACATCATACATCGACTTTCTACAATAATTAGTCTATGATCACTGCTTTTTTCGTTATGTATTATTTATAATGAATTATTTATGCATCACATGTAGTTTTTTCGCAATTTTGCTGGTTTTTCAATCCTTCAATACTTCCAGGCCCCTATTTGCTGGTTATAGTCAGTACGGTGGTCAATACGCTTTTGACAATCCGTGATGATACGCCAGTGTCATCGATGTGTCTGACTCGTGATGCAGTTAATCCTGATTTTTATTCATACATCCTTATCTTACGGATTATTTGTATAACTATATCGGCCTTCATCTATGTGGTGATACTAACGAAGATCAAGAAGGTAAGTGGCGCCTCTTTCACCCCGCAAAAATTTTATTATTCACGGGTAACTACATTTTTGGCTTCACAAAAAAATGAGACTGTCAGCGAGTCATCACATAGGTTGCTCTCTCTCTTTATCGGATTCTGGATATCAATTAGAGCGCATGGCTCGTACAGGAAGGTGGCTCTTCCTGTACGACTCATGCAGCTGATCATGAGGGAGTAGTAGCGATAGAAAAGGCGAAGGAGCCATGGTGACTAGGGACACTTTTGTTCAGATTGAAAAAAATTTATAGAAGAGAGCACACTCTGAGAGCTGAGTCCCTTCTCTCACTACAGTGCATACTCTTTTGAACCACTGGACCATATCCCTCTCATGGATATCCCCCATAAAGGGTACCGAGAAGCAGGCGAGCTGGGGTCTTGGTTTGGCAGACAGGAACCCTTGAAGGCACAGTTCACGATAGTTCTGAGGTACCCGTTTTTCTTTGAAAAGCGGAAGTATAGATCGAGATTAGTTCATCGGTAGTGAAGAAAGCGAGCAAAGTCATCAATTTCGAGAAAAATAAGGCTCCTCAAAAGTATAGGAAATAAAGGTTGGAGGAGATTACCATGACGGAGATAACATGAAAGGGGTATTCGGACGAGATTTCAGTTTTTGCAATTGCGCAAAGAGCTGACTACATCAAGCCTGAACTGAACAGGACTGTCTTTCACTTTCGCTATGGGTCATGACGAGTTGTTTGAAATTTCTACATGGGTTTGCTTGTGACGGGGGCAGCCTCCACGATGCCGGTAAAACTCGTCCGAGGATACACACGGGCCAATCTTTTAGCCTTTATAACTCATTGCCTAGCCCCTTTTCCGACCTAATAGTGTCTGATATGGTAAACGCGGGTGCCTCAAATTCATCCTGTGGGGGGATCACAGAAACCATTTCTATTGTGAAGTGTGCCTTCAAGATCCCATCTTAGAAAAGACAATTATGAGAGAAAAAGTCCCAAAGAATGCAAGAGACTACAAAACGACCTATCAAAACAAACAAACACTCTCACTTCACTACAATGGGTTACTTCAGCGCCTACTGCATATGGAACGACGCCGACATTCTCCAGGATATTCTGCCATAGGTTTCCTGAAGCGTTCGACTGTAACTTTCGGTAAACTTCGTCTTCTCTAGAACTCATATTTTTGAAGTCATAGTTGACGGTTTTAAGGGTTGACAACCGCAAACGCTGTCGTCTTTCTTCTGATTCCGGATGTGATTAAACTTACTGGTTTTGGGGATCTGGCTCAGAAGCGCTCGATTCTACTGTATTCACTGTCCATGACGAATGTGAGTGTTTTCGCACGTTCTGATGCATCCTTTTTTAACACACCGTAATCCATTCTTAAAATTACATTTCGTTTTCATGAGGACGAGCTGATTCATTCAATTAAGGTAGCTAATGGACAACTCACTCAGACTTGATCAAAGAATCTTTTTCTTCATCTAAAGTAATCATATTAAATCATTCTTTTTCTTTTCAGGTCATACTGAATGCGTTCATACTCTTCTTCCGTCATCGTGAAATTCGTAACAACATCAAACGATTATTCCAAGTTCTACAAAACCGAAAGAGAGGAATGGGTAATCGAGTTTGGGTGGTGACGTTTAGCAGAATCAATGGATGATCACCTACGCAACTAACTCAATTTATTTACGTGTATATGTCAAACGAGTTCAAATTTTTTCATTATAGGGATAAATTTGTTCCTCCATAGTGACTTTTATGCATCACTTACTTATTTCTTTCTAGCGGACAGCAATTTTCCAGGTAAGGTGCAGTAGAAACGAAACTGTCGCTGGCGGCGAGAGAGACGTCGCGCGCGAGGAAATGTAGCAGAATGCAGCAGCAAGCAAGAAATACAGGAGCAAAAGAACTAAGAGTAGAATAGTGCCATAAGTAATAATCGCAGAGCATTGAGCTGTATGAAGAATGCTAGAACTGTTATAATGAGGCAAATGGTCCGCGACAGCCGCGTGCGGCGGATCGATTACACAAAACCGTTCCTACTGCCCGCCTCCCAATTTTCCTTGCCATTCTGCCCGAGCTTTATTTTCCCTGGAGGTACCTCGATATCATCGAGGCTCTTAATCTGGCTTAAAAAGCGCTCTTCATGCTGAGAATAAAGCTCCGTAGATGGGAGGTGCGTGGTTGAGCTCGGTATAGGAAAGCTATATCCATGCCTGCACCCTTTACTCTTGAATCTCGGTACAAGTGCCCCACATAACTCATCATCGAATTACTACAGAAAAATTGACAAGGCTACGTACTCTTCTGATCGAGATTTAAAAAAAAAGTTATTTTCTATGAGAAATGTCCTAAAATGCCAAAAAAAGATGAGAAAAATGGAAAGTTTCCTGGAATGATGGCTTTTCTTTCCGAGAGCAGCAGGAGATATATGAATGCTTATTATTTTATTACTCGGTAGTATAAATATATTTACAAGTAAACAAGAGATTCTATGGAGACAATATGTACAGCAAAAAATAGAGACTCGTCAATATGATGTAGACGATAGGACAGACAAGCCTCGCGACCAAGTCTAAACGGACCGAACACAACGAGATTTGGTCGCCTTTACGACGATAGGTGGCTTCGACCACGGTTGCATAACTACAGGCAGATTTCTCCTGAACATCGCTCAATTGGCTTTCTGAATCCAAATCATCTGCTGCTATGCCTACCGTGCAGTTGTTTTCTTTTCTATACATAGCCGTCCGCATAGCTCGTCGTTCGTGCCGTGAACGACTGTCTTCTCGGATCGATTTTGAATCGGTGATTAGGTCACGATACTTTCGCACTTGCGATTCCATTACTATCGATGTGAATATCTGGAAAACGTACGTTGATTCAATAATTTTTAAAAATGAAAAATAGTCTATCAAAAATGAAGCCTTTTGGAGAGGCCACGAAATGGCTGCTTTCATAGTCCGCAGGCAGGCGCGCAGGCGCGCTGGCGCGCAGGCAGGCGCGCTGGCGCGCTGGCGCGCAGGCAGGCGCGCTGGCGCGCTGGCGCGCAGGCAGGGGCGCAGGCAGTGCTAGGGGGGAGGAGGGAGGCAGACAGTGTGAGGCAAACATCCACGGCCCTTCGAGGGGTTGAAAACAAACAACCTTCGAAGGGGCGTGGACTGTTAGCCTTACACTGTCTGCCTCCCTCCTCCCCCCTAGCACTGCCTGCGCCCCTGCCTGCGCGCCAGCGCGCCAGCGCGCCTGCCTGCGCGCCAGCGCGCCAGCGCGCCTGCCTGCGCGCCAGCGCGCCTGCGCGCCTGCCTGCGGACTATGAAAGCAGCCAATAGACTTGTTTCCTCCATCCCTCTAGGGTCCGGAATCTTCTTCCCGAAAGCGGCGACGCGCACGCCGCATTTGCCGCGTGTCGCAAGATCGCGATGGGAGATTAAGGCGCGCAATTCGTGAGGTACGGAGTTCTTTAAATATTTGAATCGTCTGGCCGCTCCCTTCAAATCCAATGTGATTTTGATTGTCATCAATATAGGAGGAGTAGTTCTAATTAATCAAGACCATGCCGCAAGGGAGAATGCTGCAATCGGGGAGAAGTTCCGTTACCCATCCCTCTACCTTCCCTCAACAGTTAGTGATGAAGGTACAATGATGTGAAGGCACATGCAACCGGCGACCTATCCTTTTTTAGTGCTATAGATAGTTTTTAGTGCTTTTTTATAACTTTTACAATAGCTCCAAGTTGATCTTTCGACTAGTTGGGGTGTGACAAAGCCCTTGCCCTTCAATCACCCTCCCTCATATTTGTCAGTATGGCAGTATAAGGAAAAAGGAACTTACAAATAGAACAACCAAGATCGACTGGATGACTAGAAGTGCACACCATACATCCGCTGGCGTCGCCACTGCCACAGGAAATGCGACAGAATACAGGAAGAGGGTACACTGAAGAAAATAAATGAGGAATAAAAAGGATTTTTGTTCCCTAAAGAGTCCACAACTGAACCCGAAAGTGATTAGCACAAACACAGAATCTCCACCTGCTGGTGAGGACCTACCAGGGTGACAGCAGGGTGCCAGTGAAGCCTAATTGATGCAGCATCATTGCTTAAGTACGGGAGCGAAGGCAAATGCAATATGTTACTGGGTAATCAGCCTTACTGCCTTGCCCCTTTACTTTTGCAGCCTCTGGTTACTAGAGCTTATATCATTGATTAACCGATTTATAAGATCCGTTGAATACTAGACCACCAATTAGCATTACCCCGGTGTGAGTGATGTGATAAAAGGGTGAAAAAATGACTTACTATAACTAATTGAAAAGATAAAGAGAATGAGACGAGCAGCAGTCGACTGACGAGATCCGTTCTACTGACGTAGAATGACAACCACGATAAGAACAGAGCCATCGATGATGGCATGTAGAATCGATAGAACACCAAGCACAATGAACGAGTGAACACAAAACGAACTGCCAAGCATGCATGGGTTACTGTAATAGAATTCATTTACAGTAATAATGTTCATTTTAGTTGCAGTACACAATGCAATCTCAAAGGGGACCCATTTTAGTGAGACCTCTGACAGCTGAATCTTAATAATAAGCAAAGTTCAAGGTGATTTCTACTATTTGAGTTATGGGCGATTCTAACAATTCGATACTCTGTGAAGACCTGGCTCAAGCAACACCATTTCTTGGCCCGAACTTAATCCTTATTACTTCCAAATCCCCAAGTCACATAGCCAGCAAAAAAAGACAATTTACCGAAAGTCGAACTCAACGACGTTGCTGCAGGCATGCTTTTTTTGTAGTCGCATGTATTAGGCTTTATCTGGAAATGAGATCGAATTGAATTTTTCCCACCATTATAACACGGCTTCAAAAAATGCACTTATCAATTTCATAAACAAAAAATAAATGCAACAGTGAGAATGGTGCTACCTCATCGATAAGGAAATATGGTGTACTTGTCGACGCTGTGGACATGTGCGGAGGTGATCTCCATGTCAGTAACAATAGATCGGATGGGAGCTTTCCTGAACTCTGAACCATTTTATTGTTAATAGCACGCCTCCGATAGAACACTTCGTTTTCAAGTTCATTTCGTTCTGCAATCCGAAGTCATCACCTTTTGCCTCGGTGCAGAGTATTTCCCTGCTGGACGGGACTGCTCTGATTCATTCTCTCCGAGAATTCGGGAAGGAGGTGAAGAAAGGTAGAAAGACAGTGAATTCGGGCACGGAAGAACAGAGAGGGAGGGGGTGGAGAGGTCGTGGGTGAAGCTAAGGCCCCTCGGGGCATTCCGTTCAATAAAAAAAAGTTCCACAGCGAATGGTATCTAGCTGACTCGAGTAAACGTAAGGATAATAAAGGAATTTTCCAAAATAACTCACTCGAAATAAGTTTTATTCTACAAGTATGCCTGTCAAATGGGAAATTCT
The DNA here is from genome assembly GCA_000469685.2 of Haemonchus contortus. NCBI lineage: Eukaryota > Metazoa > Nematoda > Chromadorea > Rhabditida > Trichostrongylidae > Haemonchus > Haemonchus contortus. Next base: position 40,863,599 of record LS997565.1, read on the forward strand.
GCGTAAAATGACATGGAACCGTGAGTCTCTCCCTGAAACATGTCTTTTGAATACCAGTATTGTCTGGAACTACAAATATGGCACTCATACATCCTGTCGTGAAAAAACCTTCGAGGTTTCGAATGAACAATTGCCAATTTGGAATGTAATGGCTAACCTTGTTCTGATTCCTGTCACATTGGGTCCTTTGAAAATGTACTCGGTATCGCCGATGATCTGGCTTTCAACGTCATCAAACCGTATCTCATGAAATACCTCTTTCACTGCATAGTTGTTGAAGTTTAATGCAAAGCGATTGTCTTTCAGTTGTCGATCGACATCAACTATCATATCGAATGTCTAAGCGAAAGCCATTTTATGAACAAAAACAACAGGAAATAAATAAAAACTATGAACAAACAGCTGTCGTAATTGGATATCCTCTTGTCTGATCATTCTGAAGACTCAAATTTCTTTGATCAAACTGATCCCCACAACCGCACACCAGGGTAATGTACAGAGGGCTTGGAAAACAGGCGACATGTTTTCCAAAACACATCGATACCCAATCGTACAATTTGTCCTGGCCAATGTTCAAATCTAGCTCTTTTCTGCTCTCCTTTTTCAGCCCTCTTTCACAACTTCAATACGAGAAACATAGGGTTTTCCTTAGGGGCTGTCGACTGGGGATGATGCTCGAGATTCGAATGGAATTGCTCTCACCCAAGTTCTGTACCTATTGTATGTAACTTACTTGCCGGGTGAAGTCGAAATTCGTTATATAATCGATATTTATATCGGCTAGAATGGTAACAGGTGGAAAAGCTGAAAGGAAAGATAGTTGTTACTTAAATGCCAGTTATCCGTTGAAAGGAAAGAGGGATAATCACCTTGCCTGGTATCCGCAATAACGAGCAATACACTAGTGACGTAAATAAGATACAGTAACATAGTTTTATGAGTACGGTACTGGAAACGATAAAAACGCAACGAAAAATTGAACTAAATAGAAGATCTGAAAAGGAAATCATGCTGTTTATAGGGTTTCCTAGGAATAATTTGTTATTCAACTGCGATTCATCAATAATATCTGGATCGATTTCATAGAATGTCGTGCCGGATAATCTGCTGCATAAACACTATAGCTTAAGTCTCACAAGGTTGGCGATGTAAGGCATAAGAGCACGGTCCCCGGAAAGAACAAGTACGGGTTCGAGTCCCGTCCGAGACTGGAGTTTTGCCCACAAATCGCCAACCTTGTGAGACTTTCGCTTCGCGCACCGCGACGTTAAAACAGCAGTTAACAAAACATCAAGTCGAAACTATGGCTTAACTTTTTCATCTCATCTCAGACATGTAGGTACCCTAATGATCAGGAAGTATCACAAAATAAACAGTCCGTTGACATGGATGGATAGCTACTTCACTTGTCACTGAGTTATTTTTATCGCAAGTTAGTTCATAAGCACTATATTCTACAAACTGCGGCAGAGCATCAGATGAAGGGCAGTCAGATGAAGGGCCGTCGTACGGGCATGCAGGGCCCCCAAAAGGGTGATGAACCTTCCCCACACAGACAAAAGAAGCGAGAGTAGAAGATATTGCTGTATCACATTCGTTGATTTGGGAAAAGCCCTTAACAGTGTTGAGATAGAAGCGGTAATTAAAGCCCTTGGTGGCCAGAGTGATCCTACTCAACATTGAATGGTACCTCGTATCTTCTAAACGGTCCTATGGCCCGACTTATTCATGGAATTCTTGAATGAAAGGAATGATCTGCCTTGTGCGAGGAGAGTCCAGAGATGTGATTGTGAGTATCCTCTGGTTGACGTCAGTCCATCAGGTTGTAAAGAAAATCTTGAAAAATGTGAATGTCGAGATGATTGATGTCTTCTCATCAAGTGGACAATTGTTAGCAGTTTTTCACATCTGGCTGATACGCCTGAACTCTCAGGACCTGATGCACATAACAGATTCAATTCTAGAAGTATGTGTCCCTCAAAGAATCATAATCGGCACCTAATTATCGGATCTACGTTGAAGAGAGAAGACAGAGAAGAAACTGAGAACACTTCAAAACTATAGTCAACACTGCTGACTGCAACTGCCATTGCCTAGATTCCTATGGAGTGCACATTCATCGGCGAGCAGCTGTTGGTGAAGGTGTTTTGCCTGGTGAATAATAAGGTGATGAAACTGTCAGCTGATTATTAGCAGGTAATAGTTCAAAGTTCGATAGTCAAGTTGAGTGATTTCAAACATCAACTGAAAGTATTGGGCTGTCCAAAAAACACGACATCCCCTTTGTTCCCCACATGTGGCACATGACCTCCCCCAACGCTGTATCCATGCTCCATACTACAAAGTCTTTTCGAGGCTATTAATATTAGTAGCTATTGCGTTGCGATGGTAATGAAGCTTTTCTGCCGTATTGCATGTGTCACATCTAGGGCGTCGAGAATCCTCTTCAGCTGAATTCAGAAGGCGCTTTCAAACTACTTAAAGCGAGAGACAGGCAGTAGGAACGGTTTTGTGTAGAGTTCCTTTATTCCTAGATTTCTTACTTGCCGGTGCATTATTCTACATGCCTTCGCGCGCAGCGTCTCTCTCGCCGCGACGCGACAATTTCGTTCCTACTGCACCACACCCACTAAAAGCGACTCACTAACGTGCTTCATGACGCAGGACCTGCTTGGAATTTGGAACCATCACTGAAACCATGACATCTACTGATTATTATAGCAAACTCGTTTAATTAGACTATTGGCCTTTCTATGTATCTTGATTGGAAGATTCCGGACCATTTTTCAGAAATCCGGTATCATGGAGAATTAATGGCGAGAAATTTCCCTTCAGTCTCATCTGGATATAGTCAAGCACTCACTAGACTCAGGAGAAAGAGAAGAAAATTTGGTACCATCAACGATCCGAAAGGTATATTCAGCAATCCGATGGAAAACACGACAGCTGCAGTACCATCATCAATAATAATCTAATCCTGGTGCAGTGAGGTTTGAGGAAACATCCCTTCGGGTCAACAGATCAGTAAATTTTGGTCTTTCAATATCATATGTGACATGAAATGAGAATAATATGGGGAGAAGAAGAGGCAAATCGATTCTTTGGACATCCTTCCTTAGAAAAAAAGAAAGAGAGCACGTTCGTTCAGAAAAGAAAGATCATGAGGTGAAAATATAAGCCAGCAATTTTCGAAACTTCCGAGAATGTCGAAGTGGGGAAACGAATTTCCCGGAACTTCTCGATGGTTATTGTGAGTATTGCTAAATATTTTCAGAGTCATGCTATGCAAGGAACGAATCGACAGCTCCAACAAGATCGTAGTAAACATGTGGTACAGTGGGGGACGGAGATTGGTGGAGCATCTGTTTGTGGGGTTGCTAGACCGCAGAAGGCAGCCTGAGAGATACAAGAAGTCTTGGCTAGCGTCAAAGAAAAAAATTGAGCATAACAAAAATTTGGCTTGAAAGACCTTCGATTTCAGAAACCTTCCCCTAGCGACCTAGCCACTTCACTTCTGTCATTGATGTTAGTTCTTCGAAAGGGGATAGATTGAATCTCAAAGTCAAAGAGTCAAAAGATCACTGTCAGCAGGACTTAATGTTGTGGAGGAGGGGAATGGTGACGGTCGCTTTTTGCTAGAACGCGAGCCGAGGCTCGTCGGAAAGGGGATGGGGCTGTTCCCACGCACACATCCTACCTGAACAGCTGTCGTTTCAATTAGTATTACAAAATTTTGAAAAATCATAGAACATATGATGACTTGTCACACTTCATTGCCTCCACTGAGCGATGACAGTGACAACGAACCTCAGCCACCTACGTGCGTTGTCAATATTCGAGAGCCCATGAATTGTCTACCACCTTAAATCAAATGCTTCCCAGCAGAGATACTCACCGAGTAGAGAGAAAAGGAAGCAGTAATAGTTTAACAAATGAATCTTGTTCTTCTTCCTTTCAACCTGATCTTTTCGGGTGCTATGGCAGAAGAATACACTGGCGCAAGTGCTAGCCTTCCATTTTTCTTGCGCATTTAGCATTGAGCCGGAAGTCCCAGATCGCGATTGAAAACCAACAAGGTAGGGGATAGGGTAGGGGAAGTATGACACAGCTTACCCATTACGAGAAGGTATCCCACGTAAATTAATAAATTTCTGAGAAACGTATAAAGGGTAGTTCGCAAATCGAAAAATTCCTGGCATCATTACGTCGAGGAAAAGCCACGAAGAAGAGCTGATAGAGTGCAGCAAACGAAAAGGATCGCATTCAACAGAATGATCGGCAGAGAAAAATAAAATCAGCAGAGTAAAAATAATGTCGGCCCATTACCTACATGCCCACTTCAATGATTTTTTTGGCCTATAAAAGTAGAGTTAATGCTTTGAGGAGAAGATTTGGAGTAGGGTGAGGGGTGCGGAGTGGTCGTATACTTAGGATTCATCACTACACTCCGCTTACCCCACCTACCGGCCAGATGGGCCGCGGAACGACGTGAGGAAGAAATGTTTCGGATAATGAACTTTCTTTATGACCATGCTTAACCCCACTTTTCTTGACTCATACTCACTTGGGAGGGCAAATGCACTGGACGGAAAATTGACAAACAGTTGTCGAACATTCCTAGGAATTCAGTGGAGACGATAAAACTTAGTGGGGTTCAGTACTGACAAGCATCCTAGAATCATCTAAGGACATAAAGGACTTCTAAATCTGTTCAATTTCTCCAGGAAACCCAAGTATCGGATCGGATTCTAGCGGCTGCACAGGGATACCGTCTTTTTTTCTGGCTGAATGAAAATTCAGGTAGCATGTAAGGAGGTCGATCATAAGAGCTGTACGAGCACGACACGGAGCGTTCTCTTCATTCGAAATAGAACGCACATAGAGTAGCTTTCCGAGCCATACATCAGTACTTTATGATGAAGGAGACGGTTGGACATCTACTAGTGTGTCATTAAGTCAGAAATGAACAGCGTTCATTGCAATAGAATAGCTGCACTATTCTATTGCAACGATTGAAGGGCCAGTATTTTTAATAGGCGGAGGAACGAGAAATTCTTGCATGCTGGAGTCTGGACCTAACGGCCCATTTTTCAGCAACCAATCCTTTAAAAAACATTATAATTCTGCAGGGTCGTGCTTTTTTCTTGAAGTTCTGCAAACAGCTTGTGTGCAACCGAATCAGCTCTTGTTTTGAATGTTTTTATTGCCTAGAAATACAGCTTCTAACGCCTGACCCTATCGTATTTCATCTTCCATTACACACTGAAATTAAATACGTGAGCGGTATCTCCTCTGGATATTTTATGAAGCTCATAAACCCTCTGCTTACGTCATTGCTCGGTAGAAAACCCTTTTCAGACATCTGGATGTCGGCGATGGAGAGGAAACGACTTTTTTAACGGAATCTAATCATTGACTGGAAGGATTCTTCTTGCGGCATTTGCAGAAGATAATTACCGGTTTTGTTTTACTCATCTGGAAGCAGTAACCATTATCGACGACCATGACTTTTATGATAGCGGCACTCAAAATAGATAGGATGAGCCTCCTTGCTTACTTAAAACCATTCCAAACTGCTCCAGCGATTTGAGTGGGCACGATGCATCTCTTGACTTTATCGGAAAGATTCTTCTGATGGCGTTTACCAGTTAACTAGAAAAGAAACCTTCGCAGTAGCCGTATGTAGTGGGAGGTAGATGTGGGGATACCACTTGTTCAGGTACTCAGCAGACCAGATTGGTTGTGCTGGTCCGAGTCGGAATATCATTATGATGGCCTGTCAGTTCCTATTCTTGCAGCAGCTGCTGAAGTGTCGAAGAAATAAGAGATGTAACAAGACTAATAAGAGAAAAAAGGTCACGGAGAAAGAGATGATGGGAATATGTAGCGTAGCTGCTCTTGCAGGAGCACTTGCAAACTTTAGTACGTATGTAGAAGAAAAAATTGTAATCAGTGGAGAAGTAGGAAGTGAGTACCAGAAAAGGTAAAAGTCCTGCTCAGTGACACTAACCAGTAAGAAACCTATCGGCACAAAACTTTCAGATCGATGGATCAGCATGACTCAAAAACGAAACCGAACCCGTGCCGATGAGGTTGCACAACATTAAAACGCCCGTTCGCGATGAGGCATTGATGGACGAGTGTGACAAGCGACTGAGTCGCGGTATCAACCCTGGCATGCCTTGATCTTGAAAGAAAAATATTCCAGAACACTCTTAAAAGATCTGCTTAAAACCGAAGTGCGTCTACGCTAACTACACAAATACATATTTGTTTATTTGTTTATTCAATTAATTGTTAGATGGAGTGACTCATGAGATGAGATTCCGTGAAGGAAAAAAAACTGTACAACCAAGCATTAGCATTAACTCAAAAACGATGAGGAATCGACAAGAGGCAAGAAACAAGGAAGTCATCACGGGAATAGGTGTTGGCCAGACTTTTTTTCTGAAAGTAGGAAGATTAAGTACAGGAAGTGAGAAGTATACTTTTTTATCGGGAAAGGGCGAAACAGCGTGGGTTAGCGAAGGAATGCAACCAGTAGTTGAGCCTGGATTGAGTGGGAGGCGACTGAAGGGGCGCTACCATTACTATCGCCTGTCTCTATTCTTTTCTCGACTTTCTTTGGAGAAATAAAAACTGATAAAGACTGTAATAAAAGACTGAAGCCGTTGATTAATCATAATGAAATGCCATTTCGATCACCTTCCAGAACCTCTAGTAGTCTGTCCTTTCTTCTCAGTCGACATGGCTGCACTTTGTCTCAGAGGACGATTGCTTTATTAGGCACCCAAAAAATCATGATAGAAATTGAGCATAAATCGTTTTGTGCCATTAGATGGGTTGATTCAGATGCTCTATGGCTCTTAATGAAAACAATCGGGCACCATTCTGGTCTAGTTATCCTCAACACTCAATGAGGCGTCGCTGATCCACATGATCAATGGTCTTTTTTTTTTCCAGGGATAATGAAGCAGTTATTTGATCTAACGAAGTTAAGCTTTTGGAGGTTAAGATTTGATAAGAATTACTACTTTTTTGTTGTACTGTTATTTACTATCTGAATTTATTATAAGCAGCAGCACCATCGATAGAGGTAATATCCCACACGTTGATTATGTAGGTCCAGTCTTTTCTAATGAGCCGTAAATTCGACTTTTTCGAGAAGGTCTGGCGAAGTGAAAAGATAGCGACGAAGACTCTGAATCACGTGGAATGACCCCTCCAAGCAGTAATTTGGACTGAGATGGTGACAAACTGCAAGTAATCGAAATGAATGGCATAGGTACTCATGTGAGGATGGTGTAACCACCAATCTTAAAGGCACCGTTCACAAAAAAGTTAGGGTACCCTTTTTTGACGGGAATTGATAGAACTACACAATGCAATAGCAGACAACACATTGCGTCTCTGGCAATTTGCCAACCAGCTTATCGACTTTCCACCAACTTCGCTCCAGTGCGAATGTGGTGAAGGACAATTAGAACTTGTAGTCAGGCTAGCGAGGGGCGGAGGCCTCCCGTCCCCCTCTGTTCCTGCCCTTATTGTGCCCTATCCAGCCGTTTTCCGACCTTATTCCTGCACAAATGCTATCAGAGGGGGCTTCGAATTCAAACCATGTGCAAATCTCCGAAACCACTTTTTTGTGAATACTGCTTTTGAAGGGCGGACTTCGAGGTATTCAAGGTATATGAAGGGCGCGTATACCTCCGGCAATCTTTGATCAGAATTAGCAGAGCAAGCTCGTCTACTGTTCATTTTCATATTTTTTTCTCCATCCGTTCACATTTCATACTAAACCTTGTTGCCTGCAACTTGCACCCCCACCGCCATCTGGTGCTTGTTAATGATCTGTTCTATGACGTCAATGGCGGACCAGATGCAAAGATTTTTCCGACAAAATTCTCACACACAATAGATTATCCCGGAGTCAAAAATAGATGGCACGAATAAAACACTGACTTTTCTCGAAACTGCGAATTTTTTAGAACTCGCTGCAAAAAAAAAGCTTCAGACGATCATTGAGGGTAAGGTGGCCATTAGGTCTACTTTTTGTCTGCTCTATCTCAGCATGTATTCGGTTTCCTTCACAGAAGTGACGTCGTTGGCTCTTGAAAAGATGTTTTCTTCTCCCACCAATTTTGCACGATCTCCAGACCTTCTTGGCAGCTGTGGCTATCTCTTGGCTGTCACAGGAAGGTTTCACTCGCATTATTTCCTCTACAAACGCTCCTCCACAAGGGTAACGAAGGGTAACTCTTGATTTTGAGTCTGAACTGACGACATCTCACTACCTCTGAGCTACTATCATTGCCGCTTGCCTCCTCATCTAGCATCAGACTGATGAGTTTGAGTGGTTTGGAGGAAATGTCATATAAAATAAACAGTTTTCAGAATTTGAACCGAATAATCATTTATACACAATAGTAGAGATCGGTACCTATATAACACCACGAAGCGAATTATATTTTAAGAACTCCTGTGGTTGCTGCTGTACAAGCAGTAGAAGTCGTGAGGACACTGTGAAGAGCAACCTGTACTTCCCTAGAAATGAAGACACCATCCGCGTGCCAACACTATCTGAAAAAAAGAAGACATATTCGAAAACAATTTCACTTTTGCATGGAAGGCGTTGTATATAAAAGGGAAGCAAGATGATAACCTAAGGATCACGGAAGGGGTTCCGCCAGAAAGAAAGACAAGGGAAGTTCTCGTACAGTGCAAGGAAAAAGTCATAAGTCAGCCATGTTTCTGATTGTAAACTTTATGCTGTACATGGGCTTCAAAGCTCCATCTCTCGAACTACCCAACTCCAACCTGTGCCTTTCCTCTTCCCCACCCCAATGGCTGTTATCGTGAAGGCAGATTGTAATCGTGACAGAATTGAAGAAAATCGCCCACAGCAATGTGACATTCTCACCTTAATTCGGCCAGATTGCTCCCAAGTATCCCCATCTAAAAAGGCGAGAAATCGAGTAAGTAACTCACCAATATTATGCTGAAGTGCGAGGTGAGCTTAGCTTGTCTTTCTTCCCACTTTGAGGATAGATCGTCGATCTCGGAGGTGACCTCAAAATCCCTAAAAAAGTCCTTTTTAGGCCTTCAAATTCATGAAATATATTTCGAGTGTTCGTTCTACCCCTGGAAGGTTCTCAACAGATTGTAAGCCCACTATGTAGAGCAAGAAGAAAGCGGTCCGATGAAGACACGGATCTTTTTGAACTTGTAAACTCAGCATTCTTCTTGCCCCATAGAGAGGGCAGGTTCGCAAAATGGGTCACATTGGAGTTGACCGTAGGCACCTACCTTGTTCGTAGATACTTCTGCCAAGTAGCGGAGCGGCCAACGGATTCAGGCCCATTCCACCATATCCGAGTCCAGCAGCTCCAAGACCAGGCCCTAGTCCATATCCGAGTCCTGGTGCTACTTCAAAGGTTAAATTGGTGTAGAGTATCGCGATGCAAAACAGAGAATCAGAGAAACGCCTATACCCATACCCACGCCTGCGCCCATGCCATATTCCAGTCCAATACCGCAGGTGCCACATGACAGTGCACACATTCGACGCATCACGAGTGGATTTGTTGCACACTGGCCTGAACGTAGATTTCGATTTACCCTAGAAGGACCACAATAAGCACTGTTTGTAGGTCAGCGTACCTGTACTCGCCCAAACGGGGCATTGCATATTCGTATCAGCACACACTCCACTGACGGCTGGATCGACAACCATTCTAAAGTCGAACAGCTCGACTTTTTTTTGTTACTTTGTTTGACAGTTATTTCCCCTTTATTTAAGGCACAATGCGGAATTCCGATAGAGCGTAGCTCAAACATCATGAGATAGTTAAGAGCTACATTTTGTCTGATGAGATTAGACCTTTTGAGAGAACTCCTTCTGTCTTGGAACTGCATTCCCTCGGAACTCTAGCAGAGAGCGCAGCAGATATGTTTTGGTGGAAGAAGTTGGCGTGACGAATCAGCGTGTGATTCCGGAGCTTCTTGCCTGATTGCCTGACTGATAAATTACACTTTGATCCTATCTCCGCTAACTTTTCTTAAGCTCTTGTCGTGGGAAAGAGGATTGCTGTCTTCCTCTGTAATAAAGATGTCATATGGAAAGTCTCGCACCAAAGATTTGTCAAATAGTCACATGGTTAAGTCGGGGGACGGAACATTCACCCAGAACTGGGTGAACGCGGCAAATGGCGCGGCGAGATTCGTGGCGTTTAGGACGACTTTGGCACCTATCATTGGGGCACAAACTTGAAGTAGAGTACATCAGTATGGTCAGATGATCGTACCTATCGACTCTACTTCAAATTTGGGCCCCAATGATAGGCGCTAAAGTCGTTTAAATCGCCACAAATTTCGCCGCGCGATTCGCCGCGTCCATCCAGTTCTGGGTGAATGTACCCATACCCGGTTAAGTCGGTTGATTTTCAATCATTGAGCTTAAGCCTGAGGTAAGTCTTCAGGTATGGAAACGTCAGTACATGGTCCTGCAGACTTTTCTGGTTCGATCGAGCTGACCACTCCTTCGCTGCACTTCATCAGACCCAAAACGGCCTTTTTAGGTAGGCAGTTCCCCGAAGGGCCAATGGGCTCAAGATGGATTTCACTATCGACCTGTTTTCACTGTTATATGCCTGCATGGCTGTTTACGATCTCAATCCAAGAGCTGATGCTCTATAACTTACCCTCTCAAGGCATACGCATTTGCGGCATTGTAAGGATCAACAGTCAATGGTGTGCCCCAACCTGAAAATGGTAACAACTATATTTAAGTCAGTGTAGCAATTCTACTGTGCAAAATTTCGTGCTGGTGACCAAGTGGTCGAAACCGAGAGCAACATCTAGCTAAGGCTTTTCAGAGCTGAACATATTTTCCGACGTGACACATACAAAAGCATCGGCGGGCGGTAGCGAAGCCGAAAACGTGTGTTAGCATTAATTCTGTGACTCCCCTACTGAGCTGCTAAATCTTAAGGGTTGTGCCACTTTCAAGAATGTAATCGTATGTTGTCCATACATTCCTACCACTACTACAAAAACATTTTCTAGAATCTCTACAACAGGATTGCGAAGATGCTCGAGCTCGGTTGAGATGCACACACAGACTAATGACTCTCGAAAGCGTGGAGCAAAATTCCGATTTCCATATTCAGTGTACCCAGACTTAATGGTATGAGATAGAATTGGGTGAAGTTAGATAGAGTTCCCCGAAAATAGAGCATGTGGATCTGGTATGCCTGAATTCTTTTATACTTTTTGGTCCTCTCAGATGGTGTATAATCATATTCCACTCTGACCCTATATAAGTGAAGGCCAGTGAAGGAGGACTTATGCCCTTGGTTCTATCCATCTGCCCATACTTTATCCGCCACTTGATGCTCTATCTGTGAATTCCAATTCTTTCACAAGGATGGCGACTTATGGACAAAACTTTAGTCTCGGACGGGAGTCGAACCCGTACTTGTCCCCGGAAAGGACAAGTACGGATTTGGGTCAAGTCCGAGACTGAAGTTTTGTCGATAAATCGCCAACCTTGTGAGACTTTTGGAACGCGTACTGCGGCGATATAACAGCAGTCAACAAAACATCAAGCCAATTCTTTCAGTTGGAAATCGGAATTCTTCTCGGATTCTGCACACTACTACTGCACATCTAAGTAAGCATCTAACTGAATACAAGCCATACCAATAGGCGGTGGAATGCGGCCAGAGGAGAGACGAGAACAGCCTGTAACAGAGTGCGAAAAGCAATGGCAAAAAAGCGATATTGAATGGACGTGAACAATACACATTTCAAAGACGAAATTTGTAAGTTACAGTTGCCATCAATAGAGGGTCTACCTCTACAGCTTGACGAGTCGGGATACGAAGCTATATTATGATGAAAGTCGTAATAATAGCCCTGTACCCCGACTAAAAAATATAAGTTTCATTCCTAACTTCCAGTCTCAAGGGTAAGGGCAATGTCCTTGCCGTTCAAAAATCCCGTTTTGAAAAGCGCCCCACACTCAAATTCCATTCAGAATCGTAAAGGCACATCAGTTTTATACCACGAACTGAGGTGTTCAGCCGACCTACGAATCAGTGCTTTTGTTCTTCCAGACGAGTCTGGTACCGATTACCCGACTCTGAAGGGATGGAAAGTATGGTTGGCATGTGGGTGTGGGATCTGGGATCCGATCTCCCCACCTTGTATACGTGATAATGATAAACCCCTTCTTCCCATTACACCACCTTCGCCCTAGTCAAGATTTGATATCACAGAGTTTAGGAGGGGAGAGGAGATTCGAGTTGGAGGGGACCCGTATTCGGCTACTATACACCTGGTGGCTGGGCCTTTTGTCACTGTCCCACTCCGTCCTTATAACTAAAGATATAAATATGAATATAGAAATAAAGCTGAAAGATTTCTGGGTTCTCGAAAACAAACTCTCAAGATGGCCCAGTCACCTAGCAGTTGACCATATTCAACTCTTGAAGAATAAAACGCACAGTGCCAATTCGCTTTGGTGATATAGTAGTCTTCACTTACCGTATCTTCCATAGTAACCACCGTAGTACTGAGCTGTTACGGAAGAAAACAGCAGAATAACTATAATGTGTTTAATAGTAAATATATACGATATTTAAAATGGTATGTGAATACAAACGAAAAAACTTACCAATCCAGTTGGTGTGCATGATGACGACTGTAACTGGTCATTGCACACCACGTTTATATACTGTATCCGAGAGATATCAGCTTAACGACTGAAAAATCGCCTCGCAAACCGAGACTTATGGGCTCGTGGGCATGACTGGTCCATGTTAGTGCCGTGGGATTATTTCGGACAGTTGCGTATGGACTCTCAAACGGGATCTGCTTCATAGAATTCGTCGCCCATGCGTGGAGACTGACGATAAACCAGTCATCCCGTGAGCCTGTCACTCTGATGTAATCAGGGACACTTCGTTTCCGTGAATATACAGATGATATGTAGCTGAACTAGAAAAATTTTCAGGGGTATGGATGTCAGACATCTTCAAAAAATATCGATTTCTTGCTGTCACAGGAAAGTGGAAGAGAAATAAATCGTTGAATGCTTCCTACAAGATCCTAGAATTCATTATTACTATACTTTGAGGCTGGAGAACTTCGAATGGCTAATGAGCTTCTCGAAATTCTAACCTTGATCCTTCCCTTTATTTCCCCCTCTTCCAATCCCATCGCTGCCTTGGATAAAAAAACCTAGACGATGGTGAATCCAGAGAGGTAGCTGACACCTTCATCGTTTTGACCTTCTCCTTATATAGAGAATTGGAAAGTTACTTGAATATTGGTGTCCAGTAGTGAACACTGATGATGATTTGGCCTCGAATATAGGTAACAAACACTTAATATTAGAAATAATTTCATAGAGGCTTCATAAGATGTTGCTATGAGGAGTCACTCAAATGTGAAAATCGCCCGCATCAGGTTCTAAAATTTTCATGGAGGAAAAAGCTGTCGTCAGAGGACAACTGTGGATTTCGGAATTTTGTGTGTCAAATTGGCTTGTGAATGAAACAGAAACGAAATTCAGTACGGTACTCGGCTCTTACGGCAATTTTTCACCAGCCACATATACGACGCAAGGAAAAGGGCCTTAGGCAAGGACACGAGATGGGTGGTGGGAAAGCCAGGGGATTACTGTAAGAGCCGGGTGCTCGTACTGAATTTTCGTTACTGTGTGAATGAACGAGTCCCCAAAACCTCATTACGAGGCTACATCGAATTCTGCCACGATCTAAGGGTCATTTTGAGCAGCAAAGGTATGGCAGGCATCAGACTAAAAAAAATTTGTAACTCCGCAAACTTCACTGGTTCGTCGCCATGATTATTATTCACCTAGCTTTCTTCGCCAATGTAGAGGTTATTCCACACTCAAGAAAGTCTTGCTCTATTACAGTATCACCAAAAATCATAAATGATTTTTTTTGAATGTTTGGTTGATAAAAAACAGTAGACTTCTGAATTCAGTTGCCCCCTTGAAGCTTTGGTAAAATCCACTTGAAAACGATGGTGGCTAGAGGTTACCGCAGACGCCCATCATAAGGAGAGGGAAGATAGTCCTCCACAAACCATTGAAGCACATTGTTTGCACACTTCCAGAAATTACACTATAGATAAAGCATAAAAGACCGAAAAAGGAGTTGAGTCCAGTTCATCCTCTATCAAAAAAATACGATCCGTCGGAAGTCTGACCGACAACCTGCTCCATCGATAACTTGGTCGCGCTCAAATCGAACAAATGTGCTCCAGTGAGATTTTAATTCCAATTTTCGTTTATTGTGGCATTTTAATCATAGTTTTTGTTTTTTTTTTGTGATAATCTGGTTTATGGACGGGTTCATTTTGATGTGCGTGATTGCAAGCCAAATTTTTTTTTTGAATTATTTTCAGTTTCCAAATGTTATGGCAGTAACGTTGCACACCACAGCAGGCGATATTAAGCTTGAATTATTTTGTCAAGAGTGTCCAAAGACTTGCGAGGTAGGAGTCCAAAAATTCCTGTGAATTATCCATTTATTATTTTTGACATTTACTTGTTTACAAGTTTGTTTTTTTTCCAGAATTTTCTTGCTCTGTGTGCTAGCGACTATTACAAAGATAACATCTTTCACAGGTATTTATCTTTAGGAACTAGTATTGCTCCTTTTTTCACCTGAATTGAAGTGTTATTTTTGTTTCTAACCCGATGTCGTTAAGGAATATAAAGGATTTTATGGTACAGACTGGAGATCCAACGGGAACTGGAAAAGGTGGCAATAGTATCTGGGGAGGACCATTCGAGGACGAGCTCTCAGTAGAGCTCAGGGTGGGTTCTGATAGGGATAATCGAAAGACTTGGTTCTTTCGATTCTTACTGATTCAGCACGACGGCCGTGGTACTTTGTCTATGGCAAACAACGGGCCAAACACGAACAAATCCCAATTCTTTATCACATACGCAAAGCAACCTCATCTCGATCTGAAATACACAGTTTTTGGGAAGTAAGTGAAGGTTTCATCCCTTTCAGAACAGCATATAACTACGAATCTGATTTGCTTAACTTTCTTTGACTCGCCTTTCAATTAAGTATAAGTCTATCGTTGGTTTGGGTATTTTTCAGGGTAATCGACGGATTTGACGCCCTAGATGAGCTTGAAACTATTAAAGTGGACGCCAAGTATCGTCCGGTTGTGGAGCAGAGGTGATCTCAGAGTTTCATAATTTTTCGAAGTTAGCCGTCTTGGTTTTCATATACTCTTGCTTTTCATTCCGGATCATCATATTATCATTCTCCATTGACTATCCCTTGACTTATTCAGTTTGAGAGCAAAATTTTTGTTGGATGCTTTCGTTTGTCTGAATTCACGACATCTACTGAATTCGGATCCTGTTATAACGTATACGACGCATATCCGCATAAAATCTCTTTCAGGATCAAAAATATCACGATCCATGCCAACCCCTTTGCGCAGTAATCAAGTACTGGACCATTTCTACCCACGCCTAATTTTTTCGTGAGTCCTTTGTTTGGTAATCCATTTTTCGACTTCTATGATGTTCACATCAATTTAGCATTCATTGTTACTCAACGTCATCTGAAGAACTGGAAGCACAGCAAGCCAAAATTAAGCAGTCCCAAGATTACTTCAACCAGTATATAGAAGAATATTACGAAGAGGATGATGATGAAGAAAGCTTTGCCCCTGTGGAAAGGGAGAAGGTCGAAGAAACCTTTTGGTAATTTCATTCTGCCAATCTTGTGATCTTTGGTTAATTGTTGTTGTGGTAATCAGCTTAATTTCAGTGTTGAAACAATCGATGACGTGGTAGCTCTCTTGAGACAGGAGCGGGTCCGAGACATTGTCGTGCTTTCACTGGGCGAAGATGGCCCAGGTATCGTGGAAACAATGGTGAGAATAATATTTCAGTTAATACTCGAAGGGCCAAAGATTTTTGCGGCAGTGCTATATTCCTTTTGAAGCTATGGAATCTTTTTATGAAACTGGGGTTTGCCCTGCTTTCTTTAAAGATTTGCAGTAACGTGAAACTTCCAAATGAGCTGTTGAAGAACCAAACCCAATAATGCATAATAAAGTAAAAACGCTCTGGATTCACGAATGGAATTTAGCTCATCAGTGAATTGATGAGCTGACATTTTTCCAAAGGTGGTAACTTTTATTGGGTCAAGGTGCTCCAAATGATTTCCCACTTCAGATGGCACATTCACTTAGACACCTCTGTTTAGGAATTGGCATCAGATTTTTTAGTGATTTCATCTCATTCCCAATTTTTCAGGTTATATGCAGTCCTTTTAATGCACGACATGGAATAGCGGTGTGCGAGATATTACGTAAAGCAGGAAAGCAGACTGATGAACAGGTAAATTAATCCTTCCGTTTACGATAACATATGAGGCATTTGACATTTGGTTAGGGAGGTTAATTATGATGGCAATTCCCTTAAACCTTGAACCCTAGGATCTCTCAAAAATTTGTACATGATACTTCGAAATAAGTTAGCCATTTATACGGCTTTTTCATAATTCTTGAGCAGTTTATTGCCCTACTTTTCCTTTTCCTTGCTAAGCAATATCTCACTGAGAATTTTCAGCCGAGGAAGTGCACAATACGGAACAGCTTCGGTTGGTTCCAGATTGAATTAGGCAGGATTCAGGTATTTAATTACATTTTGAAGATGTTCTCTTCGAGGGTACTTGTGGGAGAGAATCCGTTGAACAAGGTAGAGAGACTTGCAAGGGATTCGACTTTTCTAGGTCCATGTAATGGGCGAAGAAATACGTCGACGATTCGATCTAGAGTCCCTATGGGGTTTGAATGATGTAGCAGAAGCAGAGGAAGAAATACCGTTGATACCACCGCCAAAGGAAGACGTGAAGCTGCCGTAAATTGTTGCCTTCCTTTTCATTATATTTAGTTTCCAAGAAATTTTCAAACTGTTCCCTCATCTAAGCTATTACATTTCTTCTGTTGACAGTTTAGTGTCAATGTTTAGTTTTTGTTCCAATCCTGCTCAATATTAATGATTGTTCATAAGTTGACTACGTCCTCAATACCTTTTGTTGTATTTGTTGCAAGTGTTTCAGTACAGTTCTTGTTAAGTTTCTAGTGATACTCCCTGTATACAAGTGAGTGTAGGGTTTTTTTGGAAAGATTTCTTTTCTAGAAAGAAGTTATGAGCACTTCGCAAAGAAGCTTAGATGTAATCCTGACTTCTTCTCTCCGGACTTTGCTGTGTACCAAATGCATCCATTGTTGTACGTATGGAGATAACATAAAATTGTACTTATATTTTCTGGAAATCCTGTAAACCTCAGAAAGTGCCCTCTTGATGGGCCACAGTAAAAGACTGAATCTTCCCGTGCGTCTCTTTGGGAGGTTGTGGCCAATGATATTCCCTGATCGGTTCGCTCTTTTTGTTCGATAAGTGACTTTCAGAAGCTTAAGAAAGTAGTACCCCTACATACTTTGTTGACCTTACTGATCCAGAACTGATTACGACCTTGCTGGAATGCTAACTTCATCTGTTGGCCAAAAAAGTGCTACAGTGACCGGGAACAGTTCCATCTTCGACGTTTTGCTAATGAGTCTTTTTCTTTGTAATTATTCTCCCACCTATATATGGTCAACTTGAGCCGATTCGTAGACCTTGACTGGTACAACTCAGTGATGTTTTCATTCCTTGTGCTGCAGGAAGAGCTATGACTTTTAAAATTAGCAGTACTACTGCTAACTTCAGCTCTTCCGGTACACATGGGTCGTAATGAACTCTTCAATCAGCTTCCATAGCTATCCATACAAATGTCATCTAAGTTCACCAGTCATGCTTATGAATATTGCCACCAACTGATTTTCAGAAACTGAAGACAGAAATCGTTGAACCAAACACTCCACAAACTTCAAACCTTCATTCAAAAGCATTGTAAGGAAGAAAAAGAGCAAATTTCAGTTCTTGAGCCATTGTGAAGGTGTGGTTCAATCGCTCGATTACTCGAATTATAACTACGACATACCGAATGTGGATACGACCAGATATTCTCTACGAAATTAAGCAGCACATACGCGTTAGTTCTAAATTAAACATGTAATATTCATATTAATAGTAATCAAAAAACCAGAAACAAACATAGGACAACGAAACTCGTAACTGCAAAACTCAAATTAAGCACGTGAACCGAACTTGTATATGATGATGATTGCATAAAATGATTTCGGTATATCTAACGGACGATATCACAAAGCGCAGAACGAGAGAACCTGGGTGTGCGACGAGTTTATAAAATAGATAGAATATATTTCGAACAGAAACACGTTATCATTCGGAAAAGAAAGAAAAGAAGAACACCAGGGCGAGCACAAATTATAAGCGTAGACTTCGTGTTGACCACGGGTACACACTGACACTGACGGTAGTACCGCATGAATTTCGGAACATGAGATTAATTACATGTAATCGTTCGGGAGACCTTAGGCACGACATAGTGGAACAATCGAACATGAATCGAAATGAACATACGAACACCGCGATCAAACTCCATTCCTGTTGTAGGCTCCACGACCTGAAAAACGCTGAATTATATTACCAATAAACAAAGTATTGTAGATACATCAGGTCAACAAAAAGTGAAAGCGAGAGCGAAATAGCGGATAGAATAGGTTTAGAAAAATGGACCACTAAAACAAAAAGGAAAAGGCAACAGGAGCCACAATAAGCCAAAAAGTATTCTCTCATTCATGGCGCTTACGAGATTGGACGGATTGCTAGAAATCCTCACGTAACAGAAACAGAAAGGTGGAAGGAGCAGTGACGAGATTTCAGATACTCAGTTTCTCTACTCAGCACTTGTTTGTACAATGGTGATAACACAGAGCAAACAGCTATGTAAATCGGAGCAACTCAATTCCAACGCTACTTCGACCTTTTTGAAAAAAACCCTTATTTTGGTTTGCTCTAACTCTATGTTCTCGTGAAATTATTGGAAAACTTTACGTACCACGTCGTCGTCCAGCATTGCTGCCTCGCTCACCAGCACTTCCTCCACGCTGTCGCCCCTGACGACGCTGTTCCTGTTCATCTCCATGCTCCTCCCTATGCTTTGCTTCTTCAGCTCCAGACCACTCCTCGTCACTGTATCGGCCACCATCTCCCCTGAGAAACAATCCGATATATTATAATTTTTAGGTGCATGGTCATAACGAAACAACTAATGAGAGTATTAACTCCATTATTACCTCCAGGGTTTTCCTCCTGTACTCGAACCTCCATTGGTCGATCCTCCATTCTGCGCACCTACATTGCGATAGTTACCACCTCGACCACGGCCACGACGACCACCGCGTCGATCAAATCCACCACGATCACCATATCCGTTACGCTGGTAACCATCTGTAATTAAATTTTAAAAATGGGAGAAAAAAGATTAGATAGGATAGGTTCATGTCCAACCAGAATTTCTTTGGAATCTCTCATTATTGCTGAATGCTTGTCGCATCATGTCTTCTATATTATTGCGCAAACCCTCAGTTTCTTTCAAGTGGTTGATCTGGAAATCTACCAGGAAAGCAGCCATTGATGTCGATTCCCTGAAAAAACCTCTATCCCTGACAAGAGCGACTCAGATGACACAACCAGTGTAACTCTTACCTTGTGCCAGTAAACGAAAACGGGACAGGATCCATGCTGTCATCATCTTCACCGGCAATTTGAACACGTATCACACCAGATTTATCAACGATCTCCTAATGTGAAATCGAATTAAACAGAGAAATCATGAGACGGTTAATCACAGCATAAGAATTGACAGCTCACAAACCTGGATACATTTCCCATTTTTGCCGATTAACTTCCCTACCAGGAATCGTGGCACGTGCACACATTCAACGCCAAAGTCAAGCTGCGCACGTGCTTTTTGTGCTGCTGCAGCTGTTTTCGCAAAAATCTGGAAAAAATACAAGTGTGGTGTAAACCGGATAGCAAAAGCCCCAGATTTTTCTTTGAACATAAGACAAAAATTGACGAGCTGATATAGAGTAAACAATAGCTGCTAGATTTACGAAACTCTGGTTAAAATACAATTACTGGGAATGGCAAATATGAGCGGAAAAAAACTTAGTAACGAATTGAAAGAAAAAGACACTCGGAGGAGTGTTCAATTCAACGGTTTATAAACAAGCACGTGATTAAAAACAAAAAACAGATTGATTAACCTTGATAATGCACGGCTGCCCATCACCACCTCCTTCAAACACCTGAATATCGTCTATGTCCTCCACGTTGCGAGCTCTTTGAATGTTCGAACCGTGAGTTCCGATTGCCAATCCCATCAAATCTGCTGCAACCCTGAACACATCACAAGTTATTTAGCATACTTCCACCGAGCCCTAGTCGTATGTGTCGTACTCGAATTCGTCGACAAAAGGTGAGTCCTTTTCATTGCGCGTGGAGCCGTGTTGGAGTAGACGTTCGGCTTCTTCAGCTCGAGCACGCAGCTGGTTTTTCAAACGCACATCCTATACCAAGTAAATGATAAAAATGTCTGAATTTGATTAAAAGTGGAGCAAGAATAATGAAACTCACTCGGAAGAACATTTCACTAAGAACGATTGCTTTCTTTAGTGACATCGTACCAAATGAAGTCAATTTGATTTCGCGCGATTCCTGGAAAGCCAAATCGTTGGGAATGCTGAATCAGGCTTTCCTTCAAACAACTTTTTACCTTGTCAAAGCTCATGGAGATGTCCTTCACCGTGTTTTGGAATTCCATCAGGTTTCTATCAATTGAAAAGTGATCAACCAAATCTTCTGGCACGACTATAAAACAAACCAGAATTGCTTAGATTTGAATGAGGAGAAATAATGCAAAAATTAATTCTTATATTGGATATTCGTCTCATTTACATGATGTCATCACAAAGAAGCACAAAAACGCATCACCAAAAACGAAAAAGGTGGTAGTTTTTGGCATCAAAACTGCTTACAGTTTATTTTCCACTATGCTCAAAATTTAGAAATCTCAAAAAAACCCATAGTATGTCCGTACCTATGGAATCCGTCCTCAAATCTGCAGCACTAACTTGTGTGTACACGGCACCATGGCGACATTTGTTGGCTGCCACCACATCGGTATGCTGTGGGCCTTCAACCGAGTCAACCACGATGAAATCGGCCTGCAAAATAAGGCATAAAAACGCGAGCACAGATAGGGTTTCTAAAAAATCTATTCAGGCAGATCGATTATTGTGCCTGACATGATAAAAACAGACGATGACATATGGGTGCAATACTTGTCAATCTACAGCAAGCCGGGCTAATTCAACAACCAGCTTAGAAGAAGTCGTCTATAAATTAAAGAAAAAAAACGAAGCATGGTGGCAATCCTCATAAAAAAATAACTCCCGACACCTTTTCTCAATTAGCTTCACGAGACGATGACTCCCACAGAAATATTCGCTATAAACCACGGAAAAAGAGGCTCTCAATCAATGTGCTGTCTGCTGAACCCTGCGATGTTTGACAAGCAGTAAAAACGTGATCAATATCAGGTGGATTGAGGCACAAACGGTGGCATTTTCAATGTTCCTTTATTCACTACTGATTTTCAACAGAGTTAGAGTTACTCGTAATGTTCCAAGTAAATACTTTTGACTACTCCATAACAGCATTTCTGGCTGAAGATTTCCACAATTCGGAATCCTTGCTTGTCACATCAAACTCCTGGTGGCCGAGTTAAAATGGGAACTATATCACATATATATGCTCTAACTTATAAAAATATAGTCAAGTTTTTCCACTGAAAGTCTAATGAAAAGGAGAAACCTGGGATAACCCAAACCAAAAACATGTTACTGTAATGTACGACAAATTTTTGCAGCACAATTAAAAATAAAAAAGTTAAGACTCTGTAGTTCATTAGAAATTCTTTCAGACGAATGACAAACGAGTTGCCAACTAAAGAGAGGAAAGAAGAAGCAAAAAAATCTCATACCGATGCTTAAGTTCAAAAAGATCGGTGCAATTTTTGGCGGCTCTTACCTTGATCTCGCGGACCGACGCTCTTTGCCATCCTGATTGACCATTCGTCTGTTCAAACAGTGCCTCAATTACATCACCTTTGTGAATCGGATGGGATGATTGTGCTTGCAAAACTCGGCAATTTGCGAAATTTACTGTTTCCCTTGGACGCCAATCTCCGGGATAGGAAGTCTGAAATTACTTTTACTAAATATCACAGCCATGTATCCGAATCATTCAGAAAAACAGCACAACATGAAAACAATGATCAAATCTTCCGGGTAAAAATATCATATTCCTTGGTTGAAAATGGAACATAAGACACCCACCTCCAAAAAACTTTCATCCTTAGAAATCCTCTCAGCTAAGGCTGGATAGTACACACCATCGATGTTTACCTAAATCAGCAAAATTTGATCTCATAAAAATGAAAAACTTAAAGAAACGTAAAATTAATTGTTACGACGAAACACCTTTGCTACGACATCGATGATTCCTTATTTTACATTACAACTAACTATAGTCCACCAACCTAGGTTTTTTAGGCGAAATGGTATGAAAGCAAAAACTTTCGAAAGAGAATGTTATGCTCAAAACTTGCTATTTGTAACAATGACTGTTCGCTTTCAAGAAATTAATGGTATCATTAATAGCAACATTTTTCGGTTCATTCCATAACAACCAGATTGATTAAATTTTGGAATGTTTGGAACAATACTGTACACGAGGGAGTTCCTCAGCGAATTTCTATGAGAAGGAAGTAGAGAAGATTCGTTTGTAGGAAACGCAAGGGTCAAGCGAATGCTTTGGATACTAAAAGAATTGAGTGGTACATTAGTGGAAATGGAAAGGACAAAGAGAACGCCTTTTGATAGCCTCTCTTTCCACAGCGCCGGTCCTATCTTTAAGGCCCATAATATTCCACTTTGTAAGGTACATCAATCAGACTAGGCTGTCATCTTTTTATCGTGTAAGTCACCTCTGCCTTGAAGACGAAGTCCCTCCAATTTATTGATTTCCATTATTTGCTCACAAAAGCACTTCATGAGCAGCGACAATGCATATAGCTTATCAATATGAGAACTTGTTCACAAAACAAAAGAGAACAGAAATGAGCAGAAACTTCTCCCTCAAAGTAAGGTAAGGAGATCTCACGCCAAATGAAGCACTAGATGCATGAATCGGCCATTCCAGACCAGCGAAGCCTACACCCTCTCGTGTGATATCAGCCGTCTGATCTAATGGAAAACATTCACTGGGACATTGACGGCTCACTAATGGTCACCACCACAATTATGAATGAAAGTGAGAGGAAATTACCAAGAGCGTAGTTCTTTGTTTGTTGCTAGCTGATCACTTCTATCGAAAGGGACCTTGTCATTGACTTAGAGCAACTCCTTGATCGCACAACAATTTGAGAAACAAAAAATTAAAAACGATGACCTGCTGCATTCTCTAACAAAAATAATTTTGACGTATTCAAGGCAGGATGAAAAATCGATAACATGAACTTTTAACACTGGTCCGTTTCTTAGTTCCAATCGGTATGCGAATTTTATTCAAGATCGCAGAGGCGTTGGAATGACTACATGACCCACTGAATAAATCGTGGGACCAGCAGATTTAGAAGCGCAGGTATCTTCCCAGATGAGTGAATCGCCCAGATGAAATCTCGGATGACGTGGGTCAGTATTGGAAAGAGATTGAAGCTCGGACTATGAGTGCGATAGCTCGGCTTTATCCTATAGTGCCTCACCTTTGAATTCCAGAACCTCGTAGTCTCAAACGCATTAACTAGAAGCCCTTGCAGAACAGTTTTCACGAAAAGGATATGAGGGCCAGTCAATCTCATCGAGAGGCCACAAATGTGCCAGGAAGGAACTGGATCTTTTTTGGATGCGTAATGAGCCTATAAGATGACTTAATGGTTTGCCTGGACGGAGAATCGATACTGCGATCGACAAAATGCTGTTATGTCACTAGCACCTTGTAGTAAACATTTGGGGAACCTTTGCGATATGGGATTACTAGGTTCTGCTGCTCTGACTTCAAATTTCTTACAACCAGGATGTTATGGCTTCAGAGCTCGACAAACTGCGAGCTCGGAATTTAGCTGCAACATCTGTTTCCTACAAGCATGACTGGAGCTTTGCCAAACCGAAACAAACATACTTTTTGCATTGAATATGACATTTAGAAATAGTGTGAATGAGGAAAACCGTGTTAATTGCTTGAATTCGTAGAATGAATAGCACGATATATGGTTTTTTGACCTCCGCTCACATTTCAACTTGGTGTACACGCAATCCGCATGTCTAACGAGTGAATGTATGGTTGCAAAATATATTCTTTGCTTTGGCTCCTTACATTTCCTCAACGCTTGAAAATGACATCTGTACTTTACTTCTACTACCGAAAAATCGTCGAAAAATAATTTTGTCTTACATGGCGTTTTGGCTGGAGTGCATTAGATGAATACTCATGTTAAAACCTCCCAATCAGGTCACTGCCTAAGGGTCACTGCTTTACCGCAACGAATTAACGTCCGGTTTTAAGATTCCTTTTGCAGATGAGGATGGTCAAAATACTTTGAATAACAATTCCGGTAATAAAGCAGCGGTCCCATTGTCATAGAAGGACACAATGCACATTTCTAATATAACGAAATAATGAAGCAGGGTTAAAGCTGCGTAAGCATCAGAGGAAGGGTCCTGCTTAGCTGTTCCGCAAGAGGAAGTTTTACCCCAGTGATGGAAATTTGTTTGTGACTTAGTAGTGATCATCTAATGCAGCCAGGTCAACGATTTCTAGACAAGAGGAAGCAGGTCATCAAAATTGACCTTAAGTCACCCTCATTGAGGAGATGCCTCTCATCATTTCTCGAACTCATTCCTCATTTCGCCATCCCTTAGAGAACGCGCCTGAGGTATACAGTCTTTGCAGAGAAATCATAATTCACTTATACGTTAACCTGCCACCAATTTTTTAAGGCGGTAAAATAGGGCTTGAAAATTGCTGTGAAGGAAACGTTATGAAATGATCATTCAAGGAAAAAATAGCTATTGCTTCTTCGAGTAGGAAATCAAAGACCTATCAGTACATTTTGAATGTTAAATGCGAAATATCTAAATTTTCTATCAGTGATCAAACAATTTAAAAAAGACCACGCAGGTTTTAATTGTAACAGACATATTCTTTTAAGAACAATCAGAACGTTAGAAAGCAAGTAAAACGGTAAACTTCTGCGGTACATTATAAACATTTTAACGAAAAATATTAGCCCTGGACGTTCCCATATATTATGAATTCAAATACAATAAATGTTGAACACTAGTGCCAGTATATGATCTTACTAGCGATTTGCCTCTGAGCCTACATTAAAGTAAGAAGTGAAATCCCTACCCTTCGAAACCATCCCACCCACAGAAGAGAAGTATGCAAATCAAAAGCTACTCTGAGTTTTCATTGTAATAAAGTTTTTGAGTGCTTAAGCGAACTACTTCATAATCAGTGAAGACTGATTGTGAAAAGATTTCAATTGTCTGTACTAGTTTCATGCATTTCTTATGGAGAACTTTCTTTATCCTTGTCTGAACCTCCGAATACTCCGATTAGGTTCCGCCTTGTATATGAAGAAAAATAAGGTGGAATTTTATATTGAATCAAGCTGACAATTGAAAACCTCGTGGAAAAAGGAATAACTTTTAGCCAATTGGTAAAAACCTTTCCTTGAGAAGCGTCATGAGGATTGTCGATATTGTCATAGTTACTATCCTTATGGTAACCAACTGAAAGATATATATGCATTTAAAAAAAAAACTTTCTAGCTTTTGCAAACCGAAGAAGCAGAAAATTGATTGCTGAGGGACAAAGCTTACGGGCGATGGTTTTCGACCGGTTTTCGGTTGGACAAAAAGCTGATCTTTGTCGACTCACCTCGACGTTCATGACGACCAATCGATGACGATCTTAGCAGCTTAGACGATCAGGATCGAATTCGAAACTATCGAAACACACACAGACACGCACCCGTACGTAGCAAGTGGACAGCAGCTGTGATGAGAGCGGCGGCGGCTGCGGCCGCGGCGACTTGCGAGGTCCGTGCTCGCGGCGATCCCCTCCGCCGTCGTTGCCTGCCAATTCTGCTCCACTACATGGCTGCATGTACGCAGCGAAATTTAAACGTTGGTTATTAAATTGCACACGGTGGGAACGTTTTGTGGGATTGTGATGTTCTTTCTGGATCTGGTCATCTTCTGGACATCCCAAACCAGTTTCAGCCTCTTGGGGTTTATTTGGAAGGGATCCAATGCAGCGGATATTGGGATATATTGAATTCTAATCGATATCCAGTACTTTTTAATAGTTATATCGCCTCTTTTAGATTGAGGGTATGGTGAAGTATTGCGTATTTCCTCTCCAACCACATCAGGATCAAAAACTAAACCAATTGAAGAGAACGGTCTGATTGGGAGTGCGCCGTGCACTTGTTAACCACTCAGTGCGTGAACTTGGGCTGTAAGTTGTAGGCCCTGAACAATGTTCAGTCCCGTTTTTGTCTGCTCTTAATGTGAATCTAATGACACTCAAAGGAGATGAACGACGAAGCATTTGTCAGGCTTGGGTGGTATAAAACGTGGAAATCATGTCAGTGAGGCTGGCGCCTCCTGCCACTGCGCTATCTCAATTTTGCTTCCTTAGCTGATGTTATAGAAAAAGCCGCATGAAGAGCGTTGATTGATGCAATTAGGATTTGTGGCTGGTTCGTTTAAGTCATACTTTTTAATCTGGCTTGTGATTTTACCCTTTACGACTTGAGTAAATCTTCTGTTGTCTGGGAATCTTTCGATTGATATCGTCGGAGATGACCGTCAGGTGAATTCTTCATAGAAACTTCATGAAATGAGCATTAAATCTTGAAATTTTGGGAAAATTTTCAAATGAAAACTGTGCGCTTCCATTGCAATCAGGACGTGCATTATGTCTTTGTTGAGAGTATTGAAGAGATGGTCCAGGGACGAAATCGTGATAATATGGATCAGCACAATGTCCGAATTCTCTGCGTGAAAATGCGAATCGTATGCACTATCCGTAAAGCTGGAAGAGGGTAGATGTCCCCCTCTATGAGCGCTAAGCTTAACCGTATTTCGTGGTAATCTTGGGGTGCGCCATGCATGCGACTTCTTATATTCGGGTGTGGTGCGTTAGGAACGAAATGGTCGCGTCGCGGTGAGAGGGGCGTCGCGCGCGAAGGAATGTAGCAGGATGCAGCAATAGGTAAGAAATACAAGAACAAAAGTACTAATAGTAGAATTATTCATAAAATAATGATCGCATATCGATCGAGCTGTATGAAGAACGCTAAAGCTGGGTAACGGCGAATGAGTGGTCCGCGACAGCCGCGTGCGGCGAATCGATTACCCAAAATCGTTCCTAACGCCCGTCTCCCCTTATATTCACCTATGTATACAAGTTCGATCAAGACCCTATCAATGCAAAGTGCACATCATAGGAGCCCTTTGAAACCGCTTCAATGCCGCTGATTAGTACCGATCGGACTTGTCATTGTCGGAAGAAGCCTCACTATCTTTGGGGAATTGTTTGTCTTTCTAATTGTCTCTTGGGGGTGTAAGTGATCAAAAGTTGCCCAATGAATCATAACGGAGGTTGTTTTCTGGACCTTTCCGTGCTCATGAATGTTCTTCCAGGTCCTGAAACTATGCGCAGGTTGAGTTACCCAACAATAATTTGATCTGACACATCTCCACATCAGTCTGGTTGTATCAGAGACACATTTACAAAAACAAGGCTCTAGACTCGGAAAATTTGGGTTATTGTAACACATTGTACGCATTGACTACTGGTTTAGACCTGGAGTCAAATGCATGGCGTACCTTAAAAGATTCGGCCATCTACTATTTTCTGCACAAGTCGGGACCACCACTACGTAAATAATAGATGTGTCAGAAATATCTTCCACAAAGCACTACGGCCAGTCGCCTCCGTGGGTGTCTCCTTGACGACTCTTTCAAAGGGTCTGCCACATGTCGATTCCTCCAGGTAGACTTTATTTTTTTCAGAGGTTCATGTGTTTATACTTCATTATGGTCAAGCTTTTTGATGTTTTCGAAGGGTACTCACAAGCACTCGTCAAGTTACATTTTTTTCGACGAATTTACGATACCCCACTGAGCAGTCTTTCAAGCACACTTTTCCCGATTTTGGATTTTTATTTTTTTTTTGGAAATATCGCAAAAATTTAGTAGCGCGCTACAGAAAAAAGTTACTACATCCCAAGCGGGCTCTTTATTTTAATTTCTGACCATCCGACCTCCTTTCACCCTCCGTTACTAAAGCATTAACTTCCCTCGCACTGTTTCTTGACAATTTCTGGGCTGACCCTAACGCCCACCTAAAGCCATGCTTCGCCCAGCAAAGCTCTGCGATAGGTGACTGGAATCAGTAGATAAGTCTAAGGTATTCGCTGGGCCTTCAGTTACCGATTCGCATTAAGGTAAATTGACGCAGAACACTCCCCCCACCCCTCCCCCTCTATGAAATCGCCGCGTTGCAACAGCGCGCGTTTCAGGCCTGATAGTTTTGGAATGCTGTATTGTAATTGTAAATGCATTATTAATAGCGAGTCGGACTTTTCTAACTTACGATTGATTGTTTAGAAATCTACAAAGACGACAGGGACAAGAATGTCGTACATTCTGTCAGACCTATTTCCCCCGACGATTTTCCAATCGAGCGAATTGACAGGACTGATGACGTTTATACCCACATTGATACTGCTCACGACCAGGACCATGAATTTTGGAAGAGACTGTCCGAACCTATTGGCTTCTCAGAATGTATCCCCGGTAAGCCTAATTGAGGAATTCACTATTTTACGCCTTTGTAAATGACAGAGTTTTTTCATATTTCACTGACTTCATGTCAGTATCTGGGCTGCCCAGCAACGAGATATGTGGGCTAAACACAACCACTCACCCCAACGCACGCTTCATCCTCTATGGGTGTGTCTCTGTAAAGACCTTTCCGGACTTTTGCCCTTCAAATGAAAAAGGAAAGAGCTTCGGTTGACCATCAGAATAAATGGCTCTAACTTCTGTCGTTAGACGCTTGGAAACCTCAGCGAAATGACGCCGAACGCTGATAGTTCCGCACCGCAACGGCGCGCGTCTCTAATCGGCAACTGCCAGAGCGCTAGAATAGAAAGAGTAGAAGATTTGTTCTTTGTTAAGCAAGTAAGCTATCTATCACAGACTTGATTGTTTAGAAATCTACAACAATGATAGCGTCGACAATGGCAGCCATTCCTTCAAACCCATTTACGTCGAAGATTTTACAGTCGATCCAATCAATGACACCGATCACGTTGAAACCCACACTGATACGATCTATGATGAAGTGCTTAGTAGACTGAAGAAAGGTTTCAAACCTATTGACCTCTCAGAAGGGTTGGATCATCCTGGTACACATAGACAAGGTGTTCCCAGTTTGACGCCATACGTTCCGCTTGATCCAGTCATGTTCACTCCAGAATATTACCTGCTCCACGACGGTGAGTCTGAACACTTATTACTCAACCTTTTAGGTCCAACTCCATTTCCCTTTCTCCCGTTGAAAGCACTGGCACAAAAGGTCGAAAACATGATCCAACCTTTGTGAGTCCGATGAATAGGCAAGGTAGCGCAGAGATGAGCTAACACATCCTGAAAAGTTGAGTATGGGGACTAGTGGGACATGATAAGGCTTGAGAGAGGGCATGACTTGACGAAGGGGACTGCCCACCTTAGACTAACTTAAGCCTTTTCCGGGCTGGACTGACAGAATGAAATGAGGCCCAGTGGTAGGTCGTTCCCTGTTTTCCTTCCCTACCTGTACGAACACACTCATCTAACCTAATCATTGATACTTTCCTGTTAAGTACTCCAATCCGTGCTCTTTCGGCTTCGACATAGTCGGAGTCTTAGAAGATTTTGGTTGCTTGCTGCTTCAGTGATTCCTGTCGAACTAGAACTACCTGCATCAATCCCTTCGCATTGTCCGTCTGCCAAACTGCCACAAATTGGAACGCTGAAAGGGACTCAAGTCCATTCAGCGTTCCGATTCCGATGGAGTGCGACGCCGTTTGCTCGTCGGTACGCTACAGTGTCCATAGGAGCCCGGGCACAACGCTCCGCCCAAAGTGTTAGGCCATACTCCTTCAAACCCTCAATGATCAACTGTTGTTGTTGACAACTTTCTTTAGTAGTTTACACCTCCTTTTGTTATTTCCAGAGCCCAAGTTTATTCGCCGTAGATATCCCTCTTTAACCACAAGCTACGACTACACTGTTCCCACCACGTCATACACGGTCACGAGGCCTGTGAAGCGAAGTAACAGGACTTTGACAACCACCCCATATGACAGCGGTACAAAGCCACCATTCGATGGTGAAACAACCAACAGGTCGACCTACAACTGGATTCAGCCTGTATGGCAGCCCAGGGTGTGAGTTTCTGAATTTACTTCTAGTGAAGAGGTTACTTGATAAGGAAATTTCAGAACTCCTGATGATGAACTGGGCCGACGTGATATGCCTTTCTATTCGGATACAACAAACAGATCCGAGTACGTTTCAAAGGCGGTCGATCGCCCAAAAAGGTGGGTAAAGGAATGTCAACAGAGCTCGGCTTTGTGTGATACTCCGAATAACGCTCATGACGGTTAATGTTAATGTTAAGCTGTTGTACCGCATCGTCCAGCCAGGTATCACTGATTAAAACTCTCAGAAATCACTTGTTTCGACTTGATAATTTGTTAACTGCTGTTATTTCGCCGCAGTACGCGAACCGAAAGTCTCACAAGGTTGGCGATTTATGGACAAAACTTCAGTCTCGGACGGGACTCGAACCCGTACTTGCCCTTTCCGAGGACCAGACTCGAACCCGTACATGTCCTTTCCCGTCCGAGACTGAAGTTTTGTCCATAAATCGCCAACCTTGTGAGACTCTCAGAAATCATTTATCGTGACTATCATTTCCCCCTTTAAAGCGGCTTCCTACCCTGAGGGATTGGTGCAGTAATTTTGAATTGACTATAATTTTTAATGTCACCACTTTTCCTTTCGCCAGCCGTTTTTCCTTCTTTCTATGTACTGACGACGTAAAGTCCTACTGTGCCCTGTAATCGGTAGTTCTTCTCAAGAGTTTTTCTGAAAACGGAATGCTATAAAAGACTGTTCAGCGATAGTCGAACTATCTTATGCACCATTCACCAGTGTCGAAAAATGTGTAAATCTCGGGGGCCTCTGTACTCCTGTACAAGGAGTACCTAGCCTTACTTCAGGATCCTGTGCTTGTAGGCTGAAGCTTAATTCCTTCAGGGCTTCGTCCGCCAAGGTTGATCGACCGAAAGCACCGTTTTATTCGGAAACGACTAATGCGGCAGTATACCTTCCGAAGGAGCTGGAACGCAGTGCGGAGAAGTATGTACATACTCTTATGACCGTGTTGAACAGACTTTTTGGAACTTCTCAGATGGGATGATGTATGAACTAAAAAAGCTTTTATTCGTGAAAAAGGCTGTCCATAGGGTTCAAAGTGTTATCTCTTTCTCGGAAGTATTTAGGAAGACGAAGGAGAGGAAAGAAGAGCGGCCTAAAGTCAGATTCTACGATGAGACCACAAATCGAGCCGATTTCGTCAAGAAGTCTGTTCAACCTACACGAGTAAGGTAATAGTAACTTGATTGGAATAAAAAGTAACAGGAAAGTTTGAAGACTAAAGAACGGATTGTTGTTATAGAGTCGCTGTGAGTCAGTCCCCACACAGTAGAGCACATTGTAAAATTATAATAAAATAAAATGTTAAAATTCGTGCAGTTGTGAGGAATCGATTGAATGCCAATGAACTGTTTCTATAACAATTACCATTCAGACAACCCTATAACCGGCCTGCAGAACAGCCACCCTTCAACGACGAAACAACGAACAAGGTCGAGTATACAGCAAAGGTGAGCTTTTCCATGTACACAAAGGAAAAAGTGCCGATCCATCTGGAAATTATCTGCAGATAGTTGTTCTCCTGCTCTCACCAAATTATAGTTTGTACCAAAT
Organism: Haemonchus contortus; assembly: GCA_000469685.2. Lineage (NCBI taxonomy): Eukaryota > Metazoa > Nematoda > Chromadorea > Rhabditida > Trichostrongylidae > Haemonchus > Haemonchus contortus. The sequence continues at coordinate 40,895,762 of LS997565.1, forward strand.
ATTAAAATTAGGTATATATCGTATGAATCTAGACAAGACGTTTCAGACCGAACCGAAAAGCTGTCCAGCAGAGCGTTTCATTGAAACAAAGAAATGGTACGTTGTTTAGCTGATTCTTAGCGAATGTTGAGCCGTTCTGATGAGTGAGAGAGAACAGAAAGGAGTTGTGGCAAAGTCTATGAATAGAAGCATTGAGAGGGAACTAGTGGGACGATTGGACGAGTTTTTCATAGTTGAGAAAAAATGTGAGAAATTTTAACGGAATGAAAAAAAGCTTGAAACTGGAACTGGGGAGAGGAACTTTTCAGGTCATTGTAAGGCGGAGTAAAGCTAAACGTGTTGCCTTTGTAGATGTGTCCCCTCACGGGTCCTTTTTTCCTCCTCTTCTTGAACAGAAACTCAATGCAGTTGAATGCTAACATGGTGGAGATAATACCTAGAGCGTACCACACTCCCTGATGGTGCAAATAAAGACATCTGTATTCTTTTTGCTCCAACTTGTTTAATATTTCAACTACAATTTGTTTAAGGAAAGCTCGTCAACAAGATGGTCATTGGATGTTTCGCGTGGCATTTAAGAAACGTGAAAATAAAGAGAAGGATGAGTAAGGATATGTTATTTCTACAGTAACTTAATTTTTCTCTCTCTTTCTGCCTCGTTCTTTCTTGTTTTTATTATTTCATCTCCCTATCTGACCTGTCCTTTATTTTCTCACCATCTTACTTCTTCGAGTTTATATCTCTGCCCTCCATGCTCCATCTCCAGACATAGAACTTTTCATATTTGTCCTCCTCTTATCTCATCATCTCTTTGTTTACTTAATATCTTTCTCCTGCCCCATGGCTTTCTTGTTCCTTCTAGCTCCAATCTCTGTCCTGGAGAGAACTTTCCTATATCAGAATCAGAGTGGAAAGATGAGAGAGTGTTCCCTTACTTCACTTTCAAGCAATTTCAGTGAACGTCCTGCTACTGGTTAGAAAGGCGTGTTTGCTCTGGCTACCTCAACATAGGCTGTCGAAGCAACCTCCAATGGAGTACGGATGTCTTCGGTTGAATTTTCGGAATTGTACTGATTGCACTGAAGCTGCTCTGTTCGAGAATGTGATACTTTCGTTGAGATAGGTGTTGAGATTGTAATTCGATGTTAGTTGTTGAGATTAATTTTTCATAAAGCATTTTCTCAAGCTTTTCAATGTCTGTGCGTTTTCTCATACCTATCCGAATCATCATTTCCTTGTGGTACAATGAATCATTACCTTCATTGTACCATAACGAAAGTAACACAACAATTAGGCTTCTAGGAAAGGATGATGACAGGCGACAAAAGAAACGAAACCACGGAAAACCCACAGTGTCCCCAGTTCACTATGGAAATTATTTATTCGATAGTTCCATGAAATCTGAAAGGATTCCGATTTGACCAAAAGGGGAGCAACAAAGAGAGGCATATTTAAGCCACCAATGTCAGAGCCTTCTGTAACATAATGTCAATGCAGTGTTTTCTAAACTACTACATACACTGGGCTGTAGAACCAGAGCAGACAAAGGTTACTGTAGCGACGAGAATAAGAACCTGATAAGGATGCATAAAGACTAATTAATAATTGAAGCTGATTACATAAGCTTCATGACGCCAAAACGAGTTTCCAGCAACTCGTTCTGGCCAACGCCTGAAATCCCGACTTGGCCGCCACCAGTCAAATATCATTTAGCTTCTGCCTTTGTCTTGGAGGTGCCTGTATAGGCTGCTTCCCTCAACCAATCACTGTAATTAGGCCTAACTTCATGCATTCTGAAGACTTTTGTCTACTTCAGCCCCACATGGAAGGCTTCTGCTTGACATCGTTGTTGAATTCTCGAATTACCTTCTCTTAATTATATCAGAGTCTGAAATTTTCACTTGCATTCAGAAAATGATGTTCATAATAGTGCTGGCTGCAGTGTCGGCAGTATATTCCGGAGAAGAATTCACGTGGAATCGCTGGGGTAAGTCTAGATATACTATGGGGGTATCCATGGTCCAATAGAAATGTTTTCTTCAACTCCGGCTCCTTTCCACGTGACTAGGGCCAAATTTCATTCTTTTTCCAATGAGATTTTCGAAAGCACCCATTTCGAAAGTATATCTGTTTTTAGAGAAGCGTACTGTGGACTGTCTAGCAAGTGATCAGAAGGACGATTGCATTCTTATCGCTCCAAATGCCGATCCACCTCGAGATCCAAAAAAATATAAGTGAGTTTCTTGAGCATGATACAAGGGCTGTTTCAAAACTTGCTACCTCGAGCTAAAAGCCAATCCGTTTATACTTTGAGATGTCGGCGAGAACCTATGCCTCAGAAGTCGTGGAATGAACTTGCTCGCAATTCCACCACTCGTCTAGCATGTCCAATTGGCTGTGAACCCGATTTCGACCTATCGGTAAGTAATCGGCACCTTTTCTTCAACATATTTTGAATATGAATGGTTCAGGTGATCACAAAGGTACCATATGATAACGATAAGTGCCAGAAATACTACACATATGGAAAATACCGTGATCACACTGAAAATGAGTGGTAAGTTGCAAAATGTTTCGGTTTAAATATTCGAATAGGCAATGACCTCTGTTCAAGGTACCTGTGGATGACTGAGCCATGTGTAGCCGCTCTAACCACCCATTGTCGCTTCAAGGATGTACCACTTAATGCCAAAAGCGAATCAAGGAAACTTCGGCAAAGAGCATTGTTTGGTCGTGTTTGATTGTGTGTTTTATTTGAAACAATCAACGTTGTAGCTATTTATTTATTTATTTGTACGAGTAAACATCATTAGAAACGACTTAATGGAGCTTGATAGCAATTCCTCTAGTTCCTATGAGACAACCTTGTTTTAGTGTTCTGTCTAGCGCACGCGCTTCCTGTGGAGCGGCCTGCGTTAGGCTATGCCGCGTTGACAACTTGCATTCAGAATTGCAAAGAGTAACTGGAGGTAACGTCAAACGGAGTTCCTGAAATTCAGACTATCCTTTGGGCTTATATACCAGAAAGATCTAAAACTTCATTAACTTCCAAGTTCTCTCATCTTGAAACCTCGACATATCTGTTGCTTTCGAAATTGTTAGTTTTGCTTCTGCCTCGAGGTTGTGAGGTGGAGAGTCTCATTCAGGCCGTTTGGACGGACTCGTCGTTTTCAAAGGCCTGAAAATGGTTCAAAGCTTATTGATTGCACCCTACTCCGCCAAGCGCCTCTTCTCCTCTAGCGTTTGTGACGTTCTATCAGGAATGCACGAAAAATGAACGAAATTCCAAAGATAAGCTCACCGCACTTCCACCGCGAAGTGTAGCGCTACGCTACACGGTTAGTACATTAGTAGCGAATGATCTTACATCGTTGTCCTTATGCAATAATATCATTATTGCGGATCAGCAGGGTACGGGAATATATTTTCGATCACACCTAATCAAGCTCGCCTCGCACCTTGGCGCGAAGTGACCTTAATTAGATGCGAAGACTAAACAGCACTTATGCTTCCCGCACTAGCTACTAATCGAGTTAAAACTTGTCAACTGAAGAGGATAATGGCAGTCTAAAAAAAAGTGGAATTTTGAAAAAAGGGGTTTCTTGAAAGGAAAAAATTACAATATCAATTCCAACGGTTTTGAGATTTTTATTTCCATGCATAATTAATAAATTCAATATATCTTATTTCAATTTCCTGGAAAACGTGTAAAACAACTCAGTTCACTTCTTTCTCCGGTATTTTCGCCTATTTGCGATATCAAACAATACAGAGGCGATGTAGTTCTCTAGAGTTGTTCAATATTGGGATTACTCTTCATTGTTAGGCCATTGAAGCCCTACGGCTCACCATTCAGGCCATTTCATAGTTTTTACGACATATAGGAAGTCTTCAGGCTAAATTCAGCACCTTGAAGAGAGGTCATAGAGGACTATTTAACAAGGTGGGTGAGTGCTTAAACTACCACTGCTTACTTTATAAGACATTACCATGTATTCTAGAGACGCACTGTACCGTTTCGATGAACTTACAGGGTGTCCTCCCGCTCCAAACTATTCAGGAGTGCGCGGTCCATGTGGCCCATTTCCTCCATTGTCCAAACTTCTCACTCTTGCTCCGGAAGCCCCAGCACCACAAAATAATTTTTTCGGAAGTTCTGCGTCTACATAGCCTTCTCCGATGCAGCTGAATTCCGTGCGCAGCAATCACTTTGCGCGTTTCCTGCACCTACACAGCCTTCCATATCACAGAAACTTTAATCACAAAATACATTGAATTTATTAATAATGCGTGGAAATAAAACTCTCAAAACCGTTAAAATTGATATTGGAACTCTTTCTTTAAAAAAGCTTATTTTCAGAAAAGAAACTCCACTTTTTTCAACTGTCATTATCCTCTATAGTTGACAAGTTTTAACTAGATTAGTAGCGAGTGCGGGCAGCATAATTACCGCTTAGTCTTCGCACCTAATTAAGGTCACTTCGCGCCTAGGTGCGAGGCAAGCTTGATTAGGTGCGACCGAAAATATATTCGCACACCCCGGATCAGCACGTTCGCGGATTATGAAACTAACTCGCAGTGTTGCATAAATGGCAAGTGGTCAGTTGTGATTGTCACACTCATTTCGGCAGTTCATATCTGGATTTTTAGCCAAAATCCAGAACGCTTCTAACGCTTTCCTCGACGCTGAAGCTTTAGCTTGAATTACATGCCTCCCATTGAATCTGATGAATTACGCCCACAGAAGCGCAATCTCTACTTTTTCCGTTTGGACATGTAACGCAACGCTCTGTCAAGCGCTGCTTGTCATAGAGTCCGTTCCTCACAAATTGTTGTTTGATGTTATTAGGCGCAATGTTAACTAGAATAACATCATCGCTCAATTGTGCCCGAACAATACACCGTTGTATTGCAGCAGATACCTTCTTCTTCTTCTTCAGCGCCTGTCCCGCATGTAGGCGGGGTCCGCTTTTCTGATATGTTGACGCCACTTCTCCCGATTAAACGCTTGATCGGGGTGGATGTTAACCGTTTTGAGGTCTTCGTGCAACGTATCGAGCCATCGCTGCTTTGGGCGCCCTCTAGGCCGTCTTCCGGACACGTCTAGGTTGAGACCGATCTTACGAACACTGCCTTCGTCCGCGCGGAGAACGTGGCCATACCAACGGAGTCGGGCTTCGCGCATTTTATCGACAATGGGCGCTACACCGAATCGCTCCCTGATGGCGTCATTACTTATGCGATCTAGTCGTGTTACTCCGGCTGTCCAGCGCAGCATCTTGGTCTCCATCACACTGAGACGAGCTTCTACTTCTTTGGTCGTAGGCCAGCACTCGGCGCCGTAAATCGCGACGGGCCGGATGACGGTTCTGTAGATTTTTGATTTGAGTCGCTCAGGGATGTTCTTATCGCAGAGTACGCCAGTCATTGAGCGCCACTTCAACCACGCTGCATTCACGCGAGAATTCGTTTCAAAACTCAGGCTGCCGTCAGACGCAAGTGCCGATCCAAGGTATTTGAAGGTTGTTGTCCGTGTGAGCTCAGTGCCATTGATCTTGATAGAGCCTGGCTCGCTCGAATCAGTGGTCAAGTACTCAGTCTTTTTGACGTTTAACCTGAGCCCGAACCTAGCCAGACGGTCGGACCAGGTCTGCACCTGTGACTCGAGCTCGCTTTTGTCTTCGCTGGCGAGCATCACATCATCGGCATAAAGAAGCGTCCATGGAGCCGGCTTCTGGAGGTCTTTTGTAATGGCATCCATGACGACAACAAAAAGTAGTGGGGATAACGCAGAGCCCTGGTGTACTCCGACGGAGATGGGGAAATCGGTCGATGTGCCCGCTGCCGTTTGCACTCGGCTTTTTGGGCCAGTGTAAAGGATGCGCACCCACTCAATAAGCTCTTCGGGAACGCCATGCTGTCGTAAGGCATACCATATAACGTCACGCGGAACGCGGTCGAAAGCCTTCTCCAAGTCTAGAAAGGCAAGATGTACCGGTCTTCGTTTTTCGCGATGCTTTTCCAGTAGAAGGCGAGTGGCGTGTATGGCATCAATGGTGCTGCAACCAGAGACAAAACCACACTGATTGGTGGTCAGCTCGACGATGTCGCGGATACGACTGTCCACAATTCGCTAAAAGATTTTCATGCTGTGCGAGAGCAGGCGAATTGGGCGATAGCAAGCGCAGTCTCCAGGACTGCCCTTCTTTTTCCAGATAGGAATCGTCGTGCTCTGTTGCCAGCTCTCAGGCACCTTCTTCTCTGCGACGACCTGATTGAAGAAGTCCGTCAACCACCCTGCAGGGTTCCAGCATTTCGATTTCCACAGGTCCGCTGCTAAGTCGTCAGGACCAGTTGCTTTGCCTGATTTCATCCTCTTCATAGCCGTAATTGTCTCCCTCACAGTTATCTTCTGGACAGGACCGTATACTGGCGGAGCGCAAGGGATGGCGGGATGAGCAAATTCGACTGTCGAGATGTTTTCGAAGTACTCTCGCCATCGTTTCAGTGTTTGCTTGCGGTCCGTCAGGAGGTGACCATTCTCGTCATTTATGCCGAAGAATCTTTCTATATCCTCGGTCTGGCGGTGGCGGGTCTTTGCGAGACGGTAAACATACCGCTCACCGTCGCGAGACTCGAGCTTCTCGTTCAATTCGGCAAAATGAGCTGCCTTCACAGAAGCAACGACCTTCTTCGCCTCTTTCTTCGCGATCTGATAGCGCTGCCAATTATCGGCTGTCTTTTCCGAGAGGAATGCGTGGTATTGCTTTTTCTTCTCACGTACTTTATCCCTGACATGATCCGTCCACAGCCATGTTTGCTTGTCAATCTTTCGTCGTCCAGGCTTGGTCATGCCGAGCTCCGACCGTGCAACCCGGGTTATCGCTTCGACAGCACTCTTCCAAGTTTCATCGACAGTCGTTACCGCCGGTAATAGAATGCGGGAGACGACGGCCGATTCCTTTTCTTTTTCCTTCAGTCGCCACCACTTGATTCTCGCTGGCCCACACCTTTCGGCAGCTTTCGGTTTCGGCGGGGCGATCTTTAGCGTACAAATCAGCGGTCGATGTTGTGTAGCGACCGTTTCATAAGGTACTGTCTTCGCGTCTGTTACGAGTCCCTGATCGCGGTGCCTGACAAGGACGAAATCGATTTGTGTTCTGTTTTCACCGCTATAGAAGGTAATGAGATGAGAGTCACGCTTACGGAATTTCGTGTTTACAATGACGAGATTATGCGAATCTGCATACTCAAGAATTCGCTCGCCATCAGTATTGCGTGACCCATATCCAAACCCACCATGACAGCTATAACCGTCTTTAGTAGCTCCTACATGACCATTAAGATCACCTGCAACAACTAGTGCTTCTTGTAACGGTACTTCAGCTGTCTTCTCATCTAGCAGGTTCCAGAACTTGTCCTTGGTTTGTTCAGAGCATCCAGCCTGTGGAGCATACGCTGAGAAGAAATGGTATTTTTGGCATTCGATGACCACAATGATCTTCATTAAGCGATCATCGAAGCGCTCCACGCCCACTATCGAATCACGGAACCTTTCAGAGACAATTATGCCAACTCCATTGGTGGTTTTGGGTCCACCACAGAGAACGGCTTTGAAGCCGTGGCCAATGTCCCTCGACTTGCAGCAGGACCACCTCGTTTCCTGCACGGCACAGAAATCAATTCTTCGACGCTCTAGAGCTTCTGCTAACTCATACGAGCGTCCCGTTAATGTGCCAACATTTAACGTCGCAACGCGAGTCTTCCATACGTTGCGGGACTTTTGGACTAGCCTAGTTGCCCCCCGATGCCGTCCTTGCACCGGAGACCCTCGCATACTTTTCACACTCACCGGGCCTTGCAAGTGCGCGTCGGCTCCTGCGGACGCCGTAGCATTACATCGAGATTCTTTGAGTGACATTAACATTTTTGATGTGACTGGGGTGTTCGTAGGCCGGCCTGTCACGGGGCCTGTCACCTGCATTCGAATGTCCGTGGTCAGCTCAGCCCACAGAGTGGGCAGTTTCCAGTGGCACCCCTTGGAGGAACGGACTTCGCCACCATTGCAGCAGATACCTTGTTAGAGATGAATGGAAAACATAGAGGAAGTCTGTTTTGGCGCGAACTTTTCCCCTGTCAACGTGGAATCCTCCAGTGTTACAATGTGGTACCGTACAGCCATTCGACCAAGCTATTCGGTCATACCACTGCACATGCGCGTAGCTGTCCTGTACATACTCCTGATAAGAGCACGTTTAAAAGCGGACGGATGCGCAGATGCAGCGTGAATCGAAATGTTCTTCGAGCTTTTTTTCGGTAACACTTAACGTGTAAGATCCCGCTAGACACTTTGATTTAAGTGTCGAAATAAAGGAGCCAGCCATCTTGTGGTATCTCTCGTGTGAGCCTCATGTACGGTGACTGCTCATTCATTATACGGAAGCACTCATCCATTTTGGACTGTGTTGTAGTCACAATAAAGCAGTCATCTATATATCTACAATACATCGGTAAGCGTGCCAATACTGGTTCCTCAATTCTGCTTACGAAGCAGATCGTCAGAACGGGAGCTAATCGTTGACCCAGAGCCAAACCTCTAATTTGAGAATAATAAGAACCTGACCACTTGAAGATGTTGCAACCAAGACATTCCGCGATGGGAGTGATGATACGCACTTCACCTGATCCAAAAGTCTCAATACTCCTACCGTGCCTATCCAACATTTCAGACAGCGCTTGTAGGGCTTGTTCATTTTGGACGTTGGTGTAAAGCGAGGTGACGTCAAATGACTCTATTACGCAACTTGAACCGAGGCGCAAGTTCCGCAGTTGTTCAAGGAATTGGTTCGCGGTGGAAGTGGGGTGAGCTTATCTTTTAAATTTCGGACATTTTTCGTGCATTCCTAATAGGACGTCAGAAACGTTAGAGCGGAGGAGGCGCTTGGTGGGGTAGTGTGTAATCAACAAGCTTTGAACCATTTTCAGGCCTTTGAAAACGACGAGTCCGTCGAGACGTCGGCCAGAATAAAAATTTCCCCCTAACAACTTCGAGGCAGAAGCAAAATTAATAATTTCTGGAATTCAATTTCTTAACAGATGCTGCCACTTGCTTGAGAGACCTGGTTTCTCCCTAGTAGGTTAAGAAAAAGCAGAAAAAGCCAGGATTAACACCATGCGGTCGCCTGCATTGGCTGTAGCAGCAACACTTTGCCCATTCCAAGGTCCTCATGGTCCGAAGCAAGATCGTCAGAATGCGAGGGTTCTAAAAAACAAATCGGCTAGCTATCCATCACTTTACCTGCTACACTGGCTGTTCGTTCAGCACTTATGTGAACAAATTAAGTAAATACGAGTAGATTCACTTGGAAATACTTTATTCTACCTTCTTTAATGGCCGATAGGCAAAAATGAAACAAAGTAGACAAGAAATGTAAAGCTTTGCTTGAAATGAATTGAAAAAAGAGGAAAAGAGGAAATATACTAGAGAAATATCAATTCATGCGAATTGATTAATAGATTGAAACTTGACAACAATTGATCACAGTCTAGGTACATCTGATTTCCACAGAAGTAATTCGAATGATAGCAAACACTTTCAAAAGAACAGATCAACCTATCGATGAGCCCTATCCCCATGTTCCTGCTCCATGCAGGATTTGGAGAGCAGGAAATGAGTTATCTGATTGGCTATCTTCTAACAAACTGCAATTCGACTTTGATAGAACTTAAAAATTTCCAACTAGAACGCACAATCGATCCTCAAAAACAATAGGGCTAGGAAGATGTTGCCCCTGTACTGAGCATTGGCTAGTTCGACTGAGTCAGAAGTCGAACCGGCGTTTCTGTCATCGCATAATTTAAAGGGGCGGAGGAGACGCAACATAGCTTTCAGACTTAATCTGCAATGGGAAGCGGTAGTAATCGGTTATGGGTGCTCTTTAGTAGACATCTCTGACGGATGGATACATAGATTGCTGAGGATAGGTAACCACCCCTTGTGTGAGATATTCTGGTCGGGTCACGATTACTTCGTCAGTATGGTGATGATGGTGACCTTGATGGACCACAACTGGTTGGGTCACGTACTGAACTCGGCTGCTTTCGATGACGACGTCATCGCAATGGTTCTGATGATGATGGTGGTGGTGATGATGGTGATCACTGTCATATCGATGACGATGTTTCGGGCTGAGAATCACCATGAAAGCATGTATCACACCCGGTATGAAGAACAGCAAAGTCAGCAAGCAGTTCAACCAAAACTCTCGACGGCAGCCGCGATCGAAGAGTACAGCAAGGGGCTGAAATGAGCATTTTGTAATTTGAAATGATGGCTAAGTGCATGTGTCAATCATTGCTGCCAGAACTGAGCAGACACTGTTGGATTGTTTTTGGTTATAGGCACTGGTTCGAAGAACCACCTGATGGCCATACGGGAGCTCAAGTCACTAGCTAAATAGCTTCGAAAGGATAATAAATCTGCTCGACACATCTATATGGGATTCGATCTCACCGGACGGAAGCATTTTGCATAGAACAAAGCTCCCTCCTCATCCCTCCTTCTTTCTCACTCACAATTAGGTCGGAAACCATATTCATTGCCTCAGCATCACCCACTTAAAAGCGTGGTTCACGGTAAAAATTGTTTCTGGTATTCCCTCATAAAATGAATTTGAGACCCCTCGTATACCATGTCTGGCGCTACCATGTAGGGAAACGGCCTCTTTAGGGCGTTATAAAGGCTCAAGGTTTGGCCTGTGTGTGTCCTCGGACGAGTTTCACCGCCATTGTAGAGGCTGCACCGATTATAAGAGAACCCACGGCGGGAGTTCAAATAACTTGTTATGACCCATAGCGACAACGAAAGACAGTTCCGTACAGTTCTGGCGTGATGTAGCCAGTTCTTTGCGCAATTGCAGCAACCGAAATCTCGTCCGAATGTCCCTTTCATGTTATTCCGTCATGGTAATCTCATCCAACCTCTATTTCTCCTACTTTTGATAAGCCTAATTTTCCTCTGCAATCTGCAAATTTTCTCGCTTTCTTCACTACCAATTAACTATTCTCAACCTATAGTTCCGCTTTCCGGCTAAAAACGGATACCTAAAAATTATAGTGAGCTGTGCCTTTAACTTTGTCTTGCTTGCCGTCCAATGGTTTGCAATGCCCTAAATGCTCCCCTTAAAACTCTCCCTCCGTCCTGTCCCTACTTGATTTCTTTCTTAAACGTGACCAACAACTGTGAGGACAAGTGGTGCAGTAGAGTTGTACAGCAGACAAGATTGGAGTGTGGCCAGGAATTCCTAATCGCTTTGACATCATTCCTCACAACGACACTAGCTTAGAACCAATTTATCAACGGTATCGTAATTAGCTTTCAAAATCTTACCGGAGCGAATATGGCCAAGCAGCATAGCAGAAATTTACACATACTGAGCGGAGTGTTCTGAAAGAGAAAGTATTGACAAAAACGTACATCAGTAGCTCGAAGGTAGCTCGATAGAATGCAGAATAATAGTTAAAAATGTGACGTCATACGGAAGATATTTGGTCTAACAACTGTTAGCCGAAGTTTTCGTTTTTTTCGTTTTTTTTTAACGTCGAAGTGGGAGCGAATTCTGGGAGTGGGCATTCTTGAGATTTGTCTGGATCTGCACAGTGGCCTAATAGAACTTAGCACCACTGTTATGTTTAGCAAATCTATAAGAAAACAAACAAGTAGTAAACAATAAGCAAAAAAATCCTTCTTATCAAACGGTGAATCATTGAGGGTGGAAGATAAAATACTACAAAAAAAGCGAGCTGAGAAAGCACTGAATTGCCTTGTCTTTTTTTTGTAATTTTGTAAGATTTACCCAATAAACATTTATTTGTTCATTTCGATGATTTTGATTAATTAACCCTCACTAATATAAATTCAATATAATATAATAATTATAATACATAACTGAATAAATTAATCATATTGATATAGAATATAAATACTACCGTATACATTAGAATTTTGGTGAGTTGATAACAAATCATATCGATATACAATATAAATACTAAAGAACGGAGAAGCTCTGTAAATAGAGGGCAGCTCGAGGTAAAACAAGCAAAACTTCAGTTCCGTCCCAGCCGATTACGTACCACGTTCTTATCAGTACTTTATAGCAAGTTGAAAAGCGACTTATCATTAACAGGGTACTTACGAAAGAGAGTTTGATCTAAGGTGAGTCAGCTCGTACCCGGCTGCACGTCACTGTCACTGTGATAAGCCTTAACCTAAAGGGTAACTAGGAAAGGACAAAGACCAAGTATGACTCCAACAGTTCGAGTGAACGGAGCTTTACCGGAAAATTTCCGAGTTTTTTGGTGTAAACAATTCTGTTTTTGGAATGGGCTCCGCATCTGACTTACATTTAGAATTGTAGTGACTATTTGAATGTTTGTCTGGCCTGCACAATGGCGTGAGGGAGGGCAACTGATGAATAAGACATCCTACCGGTTGGGTATGGTACCAATTAATCGCCCCTGGAATGATGTATAGCTTCTTTGGCCTGGGATTTTGATAGGAGATCCGATCCCACGCTATGAGTGGGATGGAAAGCCACTTGCCACTTACCCTTCCTGACGAGAGTACGCCCTCTCTCCATTTCACTTGCTACCATTCCCCATTATTTGGTGAAGCAATGTTCATCCATTACCTGTCATTTATTATTCTACTAAAATATGCGGCTAAAACAGCTTTCACTCAAGAAAAATATAAAAGCATCGTGCTCTCAACTGACAACCAGCACAAACGGAACAGCTTGACAAAATAAACATCGGCAAAACAAACAGAAAAGATCAGACATAGGACAAAATAAACACGAGAATAGCTAGTAATATAGGCTTTTTACAATAAAATAACATACCCTTAAAATATGATACCGTAATAAGATATTTCCATAAAACCTATACAAAATAATAGCCATTATTGAATATAAGAAATATACAATAGAATACTTAACAACAATACAAATTTACCCAATCATTAATGCCCTGAATGGTCGACTGAGCTCATTTTGTAGATTTTGTTCGATAATTAGCATAGCATCATCGCTAAATATCTGGATACATTTTTCGCATACGCCAACGGTTCGAATCTCACCGCGTTTGTTCCGAATGGACCAGTTTCCTTCGACGTACTCGCATTCAACGTCGGCCAGAATATCGTCAGCATCGATTTCCGAAGGTAGCTCCAGAGCGATGTACTCAAACGATCTTCTACATTCTATCCAATCCTGAAAAGGATCGTCGTGAAAACGACGTGAACGATTCAGAAATAGTAATAATGGCACAGAAGCTGACTCTGGATAAGTCATGATATGTAGATTTGAGGCAATTTTGCAAAGACCATTGTTTTTGAAGAGCTCAAAAAACAGAACAAGCGCTGATTTGGCAAGGACTAGGAGCATCGCAGTGCATTTGTACTGGTTTGAGCCGGACAGGCCCTTCCTCTCTCCCGTGCAAAGTGAGTTCTTGTTCCCAAATGGAGTCGAACTCCTATGTGAAGCTTACGGGTTATGAGACTAATCTGACAATGAGTTAAGAACATGGGTAACTATCTTGAATTCAGAGCTGCCTAGTCCTTCATTTCCTTGCCTCTTGATCCTTACCTCTACAAACTGTTTGATGGCGGCAGTCGTAATGTTGGTGCCAACGACGGCTAGCCATTCGTTGCGTGATTCTAATAGGTAGTTGTCGGATACGTTGGCAGGCAGTAGCATTCCGAAACGGTCCAACTGAAATACGATTTACTCACGTTCAAACTCGGAGGCAAGAAAGATCGTGATTGAACTAGGTGAACCTCAGAAGTGCTTGGGTGGGGCCTAGACGAAGACAAGGTCATTCTCTGCCGCGGACACCGTTAGCGATCAAATCAGTTCCGTAGACTGCTCACTTCTAAAAGACTTTGGATCTTAGCGAGACGATAGGGCTCAAAAATCGCCTGCCTTTATCCCGTCCCGCCGGTTTTTAGGCCATTTTGAGTTTTCACTGTGTGTTCTCCGAATGACATTCCGCAATAATGAAGTTGTAAGTAGATTTCCCAGAGGTCGAAATTACTTCCCAATCTATAAACTGCAGAACTGATCTGACCAATTATTCAATTCCTCTACTCTCGCTTTCTCTCCCTTCGAAAGCTAGGTTTTTTGAAAATCTATTATTATGGAAGTTTTTTACCTTTCTAATAATTGGATGAGCCGCCAGCTCACTAGAAAACGTCTCTTCAACAGCAATCGAATGTACAATGGAGAGCTCAAATGCGCCCATCACCTCGACGAGATGGGCGAACGACGATGCATCGATGGAAATTTGGCATTGGGAGAGGCTCAGTCGTTGAACTCGTATTCTATTCCGTCGTACTGCACGTTCTAGTGATGACAGGAACGAGGAGGTGATTTCGAGCTGAAATCACAACTAAGGTAGTGGTTTCTTTCGAACTTCGACAGCTTCTTTCAAGGTAAAGCCAATATCGCCTTTTGCCAGTCTTTCTTTCATTTTTTATCTTCATATATGGGAGGAAAAATGCAATCATTTCGTTCGGTGAAATTTCCTATCGCAGCCGCCACGTTTCGTTATGATATCGAGAATCAAATTACTATGCATGTGAATACGCTTATCCTCCAAAATTTTCGAGAAAAGCCGGAAATCGGAAACCGGTGCATGGATGTCCAAAGAAACGTATGCGTAGAAACAGAGAAATCACTCCCAACGGGACAATAAAAGACTAAGAATTACTCCACTACTTTCTAAAAAAAAATAAAAATTAACTAACGAATGAAATAGTTAAGCCTCCAATTTCACCGTTTTTGAAAAGTTTCACAAATTGCTCTTCGTTGTACACCAAATGCGTTTTGCCATTGGCTTCCTGGCAGGGCTGAAAAAAGAAAAATAAGGAAAAAATATGAAAAATGCGTACTTACTGTACTTGTAGAATAGAGCTTCTTCTTACCGGATGTAGTTCAACTTCATCGAATAATCTGGGTGGAAAAGAAAAACGATGACGTTCGATGAGTTCATTCAAAGCAGAACAGGCAAGGCGAGCGTTAAGTAGGTCCCGTACGGCTAACTGTAAACGTAGTAGAGAGAAAAAGTCGATAAAAAAGAAAACGTACAAGAAAGAGAAATGGTATAATAGGTTTAATCCGATTAGAAGAAAGTAAATTCAACGGAATTACCTTGCTCAGTACTTCCAACCGTAAGTCATAGGGCAGGATAAAGAATGGAAAAATATTGCAGTTGGACATGACTTATCTAAAAATAATTATAAATATTATGCCATAACTTCGGTAATTCCACTAAATGAGGCGTTATTGGGGGCAACTTTCTGATATTCGATGAATGAAAACTACGTTTTAAGCCCCTGAGGCAATGCCACTTGGGAAGGGCCCATGAGTATACTATACCTACAAAAGTAATAAGACAGATAATAAGAGTACAGGTGAGGTCTGATATGACCTCCTTCACTCACCGAGTAGCCTACAACTGGTCGCAACCTAATTCGGAGAGCTTCCCAAAAGTGTTAACACCGAAGGCTGATGCCCTGGTCGCCTCTTTCACAGCTCTAGACACGTCTGCTTACTAGGTCATTCCCAAAGTCCGCACTAGGCTTATGGTATTCTATATGAAGTATACAGTTCAATGTAAGACGTACACGCATCATTGGAGGCTTTTCTTTTGGGGCAACATTGATGCACTGCGGTACTGCACCTGAGCTCTGGTACTGGGTGAGAAGTGAAACGAGAATTTTCTGATTCCAATAGAATGAAACCAATCTGCATTCTGCCCACGAGCTGATGAGCTTCTGAAGGACAACTTCGGTGACAACATCATCTCTCGTGTGCTGTGACTTCGACGAACACTCTAGCAGATTACTATCTGTGAGGCACGTCCACACACCACACAGGAATTCCAAGGTGCGCCGGCACGGCGCGTTCGAAGCACCACTCAAGAAGTTCTGCCCGACGTCTTCAACCCCTGGTAAGATATGCAACTGAACCATTGAGTTTAAGGTAATCACTTGAAGCCTCTCCTGTAAACCCCTTAATGCAGGAAATCGTGAACTGCATAGAGCAGAGGACAACTAACTTTCCAGTCCTTCGACTACACCAACGTACACAATTAGTGTGAGACAGGGTAGTGTACTGCTGAAGTCATAAACTAACTATAGACGGAATACAAGTACATGGAAATTTTATTTCAGATTAGCCTTTTGAATAATTACCATTGTGTGCAAATGCCACACGTTTTGGAGCAGTACGTCTCTGCGATGTTGTAGAAGTCCGGTTGGTTGCACATTCCTGCATGCTTTGGGCCCAAGCAGAACTGTTCACCGCCAGCGTCTTAACATGGCTGAAAGAATCAATTCTTATAACTATGTTCGTGCACACGGGAGCGATCCATCCCTGCTAGATTGCGCCATACGTTTGATAACCATGTGGGACGTCATTGAATTTTGGCACTGACTGCTGTATAGCATGGGAATTAATCTATAAATTTGTGTAATCTACAAATTTCTGGCTATCTGATAACCTGTCGTGAAGATCCACATGTTTTATCCCGCTGAAGGGCCTGGGGTAGCTGTCATCGTTTCACATAAGGATGAAAGAGGAACTTATGTCAATTGCCCACCGCTCCCTCAGAGCAACAGAAAGTGAACTTACAAAAGTTGCTGCTTCAGTTGTGAAGGCGTTGAGCAGGAAAAGAGCGCAGGCAACGTAGAAGAACATATTGAATTCTGTTAAACTGATGTCGTATAATTGGCAGTTGGCCGTATTTATACCGTTTTTCAAAGAGTTGGGAACAAAGCCATTGTGACGGGAGGTACAGTGTTTTCACAGTCAATTTTGTGAGTGGAAAATTTTGCAAGAATTGCGAAATGCACTGTTTGCTTCCTGAATTATTGAAATGAAAAAATAGGTGATCCATTATGTTGCACGACTGGCATCAGCTGAGCAATTATGGGAGAGGAATGAACTTTGGTTCGTCTGAGCATAAGCTTCACCGGTCAGTCACCCGAAAATCAACTTTGTTTTAGGGCTGAACAGAAGATCCCAAAAAAGCTTCAAGGAACTCCATCAATTCTTCTGAAGCACTGATGGTGGAAAGAGCGCATCAATTAACATCACTCAGGCACAAGGATCACTGTACACTCTGAAGGCGAGCAGCAATTTTCTGAGGACCGTTTCGCCCTGTGACCTTGTTACAGCGCACGGACGTAGAAGGATTTTTTGTTCCCTTCCTGCTTCCCTCACCACCTCTTCTCATCTCTTTCGGACCATTTTAGTGCTTAGGGTAGGTATATCTAAAATAACCTTTCAGTAATGGCGGTGGTGGTGAATTGGCAAAAGGCGCACTATATCACACGCACCGTCAGGGGTTCGAATCCCGGATCGATGCCCGTTTAGGCCAACCAAGCTTTCTATCCCTCCGGGGTCGGTGAATTGGTACCAGACTCGTCTGGGAGGATTAAAGCACTGACTTGTACATCGGCTGGCCACCGCAAGTCATTGTAAAGGCCACATACGCACTCATTACGCCACTATGATCTTTAATAGAAATCGAGTGCGGGGGCGCATCCCCCAGACGGGATTGATTAACGCCAAAAACTTTAACCTTTATTCTTTAACCTTTGAGATGTTGCTTCTTCTACAGATGGCTGTGTGCCTTCTGTTCGTTTACTGCTCGAGGGTGCAAACCAAGTGGTCTGCCGTTGTGAACTTTTATACTCACAATCATTTAATCAACGTTAAGAGTGAGGCTGACCTGAAGCATTATTCATAGTTCAAGGCTATGAAGGTCTCGGTAAATATCGACGAGAAGAGTAAAGGGAGCGTCAAATCAGTCGACAGGTACCTAGTTATTGAGGACCGACTTCCCACAATACCAACCATGCTTTTCGGATTTCAACAGACCTGCTTCCGTGCCCTCTAATCCCAAACTGGTATTCCGTTTTATCAGGAATGGTGATATCTGCAGGATCTTCAGTCTAAACATGTTTTGAACGAAAGATATCCTTGAAGAGTAGGTTCATCCAACTATTTCTCTACTTACTTTCGTCGTCGGCGGCTGTCTTCTCCAACACCAGTAATGTCGTCGACTGGCTGTAAGTTCGCGTTCATAGTTAGGGACAATCAGAGAGCCTAAGTGTGACCCTTGTCCATCGTCGGATGCCTAGAGTACTTACAAAGTGGGTGCAGCTGTATTTAGTCGGTATCTTTATCTGCAGGATCTTCAGTCCAAACATGTTTGGTAGTTTTTCTCTCGCTTAATCGTACAGGTATGTAGATAAGAAGCAAGATCCAGAAGGTCCCGAGATCCTTCACTGTCGAAGTGACAGTTCTAGGTATGAGGGCTAGTTTAAAGGAGATGGACAACGTCTCACAACCCTTTGATGGCCAGCAGATCGAGAAAGGAACTTGTTCAGACTTCTGTTCAACAAGGTACCCACTTGGGGAAGGTTGAAAAGCTCCATCCCTTCCATCGTTCAAGTCACTGATGTTTATGCTTTTTGAGGATAAGGGTAACAAGTTCCCTCACCACTAAGTGACAACCGACCGATACAATGGCCGCGCAAGGTGCCAGAGTTAAGGTCTTGGCAAAGGTGAGAAGGCAATACTTCAAAAGACAAGTTCTCTACAGTGTTAGTGGAGATTTCTCGGAGGACGTCTTGTGAAACGACCTTCCTCCACTGCCTCACGTCATAGACTACCTCCTGAACCCTATGATAGGTCTGTTTTGCTGATTATGATACCAGCAAGATAAACTTTTAATGAATGATAACTCGACTTCAAGCTTCTACATCAAGTAGTTGTGAGCGGTTACTCTGAGCGAGTGATTGCTAGAATTCATGTGAAATATGTACGAAGTAAAGGATGGGTTAATTTGTGCCTTGTCGGAGCTCCGCGCTCACTGCGACCGCCCACGTCGCGAAATTCAAATGGGTGATTAAAGCGCGCAGTGTCTCAAAAGGTGGTTACGGCAACTGCTGGCCGAGATCGTGGTTTCACCGCATGCGAGCCTGCTACCGTGAGAACTCTGGCACAAGGTCCGCCACCCACGTGGAAGTCATGGTACATGGTGGTTGCATCCTGCAACTACCGGCAATAACTGCAAATAGGCGCCCAGTCGTGTGCCCAGTGCTGATCGATATGGCTTGGGACTGGTAGACTCCAAAGTACGCTGAAAGGATCGGGAAAGATACCTCTGCTCTCTCAACCGGTTCATATTCAAACCGTTCTGCTGAGATCACGGTTCTCACAATGGTGCGGACAACGACCCTACCTTATCATTCGTATTTCATTTGTTGGCGCTTCTTATCACAGGAGAAGCTTGATAAGACTGTTTCATTTTCACCTTCTCACCAAGGAGAATGGGTGGTGCTACAGCACTGAAGTTTTTCAAGCACAGAGCAAACATCTCGTCAAGGAGCTCCCTCTTCACAAGTGGAATAGGAAAAAACGCCTTGTACGGATGCAGAGAAGGATGGCAACCGTTGGAGGATAACTCTGTTTCGAAAGTTCTGAAAAACATGAAGTCGCCACTGAGCTGCCAAAGCTGCAGTATTCGTACGTTACCAAAATGTTATGGCTTTATTGTAGGTGCGTATTAAGGTTGTGAGGTAGCTTCTGCAATGGGATGAATCGGAACAAAGGAGGGGCACATTTTTTGATCATGCAATGGATGTGAGCTGGCCACAAGTCACCTATGTACAACTTGGTTCTTGTTCTGTGTGGCGACCTCTTTAGGACGGGTCAGGACCCTTTGATTCTCCACATCCGAGATAAAGGATCTTCGCATTACTTGCCGAAGTCGATCCCTTCTGTTTTTGACGAAGTGGATACCCTGGTGTCGCGCTGGCGGAGGCGCCTTGCTGCTCGCTATACGTTGGCATCGGTGTTCGCCGCATAGGAGCGGCGTCCCCGTCGGCGTGATTGCCTGATCGGGATCTTATCCTGCGCTCCCTCTCGCCCCATTTGCCACGCGGGATGCTACTTTGGCCCTTGCAGCCCTAACGCTGTTCCTACACTCCAACCTTCACCCTACGTGTGCTACGTCCTACAACCCGGGATAGCCTACGCACAGCCCAACTTCAACAATCAAACCAGATGTAATCTTCACTAAAACGAAAATTCAGTCCGGCCCTCGGTTCTTACAGTAACCACCACCCACCCCCGTGTCGTTGCCCAAAGCCCCTTTTAACGCGTCGTATATGTGACGGGTAAAAACCTGCATGTTAACACGTGCCGGATTACTGTAAGAGCCGAGTGCCGGACTGAATTTTCGTTCCTCTGTAATCTTCACGGCATAACGGTCTAGGATATTAAACTACCAACACAATATTTCAAAATACTGCTATCTCTGAGCTTCATTTGAACTCGTTGCCGTTTTCTGTACTTTTCGAAGCCCTTTGCTCTTCATTTTTACTGGTGAGCTTTCGGCATATAATGCCTTTGTCAGACCTTAACTATTTACGATACGTTGCTGCATACAATCAGTCACTATCAGTTACAATACAAAACAAAACACATCGAATCATACCAAGTCAACCGGAAATGTTGGGGGAAAGGGGAATGGACCTGTTGGCGGGCAACTTAATGGGAAAATGGACACCGCTCTTGTCCTGAGGCGACTGAGTGTTATCACTCAATCAGTCTCAGTAGGTCACGCATCTCCTCTTTCGCATTGATTTCCAGCTTGATGCGGTACATTTCCCGTACCTCCATTATTTTCTTTTCCAGTGGCCGTTCCAAATATCTATGCAAAACTCTCACATCGATGAGAAAAGAAAACGCTCCCTCCTTCGATATGAGGGTTTTGCATAGATATTTGGTTCGGCCACTGGAAAGGAAAATCATGGAGGCAAGGGAAACGGCATCAAGCCGGAAATCAATGCGAAAGACGAGATGCGTGACCTACTGAGACTGATCGAGTGATAACACTCAGTCGCCAGTCAGGACAAGAGCGGCGTCCATTTTCCCATTGAGTTCCCCGACGATCCATTCCCCTTTTTCCCCCAACATTTCCAGTTGACTTGGTATGATTCGATGTGTTTTGTTTTGTATTGTAGCTGATAGTGACTGATTGTATGCAGCAATGTATTGTAAATAGTTAAGGTCTGACAAAGGCATTATATGCCGAAAGCTTACCAATAAAAGTGAAGAGCAAAGAGCTTCGAAAAGTTCAGAAATACCAACACAATATTATATCATGGGTACGCTAATTAAAAGGAATGATAATACGACAAAGGAAAGAAATGATAAAAAAGGAAACGTGGTATATATAATACATGTGTACATAAAAGGAAACATTAAACACGTCAGCAATTAAAACTACGCAGATAACCAGCAAACCTACGTCTCAGGAGGTTTGAGCCCAGTACGTTAAGTCTCACGGGGGGCGACGTGGCTCCGGACTGCTCGGCTCCTTTGGGCTTCCATGCCCAAGCCGATCACTTCGCATTCAATCGGATTGCATCATACTTTCATCCTCGAGCCGTACGACGGCAGGACGACGGGCAGTGGCGGCCGGTTACGACGACAAATGCAGGCACACACTGCCGGATGGTTTTAGGCCATCGCCGCACAGTGTATCGGCGCCTGCACGTCGAGTATAGCCGACGCGCAGGCGCCGATACACTGTGCGCGCCGGGACCCCGGCACGCCCGACCAGGGGTGGCCCTTTAACAAGTCGGACGGAGGCCACGACATCTGGTGTGTTCCGACTTGTGGAGACTCTAGGAGTGCGATTAGCACTCGATCGAAGGCTGGCTTTGGAATGAAAGGATAAAATTTTGCTGCATTAATCGATCCCGCCTGAGGGATGCGCTCACGCATTTAACTTCCATCCACAATCGTAGTGGCGTACTGAGCGCATGTGAGGCCTATGCAATGAATTGTCTGGTACCAGTCGACCGAAAAATGGAAGGTTCGGTTGGCCTAGACGGATATTGATATGGAATTCGAACCCGTGACCATATGTGTGAATTGCGCCACTTGCCACTATCTCACCTCGAATCATGGCTTAATGAACCAATGTCTCGCAAACCCTGAAAAATTAGGCTTCAAAGTGACCTTGTTCTTACTGATAACGGTTATGATCAGAAGAGTCTCATCGGAGGCCTACGTAGGGTGGCAAAATTACCACCCAGATTTCACTGCAAGCGGTACTGGTTTCGCGGCGACTACTGTATTTTCTACTGAGAGTTCAAACCTTTCTCTTCATAGCGCGCGATCGGATGCGGCGAGCGCAACGCGGTTCTCGGGGAGAAGTTTCACACTTGAAAAACCTACATCCTCCATCAGAAATTGGTGAATACATGCTTTCTACTAGTCATGATAAGGTCCTAAATGCTCTGGTAATAGTGTGAGCCATGTTGACGGGCAGTACTCGAATTATCCTTATCATACTAAAGTTACGAAGGAGAAGAGCCCATCACAAAGTTGATGGATTCATGTTTTTTTCTGCATAGTGTTCTATACCCCTATTAACAACGATTAGATAAAGATCAAAAGCTGAAAAGAGCTCATAGACATGTCAATTTAAGCAAATCCATGCGAAATGTTGGCCGACGTCTACAAGCAACTCATTAACATGATTATTGGAATGTTTGTAGATCAAGGAAGCCGTCTTTTTGCAGGTTCTACAATTGAAGGAGTGGATAAACAGGTATGTGACAGAAAACAAAATAATGTCAAAAATTAGGAAACAAGTTCGAGGGAGCATGGAACTAATAAATAGTGAATCGAAATCGGTTCCATAGTCTGCTACCTATAGTGACAATACAAGTATTATAGGTTGAGGAAGCCTGCCGATGTCTTAACCTTTCTGACGATGTTCTTCGTAATGTCATGGCAGCTCTCAAGCAAGGCATGAATCAAGGTGTCCAAAAAGGAACACGTGGGTTCTTATTTCGGTCCCCAACCTTGCAGTGTGAATAGTAACAAGAGGAAGGCTCAGGATGAACAGAGAACATCTCTTGAAGAACACAAAGATCTTAGCGGAAAGTTCGGTGCACACTGCAGCAACAAGTCAAAGTAGACATGGGTGCAAGCAGGCAGACAAACATACATACACATATTCATGGACATATGGATACATACATGCCTACATACATATGTACATACATTCATACATACATATTAGGTTGGAAGGACAGTCCTGCGACACAATGAAGGTCTTCTTCAAATCATTTCTGAAATTTTCCAGGCCGATCAGTTTCCGGAAATATATTTACCAAAGAGGTCAACAACCTCCTATTATCCTTTGAGTAAATCACTGATGCCTTTCATCCAGGAGTGAGAAAGCTGTGACTCAAAGAAGAAATTAACTGCCGTTTCCAGATCACATTAAGTTACGAATTTTTTTTCCACAACGGAATGCTCAAGAAGGCGGAGCGCATGGTAGGTAGAAGGGGCAACACTTAGGGAGTACGTCTGCTGAACAATCTGGAACCAATTGGAATCGTGGAAATTTTTACGCGTGTTTAAAGCGAAATTTCGACGTGCGTTGACCCTCTCTAAGGACCTGATTTACGGTTTTGATCGTCCTTCTGTAACCTCGTTGGCCAAATTTCGGGGTTCATAGGGGTAACCGATAGCTGTGTTCACTTAGTCTGCGTTTATCAACCCATAGTGGATGGATCCCTTCAACCTCCATTGAATGAAGGGACGATGCTTGCGTTACTTCGATGGCCAGTATCTCCTCCAGTGAAGCGATCCAACCGATTGTTGACCGTCGATCGGTGAGCAGTGCTAGCACCGAATGGATTGCTGATAATTTGAGCTGCTACACCCGCGTTTTTCCCTTGGCGTGCTTAGAAGAAGGTGATGGTACGAATCGGGTGTTGTCCATTTATTGACCGCAATGCTGCTAAAGCTCACACGCGTGCCCTTATTTACTCCCATGTTGATTACCTGAGGAATGTACTACAAGTTTATCACTCTTGCTAACATGTTCACACTGTTGATACAAATTGCTGACACTTCAAATTTTTTGTAGCAGGACTTTCCTTCCAACCTAATACATACATACATACATACATACATACATACATACATACATACATACATACATACATACATACATACATACATACATACATACATACATACATACATACATACATACATACATACATACATACATACATACATACATACATACATACATACATACATACATACATACATACATACATACATACAT
Organism: Haemonchus contortus; assembly: GCA_000469685.2. Taxonomy (NCBI): domain Eukaryota; kingdom Metazoa; phylum Nematoda; class Chromadorea; order Rhabditida; family Trichostrongylidae; genus Haemonchus; species Haemonchus contortus. Next base: position 40,919,996 of record LS997565.1, read on the forward strand.
ACATACATACATACATACATACATACATACATACATACATACATACATACATACATACATACATACATACATACATACATACATACATACATACATACATACATACATACATACATACATACATACATACATACATACATACATACATACATACATACATACATACATACATACATACATACATACATACATACATACATACATACATACATACATACATACATACATACATACATACATACATACATACATACATACATACATACATACATACATACATACATACATACATACATACATACATACATACATACATACATACATACATACATACATACATACATACATACATACATACATACATACATACATACATACATACATACATACATACATACATACATACATACATACATACATACATACATACATACATACATACATACATACATACATACATAACATACATACATACATACATACATACAATACATGACCATACATACATACATACATACATAACATTACATACATACATACAATACATACATACATACATTACATACATACATACATACATACATACAGTACTACATTACATACCATACATTACATACATACATACATACATACATACATACATAACATACATACATACATACATACATACATACATACATACATACATACATACATACATACATACATACAACAACATAAACATACATACATACATACATACATACATACATAACATACATACATACATACATACATACATACATACATACATACATACATACATACATACATACATACATACATACATACATACATACATAACATACATACATACATTACATACATACATACATACATACATACATACATACATACATACATACATACATACATACATACATACATACATAACATACATACAATACATACATACATACATACATACATACATACATACATACATACATACATACATACATACATACATACATACATACATACATACATACATACATACATACATACATACATACATACATACATACATACATACATACATACATACATACATACATACATACATACATACATACATACATACATACATACATACATACATACATACATACATACATACATACATACATACATACATACATACATACATACATACATACATACATACATACATACATACATACATACATACATACATACATACATACATACATACATACATACATACATACATACATACATACATACATACATACATACATACATACATACATACATACATACATACATACATACATACATACATACATACATACATACATACATACATACATACATACATACATACATACATACATACATACATACATACATACATACATACATACATACATACATACATACATACATACATACATACATACATACATACATACTACATTCTGGTAAGCACCAGACTGGTAAATAAGTAAGCATGTGGAAGCACGCTAACACTTCCGAGAGCTGACCATTGATTGCGTTGATCTATTTGTTGATGTTTTTCAGCAATGGGTGTTGGTCTAAAAATGATTCCGTCTTATGTAAGAGCTATTCCTAATGGAACAGAAACTGGTGACTATTTGGCTCTCGATCTCGGAGGTACCAATTTCCGTGTGCTTCTGATTCGTCTTCGTGGAAAAGAAGCTGAGATGGTCGCAAAAATCTACGAAATCCCGAGTTCAATACAACGGGGAACTGGTGATGCTGTAAGTCAATTGCCTATCTTTTTAACGGCTTCTGCACCTTCCAGACAGACAGTAAGCTCTCGGATTCCTTAAATCCTGGTACCTGGAAAGTTATACGTGATCTCCATATAGAATGAGGGTGGTGACGGTAGATGAGAGTGTCACCTCTGAAAAGCATGCCACAAAATGAATTAGGTAATAGGTTGTTCGCAAAGAAATGCACGATTTAGTTGAAAACATTTTTCATTATAAAAACGAAATTAAACAAGATTAATTCAAAAGATAATCTTCATTACTATCAATGACTTGTTGCCAACATGTATATGTAAAAAATGGATTCCTCTTTCGAAGAACTCAGCCGGCTGTGACTCAAAGTAGTTAGACACCCAGAGTTGGACTTCTTCGCGGTTTGTGAACTTTCTCTCGGCCAGGGAGTGCTGCATCGACCGGAACAGATGGTAGTCGGATGGTGCCAGGTCTGGGCTGTATGGCGAATGAGACAGGACCTCCCAGCCCAATTCCTCAAGTTTTTTCTGAGTGATTTTCGCGACATGTGGACGAGCGGACGTCATTTTGACACCTTGACGACACAGTGCTTGATCCATGCGGCTCAATTAGTCTTTGTGAATGTTCGCCGTAACTGCTTGACACGAATCCAGAACTTCGAAGTACACCAAAACTTCGCTGTTCCACCAGACACGAAGCATCACCTTTTTGCCGCGTATATCCGGTTTCGGAGTAAGTTTTGGAGTGTCTCACAGGCATCTAACCACTGTTTTTTTTCGCGTTGCGTTATCGAAGCCAAATTCATTTCCCATCGGATGTAGCGATAGAGTCAAAGAAACTGCTGTTCTTACCGGGAGACGTCCGTTGCGTGCGTCCGACGAAAGTAGGTCACCCCGCTCACTTCGCGCGCGGCGCATTTCAGTGAGGTCTCGAGACCACGATACAGTACCAGCAAGTGTCGGTGTAGCGAATGATTTACATCTGTCCGTGTTATCTTCTCTTTGACTGAGTGTCGTGGACCAGGCGCAATTCGTATGCCCTGCTGACAACTGCGACGTTTGTCAAAGATCGCGGGCTGTCTCGCCGCATGTAACGGTCGCGGCATGACCTAGTTCCGACGGACGCGCGCAACGGAGCGCACCCGTTCTTACCATTAGAGCGACGATGAAGAAGTCCGATTACTGCCACTCGTGTTGCCCTGTTTGCGTCGCTCACTGGTGCGGTACCCATCTTTTCCAAGCTTTTTTCTTCAAAAAAACGATTAAAGTAGACATAGAAACCTCTCTTCCATAAATAAAAGTGTTCGAAAAATCTTCTATAGAAGGGGAGAAATGAATGGACAAATTGCAACGCATTTCTTTCTGAATAACCTAATAGTTTAGGATAGTCACTGCGTTGAAGAAGGTTATATCGATAGGCAGCTTTTTGGGAACCTAAATTTCCACATTCTTCCAGACTTCCACATTTACAACTAGTCAAGTTGAACGAGTTAGATTTTCAACGTTTCTAAAACCCTTTAATATTTACCCCCTAGCAAAAGATCGAAAACAATCAGTGCTCCCCCCAAGTGCTACTCAAACTCGCTCTCAGCCGTTTTCATCTATACCCCAGCTGCAACAGCAACATCAAAAAGAAACGCTGCAGGGTTTAACATTACTAGTTTGCAAGTTTCTACTAAACTATTCTGTCTTTCACTGGTTCATTCTTCATTTGTCACGTTTCAGCTATTCGACCATATTGCCAACTGTATAGCGTTGTTCTGTGAAGAACAATTCGGCAAGAATCACAAGAAAAAGCTGCCGCTTGGATTCACATTCTCATTCCCCTGCAAACAAGATGGACTGACTAGGTAATTCTGAGCAATAATACAGCACTAGTAGATTAATGGATTCAAATTTTTTTCAGAGCCAAGCTGATTCATTGGACCAAAGGATTCAGTGCCAGCGGTTGCGAAGGTCACGATGTTGTGCATTTGTTGCGAAAAGCAGTCAAAAGGCGTGGAGTAAGTCAATTTTGACGAAGGATCACTCCTTTCTGGAAGGCGAATTCATAGAGGATACCTACGGAATGCTCATGGGTTTATTCCGAAAAATCCGAAAGAAATGCTGCCGGGCGTTTGATAGTGTCAAAGCAGAGGTTGTGAGCGATGTTTGGGGAATATGGTCGACTGCCGCCGTGAGACAACTAGCAAGGGTTCGCGACGAGCTTGCACGAGGAACTGCGAAATTGCATCCTTTGGGCTTCGTCTCAGGGATGGTGGTACTTCTCCTCGAATTTCCTCGGCAGGCGGCATTGGTTTCGCGAGGGCTACCGTATCCTCACCCGGCGAATTCAAACCTTTTTCCGAAGCGCGCAGCTGCGCGCGATCGGGTGCAGCAAGCGATTTTCGGGAAGAAGTACCCACACCCTCGTTTCACTGCCCATTCATTCATTCCTTCGCTATTCAAAAAAAGATGCTGTATCCCTTCCAAATTCGAATTAGAGAGAGAACTTTAATCTGACAGTGAACTGAATGCCGACAGTTTTGAATGAATGTTTTTGAAGGATATCGAAATCGATGTGGTAGCTCTTCTGAACGACACTGTAGGAACGCTAATGGCATGTGCGTTCAAAGAAAATAGCTGTCAGGTAGATTACTCGGTGTACTGTATTCTTACATGTCTCGCATTGACAATAATTTCTATCTAAACAGATTGGAGTAATTGTTGGAACTGGTACAAACGCCTGTTATATGGAAAAACTGGAAAATGTACCTAAATTGAAAGGACAATGGGAAACCGATGGTGATCCACCGATGGTAAAGCATCGCTGCATTAGCTGCCTGGCCGTCGTTACACTAATTTTACTACGATTTGAATACAGATGATTATCAACATGGAATGGGGAGCATTCGGTGATGACGGCGCTATAAATTTTGTGATGACAGAATATGATAAAATGGTTGACGGTAATAGTATCAATCCAACGAAGCAACTGTGAGTCTCCTCTTGATTTGGAAAAGATGTGGCAAATTTTATATTTTTGATATGAAACGAATCGAAGTGCTGCTGAGGAGATGATAGAGCCCTGGGGCAGGCTTTAGAAAATTAAGCCTTCCGCCCCCAATCAAAAAATTTGTCGGATGCGCCCTCGCGTTAGACCCCCATCCAGAATTGGAACTTCGCTTGAATGCCTATGTAGCCTGCTGTAGCGGTCAGCCGAAGTAGAAGGCGATATTTTATTCTCCTAAATGGAAGTGGTACCAGTTGAATGACCTCAGAGTTGGACAGCCTGGTTGGTTTGAGCGGATACCAGTCCGGGTTTTGGTCTCAGGACCTCGCGCCGTGTAGTAGTTTTGCCTCACCTTTACCCAGTGGGAGGGTAATGGCTAGATTTGTGTGGTCTCCGGTCTCCTCTTGGGTACAAATTCACGCAGCACTGGGATGTTCCAACTCCACGAGAAAATCCCTTTTAAGAGTTTCTGTAGAGGTAGTCGTAGAAAAGGAAAAGTCTTATACCAGGTTTGAGAAAATGATCTCCGGTATGTATATGGGCGAACTGGCACGTTGTGTAATGGAAAAAATGGCAAAGAAAGGAGTTCTGTTCCAAGGAGACGCTGAAGGGATCAGTAAACGAGACAGCTTCACCACTAAGCATGTCTCCGAAGTTGAGACGTGGGTTGTTTGTGGGATCGATCTCCACCTGGAGTTGGCTTTGGTTTTAATGCACACTGTTCCCTACTGTGGTATAATTGCCTGTTAGGTTTTTAGTGAATTGGAAGAAGGTGGAAAAGAAAAAGGATTCCCAAGAACACGTGAAATTCTTCGAGAAATTGGTGTGAAAAATATCAGTAACGAAGATTGTCTGAATGTTGCCTATATTACCCAATCAGTTAGCACAAGGCGAGTTTGGTTTTGAACTTTGAGTGCGACCTGATCGGGGTAGTTCCAACCCGTGGGGAATGAAACAGTCAGCCTGATCTTGCTTGACAAGGCCCCATATTTCGTAATTGTTCGAAGGGCCAACCCGTGATTCATAACACAGATTTGGGAGCTTACGAATCTCATACCCACTGTCTTCCGATGTAGGAGCTCTGGAATTGGCAGGGAGCAGCCTTTCCATAGAGATTTTGGAATTGATCTGTCGTGTTGAGCTCTCTGCATCAGTAACCATGAGGAGCAGTACCACTGCCTTTACACTATACTCGTCACGAAGAGCTCTTCTTCCAGAGCAGCCCACCTGACGGCAGCAGCAATCGCTCAAGTGCTTAATCACATAAAGAAAGATTTTGTGGTCACCGTAGGCGTGGACGGATCTGTATATCGTTTTCACCCAAGTTTCAAAAAACTACTTGAAAAGAAAATTACTGCCTTAGTAGACAGCGGTATTAAGGTAACGTTTACAATTTCCATTTTGAATCCTAACGAGCCATTCAGCAATTGAATTACCAATTTCAGTTTCAACTTATGCTATCCAAAGATGGTAGCGGTATCGGTGCAGCTGTTGTAGCAGCCGTCGCGACTCGTATTGCACATGAAAAGAAATCAGCATCAAAATCGAGATCGGATAAGAGCTGAATTGATTGATGTCTCAGCAAGATCTCTTTCTCTTGCTCTTCAACTCACGGAAAACCCATTGTAATTACTAGCAATGACTATGCGGGTCACGCAATTATAAATTATTCGGATTGCAATCGAACGAGAGCTCTGTACCTCCAGAGAGAAGAAAACGAGCAAAGAAGTCTAGAAAAAATCATACAAAAACGTAGATGATCGGAAAAGGTATTCAAAACTAAAAATTAATCCATCATTTCGGGCATTATGAGAGTTCAGTGTGTGGGTTCAATAACCCTAGTTCAGGAAAGACCCATTCTGTAGCGTCGCCTCGAAGGAACCGTCGACGTTCCCATTCCTGACCGTTCCCAGAGGAAGTGGGATTTCCAAGCGAGGCTCAAACGATTTCTAAGCTTGTTGTGCTTCCTTTCAAGCTGCTTTTAACGTTTGACGATCCCATGACGTGATTTCAGGAGAATTTCAGGATGATTTCCTTTCTAGTTGTGAATGTCTAAAACCATAGGCAAAAAGATGACAGCGCTCTGCTGAAGGTTGCCGCAAAGCTACAACAGCGAGGCCTTCTGCAGTAGCTTAGAGATTTGAACTGCTATCAAACAACAATTGAGTAGACGAGTAGACAAAGTGGTTTTGTGGCTGTAACGCTTGTTTTCTTCATCAGCTCTGGGATCCGCTGCGCCAGACTCAAAGAACAACATGGATGTTTCACGTGATTCATGTGACAGGAAGGCTGCAGGGGTGAAAAGCGGTCAACAGCCGGAAGGGTCCAAACAAAACGTGAACATGGCTTTCAACGACAAAGTCCCGTTTTGTTGTCGCAAGTGGTGTTTCCAGGACAGTTGGAGCATGTAGTACCCGGACTGTAGATGTTTTCACCGACCACGTTGCCACTGAAAATGCCTCTTAAGCAATCTCAGTCTCATCTAATTGTAAGATCTCAATGGAAAGTTACCCAGGCCCATAGTGGCACACAGCAAATATGAAACCATCGCATCTCTGATGACCACATCCGAGTCTGACATTGTTGTGCCATGCCATCTTGAGTAACAAACGGTTGAATGGTTCCCACAATAGGAATGGACAGGGAATGATCACCTTAGTAAAGTGGGTAACGATCTGTGTTTGGCGATATCGGACCTCTGAAGTGAATCGCATTTCGATATTCACTCCATACAAAGACAGCTCTTTCCACCATCTGAACGATGCCTTAATGGAACGATTACAAGTAGAGACTTTTACCACCGAAGATGATCAGAAGGAAACGAGATTGCAACTGAAGGTGATATCACGCTGGAGCTCGCTTGGAATGTCCACCTAATAACTCTTCTGTGAGAACACACCTATCAAATAAGTAATGCTACTGCTGAGTATGGACTAACTGTATACCCTGATTTTGGGCCCAGTGGCATGGGCGGGACATATAGAAGGGGGGGGGGGGGTCTACAGAAAGACGACCCATTCCTTGCGTCTCAGTTATGGCATGCCAATGGAGTTTTTGGTCATGGATATGAAACAGATATTCCCGGGTGTGGTTCGTTAGGAACGAAATGGTCGCGACGCGGTGAGAGAAGCATCGCGCGTGAAGGAATGTAGAAGGATGCAGCAGTAGGTAAGAAATACAAGAACAAAAGCACTAATAGTAATAGTATTATGCATAAAATAATGATCGCACACCGAATGAGCTGTATGAAGAACGCTAGAGCTGTAATAACGGCGAATGAGTGGTTCGCGACAGCCGCGTGCGGCAAATCGACTACCCAAAATCGTTCCTAACGCCCGTCGCCCGATATTCCCCACTCCGCCGGCGGTACTCGAGGAAACCCTGATCTATGCTATCCTTCTCATAAGGCAGTAACTGGGTGTGTCGATTTGTGTGTTTGTCGGTTTGTCGGTCTGTCCGCAAAACTTCATGATTACGATAAAGGCAGTGAGATGGAAAACCCTAGCTTCGTTCTACACTTCCTTCTTATATATAAGGCAGTAACCTGGTGGGTAGGTTAGTGAAGTAGAGTGGGTAATGCGGAGTGAAGTGAGTAAGGTAGAGAGTGAAGTGTACCTCGAAACTGTGACTTCGATCTGTACTGGCATCGTGCTATGTATGTAAGGTCTACTAAGGCCCACTTTGTACTCCACCCCTCTGTGTTGGATAGAAGCGATCCCCCTCCCCCTAACTACACCCCTAACCACTTTGTAAGAGTAAGGAGTGAGGCCCGGCATGAACCGGGCAGCCCGACTGTTTAGTATAATACTAGGCTCCCCACAAAAACCTACATGTTTTCCGACATCCGTATCATTCAAGTAATTCTTGAAAAGTTTGATAATGTTCTCCTTGAACCCAGGACGAGTTGATTTGTCTGATAGCTCACCAGAACAAGTTTTCGCATGCCTGAGAGCGGATTTCTCAGCAGTACAGTCGTAGACCTAGAAGAACTGAGGAGAAGTATTCGAGGACTATCTTCAAACGCTTCTTGGAAAGTAAAATTTAAAATTAAGACGGAAAATTAGAAGTTCACCGTACCATTTTCTGCATGTTCTGAGCTTCAGGTGCATAGCCAAGCAAGTTCCCATTAAATCCTCCTCCTCTTGCCAGAATCGACCTATCAAAGACTAGAACTGAGAAACTTCCGGTACAACATGCTGATTGTTCTGAATCGGCTTTGATTCAGGGAGTTCAGCACTTTTCCCGTAGAAAGATTCACAAATTCAACACACGAGTTGGCCCTCCATACGTGAAAGTCTGTTTTGTTGTAGTGGGTGGGGTCTGTATCGAAGGCGGAGACTGTGTCTCAAGTGGGTTTAACCGATTTAATTATGACATTTCGAAATTTCACTAGAAAAATGTCGTGCACACGGCGCAGGCCATGAAATCCAATCGTCATTACCGGAGAACATAAGTTACCTGTACTCGTTATGCTGATTTAGGTAAGCGTCACGAGTCGTGTCATCTATTTCCCGATCACCACACCGATTTTTGGGCACTAAACAGTTTAAACCAGACTGAGAAAATTTGGGGTGTGAAAAATCAAATAATTCAGGAACTTTATAGGATCTAGGACTCATTCCTAAACAGAACAATTTTTCTAACACTCACGGTCGACTCGAAATCGCTGAGGGGGAAGAACGCGTTTGGTGCCATTGTGCTGAACTATAATTCACGTATAATTCAGAATTCTAGTTCCAATGGTTTTCAACAAATATTCATTTACATGAAATCTATTGGTTACATGATCTTTTCTCTTTTATGGAACTTTCCCAGACCTTTTTACTCTTCTAGAACCTGCACCTACTGAGAGAATTCCCATGTCTCTTTTACTCCGACTTCGTTCAGAGTTTATGTAACGTTGAAGGGTCTTTCATAATATAATCAGGGGTCGGAAAGTTTTCGTTCAAAAAACAACTTGAAGCAGGAAGCATCAGGAAGAAATAGAAACAAGTTCCTCAAAAATAATCTCATAGTGTGATCTATAGAATGGTAACTTACTGCTATTCGCTCTTCCAAAGCAGAAGGACACCAAAATGATCTGAAAGCAGATAATAGAGTAGAAAGCAGAGTAGAAAGTAGGGTCATATAGTGAGTAAGGGCTTAATTTCTGTTCTACCAAAGTCGACTTTAATTGACACTAGACCTATATGGGAGGATAAAAGCACTAATTTGGACATCGGTGGCCACTGTAACCTATTGCAAGCATTCGAAAAACCTGCTACACTTCTGAATGGAAGCCGGATGCTATGATGCATTCCGATACGACTGACTTTTGAAGATTTAGGTTTCACAAAAAAGGGGGAACTAGTAGTTCGAGGCGCATTCATCTCGAACGATGCAGTGTTGCTGGTCATTTCGGTAGGACTTTTCATCAAAAAACCAAGAAACTGCTAGACCTGTCTGTCTTCCAATCCTTTTTAGTGGGGGTTGGGCAGGCGGCAAAGGTCACTCAAAAAATTTTTCTCAAGCTGAAAATCTGGTAGGCTGGCTACATATGTATATGTGCTCTGTCTGTACCAACACAGACGGGTGTACGAGAACATTGAACGAGAGTTTCCCTTAGTTCCATGGATTCTCGATGAGAAATCGTCCCCAAAATGACCAGCACCACTGCCAAATTCGTAAAAAATATCCTTCGAACTATTGGGTCCCTCGAAAGATCAGTGTATCACAAACTCACGTAAGTGAATATGTAGAGGAACATTATGCAGTTACCATTGGCTGCTTCCACAGTTTCTCAACTCAATTTGATTTACTGCGTTTTGTTCACTGGCAGTTATACTGTCTGAAGGCAAAAATTGAAATACGATGAAACCCAAAACCCCAAAATAGTACTCTTTGCTATAGAAGACCTACAGTCGAGCTCAAAAGTCTTCGGTGAAATGCTTGGACGCTTTTCCGTTCATAACTTTTTTCTTAGAGGACCAAATCGCGCAAAATTTGGATATGTTTAACTAGAGCATATTTCACCCTACCCAATCCTATTTCACTGCAAAGCTGCAATATCCACTGATAGAGCAAGGTGTTTGTTGCAGTAGCAGATTTTGCTCAAAGTAAAGTTGACGTCTGCACTTATTGGCACCTTATGTGCGTTTTTTTCGTCTATTGTGTTCGGCGTTACCCGCTCGTACACTTTATACATGACAAGAAGGAAAGAGATACTAGAGGGACCATCATCTGTATTTTCAGTCGATTTTAAGTTCATGCTCTTTGGAATATCTGGAACATGGTCAGATTGCAGGTTGATAGTGGTAAATATTCACAATACACCAACGTTCCAAACATTGAAATTTCGCAAGATTAGATCCGGTAGGAAAGGAGTTACGACTGAAAAGTACGGCCGAAGAACCAATTTACCGAAGACTTTTGAGCGCTACTGTATTTCACAAGAGGAAAAAATTCAAGTTGTCTTTCAGCGAAGGAGCCCCATCAGGAACAAGCAAAGATTTGGATTAGCATGTATAAATATGACAGCTTTGCAATGGAGCACCCACTGTGCATTTTTGAAAACATGGTCTTTACTAATTAATAATTACGAATATCCAAGAAAAATAGACGGAATGAGTTGGAAGGGATATGAGTGGGCATGATAGGAATGGGTTGAAGGGGATACAAGATAGCACCACTGACCAAATTTCCACCCTTAGGAATACCCAAAAAAAAAGGGTCACCTAAGAGTCTCTCACAAACTACAAAACTACAACAAAACAACAATACTGCCGCAAGAAGTTGTTAGGGGGAACACCGAACAGGTTTTGTTGTGGCATTTGATCTCAGGTCCATATTTGTAGCGCTACACATTTTGTCACTCTACTCAACATCATCTTATTCGTATTATTATCAACCCACACAGCAAATGAAAATTTGAAATCCCCACAAGCACCTATGCCGTTCTTGTTATCGAGACCCTTATTTGAATCATTCTGCTGTCGACTCGGCAATAAATCTTGCCATAAAGTCAGGTTATATTTATTGTTGCGAATGCTGACCGATTGCGAATGGCCGAACGGGAACTCATACGAATTTACTAGTGGAGTGGATTTATATAGCCGAAGGTGGACACTGGTGGTTTCAGCGAGAATCACTTCAAATTAAGCTTGTTCTCAAAGTTGCAATGGGTTGCACATGCCGATGAAGCAAGTATACTTCTCTACTGAGAAAGCTGTTCTCATCGTTCTCGTCTGATACCTCTCAATTTTCCGTCCCCTCGAACATAAAAAAAATCTGATTGAAAGGTGAAAGGTGTAGCTATAACTCCCACTCCTGGGATTCTTCTGCCCCACACTCCATTCCCACTCGTATATTATACAGTAAGAAAAAGGACACAGAAATTTAAAATTGTGTTTTTATTGACGACTGCCTGCAATCCCCAGTCGTGGAAAAAGAGCGAGACAAGGGAGGCGAGGGAGGGAGTGGTGAGGGGGGGGGGGGGAAGAAGTCAGAACTAAACGTAAGGTAAGAAGTCTCCAAAAAAGTGAAAGAACTCAGTAAGAAATAAGGAAACAGAGAATTTGAAACACTATGAATAAACTGGATGAAAGAAGAGGGGTACAGAGAGAAATAAGAAAATGCCTGTGAGAATCTGCTCATCTGTTCACTAGTGTGTTTGTTTATCAAAGGCCTTCGATCAGGAGAACCCTGACAACAACTGATCTCAGGAAAACTCGGGTCATATCACCAACTGTCGTAAATTAATGTTGAGTTTATGCCAATCTCTCTTACGACAGCCGATTGAAAGTCTTCAATCTCCTCATAGCCAGGCTAGTATAAATTCAATATTAGCATAGACACCGTTTCTCGACTTGTGAAGGTTCCTTACTCACAGCATTACTGGACAGGAGATGACGCACATTGAAAATGAGGTTGCGGTTCGTCTTCCTGAAATGGTCCATGATTTTTACTTTTCAATACAATTTTATCTATTAAAAAAATAGAGACGCAAAATCTTCACATCTACCCTGTTCTGACTTTAATTTTTTCCGACAAACACTACTCTTTCAGTGGGATGGTAATAAAAGTTTGATCTCGAAGCATTGAAAATTTTTGTTGTATAAGTAGAATAGACCATTTTGGATCGCTCTTTTTAACGCAGTAGCCTTCCCTCAGTTCAAGCACGTTCTACCGTAGTGAATTTTGACCACGCCCACTAGGACTGCCCACAGCGTCCATAGGAGGGTTTTGTCACGACTAATGTTAAACTCTTTCATAGTAATAGATGGCTAGCCTTAAGCTGAACAAGGCTGACATCATAAGTCGCGAATGTATTGATTTTTGCAAAAAATATATATATACACATATTTTAGGCTCTAGCAGGTTCCGTGGTGATGATGCTCAGTCTCGTCCGTCCATCTAGCTGTCTATAGAGAATATCTCGGGTGTGGTGCAGTAGGAACGAAATTGTCGCGTCGCGGCGGGGGGACGCCGCGCGCGAAGGAACGTAGCAGCATGCAGCAGCAAGTAAGTGATTTAGAAACAAAAGGATTAACAATAGAATCATGCCATAAGTAATAATCGCATAGCGATTGAGCTGTATGGAGGACGCTAGAACTGTTATAACGAGGCAAAGGTCCGCAGTAGCCGCATGCGGCGGATAAAACCGTTCCTACTGCCCGTCTCCCGAATATCTCAGGTCTATTACTGCATATGGCTCTAAGCCGTTAAAATTGTGCTCGCGGTCGCGTAGCGTATGCTTCTTCTTGTAAGTTTCATTGACAATCTTTTCGAACTCTTGAATTCCGCTTCCAACTAACATGGGGTCTCACAATCTTAAAACCATTAATCAGCTATAATGATTGTCCTGGGTTTTGCTTATGTTTACCCTCATCAACATTTTTTTCCACCTTCTTAATCAAAAAATAAATAAAATTGACTGCACCATTCTCACAATAGATACCGAAGCACACACCAAACACTGATACAATGCCATTTAATATCGTTTTTTTTGGAAACCTATTAAGAATTGTTATATTGCAAAATACCAGATTCGGAACTACAAGCTTCGCTGGAGCCCAGTGGCTGATCGTTGTTTGACTGAGGTAGTAATTACAACTTTTGCAGGAATTTGTCGAAGCTCCAAGGAATGCCAGAATACGATTGTTTTTTGTAGTGGAAAACGAACAAATACGTTTAAGGCATTGGCGCATCGAAGCTAAAGAGATTAGGTTTGAAAGAAAATCAGATCAGAGTCCTAAAGTTTCCCCAACGTTCGTTGCAGAGGCTAAGAATTGTAGATTTGCTTTTAAATCACGTCTAGAAATGGCTACAAAATCTCTGACATCCGCTAATCCCCAAAGGGTGCGCTCCAGGTGCGCTTCGTTACTATCGTCCAGACGAGCGTTACCTTGTTCAGTGCACGTGGAATGGGATGCTTCACATACGACCTGACATGATGGTTCGTTGGTCTGCCGTATTGTGGGTTTGTTTGATAGCCTGTCCATCAGTAAAGCTTTCGATGATTGTGGTGGTGGAACCTCTGCTCAGACGAATCACTCCGTAACTTACCAACCACCGAGGCTCATCAGTGAGTTGGGGTTAGTGAGTAACCGCCAATATATTCAAACGGTGGTGAACTGGTAGAAAAACTGAAATTAGTTCTGATTAGTAATACACTTGAATATGTATAAATATCTAAAAGAAATAAATACTCATTAATCAAGTTTGAAAGAAAGAAGGGGAGAAAAAAATTGATCAAATGGATGACTGAAATGACACGAGGCTAAATTAAAGAAGAAGCGAGTAGTATAATAAAGCGACAAAGTTGAGAGACGCGAAGTGCAAGAAGAACGGAAAGGCAAGTATGAGAACAGGGGAGACACTGGCTTAAAAACCCATAGCAATACTGCTCTCTCCCTTTTGAAAAAAAAATTCAAAAAATTGATTAGATGAAATTAAGAACAACTTCTTAATGTCTGATACCTCGGGAACTTGACCCTCCCCACAAGCCACCCCATGCCTCGTCTCAGGCCTCTCGAATGACTTCTGCATATCAGTGTCACATAAATTGATTGCTAAGTGTTCATTATGTCAAGGAATGGTAGTTCGACATTCCCTGACATCATAAAGAATAGGCAAGTTCGACATTCCTCTACAAGGAACCATAACGAGCGGCTGAAAGCAACGACGTCAATGCTCAAGAATCTCCCAACCTGGTGAGACACTGTCAGCCTACATTGCGTAGCTGTGTTGTCTAATACTGAGGTAAGCCAGCCGTTCCTTCTTTCAACAAAATTACAAAATCTTTTCTTGAAGACCATAGAAGGGTAGGAGATATGGCTAGATCGAGTCCACTGCAAAAACTAAAGTCGTAGTCAGTCAGTTGGAGAGAATATATCGTGAGCAGCACCAAGAGATGAGACATCCACTATGAATGGCTGCTTACTGCTTTGAATAGGGACAACCAACCAATGATCCAATGCTTAGTGTTTGTCTGGAGGTACTATCGTACTTTATGATCGCTCGAAATACGATAATTCCCTCATACAGTACCTGACAGTAGGGCATCATGTATAAGGCAATTACCAGATATTCTGATAAACCAAGGGTGTTTGGCTGATAACAACTGAGAGACTATCGAGTAGTAGCCCCACTGAGTGGGCGTCTTCGATTGGCATAGCCAGTTGTGACAAAAGTTGAATTGCCCTTCTAAAAAAGAGCAAATCAACGTAATAGGGTCGTTGTCGGGTTACCATAGAAATAACAGCGCTATTAAAAGGGGTCATAAAAACAGGCCGAAATAAGGTTCGATTTTTGTTGCATTCCAACCATTTGGACTTTCTACTCCCCATAAAGGATAAAAGGATAAAGTTTTGGCGTTAATCAATCCCGTCCGAAGGATGCGCCCCCGCACTCGACTTCCATACAGAATCGTAGAGGCGTAATGAGTGCATATTTGACCTATACAACAACTTGCGGTGACCAGCCGATGTACAAGTCAGTGCTTTTATCCCCCCAAACGAGTCTGGTAGCAATTCACCGACCCCGGAGGGATGAAAGGCTTGGTTGGCCCATGCGGGCATCTATCAGGGATTCAAACCCCTGACCGTGTACGTGATATAGTACGCCACATGCCACTACACCACCTCCGCCCTACTCCCCATGCCTACAATTTAGGTAACGACCTGGTGGAAAGGGCAGCTATTACCGGTATGACGAGTGGGTTTACATTTTCCAAACTTAAAGCAACCCGTACCTACACGCATTAAGAAAAGCAACATACCGTCAAGAGTGTTGAGCAAGGAAAAGCTAGTAACCGAATGATTAGCTGACTTCCATTTCTTGCCTATTTTTCGAAAACATGGATCACCTATGAAAAAACTACTGACTTCTCCGTTCTATTTTGTGAATCGTGTTCGCTAGATTCTTTCGAAGTTTTTCTTCGATAAAACCTTAGAAGTAACAGCCACAGATTCCAATCCGGCAGCTGTAATGTTTAGCACCTGGTGTTAGTGTACTTTCTTCCACTAGCACCGCTCCTAACCACACGCCACCGCTCATGGATCCAGGTGAACTTTATGAGGCGTACTTATGTGGAAAATCTTAGGTGATCAGCTGCTAATGAACTCTCGTGACAATATGACTTGCAGGGGCCATACAATCAACAAACCGGTGTTTCCTTCCTGCTACACACGAGTGGTATCGAGCCGGGCATTCAAAAAAGATATCATCAATGATCCAGATATCATCCGTACTTCCTCTTTCAAAATAAAATCCATAGAATACTTTCCCCGTAGACTGAAAAAGTTGTTTGATGTTCAGTTTCAATTTATCCCTTCTAAATTACCTTGCTCTGAAATTCTTCTCAGGGTTCTGCGAAGCAAATCAAACTTTCGATTCAAAAACCATTTAGAAATGATATATGCTTAGAGTTTCGCCGAGATGTTGGTTTAGCGCTTTCCAGTCTTTTGCCCTCCACATCACACCTTCCCATGCACCAATAAATCTGGTGTGCATCTCTTAATTCAATACCCCTAGTGTGTGTCTAAAAGTAGTGACCACTTTGTCTAATTCAATCTCGTCCAAAAACGCTCCTCCTTCTAGGTTGATACTAGTCATCCCAACCGTTGCCCTCTCCCATTCACCATTTCCAGTAGTTCGAAGGACAATGGCTACATTTGATCGTCTCTATAAGCCAAACATAGAATCTGAAGGTAGTTAAACTGGATTGTACTCATTACCTTTCATTTGCAACCCCTGATCACGCCCATTCCATCCGACCACTGTTCACCAATGCATAAAAGTGAAGGAAATATGAAGGACGAATATGACGACACAGAGCAGCCATAGAAGACCCAATTTTGAGGCATATCGTGGGCTAAAAGGTTTGATGGCACAACACAGCCTGACGATTCGGGTGTACCAAACTGTATTCACTGACTGATTCAGCCCCTATCCGTTCATCAGCTCTTCCTCATCTCTACTGTATGTTCAACAAGAATTGACTCTAAGGAACAACCGAAATTAAGAGCCGGGAGGTGGAGGCGAAAGCAGTCATACTGATCGGGAAAGAAGTTCCGAAAAACCTGAGAGTTAGAACGAATAAGTAGGCTGAGCATTCTAATGTATTATGAACTCATACATGACACTGGCCCTTTGTATTCCCTTCACTTCTTGAGTTTTTAAGAATCCCTATAACCATTTTCACGGCAGGAGCAGGGTAGCCACGGTTAGTTTGAGACCCAGAGACGCTGCCTCCTACATCGCTGACCAACTAGTAATTTGATCCCTCTAGCATTGAAATGTCCTCTCCCAACCTTGTAAGAAACTATGACTATAAGTACTGAACAATTCTGCCAATAATCAAGATTCTTCGCGTTACTGTACTTCACTGGAGGGGACGGAAGAAAACACTCATGTAGGTAAATCATTATACATGGGGATAGCCCTGTCAATTCATTGAATAATTAAAGGACCGTTCATACCCTGCCGCGACTCTGGGTAGAGTTTATGTTCGTGGCGTAAGCCGTTGTGCTCCAAATAAAGCGAATTTTCCGAACCCTTAGAAGGGCGATGAAGAGCTTATCTGAACTCCCTCAGAAAAATGGTCAAAGGTATTCTTGAGGTATAGGCCCATCGATGCAGCACAATGACCGCTATCGAACGTAATGAACTGAATGAAGAAAAGTTCGTCAATTAGTTCCACCCCTTCTTGCGCATACCCGCTTATGGGTGGGGAGAGAAAGGAAGGAAGGATAAAATGTTTCAAGTAAACGCGTGAAAATCCTTCACTACAATGAAGAGTAGGTTATGGGACGATTGCTGCCCTTCTACTGAGTTCCTATCGGCCTTGGACTAACACGTGTGAAGTCTCTCTGATAGCTCTGCGATACCTCGCGACACCGAGCACCTCAAGGTGAATAGCAGGGCCATTCCGTTGCCAGACAGCTCCGGATCTTACGTGGCATAGATAAAGACTATTTTTCAAAAACTGTTTTTTAACATGCATAAGCGCCGCCGGATGTACTTTCTCCAACGACTTCCCGTTGTTTAGACGAGCTCTTGAACTAAGCACAAGTGGCGGGCTAGTTTGGAGACGCGTAGAAAACTTCAGGGTCGCGACTGGCTCGTGGCGACGACGGCGACGACGACGACGGCAATGTGTCGCCGGCTCCGCCCTCTTGCAGTCTCACACATAGACTACCCGACGGCGGCCGCTCACACACACGTCCACCCCAAGCCAGGCAGCTCTAGCCAGCTATCTACTGCTCCTCCTACAATCAAATCGTCACCCTTTGTGACACACTGGCTTCCCCGTCCACGTCGTGATGGTCTAGGCGACAACGACGGCGACAACGACGACGAGACATGTCTCCAGTCATATTGTTAGCCTTATTGTTCTGTTTCACCACTACTGCCAGTGGTTTGATTTGTTTCACTTGCGTCCAATCACCCGGTACCACCCAATTGGATAACTTCCGGGTGTCTACACGACTTCCCGCCCCTGTATGTCGTATGGAACCGATACGATGTGATCGGGATCAGGATGTTTGTGTACGGATCAGTATGCATATAGGTAGGAATTACCCAGGATTCCAGACTCATTAAAATTTTATTGCCGGAATTCCTATTCGATGGCTCATTTATGTTCTATTCGATGTATTCGATATAATGATTTGAATTTCCCCATACTTTGTTTCTACGAGGGATTCAGGATGGGAATCCTTGTTCACCGCTACCCAAAACGTTTTAGTCTTCATGTTCTATTGCGTGACTTCTATTCAGCCAGTTCCCTTTCTCTCTAACAACCCATGCATACTTGCTTTGCCTGCATCGTCAGCATGAATTCACCTTGGAATGCTCAAATGATGCGCCCACAAAATTCGCAATTTTCAGACGCTGCCGAAATTGTCCCGTTCATCGAATATTCTGTACTTGTACGCTTGACACACGTGAATAATCTTCCGGAATTGTTGCGGAAAAACTGCTCCTAGCACAGGTGGAAATCATTCAAATGGAAAGTTGCTGCATATACGCATATGCTGCATGTATTCCGAAAAATCGCTGTACCACCATCTCAATGGATTGCCCGATCCAATTAACTCAGAACTTTGAAATTTATTCGAAATACGGGGCGCAGTCTGCAGAATGAATCTATTCACCCTACAATTCTATCTTATGTAACGTATAATATTTGTCTATCATTATTCAAAAAAACCGTCGTCAAGCGACTATGCACATTCAATCAGTTCAACATTTCCAAAAGCGATTGGTATGTGCATGTCGCGATACCGAAGAACTAACTGACTTCCCCTTTCACCCTTTTCAACACCCCTCTAGCTAGTTTCCAAATTTTTTCCCAGTTTGTGCTATTTCACTTGTCTATTCTGCGCGTTCTTTTGTTTCCCAACGAGCTCCCTCTTATCCCTATTTTCTCAATACCCTCCCAGATGTTTCCCAACTCTGAAGTGCTCCGTATTTCAAAATAATTTAAAACAGGTACTTAAATGCCAGCCGCTAATTGTCAACGAACATAACAGGCATCATAAATTAGCATTTTTATTAGCATTCACGGGGCTGTGTAGGAGAGGTGATGGTGGTGAGACAGGGGCCAATGGGGTTGGGGGTAGTCTCTCGATAATAACAACAACTGAGAGCATTCGAAAATTGTGACATAAAACAGCCCAGAGACAATGATGGTAAGGGAGGGGTCCAGTAACACCAGTAATGTTTTTATCACGATGATTATAACAATTTCTTAGCAGTAAGGCACAGCGGTGGTGGTCCTTCCGATCGTCTCTTTAGGCATATAGACGTTCACATACGGACAGTACTGTCGACGATCACCAGTAGAGCCAACATCCACATAATGTTGTGCATATAGAACTGCTCTTTGACGGACCCTTTCATTGTCAACTCCATCGGTTAGCTGGAAATAAGAAAAATTTTATCGATACGATGGTTCAGACCTAGATGGTTCACAGATTCCGAGTCAATCTGAAAATTATGCGCCATAAGGCGGATGGAGGTGGACTGAATGGGGGAATAAAGGAACCCCGCAAAAGCGAATTATTCCCCCATTGTGCAAGTTCGCTAGGACTTTTGTTTCTAAAAATATGACAAAACATCAGATAGCCCTAGGAGCAAACGATTGCTTCAGAATGGCGTCATTAAAGAGTCCAAAACCCTCAATTGAAAGCACAGCAAAGATTTCTGAGCCGATTGAGTCCACTTTTAGCCTCATTTCCTCTCTAATGTGCCCATTCTTCCCCTCTTTTCTGCTCAACTTTCAATTCTAATTCCCTAAAATGGATATTATTCATTGACTTTATTTATTATTGATTATTTGCTTCATTTACCCAAATCTGAACAAAACTGCTCCCAAAGAAACTTGCTGCTAGATTTCTACCACATAACGACAGCAAACTAAGCGCCTTATGCATGCCTGAGGCAAGATTCGCGAAAAAACGACTCAGAATTGCCAACTACGTGTAAAGCACTTCCGATTGTACTAATAGTACACAAGAAACGTTGAGTCTCCTACTGAGCAGGGTTCCCATGAAGCAACCTGGATAGGCTGAGCAGAAGCGAGCGATACTATCGGTTTATAAGAGTTTGTTCTGTTCAAAATTCATCCACCTCATCTGATGTTGTTCATGGATCTTCAACGCCCTCCATCACCCGAATGATAGTAAGTGAGTAGCTCCCCAGAAACAACCCCTCGACAGACTCATTCCAAACAAAATGTTGAGTCTCTCGACTGTGCCCGAATTCATTCAGCGCTTGACTTACGGAGTGAAGTTTCGAAACCTCATGGTATCCCCATTTTTTGTGCGAAATACAACTGAGTTTGGGGCAGCTGTATGGCGCTGATACTTGATACGAAGTTAATTAAGTCTTTACTTTAGATGTAACAGCGGAAAATCATCATTTCCTTCACATCCACCATAACTATCGTCCATTTACATTTTTATCGTATTGCTTTTTTTCTATGACGCTTTTGCCATGTGACGCCTCTCTGCCCCATATTGATCAACCACTTTCTGAGGTGACCATTGTCTGTGGTGATCGTTAAAATCGGTATGTCCTATACAAGAACCTGCGTGGGGCCAGTCACTGAACAACCCAGGACTTTTACCTTCCGAAGGAGGGTAGTAGCTCTAGAAAGGGCGGTGGGAGAAATTCACTCCAGAATAGCATCGCCCAATGCCTTTACTCCAACTCATTCTACACTTTATTTTATTTTTATATTTGTGAGCAGTGAGATATAGTAATACTAACAGGATTTTCACCCTAGCTCCCCTTACAAGACTTTTTCAAAAAGCTCAGTTTGCACTCTTAAAGTTAACTCCGCGAGTCTAACAACGTTAACCCATTAGGTCCTCTCCAAAAACTTATCGAATTACTTCAAGAAGCTCCTTAGAGCATCTCGAAATGTATGCACTTGTCGAAACACCACCTCTTCTCTTTCTAATTCGACCCAGAGATAACTCGCAAGACTCACAAGGAGTTCTTACTTCACCAGCTTCTTTTCTGATTCACGAAATGACTTCACTCGAGAGGTTGAAGACCATAATGATGTGCCCCGCAGATTGCATCGGGCGCTTAATAATTCAGTGTGGAATCAACGCGATTAGACCCGAAAATCTGGGAAGAAGGGTCTCGGCAAAGAATGTTCCAACACCGATGTACGTCGACATAGGGCCATGAGTTCTTCTACCCGAGAAATTTTGAATCGAACCCGAATTTGACGGACTTGAGTCCTCTCGCTCTCACCCTCTTAGATAAACAAGTTTCCGAGCGCCGACAACAATTCCGAAATGGGACATCCAGATGACGTGAACTATCACACCACGACTGGAAATATGCCGCTATGGGCGAACAATATACTCAAAAATACCCAATAGTAAACAAAGTCTATGGAGCAGCGAATATTGAATAAACTAGCGGTCAAGCTTCGAGCTTACCAGTATCGTAAGGCACTTGAACCTGCTATGAACCAGCTACTGGTCGTCTAGAATATACACAAGAAGTCGGGCCTGGAGGTCAGATTGGGAGAATTGGAGACTAAGAAATATTTGTCCGACCTTCTGAATCTAAGCCAGTTTACTCTTCCTCTTCTTCCCCTTCACATCTTGACCATTTTCACCTCTTTATTTTGACAATGTAGGAGAGCAAATGACTTATTGGAATAACCTCCATTGTTTCTGTTGCTCACTTTTTCGACCAAAAAGGATGTCTCTCAATTGGGAATCTCTCAGAAAGGTTCGTAAACCTTTTGAATAATCAATGACCAAGCAAATGGGAGAGGGGCAGAACCTATTACATAAAAGCACAACCAACGTGCAGCTCCCTGTGTCATATGCATTCTACTAGCCATCGTAAATTCAGAATTTCTAATCCACTTTCATTTGCAAACAGACGATATCGACGCTCTACATTACGTCGAAAGGGCAAATAAAGCAAAGCTGAGGAATCGTTCAGCTACTGAGGAAATCCAAAAGCTTAAATGCTTCCACGGCTTTAAATAGAACCAAGAAACTTGGTCGACCAAAACCCTACTCCGAACGTCCGGCGACCGACAATTCGATATCTTAAGACCATTTCTCAAGCCACACTGCAATCGAAATCTATTGAATACCGCCTTTGAAGCACCGACAATCTCGTAAACCTTCAAAAGTTACTTGAAAGTACCGAGCACCATTGCTTGTTTGGACTGTCGCATGTGGCAGTCAGTGCCAAGTTTGCCTGGTCCTTTTTCCACCTGTTGTAAAATAGAACAAAATCATTCCCAGAACCAGCAAAAAGTTTAATTCGAGGCTTTCCATGATGCGACAATCCGAATTCCAAATTAGGAAGAACATGCTCAGGAGCAGAACCGAGAGGTAGGGACGGGGAAGTCGTAGTTTCTTACCAGCTATTTGTTAGAGCTAACTTATTAAATTCCACTGCCAGTCAAAATCATCTATAGAAAAATGGTCCGGAAAAAAGTCATAAATCAACAGCAGACGTCTAATCACTCGGCTGATAAGAAAAGAGGTTAGCTGATCGGATTTCGTCCACTAAATCAGAGCAACCACTCTTTTGAGACCCAGCCAGATTAGCTGCTTGATATGCCTGACTGTAGTACCACCATGTTAACGACAGAGTTCGGTTTCAATCAAATATAAACTTTTCTCGTCCAATATGGAACTTTGAGAAACTGTGCGGTCGAAAATTATTTTCGGGTAGTCCCCAGTAGCACGAGATTATCAAGTCGTTCGCTTTCATTTCATCACAACCATCACGTGAAGGATGATTAAGGATCAGTTTATTCTCTACCAGAAGAAGTACTAATTTGAGACCATCACTATGGCAAATTTTCTTTCACTACATTCAGCTAAAAAATTGTCTCCCGAAGTCAGTAAACCAGTTACCCTAGGTGTATTAGGTTGTGTATGTGTCACCTCACTAAAAAATCTTCCAACAGTAGTCATTACTGTTCTAATGACGATCTCATTACAGGCGGAGGCGAGTACTGGATGGGAGCCGGATGCGATAGACGGATTAATTTCCAACATCTCGCTTGTCAAAACGTCCGCACCGTGTCACGAAGCGTACAATTAGGTTCATATATTCTTCATTGACGCTTAATTAGTCACATACCATTCGAAAGTTTTTTTCTTTCTTTGTATTACTGCCCATCGTGCTTACTTGAAGCCAATAACCAACTACTCTGAATCCTACGATTGAAACTGTTTATGCCTTTACTCGAATTTGTTATCGATACATATGGAATGGGAAAGTAGTAGAATGAGATTGAATAGCCTAGTGCAGGGCATCGCACATTTTGGGAACTTTTAAGAAGGACAACGATGAATAAGCGTCGAAATGAGGGGGAAGGGGTAAGAGAATTGCTACATGAGTTTCACTGCAAAAGTTGGGCACAAAGAGGGCTCACTAGGCACGAACCGATCCAACTGCTGAGGGGTCCGAAAGAAGACGCAGCAAATAGGTGTAGCTATATAAATATTGCTTTGTATCAAAATCATTTGCGAAGTGACCTCTCCCATACAAGATGATATGCTATAATACTAGTCCACGAGAACGGAGCTAATGTTTGAAGAGGCCCAGGAGTCGTCTATTCCTCTATATCTTATATCTATTTCTCTATATTTCCGCTGATCATTCAAGAGCTGAATAAACAGGCAATAAGTTCAACTAATTGATAATCAGCTGAATTGAGTCGTTGAACAAGCCGAGGAGCTTAGACAAAGTTCATTTCTGAACAAGAAATTACAATACAATCTGGTTCAAGACCATGGTATTAAGCAAGTGCCTAATGAATCAAGCAGTAGAAAGCAAGGGGGATTCCCGATTGAACTTTCTGATCAGTATCTTCTGGATTTAGCTATCCTAGCAAAGCATTGGGTTAATTTTACAAGATCGAATTTGCACCAAGCCGGTCGAGGTCAGGCTAGGACATGAAGTGTTCCCTACATTGCGGCCCAGAAGTTCGAATTTCTTGCCTATTAGAACTTCTTTTCGAAAATCCCAAAGGTATCATCTATACAGTATCTTTGGGATTTCCGAAAAGCCAGTTGTCTCTTTCCAGCATCTCTCTGTACTCCTCTGTTTCATGGCTTGAATTTCAGGGTACGTCCAGGAGCGCCACGCAATGCAACGTGTATGCGTATGTACACGCGATATGTGCAACCTAGCCCATGGCGGCTACAATTTCATCCTTTCACTGACCTTAGTTGGCCTATATTTGCTACTACGGTAACATAAACTACTGTAAGTGAAATTTCAAATCTTAATCCATACAGGACTTCCACCCTGATGAATATGCTCATTTCAGGCTCATAACCTCAGTGAACTTCCGTTATTCCCCGTCAAATATCGTAAGCTCGGGGTGAGTTACTTCATAAAAAAAAAACTTTGTACTTTGACGAAATGGCTATGAGCCTACCTAGTTGAATCTGCTGTGCGAGTAGATTTGTTGCCGCATTTCTTGCTCTTCCTCGGCAAAGATACGCGCAGTGTGGCCCAAGGTGACTCGTTTGATGTCGGCTCGCTCCACTTCTTCGCGTTCTCGTTCCTTCTTCCATGCCTCATGTAATGCTGATTCTTCTATTGAAACCGTTTTTAAAACCAGCTGAAAGCAACAGTGATCTCATACTCGGGAGTTCGGGCATTGTCTGTCAGCAGGAACAGGGAAATTCTAAACAGAAAAAAAAGAAAAGTCACCTTATTGCCTTTGCCTCTTGCCATTAACGAGACCTTCATAGAGGGTTTCGAATTCTCATTTTTCGACCCTCCTGGGGAATCTTCTGAAAAGTCAAAGGGATGAGGAGGAAAACGTATAAGCCAAATCTCTTAAGTACGACTTGCATACGAAATCTATTCTAATACGGCCTCCAATGGCTATTTCATCTTTATGAAAGCAGTAGCCAAACGTTCCAAAAACTGGTTCCCTAAGCTATAGTTGTTACTGAGAGGCGGGAAAAGCTGATAAAATTTAACAAGTTGAGTGAATCCGTCCCAAATCCCTCAGAATTCATTACAGAAGGGTTTTACAGAGGAAAACATTACTGAGCAGATTTTCTCATTCGATACAATAAAGCGGCACTGTCTCCCAGCAGGGCTCACTCACATTGGTGCCAATCCAACAGCCTTATCTTCAATGACCAACATTTGCGCTTGTCCCTTCGTATCCGACATGAAGGCGTCAAAAAAGTGGGATAGAATTACTTAGCCCTCCCGGGAGATTCTCACGGCCAGCTTCACAAGAAGTAATGTCCACAAGTGTCACCTTCTTTGCACTTTCCGTCCTTTTTTGCCTAGCGCCTGCCATTGACAAAATTCGGCCTGTTCTGTTCACAACCCTGGGAGTGCAATGGACAAGTGTTTCATAATTCAGGAAGGAAGAACTCACGCCGACACAGCGGTTTCCTTCCGATGTCAGCCCGACAAACTCGATAAGCACATCTTTAGCATTCTTGCACTACTGGCAAGCTCTATTGAGATACACATGGGTGTCCTACGTTGCAGCAAGGGTTTCTAGCTTCTATGGTTACACCACAAGCTTCATTTCGCCTCGTAAAAAGTCAGAGTCATACGATAGAGGCAGAAAGCCACCACACCTACACAAGGTGATTAAAGTGGAGTGCTTTTAAGCTAAGACCGGATGACTTTCCTGGAACTCCTTCTGTGGCTTCCAGAAACACTCAAAGTCTAGTAGACCCTGCCCTCAGCCCTTCCCATCTGGTGCACACCTTTGCAGATTCCATGAGGGGCCTGCAAGTCATCATGAAACTAAACCGCAATCGATTACACCTGCGATTTGTTCTGTCATTTGAGTCACTCATATCCTCATCAACCGACATGTTCTCAGCAGCGTAACACATGTTTCGCGAGCCATTACGATAGAAGATGACCCGACTGACAAATGTCAGCAAAACGTAAAAATACTTCAGGGAGACTATGACAGCTATGACGTTAACGTCGACCTTTGTTTTCTGGAAAATCAACAAAATACGATATGCAAGTAGGACCAATTAAGTCCAGAAACCTACTGGCTTGCGAACCTGAAGGTACCGGGACCTATATGAAGGCGTAGTTGAACCCTTGACCTTCAAATTGCTCCAAAACTGCACTGATATACTGTGCCTTCCGTTACATCCAATGAGCCCTATGCAGCAGAAGGCAAAGCATTTTGGGCATTGTTCGGACAGCTTCCAAAGTTCTACCTGGCTTTGACGCTTTTCGAATTCTCGACTTTTGCATGAAAAGGAATAAACATCCAACGACAGGCAGACCACAAACAACTCCAAAATCAGACCATTAAACCAATGCCTTTTGAATTAAAAATAATTTAATTTCAAATGGTAGAAATGGAGACACTGGTCCTCTACTGGACTAATGGATAAACATTTACATGATTTGTTTTCGATCAACACAAATGGTTCCCATGGAAAACAGCAAAAAATGTGAATTGTTGGGATGACTGAGGCTTGTTCCATTCAGAAAATGAGATGAAAACGAGATCCCATTGCTCTTCAGGGGAGGCTGCCCTCTTATTGGGTCGCGCCCTGCACCTGATATCTTCCAGACATCCTTGGAAAAATTGGAAAATGGAAAGCGGTTATGAGCGTTTCTCCAGCACAACTCAACATTTTATTCTAACCTTTCGAATAATTTCCTCTCACCAATATAGCCCTCATAATCTAAATGGGAAAACGAGTTCGGTCAGTATCCACCCAGCATCACCAGAGGGTACCTCCTCACTTTAGGCTTTTCAGAGTCAAAACTCCTTCCAGTAGCTCTCTTGTCGGTGCATCGAAATTCCTGCCGCGCCGACGCCGCCGCACAAATGTTTCGAAGCCAAATCGAATCACACTACCTTATCAATAGGCAGCTGCTGCTCATCATCAAAACGAAACTCGCCAAAGCGGCATCGCACGCGGCGATCTTGCGCCTAATATAATCTATGCGTCAAGTTGCGGATTTCGACGGCAACCGCTCTCGCCCTCCCCGAGTAGCACAAAATGCGCTCTGTGTGTCTAAGCAGCAGACTCACCAAAACAGATTTGTCGTTGGAATCGATTTCGAACTGCTGCCGGCACCGTCATGTCCACTGAGGGATTCGCTGCTGCTGCCACGGATGTCTGTTGAGGTACTACCTGGAATAGGATTCCTTCGGATTGTTCTCGACTCTTGTGTTCTGATGTCATTTCGACGTCCACGCACGTCTCCATCACGGATCGCAATAATGGACTTTGACAGGAAATTGAACAAATAGAAAAACTAAACCCGCTGTCCGCTGTATCCATTACAGGAAACGCCCATCACACTTTCACTGACATCGACTGCACTTTGAGCGTAATTTATGTCGAACACAACAATCAAAAACATGACCAGACGTCTTATGAGAATACGTGAACGTCAAAAAAAAAATGCCCAAAAGGGGATATTCGTGTTTTGCTGAGTCTTTTAAACCATTTCCGTTACCTAGACAGATGAATTATCCCCAACCCATGTCCCCTTTTAGCGCCTAAAGTCATGATCTTGATGATCTAATCCCCTCGTATAGCTTCTACAGGGCTAGTGTTCGGGGAAAATGTAATAGAGCCAGGTTACCATGAATTACCTATCCTCTAGCTGGGGTAAGGACAGCAAGTGGTTTGAAAACACTGAACAGTTATGAGTGGCATCTACTCCCAGTTGAGCCTTATTTTGTCTAATCTATCTCATCTGGGTTCCCTACCCGCGCCCTATCCACACAGGTCAGAGAACAATATTCCACTCAAATCCTATCTGAGCAAATTGGGCATTAGGTAGGCCAGGACAAACCTGCCCGTCCCCTCGTTACCAAGTCAATCTCTATGCCTTTCATTCATCCGTGAACAAAATCGCAAGTGCAACAGCAGCAAAAGCGGCAGCGTTGCCCAATTCATCACATAATTTTGGAAAAAAAAAATTCCCAGCATTCTGAGCTCACAGACGATCCCATGTTCGCGTGCTTTGGAAAAAAGTACTTAAAACTGACTGTGAAAGACGATCTTCCTTGCTATAACTCATACCTTAATTTGATCGGCCAGCATTCTATCCAACTGACGCATGAACTCCTCGTCTTCCGGTTGAATCGCTGGCTTCTCTACGTGTACACATACTTTCTCGTCCGCATCGTCTTCAGCGATTATCGCTGGCGGTCGCTCGCTGTCGCTACCGTATTCCTCGCTAAATTTCAGGACTTTATCTCAATCTGTCCGCATTTTACTGCACTTCGTTTCCCCTCGGTAAGTCTTTCTCTTGTCACAACAGAATGAAAATTTGATCCGAAAAAATTTGAAAAATTTACTCAACCCAGAATTCTCTTCTTTTTATTCGACCGTTTATCTACCAGATATGGCCCTATATTAGAGCAGTTGCTCTTCTACTGGGCTCTAATAAAAGTATACAGTTTCTACGAACTTTTTTGAGATTAAATTCTCAATGGAAAGGAGCCATTGAGGTCCAGCGAGCAGTCTGTCAAGAATTTTAGTGCTGTCTCATGATTAACGGCTTATTTTCAGGTTCACCAATCTCACGATCTCTAAAGTGCCATATCGTTCCCGTGCTCAACCTGTGATCCGCGCCACATCTGTGATACCAGTTCTTTCCAGATAGTATGCAATTTATAAGCGTAAAGAAATAAAATTATTATACATCTAAAAGTTTAGCTTCGGTTAGAATACTTCGTTTTAGTACATAATTCTGAACATCAAAAAAACCCGTGGGTGGATGAAAATCCTAAACTTGTCCAAAATGTATCTATAAGAGAGTCTGCCAAGTTTCCCGTAATAAGAAACGCTCGCCGCTGGGAGCGTTCCAATGCAAACAAATTTGAATTCGACCCTTTCCCTGCACCTTATTGAGTTTCAATTGACAAGCTGAGGAGTGTGAGAGACAGGGTGAGGGTGAGAGAGAATCCATTACAAAGTGGAGACGGCCTTCTGCCTCTAGCTTTCGCCAGGGAACCGGAATTCAAACTTGCTTCCATTCCTTGAATTCAAATAGAAATGGTTTTCTAACAATATTTTCTAAACAAAAATTCGATCGACACTAATGTTTAGGATCATCTCAGGCCACGAGTCCTACCGTCAAAGAGTGTCTGTATGTTATATTTTCCGTCAAAGATCAAAAATCAGTAGCGGAGATGCATCAAAAACAGACACCAAGAGATTGAGAGACTCAAAATACAAAAATCTCAAGGTTCAGTGATTATTTTATGCTGAACACCCCAGTTAAGAAGCGTTCGAGATTTAAATCGCTTTTTTTGCAAATAAATTACAATGGCTTCTCATGTAACAAAATATCAGAATGCGTTATGGCGAAAGGACTACGCTATCAACTTGCTGTAGCGCTCAAAAGTATTCGGCCACATGCTTCTTCAGCCGTACTTTCAGTCATAACTCCTTTCCTATTGGATCTAATCATGCGAAATTTCAATATGTGTAGCATGGGTGTAGTGTGAATACTTACCACTATTAATCCCCAGTCTGATCATGTTCCAAACATCCCAAAGAGCTTGAACTCAAACAAACTGGAAATACAGGGTGCTTCTAGGATGTTTGCCCTTTTTGCCATGTCCAAAGTGTACGAGCGCTAATGCTGAACACAGTAGCTGCGAAAGACGCACAGAAAGTGCGATTAACTGTAGACCCACAAACTTGCTTTCAGTAGAGTCTACAAACGCCTTCCCCTTAGTTATGTGGACATTGCTGCTTTGCAGTCAAATAGCGTTGGATAGTGTGAAATATGCTTTAGTTAAACATATCGAAATTTCATGCGATTTGCTAGACTGAGAAAAAAGTTAAGGCCGAAAAAGCGCTTTGCCGAATATTTTTGAGCGCTGAGCGCTACTGTATGCATTATTACACAGACCGAAGTCAAGTCCTCGACTTCATCATCCGGCCCTTAATCAAGGTGTAGAAAGATTGTTTCGTTGGGTTCCCCCCCCCCTCCCACCATCCTCCTCGAAAGAAATTAAAAAAATTTGTGTACACTCTCGGCCAAGGCAATCATGTCAAAATAACCCGAGCAAGGTCTAATGACCCTGGTTGAACCGGAGAGACACGAGGTGGAAGCGGATGTTAGATCGGATGTCGGCTGTTCATTCAGAATTTTATGGCTAGACTGTTTAGCCTTATAATCAACGGTTTCACAGCCTCAAAGGGTTATCGCGGCCATATCAAAGGCAGTGGTCGAAGCCCGAATCGGATACTTCTCAGTTAGACCGATACTTTACACGGATACAACCCATTTTCGGGACGCTTACGCCCAGACATACCTATCAACCTTCAAACATAACTAGTTCCCCGAACTTTCAATGAATAGCAAGCCAGGAAATACTGGAAGAACTACTTCTTTTTTCATAAACCACACAATTTTAGGGCAACAATAAGTCAGTCGTGTGAAGCCTATGATTGAGTTATGCACATCATTTGAGACCCGCGGTTCCCGCGAGAATCGCATCCCCTTCTTCGCGCACAAGAATTTCATCGCCGTATATGGGAGAAGCATTCAACTACCGACCACGACATTACGTTTCACCAGTTCCAGACTTCTCAAAGGAAGAAGATTGCGTCGAAAAATCAAAAAAAAAGCATTATCATTCCATTCATAACTAATTCTCATCTAACTCCAACGGGTTGCCCTATCAATCCTTAGGAGAATGGATAGTTTGAAAACTCAGTTGACCCAAGCAGGATCAGACATGATGTTTGATGTCCTGACTAAGTGTGCCGCAGTCGCGCCACCTACACAGCCGCCCTCTTCCTGGGCAGCTCAGTGAAGAAACAAGAATTAAATGAAACAGAACGAAACAGCTTTGACTTGAATTAAGCCGAGCAGGCAAAATCAGAGCAAACGTATACAATTCACAAAGAATACCCGAACAGTCACAGAAGTAGCACTACAGTAAGAAGCTCGGCAATCTCTCAAGAATGTGTGGTGAAGTGAACATTCTGCCCGAGTTGATCGCTTTGAATGCTACAAAAAAATTGAAAAATCGAAAAAAAAGACTGTGAATGAAGCTGAAAATGGAAAATAAGAAGGATGATTACATCTTTTCATGAAAATTTCGTACTTTGAAGCATTTTCAGGTCTGATTTTATTTTTCAGGTTTACTAGATTTTCACAGTTGAAATCCTATCCAGTGAACTTCCATTTTTTACTTTTGCCTGCAGTATTTACTCATTAGACCTTATCCCCCAGCCTAATCGGAGTGATGCCATCGTGGAGGTTACTACTCCTCGGTGCAACATTTGAAGACTTCGTCTCTAGCTTTTCCACATTATAATCGTAGTCCTTCAAACACCCACCCATCTTCTTCAGCGATTTGATGAAGGGTTCGGTCAGGTGCCTTCCTTTCGTCTTCCTCTTCCTCTTCTTCGTCAGCACTTCCGCTTGCAAGCGCCAACTGAAAGTAAGCAGTAAGTGCAGGAAATGCGAACCTCAAACAAGTGTTGAACGCGTCTGCGAAAATAGTGCACCACAGCTACCATAGGGTACCATCTGGACGTCTTTGGAAAACGGGGAATGTGCTATTTCACTGCAAAGGTGATGAGGCATGTCACACTCCTAACAGTTGAGAGTACTTCGATTTAATCGCACGTACAGATGCGTTACATAATGAAGAGCATTTTCGAGGGTTGAAAATGCAGGAAACATCTCTGGATAAATAAACTTGCATACGAGCTGAAAAACTAAGAGAGAAAGGATCTGAAGTATCAGAAGGAAAAGTAAGCCACCCTCTTGAAGTCCCACTGCGGTAGTACCGTAATGATCTCGCGACTCAAGGTGTATCAA
Source organism: Haemonchus contortus (assembly GCA_000469685.2). NCBI lineage: Eukaryota > Metazoa > Nematoda > Chromadorea > Rhabditida > Trichostrongylidae > Haemonchus > Haemonchus contortus. The sequence goes on from LS997565.1 coordinate 40,952,563, forward strand.
GGTGTAAATCTCATTCGCAAAGGACTCCGGGTCGCGAGCACGGCGTCGCCCCATTAACTTGGGGACAGAATGGCAACACACCCGCCCAATCAACGTCTCACTTTAAGGGTTTCAGGCTAAGAGCCCTGTAAGCCAGGCTAGGGAATGGACAACTAACATTGGTCACAAAAGATCAATTACACTCTACCTTCTCTTTCAGTTGCTGCTCAACCTGCTCCACTGCCTTTTCCGCTTCTGCCAAATCTTTCGGAAGAGAAGCACTTTTACGCATATGTCGCATACATTCACGATATTCCGCTTCGACATCTGCGGGGAATCTAAAGATTGGATCAAATGTTGAAGTTCGAAAAACTAATCGTACCCAAGTGGATACCTCGGTGGCTCGATTACCGCTCCGTCTCCTGACTCCTCAGCACCCGGCACTTCAACCATTGCCACGTTCACCTTCCACTGCTCACGTTTCATCCAATAGAAACGATGGAAATATGTGAGGAAATAGTCCATTTTTCGACGAGCACGTCCCGTTTGGAAGAAATCTGCCACTGTATTCAGTAGTTCACACACCATTCGAACCCGATAGAATTCTTGCCAAGACAAGGGATCCGTCTCCGGGAAGGAAATAATCTGGTACAGAACCTGAAACAAGGAACGCAAAAATAGAGAATGTAAACCAAATAATAAGAATCTAGTCGGGATAAAGCACGGTAGCATCGGAAGCTACTCTAAACATGCTTGCGATTGAGCTTAGGTCTCGCGGAGACGGTGCTAGGATCTAACTTGAACCTTCGATCCATAACTCCTCATAAACTCAATTTCTTCCAAAGTATTCATTCCCCTTCACGCCGAAATGGTCTAAGTATAACCACCCAATTGATGTTTTAACAGTTTAGAACATCATTCTGACTTTTAAGAGTTGATCTCAACTCATTTGTTGAACTTAACCTTCTTCTCGCATATATCAGAGTCACTGTATAGGCCACACACGCACTCATTACGCCATAACGATTCTGAATGGAAGTCGAGTGCGGGGGTGCATCCCTCAGACGGGATTGATTAACGCCAAAACTTTATCCTAATCCTCATGTCAGAAGCAGAGTATGCCAGAGAGAAGTTAATTTGAAGTCTTCTCATGGAATCGAATACCGGTAGGACTGAACACTTTATGTGATGTAGTGAAAATCGGGCGTTTACAAACTTCATCCCTCGGGACATCAAACGAACACTGGATGGTCGAAAGCGCGATGATCAGACTTCTCCAGTAAAGCTCTGAACAAAAAGAATGCTACACTCGTGTGCCTCGATCCACTGGACCACTGAAGCGACAAGAATGAATTGAGACGTCACTGGCGAGCGCTCGAGGAAATCGATGATCGATGGGTCGACAGGTGATACAGGTGATATCAGAAGCGGCTACCGACCTATGCTGCAGCTATGTTCACACGGGTAACATAATGTGGCATAGGTCATGTGCAGAAAAAATGTAATTACTTCAGTCACCACAGTTCCCTTGTATGTGCATGCATGGAAATTCAAAGAGTTCCGAAACATTGTCATCTGGATGATACTGAAGAAAAAGAATCAGAAATACAAGCGTGTAAGCTTTAAGAGAAGCAGCTGATGTGGGAAGACAAAAAGCCATAGGATAATGTAGTCTCTAGATACAACTGCACGTTGATTTCATTGTGATTAAGTATGAATTAACCAAGGACCTTCAATTAGCCGGATTATTGCTTTTCAGACTAACTTTGTATATCACTGGAGTGTCACAGACGCTGTAATTGTACAACTCTCCAAGGTAGCATGCTGATGCTATGGCTCGCTGATTGAACAGACCAGGAACTTCCAACGATATCCTGAAACCCATCAAAGTCACTTTAATCGAAGAAGAATTTGGATAGGACACCCACAGTTTATCTACTTCGCTAGGATAAGCACTGCAGCCAAGTTTAGAGAAGTTGAAGTGTAGGGGGTTTGTGCACGAGCTCAGAAGGCCTTGCCAATTTTTATGTTCGCCACAAGATAACTAAGCAGTCACACCAAAATTGGTCTATTAAACATGGTTAGTACGCAGAAATCCCGCTTAATAGTGCTCAAGATAGGGGTGGCTGGAATACAAAGAACCATTTAATCAGGAGTATCAAAGGTTTTAAAAAGTCCCAACCAGCTAATTACCTTATCATCTCTTGACAAGCATCTATAACATATGTGGAGATCCAGTCATAGTACGTCAGACCTTGGAGACCAGCGACAGCGCTCGCGAGGTGTAAGAGATTCGAATATGGTAACAACCACGGTGAAGTGAGATACTTCAGGCACCAACCTGTAATCTACACTACTAGAAACCTAATGAAATTGGCATAGGAAAGCTTTGAAGTAAATGAACTATTGACTCAAGAAAACGGGTAATGCAATAATTTAGCCTAGGGGAAGAAGAATTCAAGAAAATAACGAGTAACCATGCCGAACAGGCTCACCTTTGGGCATTTAAAAGACTACAAAGTGATCACAGTGACGACATCACATTACGCACTAATAGAAAAGCAACATACCAAGTTAAGCGCAAATCCTTACCCGCAATAGTTTCATCATCCCAGGCCAATCTTCTTATGCATTTGATATTCGTATTCACATTATGTTCATTAATATCAACGATAAGATGACGTATGAAAATCATCAATGGCGGTTCGGCTTGCGCTCGCCTCGCAGCTGCCGAATCAGCTGGTGGAATACACGCGAAGAAAGCGTTGTCAATCAACATCTACAAAAAAAGATTAGAAAAGAAAGGTTACGATCCTATTCCGACTGAACAGTTTTGAACGCATAGTAGATACTGTTCAAACCAGTAGTATAGTAGTAGATTCGAGCAGAAGGTTGATAAGGTTTATAAAAATGCACCGTTCCGGCTCAGTTTCTCAAATATAGTGAATTTCATCATTTGTCACGAGATTGGAAGCGCGGCTGAGAAGACTAATATGAAGGTAGTAAGTTTCCAGAGCTTTCTGCAGCTGTGAGAAAATTTGAGAAAAAAAGACAGAAATATGTTGTGGAAAAAATTACATTTTAATCTAGAGCATTCTTTAAAAAATCAGCTAAATAGAGATTAAAAAGCAGTCATTATGCGAAGAAATACCATACATGCCCACTACTCACCACATGACGAACATCCTTAATCCGCTCCTTCTTCTTTTGCACGACATCAAGAATGATTTTCATTTTTGGATGACTATCGCTATTTCTGCAAACGTACAATGAAGAACGATATATATGTATCAGGCGTGCCGAAACGGAAAATGAAAAACAACCCTACCGGTAGAGGTAGAACCCAGCGGTTTCTATCATTGCACAGACCATATCCACAGAATGACCACGAAAATCATACACTAATTGCCGTAGACATGATAAAGCCTCGGCACGTGGAATCACACCGAATTTCACCTGGAATCTTTAAGGTATCTTTCGAATAAAAACCTATCGAAGTAATTCTTTTTCAACCAAATACCAGTTAGAGGATAGTGTTGAGAACTCACCAGTTCACCTATAAACATCACACACTTAATTTTTTCTTCTACCCTCTCCTGACCACTTCTCTGCACAAATTCCCTGTAAGGAAACGGAATGAGATGAATTACAATACCAAGTAGCTCTTAAGCAGAAGTAAAGCAAAATAGGAACAAATTGAAAGGAAATCCAACTAAACATTTCAGTGAGAACTGTTCCTATACGACGAAAACCCGGTCACAGTAAAGTATAAGAATTAGCAAGCGTTTACCAAATAATTCAATGTTATAAAAGTAAAACAGCGAACTTCTAGCCCTTCGGTGAATTTAAAGTTGCTACCGACTATTCGGAATTGGGAAAAATTTTGGATTATCGTCAACTAAGGTGAAACTGTTTTGATACTCGGCAACGTTTTCTATGAAAATGCAGCCATCACCGAAAGTTCGATAAGAATGTAAAAACGAATCAGAAAAATTTAAATGTCATAAAATAGTTGGCAAAATTATAAATTAGACCAACCTGAATTGCTTTATAAGCATTGTAGACAGTTCGGTAGTCAGATCAGGCATTACCGGAGAAAGTGAAGCAACAAGGCGGGCATAAAATGGTAACAAATCCAAACGTGAGGAAGGCACTCCATATAGCACTTTAACAAGCTTTTTTCGATAACTCTGGAAAAGCAAATGAGAAACAGGATAGTCGTTAAAGAGTGCGTGAACACTTTGTATTGCTACCTACTTTTGTATTCAAATTTGAAACGAAATCAAGAGCACATTGGTCCGTAGTGTCACGGTTGACGAGATGATCGAGATTTAAAAAGAACTTCTGAAAGAAGTTATTGGACTTACGAATACAATTAGTTTCACGAAAATCTGGCTGTGTTACAAAAGTTCACATCCAAAATAAAAAAAAAGTATGTAATTGTTCATAAAACTTCCTCCTCTCATGAATTTAGCGAACATGCCTCAACCACAGCTTAACACTTAACAATCATTTCAACAATAAGTCTCACTATACCACCCTTCCGCTCCTTTTTTCCTTTAAAAATGGTGAAGAGTAGGAGAGAAAAGTTCAATACTAAACTACAGTTTACGATACCAACTGAGAACAGCCATTTCTTTCCAAAGCATTCAAATTAGTAATAGTGACTTTCCAGAAGAAGGATTTCCCTCATCTCCGATGATTATAGTTTGAAAAGGAATCAGGGTAATGTTGGTTTTTAGTTCTGCTATGGTCACCTGAGCGAGTTGTTTCATTTCCTCAGACGTGATGAGCGATGCTTCACCAGCACCTGTCGTGTCTTCTTGGAACTGAGCAGGAGAAGGAGGGGTCTTAGGTCGATAAGGTTCATCAGCACTTTCCTCCTTCTCTCTGAGTACGTACAAATATTTTCGAGAGACATAATTTAAGAAAACAGAACTGACACAGAGGAAAATTCAAAACTAGCTCGTTCTTGAATTTCATCTCACAACAAGTGAGATATGAGATTATGAAACTCTTGTTTCGAGACGTCTTCCAATCGAGTTTTCCAAAACTACGGCTTATGAGTATACCACTTACCCCAAGTCAGCATCTCCTTCACGCTCTGCAGGTTCAACCTCCAATCCATCGACATCTATATCATCCACGGATGTCTTCAGCTCGTTCTCTTGAATGGTGCGCTCTTCTGATTCCTGAAAGAAGAGAAGTACAACACTGTTCAGACTGCCCTCAGTATTCAGAAACGCTTACTTTATACAAACTCCTCGGCACAATATTTCTGATGTCAATCACGTTTTCATAGAATAATCGCGATTCGTCATCTGGCCACAAGGAAACTTGCCCTTCCGCGAGCGCTTTATCCATCTGATCGGAAAGTGAATGTCGATAATGTGTTAGAAACGTAGCCTAGAACATCAACCTCCATCGCTGCCATCTCATCTTCCTCGTTATCACTAGGTTCTTCTTTAAGATCAACCATCGGCACTCCAAGGGCACTGCTTAACTCCACTGCTAAGACTTTTAAACGTTCGTACTCAGCCCGTGCCGTTTCCAACTCTGTTTTTTCTTCCATAGTTGCATCGCCTTAATTAATTTTGATCAAGAGGTAGAAACGAAGAAATAATGTCAAGTCAGTAAGAGAAAATTAATGGAGTAACGAGAAGCAAGCAAAATAATGGATGAGAAATTGGTGGCTAACTCCACAAGGGAAAAATGTCACTGATAACAGCAGAGAAAAATAGCTCAAACCAGGTGAACTAGTGAATGAGCAAAATTTTCAAGGTTCTGAAGAACCACGCGAGTATAGCAGAAAAAAATTTTTACAGATAGCTCTGCTGTTAATATACCATTTACACCTTTCCCCAATGAACTCGGCTGAAACTCTATGGTTGCATTGAGAAAAAGTGTCGTATCGCTTCATAGGAACATAACGAATCTTGGAAATTTTGAAAACTCTAGCAAAATCGTACCTCTTGTTCTTTCATGACGTTTCACCTTCTTCTGCACCACATTCATAACAGCACAAGCTTTTTCCAGATGGCGGATCAATCCAGTGTGGTAATTTGAGAACAAATCATTAACTACCTTCCGATGCTCTGGAGTAATCGCTTCATTCACTTTCAGATCACCTGCAAATATTATTCATACAAATCAGGCAAACAAGAAATAAACAACAAATAGCGCGTACCTTCCCCTACTGAAACCCCCTCAGACGCTTCGGGCGACGGAACGATACCAGCAATCTGCCATCCAACGGGACGGCAAAGGGAACATATCAGTCCGACCTGCGTCACAAAACCTTTTTCGAAGCAACGACAAATTTCACTAAATCGTTCCAAAAATAAAAAAACCAACAAGTAAAGAATCATACCGTGACATTCAGAAAAGAAAACCCCGTATATCGAAAACTTTACAAGTTTAAGTGAATTTTGTATAGAATTGTAATTAATGTAGGGGCTATGTATATTGACATATCAATAGACGGAAATGATATTTCAGATGATTTCTAAGAGGGTCCACGATCCTAGAGACTTCGCATGCACATAAAATATTAATGACTACCTACATTTGAATGTTCTCCCTTGTCGGTGATACAAATATAGGAGAGAGTGGCTCCTAAAGTCTGGAGGCCTTCTTTGCCAACAACTCCGCAAAGGATCAACTCACAGAGTAACCTGAAAGTACCGAAAGGATCATAGAATAGAATGAAAAAGACGGAAAATCTTATGAGAGAAAGCAAAACAAAACTCGAGAGTGTAAGTATTAAAGCGAACAAACTTCACCTTACGTCAATACGCAATTTGGCAGGGTTTGAAATTTTATCCGCACGCTTCAGAGGCAAGCCTTTTCTGATTTCGGCAAGGATCAGCTCAGAGAACTTGGGATACCGAGACGCAATCGCTACACAAAGATCCACAATCGGAATCACATCCGACGGCTTGAGCTTTGTCTCAGCGATTCCCTTCAAAGTAGTCTATAAGTTAAAACAATAAGAGTAATGAATTAAATCTAACCGCTGCCATTTCTTCGACAAATTTCGAGAGATTTAGACGGGAAAGCTCATCGATCAGTGAAGGAATGCTGGCAGCTGATAGCGTCTTCAGCTTTTTCATGAAAGCTGTTGTTTTTTTAAGTGTTGAATCAAGAGAATGCAAAGCATTTTCATCCGTGGTTTCGACACTGACCAGGGTAGACCGATGCGACTCCTGTAATCTTCGTAGCGAAGTTAAGAGAAAATAATCAAGCAAAATGTGACTATTGTGAGAATGTCCATCAGCAATAGCTTTCATTCTCTTTTCAAAAAAGAGGGCACTGAATGGAAAAATACTGAGACGTACAAAATAGCATAATTTATGAGATCTTCAAGAGAGGTGAAGAAATATGAGGTAGCCTGAATACGAGGTTTCAATGAGAATTTAGATAGAACTTTCTTCACCATTCTTAAGTGCAAAAAAAAGCTAACACTTTCTCCAATACCCAATCACTTATTCTGACGGAGTTTTATTACCAAAAAAGAGAAAGTGGAACGAAAAAGATCACTTTCGCACCAGAAATCGGAATTCCAGAAACGTGTAAAACAAGCTCGATGCACTGAAAAACGACCCCTGCACAAAGTGCGCTTACTCTCATGAGTAGGATCCATCAATTAGGAAAGCTACATTTCCCTGTTCAGTTAGTTAAGCCCTTTCATGCTCCAGCAGAACTTTCTGCTAGTTTATCATTCACGAGTATGCTTGGGTTTTTGGAAATTGATTTACTCTCATTCACGAAGTCACTTTTGAAATAGTTTGAAAGGAACTTGTGACAATTCGCAAAACCTCCAACAAAAAAGACGTGAAAATATCGGGTGATTAGGTGACCCAAAAACATTTGGTCTCGCGAAGATCTCATCATTTAATCATTCAGTCAGCTTCAGCAAACTTTACAGAATGGATTGTATTCATAACCCCCTATTTGTTCCTAAATTTAGGAACAAATAGAGGGTTATGAGTATACGCATACGTATCACGTTCAATTTCACCAATGATATTCGTGGACAAAATCGACTGATGGGCTAGAAACTAGAGTTCCGCTCAGCGAACGCTGACTGAAACCTGTCAGGTTAGAAAATGAATATGCGAAACAGAGCTCTATACTTGCCATCCGGTATATCACTGATGATTACAAAACACATTACACTTATTTTCTACAAAAACCAATCAACACCTATTAATTTTTCCATGTACAAAGAGAAACTGACAGGGAAACAGTGACAAATTAGACCGTGCGGCTTCGAATTTTTTCTATAGGACTGCTCCCATACTCCTTTTTCGCCCTTTCAATTCAGTCCTTTTTATATTTAGTTCTTATCCTTACACCCGAAAGAAGAACGTCAGGCATGGAAGGAAGTGATGAGCACCGTGAAAGAAAATTAACACAACATAATTCTCTTCAAATGGCCACTTATTCTACATTGAAAACGACTCCCACATCGCAAGCTTGCCTATTTTAATTCAGATTAGGGCAATCCTCTTAAGCGATAAGACAATATGGGAATGCCAATTAGGCAAATATAACATAATGTACATAGTGAATTCGAGGTATTGCTCACCTGTGCTTCGACTCGTCTATTTGTTTCTTGCACCCATTGCTGATCGGCCAGCCGAGGCCAATCGGTCATTTATTCTCAAAGTATAACTAATTGGGAACCTGGAAGCAGTTCGAGGTTGATCCTGACCTTCCGATTATCGGTAACATTCGTGATCCTATTGACATAGGGGACAACCGCCCTACAGCAATTTTGACACCTTTCTCAGTCCTTATCACAGAACCTTTTTATTTGTGTGGAATAACTAATATTTGTAAGCCTTCCGACCCCATGCTGAGCCTACGCGGTAACTAACCACCTCTTGATTCCTTCTGATCTTTTATCTATCTGTATAGATGTATCTATTGATTCAACGAATGCTTCATTGACACATTCATTAGAACGAATATTCATTCGTATAAATAGAAGAACCAGCATTTTTCAAAAAAAAAAAAAGATATTATACTGAGGATACAATTGATTTGTACGAGAGTAATTATCAGAAGAACAACGTTTTACGAGCGTCACTACAACTGACAGCACAATCAAAAAAACAACAACACAACGATTAACAATACGTACAAGGAATTGCAGACAGAGATTACTCGGAGAAGCTTGTCTAACTGTCCAAGCAGGACGTTCCAAAAGACGAATATGTCACCAAACTCCACTGCGTCTATCACGCGACCTCGGGCCACCCCCACCAAGACCACCGCCTCCATAGCCTCGGAACGGACCAGGTCCTGGTTCATATCCACGGCCATATCCACCACCTCCACGCATTCCACCGTAACCGCCGTATCCCATATCTGAAACAGAAACGCTTCGTCACTAAGAATGCTCTTAGACCATCGGCCGCAATAGGAAAAAAGCCGCTCACCACCGTATCCAAGATCTGAAAAAAAAGTTTAATAGCCAGGTAATCACCATGCATATAGCTGAGAGCATATTGCTACATACCTCTAGGGGGGACGAGAGCTAGCGGCCTTGGAGCAGGTTGTCCACCAACAACACGCCATGTCAACCTTCTCATTGTGTGTGGCATGTCGTTTGAGCCAAACAATTCCACATACCTATGAAGAGCTGATTTTTGTAAAATACGATAACTTCTGGCGGAATATCCACCCTTCAACAAACATCAAACTATACCTCTTCCCCATCATAGCCTTGTTTCTTGAAAAGGCCTCATGTGCTTCAGCGGTTGTACCAAACTCCACCACAGCATCTCCGGAAGGACGACGATCCTCGTTAAATCCCAACTGCAAGAACAAGTTTTACCTTACTTTCCTTGGAGTAGCCATTAATGTTGTACTATCAAGTATGACTAACGCTTATTTCAATGCAACGAAGAGGTGCGAAAAACTGCTCAATCATGAAGGCATCCGCGTCGAATGGAAGACCTCGCATGAAAACCTGAAATCAGGATGCATCGAAGCAGCTAGTCCACTGAAACTCTCATGAGCGAGCCTGACCTTCGTTGGCGGCACAAAATCGTCGTAATCATCGTATCTTCCATATCCTCCTCGTGGAATATCATAAGGAGCCGAACGCATCCCTCTCATGCCACGCGGAGAGCGACTAAACATTGAAATCTATACTCAGTCGTCACAAACCTATTTCTACAAATAGCTCAAGTATCGATTCTTCCTGTTGTGAGCTGAATCAATTCGCAATCCCTAACCGATGTTCATTTTCAAATATATGAAGCCGAAGCTGTGACGCTCTAGTAATCTCTCAAACTCTCTATGTTTTCTTTCTTCTGACAGAATACTTAGAAAGCCCATCGTAAAGAATGGATACAACTTACTACACAATTTGAGAGCGGTCAAGTCTCAGACTACCAGAAGCAAGGAAATTTATAAGTAAACTTACGAAATATAGTCCCTCGAATCGAACAGTGGACGTATGTATCCACCATCATAGTTGCGAGGACGATTCCGCTCCATATCGTCCACAGTGGTGCGGAACACTTCCACATACCTGGACAAAATAGCCTATGCAACTGCCCCAATATTAATCAAAATAATATATGACAAGGTGCAAGCGAAACAGAGGTACGGAGGAATGAAGAGAGAATGTTAAATAGAGAGAAGTTATCCTAGAAGACCTACAACATGATTTCTAATTATAAAATAGAAAATGAGAATCGAAGCTGAGAATGCTTGCAAAGAAAACACAAAAAAACCTGGACATAATGTCAAAAGTGAGCCCACTCTCCCACCTGCTTCCCATATGTTGCTTGTTGAAATCGAGAGCTTTGACGGCTTCTTCCCTGGATGCAAGTCGCACGAAAGCTTCCCCGCTAGGTCGCCCTCCCGTACGCCCGAATACCACCTCTTCACAGGTAAGCCCTGACACACACCACCAATGTTTTTGTGAAAACATTCCCTCAAACCAGATGAGGCAATAACAAAATCGGGAAACAATCAAAAATGTAATAAACTAAAAACCTTCTATATCTATAGACAAAACAAAAATATATATCAATACTGTGAGACTATCTCCTTTTATTACTGTGTTGAGGGACTCCGGGAATAGAGGCACCGTGACCCGACTCCCTGCCGCAACACTTTTTTCTACTTGATACAAAAAACAAAACAAATTTGTTAATAATCTTGAGAATAACTGACTATGTAAAGCGAATAAATTGACGCACCTTTGAAGAAGTCCTTCACATCTTGTGTGGTAGCAGAAAACGGCAATCCGCGACAGCGGATCACTTTTCCATCATCAGAGACTATTCCAACGCGCTTCAAGTTGGTGAGCTCATCATTGGACACCGTGAAAACTGCAATCCAAAACTTGAGTGAAAATATTCCAATTTGCCACGAATGTTCGGATAGTGGACACCGACTATAAACCTACCTTCGATATATCTCCCTTCCATTTCCTTCCTGTGAAGATCCAATGCCTTGAGCGCATCTTTATTCGACGGGAGCTCACAGTAACACTCTCCACTAGGTCGCCCATTGTGGCTGCTGCTCATCGTGATCGTCGTGACCTCAATACCTACAAATATTCCAAAGATCAGCATCACACCACAGCAGTTCTACGAACAATTCCTCTCAGACCTTCAAAGAAGTCGCGGATGTCACTTTCCTTAGCAGAATAGGGGAGGCCACGAAGTCGAACGTAATTCGTCTGTGGCAGCTTTTTGCCATCTACGGAATCCTTTGATGACTCCTCCTGCGTGGTTTCATCTTTCTCCTGATCATTTTCATTTTTCTCTTGCCCATTCTCCTCAGTTTGCTCTTTCCCTTCTCCTTCATCTTGTTGTTGTTCGTCAAGCAATTCGTCTTTCACCTCGTCAGTGGTAGGGTTGTTCGTCTCGTTTTCCATGTTGACCATTACAAGAGTAAATGTATAGCAAGCACTAAACCGTCACCCTGTAACAAGAAATGACGGTATTTCGAAAGTGTAGAACGGCTTAGTTCGCAACATCACGAGAGATCTGGCCCTTGTCACACTATCGAACTGATAGATTGTAACGCTTGACAATCAAGTAGAAACCAGAGCTATCAAGCAGTGAGCCGCATAACACTCAAAACACAAAAAAAAAACAACAAATACACGAGGTGAAGGAACCAGAGAGGTCACGCACCGACCGCCCCAACGAACGTGGCAAAGAAGTGAACCTGACGCGCAACAGACGCGCCGCGTCCTCCTATCGATTCACACAATGCCCCAACTACCGTACACCCTGGTGAAAATCAGCTTTTGCGGACTTTAGGAACTACAGCACTAGCGAGTCAATTTGCTCACTTTTATTGTTAGGTCGGCTACATGGCAATTAATTACAGAACACTGGAATAGGTTTACTAAAAAAAAGTCAGGAAGTTCCTCTCACAAGGGAAAATCCAGGTAGAACACTTCTTGGATCTGGTGTCGTGAAAGGCTGTAGTTTTTCCACTAGAACTTAGCAGAAAGAGGATTTTCGTCATATGTTCTGTTGGCTTTGTGAATTGCTTGGGTTATCGGTCCAGGCCCATACCCTTACTACTTCCAGACAGCCGTTTTAAATGGATCAGTGCTATAGATGGCTATTTTTCCTGAAACAACATTCAAAGATTGTGGATAATTCTATATAAGAAGGAACTCGGGAGCTTTTCTCATACATTCTGAATCAAAGAGTATACCTCGAACTTAAGACTTACACAATAAAACAAACAGAAATCTCGAAATTCAATGGAAGTATGAGTGAGGAGAAACCGAAGCTTCTAGATGCCGCCGATCAATAAGGCTATCTGCCCTTTGTCCGCCCTCTCGGCCCACCCGCAGTTTTCTGGTACCGTCGAAGTCTCTGCTCAAAGCATTGTATTTCCTCTCACCCTGCTAACCTCTGCCTTCCTCAGTCCTCATGCTCTCTTGCGGCACCTTACGAGACCACCCAGCATGAATAGAACTTTTGCGATACCGCAGCCACTGGGCGTCGTGGCGGGCGCCTGTGAGCCAGCTTCTAGGCAGTAGATTGGTGTGGATGGAGTGAGGGGAGGAGTCCCGTGACGGTTGCGGAGTACGACGACCGGGCGTCCGCGCCAAGCGTTGCGTCGCCAGGGTTCTGCTGTCGGAGGATGGTGGAACCCGGGCGGTCAAGGAGGGGTGCACGGCTCAGGCCCGAAAGGGAACAGGCAAAAGCCCCCGCGCGATGCAGTGGCCGGATCGCGCCCGCGAGTACCCGCACTGTCGCGGCCTCTCCGATACCTTCGGACCGCCGATCGCTTTTGCTTCACCATCTTCGTGAATAAGGAGGAATCTTGTCCCTTTCTTTCGTTCTCCCATAGAAAAAAATATGAAAAAGAGAATTCAACAACCGATGAATTTTTTAGATTTAAGTACGCCAGCTACAGTCATTTCCAAAAAGAATGATTCAGATGTTGGTGAAGAATACTTCGATTTCTTCTGGAGGATGGAAGGGTTTTGCTCATGGCTGTTCGCAATTGTTCAGTCATCATCGGCTTTGCTAGAGCTCAGTAGTTTTATTGTTTCGCTACTAAAAATGTTCTAGAAGACCACATCAGCATCGGCGTGATAGGGAGAAACGAAGGTATTCGGGTTGGTTAGGAATTATCGAGAAACGACATTCATGGGTCCTTGTTGCAGCTCTCAGAATTTTATTCTCAGTATTTACTCGAACTACAAGTGAAGGGTAGACGGTACATGAACAAGTGAGTTTTGGGTATTTAAAAATCCCTGTTCGTCTTCGGTGGGCGGTATAGTGACAAGTGGCGCCCCATCACAGGGTCACAGGTTTGAATGTTCAACCGGCGATGGCTATGGCCAACCAAACCTTCCATCCCTCCGGGGTCGGTGAATTGGTAGCAGACTCGTCTGGGAGTATGAAAGCACTGACTTGCACCTCGGCTGGACACAGCAAGTCATTATATAGAGCAACCGACGCTCAATACGCCACTACGATTCTGAATGAAAGTCGAGTGCGGTGGCGCATCCCTCGACGGGATTGACGCCCTGCCCTCTTCACCATTTTTTCCTGTTCAGATGGCTCGAGCGACCTATGGCGATGAGGTGGAAACGGCGATCGTGTCACTGCGTACTATACGGATGACTTACACAACTATTACAAACCGCTGACGATGGGCTGGCGAGAAGCATTTCCATATTTTGAAAAACTGTGCATTTCGGGACAGACAGTGGCATGCTTCTAGTAAGGGCTCTTCATACTGTAGCATAAGTGAACCTTGCCAAGGTTCAAGAAACAAACTACTACTAAGTAGCCATGACTATAAATTGGCAGACATGATGCCAAGAGATGGATTAGAAAAATGTTAAGAGGAGGGGAATTAGACTTCGTTCATCACGAAAGAACCTTTTCTCGGAAAGAACTTCTTCTGGTTGGTTCAGTTGCCCAGAATTTCTCGAGATCACCTAGATAATTCATCTACACATAGTAAGTACGCTATGGCCTTGGTACGGCAACAAAAAAGAAGAACTTTAGTTGTCTGTTTTCGCAACACAACGGAACCCTGGGCGTCTAGCTATACAAGACCTGCTGTTGGCTGCTTTATCTTCGGAAGTGACCACGATCGACTTTCGATGAAACTTGGCATGGATCAGTCTGCGGAAACGTCTAATAGGCAATCTGAAAGGTGGTCCACATGTCATCTTTTCTATTTACAAGGTGGGTTCCCATTTGTGGTTTACGAGACCCTTTTAGATATCTATAGGCTATACTTGAGCTAGCCGAAGTCTGAAATGGTGTTGTATATGGATGGATCTCAAATTCTTTTTGGCCTCCACATTCTGACGAAGGCGACACGCCGAAACGTTGGCCGAATAAAGAACTTTATCATCTTGGCCAAGGCAACAGAAACTCCTTATTATCACCGCTACTGCTGCTTTACTTCCATCGAACTCAATTCATCCTTACCGCCTAACATTCAGAGTTCTGATCACTGCGCCTAAAGCTCGTCGGTTGCATTTTCATAAGGAGAGCGGCTTCCACGAGCGACGTATCAGTTCTAATCTTGGAAGTTGCGGAAATAAATGACGCTAGTAATGTATTCCTTGAGAGTCGTGAAGGAAGTCCACGGTGACGAGTACACGACACGAGCTAATGTCAGCATGCGTTGTCCGAATCTTGCGGGTGTGGTGCAGTTGGATCGAAATTGTCGCGCCGCGGCGTGAGGGACGCGGCGTGCGAAGAATGTAGCAGAATGCAGCGTCAGGTAAGAAATATAGGAACAAAAGAACTTTACAGTAGCTTCATGTCTAAAGTAATGATATTAATTGACCTATATGAAGAACGCCAGAGCTGTAATAACGACGACGTGAATAGTCCGCGACAGCCGCGTGCGGTGAATCGGTTACACAAAACCGACCCTACTGTCCGTCTCCCGAAACTTGCAATAACTATGTAACTATGCAGTTTCATCAATTTAAAGAATCATGGCAAAGATGCAATCTTTAATTGGAACTGTAGAATAAACCTCATCGAGCAATAAAAGGACAGAGTCTTTAACGCTATTCAATCCCGTTTTTGGGCGGGTGTGGTGCGTTAGGAACGAAATGGTCGCGTCGCGGTGAGAGGGGCGTCGCGCGCGAAGGAATGTAGCAGGATGCAGCGGTAGGTAAGAAATACAAGAACAAAAGTGCTAATAGTAGAATTATGCATAAAATAATGATCGCATATCGATTGAGCTGTATGAAGAAGGCTAGAGCTGTAATAACGGCGAATGAGAGGTCCGCGACAGCCGCGTGCGGCAAATCGATTACCCAAAATGGTTCCTAACGCCCGTCTCCCTTTTTTGGGCTGCACCCCTGCATTCGATTTCTACTCAGATAAAGGACCTCACGCGTCCAAGTGAAGCCTTTTGTCCCCCCCCCCCCTCCAGGAAGCTTAGCACTAATTAGTGTTCCTTGTAAAATGGAAAGCATGGTTGATTAGGAACGAATTCAAACTCCGGACCATATGTGAACGATAATGCGCCACTTGCCACTACACCACCTCCGAACATTTCTGATAAATACTCTTGCTCGTTGTCATCTGTATCCCCTAAATTTTTATAGCTGACAAATTGAAATTTATATTTCAACTAGGCTGTTATTGAAAACAGCAAATTCCATCGCATGATGCTAAAACAGAAGCTATAGCCACCAGTATGGGACCCAAACACATGAAAATAAAAGGATAGGCGTGCCGCTTACGGTTATGGCGTAGCCTAACTGTGTGACATTAGGTTCGATCTTCTGCAGCACAAAAATGATACCAGGAGGATGCATATTCATGAGGAACTAGGCTGAAAATCAAGCGAGAGCACATTAGGCAATGGGTAATCTACCATGAATTGTTTTATTATGCTTGACGGCACCACAGCCCAGCCCTAATTTTCTACGAATTCCTGCAGAAGAAGTGTCACCCTATGTTCTCAGAAATGAATAGAGAGACATCATTCCCAAGGGGGGAAGGCTGATATAACTGACATGTAAAATGCTTTCTAAGAGTCAGGGAGCGATGACGTCAAAAAAAAAGGGCAAACTTAACAAAAGATTGGCTATTTTCAACAGCACTTTCATGGCAATGTCGCCAAAACGGGTGTTAATAGCAGTTTTTTGGCCCATTTCGAGATATTCAGCGGGAGGATGCAAAGAATAGCCCGGTCGCTGCTCATAAAACATTCAACACAACATATTTTTCACTAACATTTCATCAGTCCAAAGCTGACAAACAGAGAAACATTCAATCGTCCTAAATTGGACGGTCTCTTCCTTTCAAAAAAATCACTGCCTACTCCGGATTTCTGCCTCTGCAAATCTGAATAGTTGCTGAATGCGTGGGTCAACCCCTCTTACGAAACAATATTGACCCCCCCCCAGCTTCACCTTAGGTTTATAGGAACTGTCCGACCAAGTAATATTGCAATTGGTTGTTTGCTGTAGGGGCTTTGTTAAGATGATTAATATTTAGAGATTATTGATTGATATTGATTATTTCACGGGAACCTTCCAGCTGGCATCTTGTGATCTTTCATCCCTTGGAATTTTTTGGAACAATGTATCAGTATTTCTTTAGATATGGGCGGCTTTCGTTTATTCAGCATTCGCATTCGAAACATACTGCCAAAACGGAAATGGCGTGAAATCCGGCGACTTCCTGTGTGGCACCACCCCTTTCCTTCTACATACTCGTTCGAGCGTTTGCTTAAATCACTCATGTGCAACTGCTCGTGGTTCCATTTTCCAGAACAAACCTTAGTATGTTACCATTACTGAGAATACTTAGGTTGTTTTTTTTTTAATCAATTCAAATCAACGTCGTCGTCGTCGTTGCTGTTCGTCATGCTCGTCTGGCAAAGTGCCTTTTCTCGTTTATTTGAAGTGGTTGAGACGTGGAGTCGAAGGATTGAGTATGGCGTCAGAAGTTTCTGCTCTTCACGCTCAGACTCTTTTCTACTGAATTTCAATCTTTTTGGGTTCATACATCAAATAATCACTTTCGATAAAATCGATATATCGATTAGTGTCAATAAGTCCCTATAAGGTTCGGTAACCTGTCAAGGCGTATTCAAGAGTAGTGAGCGTTAAAGACCGAGTTATGGTCATTGAGTACTTTCTAGGGATCGAGTGATCTGAAGCCTACTGTAATTACCTTATCAGGCTACTAACCCCTGAACAAAGACTCGAGGAAAATTACCCCAATTACTCTGATGGATTTCGATTGACCGACTGCCCCTTGAATGATGGCCTCTTCTGCTCGGACGAGCTCGCAAAATGAATTTTCTAGTTTAGATGGAAATTTGTTTGAGCTATTCTGGTGTGTTGTTTATATTGTTTCTCTGAGTTGGGGTTGGCATATGGGTTGTTAGGAACTGACCCCACAGCTAATTTTATCTTTTTTTTACGGGTACCGCGCTGCAGAGAGATGTGAATTCCTAAGAACTTTCAAAGACATGCATTTTTTTCTTTCTCTTTGAAACCCAGATCCTCCTTTCTATTTTGAGATTTTTGAGAAATAGAATTTCTTGAGAAATCGCTCTTGAATCTCATTCGAAGCCCATAGTGAATGTATTTCGCTGGGTTACCTTATGTATTCCTTTCCTAGCCCTGGGGGCTGATTTTTGAGTCGTGCACTTGGGGTTTCTTAGTTGGACGCAGGAGAGGCAGCACAACTAAATCGTCGGAAGTATCCGACGGGGGACGGAACTTACGTGCGTCCGAGGATGCGCGCGGCAATTTGCGCAGCAAAGTTCGTAGCGATTCGCACGACTCTGGCACCTACTACTGGGGCCCAAACTCGAAGTAGATTCGTTAACAAGGTCAGTCAATCCTACTGATCTACTCTACGTCGAATTTGGGCCTCAAAGACAGGTGCTGAAGTCGTTCAAATCACCACGAACTTCGCCGCACAATTCGTCGCCCGCAGCCTCGGACAGACGCACAATATGTACCCATACCCGTATCCGACATGTATTGCTCCTATACCGTAAAGGGCATTGAAAGACATGATAAGCCTAAGACTAACTACCAGTAATTTTCATAACTGGTTTTCTTCCAAAAGCTTCCTATAACATGTATCCTCTACGTTTTAGGTTCTACTACAGCTTTTCCAATCCCAGCTCTTGCCTGCAGGAGAGCGTTGAGAGCACTTTTGAACCTAGTGACAAACTTTTGTGCGAGTTTGGGGAAGGGTCAGCGAGTGGAATGAATTCTACTCAGAAATTTCCAGGTAGTAGGATGAAAGTAGCTCACAAAACGGCAACAGTAGGTCATTCTGGGTGTTTGCATACGTTTTAACTTCTGTGGTGATTGTGGAAGAAGGTCACTGGGTCACTGAGTTGAACTTTGTGACTTTAAACTTTATGAAGGAAATTTCTATAATTGGAGAAACTTTAGAAGTTCCTTCAGTTGTAGAAATCTCGTTCACAATTAGAAATGGGCGAGGCCTTCGTGTCAACCTCGGATTCGAATGACTAGCGCTATCGGGTGTGCCGAAGCTGTTAAGAATTCGCGGTAAGTACTTCCTTTCAAGACGAGTGCAGCAAGTCTAATTGGTATGGACAGGCGTCCATCCTCGCGCTGCCGTCACTTGATGATTTGCCACAAGAAATTGAAGGCGTCACACGAGCTTCCTGCATTTTCCTTGCAGTCTCTGCGGGAGGGTTTTGCTGAATTTCATGTTTATCTCTTTGTATAATCACTTCATCAAAATTCAGAACAGTTTAGAATGCCTGTAAACTTAGAAGAAGGGGCCACGGAGTCTGGTTGAGGCCATTGAAGACCCTGATTCACATCCAAGTCAAACAATCAAATTCATTACACTTCCACTTCGATTCCAGAAAAAACAGCTTTAATGCATTTTGTTCTTGGTTCAGGAACTCAGGCAATAGTCAAAAAAGGTAATTTGAAGCAGTGGGTGGAGCTATCCCCTAAATGGGCGGCGCTAAGCTGATGGGATGTCAAGCAATGTTCTCGCCCCCAGATCCCCGTACCTTTTGCTCGTTAGTTTACATCTACCGCGCAACCCATCTTTTTGAAATTTTTCTGTGCCCTCCTGTTCAAAACACCTCCTTGGAAAGTTCGTTCTGCTGCTCACACAGTTTTTCCTTGAATAATCAGCTTCTGATTTATGATTTCTTCGTAACGACTGGTCGTTAATGTCTACGGACATCATCGTTGAGGCATTCCAGATGCACAGTTGCTCAGGAAAGAAAAAAGGAATCTCCTTGAAGATCTCGGAGCTGCCGTTCCAGTCATTTGTTTGGGTTGTTTCAAGTGTAGAAAATCTTTCACGCTTGTTCATGAAATATCCCTATTTTTAGCTGCTTCTGAAATCTTTACGATCAGTATGATTAAGTGCTTCAGCCATCTACAACCCTGTACTGTATCGGGGGGGGGGGGGCCCTCAGTAGCCAAAAGAGTCCGAAGTTGCTCAGAGGCTATGCGCTTTTTGGTATTCCGACTTGTTCCTAACCCTGATCTGTAATATCTTCAACCCAAAGTGTCCAAATCCTTGGTAGGCGTTTTCCTCCACAGACTGAACTTATGATCCTCAACCTTCTATTTTTAGGAGTCTGCGGCGTTTCAAT
Source organism: Haemonchus contortus (assembly GCA_000469685.2). NCBI lineage: Eukaryota > Metazoa > Nematoda > Chromadorea > Rhabditida > Trichostrongylidae > Haemonchus > Haemonchus contortus. The sequence continues at coordinate 40,972,648 of LS997565.1, forward strand.
TTTCGCTTCCTGCTTTTTTTTTTCAAAAGCCTTCATTACGCTTCCCATAATGGTTCCATTGTTCCCATTCAGGATCGACTTTTACGACAGTGGGGAAATAGGCTTTACTTAGTAAAAAATCCAGGCTGCTTCATCTTCTACCTTCACACCTATTCCTCTCTTCGATTGCCCGTCATATTTCGAGTCCTAAGCCACCCCACCCTGTCATTAAACCTGGGCGAACCGTCGATACACGGGCATTCTGCCATTCTAGTGCTAATCAGTACTTGCTATATGATACTCGTCCTTTAAGTACAACTCTTCAGGTGGGAACAATTCATTGGTGAGCATTCCTCCTCGTTCTCTTCACCTGTTTCTCTTACATCTCGCTGGGGCTCCCTACCAACACCCCACTTTCAATGTTTCCTCTGCTTCCGCAGCAGTACACTTCATTTGGGGCATCTTGGCCAACATTCAAGCCCACCCGCTCAGCAAGAAGGATAGAATTTGTCAATGAGCAAATTAGCTCATTATATGCTTGGATCGTTTTCATCTTAAAAATGTGCACTTCTGAGCAAAGAATGTTCGGTTTTTATGTCTTACAACTCATTCCCATTAAATAGTTTTCCAGGAATCAACTGATGTCTTTTCGATACGTTTTTATCAGACCTATCTTCACTTGTGCATTATTAATGATCCACTGGCACTATTACAAGCAAAATAGGCGTCAAAAAAAGTTTGCCGTTCACTAGTCTTCACTATACGACGGTTATAGGGAATATGGAGTCGACCCTTTTGGACAGAGAGAAAATGGAGTCTCCAGTTCCCATGGCAGATAGGGGATCTGTTCTTTTCCTCGCTCCCTCCCTGTCACACTGCATAAACTCCGTTCTGCCTCATAGCTTTTTTCAAAAGCCTATTAATATTATGTCATAGGCCGGAAAAGCACTATTTTCCTATGGATGGGACATTTATGCCGATCTGTACCAAGCCTATGAAAGAAGCGGAAATTATTCTAGGCATATGATTGTCTTTCAGGGAGTTTTGATGACATCTATTATTGTTAACAAAGCATGAGCCTCGAGGCCTTAGGCTGCATGACATACGCCACGATGTAGAACAGTATCTCTTTCGTTCCCAACTCTTCTACCAATTTAATGACTTCAGAATTAGCTCATTAAATGCGAATATTATTGGTTTGATACCTCAACAGTTGTATATGACATCTCAGTTCTGTAGCTTCAACGCAAGGCTCGAAAAAAGGGAATTTTTCAAAAATCGGGCCAAGATGGAAACCGGCACGTGACTTAGTCGAAAACGTACTTTACAATTCTACGAGACTTCTAGGACCAACAACTCATCACCCAGTTGGGTATGTATCGTGTTTTTCTAACTCCATGGGGCCGGCTTACAGTAAGCGCCTGGGTATGAAGCAGCTTACTAGTAACTGGCCATATCTCGGACAGAAGTGGGTGTTCTGAACTTGCAAGAACTTGCATGTTTTCATTGAGCTTTCATAGTTCTATGAATATAGGTTTTGATAGATTCCTATTAACAAGGATTCGTCAGGTAAAAGTGAAGATCTCCAGTCTGCCTATTTGCCTCTGGAACTACTTTGGAACTAATTTAGGATTGAGAATTACTTCGCCTTATAAACGAACCCTTCACAAGTGCCCAAATGGAGCAATTATCGTTCTAGTACTTTAACTATTTCACTACAGATTCACTGATGTTTGCTTTAGAAATTTCCATATATCTTAACAGTAGTTAGAAAATTTATGCTACTTATATTAGGTTGTCGGATAAGTATTTGCGCATTTTGGTTTCCATGTTGTGAAATCTTTGGGGATTGCTCTAGAGCCTTCACTGCGGAATATGTGTAAGTGCAGGTCATTGGCTCTCCATACCATATCTGCCGTAGCATTTCGCAACGGTTATGGCTGCAAGAATCGCTCTCGACTCAAAGCTAGTCAGACTATCTTTTCTTCATAAGTTCAGAAAAAACGTTAATCCCAATTGAGCGACAGAGGGAATATGCGAAGCGATGGGACCATTCATTTTCTCTAATATCACATCAAGAAGTTGGTACAAGGAGTTCAAAAATGGCCACTTTGACTGGACCGAAGAACCACGATTTAGGAGACTAGCTGAGCTCAATGTTGACTATCTCCTGAAGCTGGTTGAAGAAGATTCTAGGTTTAGTACCCATCAGCTGAAACAAGAGCTCATAGCCATCACGACACAACAGCTGTCCATTTGCATCGCCTTGGGAAGACATGGAGATTCGGAGATATGGATAAGTTTTGATCTGGGTGGTCATGATCTCCAAATGAAGAGGGATTCATGTCTAAACTTGATGACTTTCCGGCGCACCTTCGCACGGCTGGAAGACTTAATCACTGGTGACGAGAAGTGTGTTCTCTACTTAAACCACACGAGGAAGCGCCAGTGGCTTAGATGCGTAGAGCATGGAATCCCGACCTCCAATCCCGAATTCCTACCTCAGAAGGCAATGCCAAGCGTTTGTAGCCATTCAATAGGATCATTCATCGGGACTTTCTACCACCGAACTCCGCTGTCAGCACAGAAGCCCAGTGTGCTCTGTGGACCGGATTGCTGCAGCTCCAAGAGAGAAACTCGGGAAAGTCTATTTTCTCTATGACAGTGCTCACCCACACTTTTCGAAGGAGACCCAGAAGAAGCTTCGAAGCCTGAGATGGCATCTTATGGCCCACCCACCGAATTCACGAGACCTAACTCCGACGGATTATCATCTGCTCCTGTCGCTGTCGGATCATCCGAAAAATGAGAAGCTCGATTGTGTGAATCAGCTCCAGACTCACATTGACGAGTTTTCCTCCTCGAAACCTCAGGAATTCTACGCAAGCAGGAACCACAAGTTGCCTGGTGAATGGCAATACCTTGTCGATAATGATGGTGCATATATTTGTTAATTGTTTGTTATTGTGAAAGAAAAAAATAAATTCAAAAAAGAATTGCAAAAGGCGCAAATACTTTTCCGACAACCTAATACTAGCACAAGAAGGACCCTGAGTGCCCTGTCAATCTCATCGCAATCTGAACTGTGTCCAAGACTTGCTCGCTTTTAGGTTTCCGAAATGTCGAAAATATGGTAGCCAAAGGTGAGCTCTTCAGCTTTCAAGTCTCAAGAGCATTTCAAGAATATAATTCGATTTCTGCTAGAAGGACTCTTGGAAGTTGGTTCAGCTGATGATTTGATCAAAATCTTTTGGCACTTACCCGTGGTTATTTAATCTAGAGAACCAGAGCTAGGCAGATTCTTACAAGAGGCTCTTGAAAGAAGGTAAGGAGCCGATAAGTGCAAGGACGAGTGTTCATGCGAACTGGGATATATGGGTCATGGAAAGCAGGAAGGAATATTCTGGGAGTTTTCAGGAGGAGGATTGTAGGTCGTACACCTTGCTGATGGATTTTACGTGCAGAAAGCGGATGAAACGAGATGGATATGAGGGTCATGTGAAAGATTCAGCCATAGACGAACATGAGTGCTCTGAGATGGACCGGGAAACAGTCGGCATGAATTCATTTAACTTCTATAGGCTGTGACCGGTTATGCTAGTTCTAACTCCAAGACAGAACGCTCTTTCTGCGAAGCGTTTCATTTCTCGCCATTATCCTGTGTGAGATGCTATTTATGCGCATAATTACTTTAAATGCTGAGAGTAATCCTTGTTTTCGAAAAGAGCATTGACAGGAGATGAGAGGCACAGGTATAAGGAATATGAGGCCTATGGTTGGCCAGAGAAGTCGTTGTTTGCCTGAAAAATGGTTGCCTCCCTCCCTTCTCCACGTTGACTGTGCCATATATACTTCTTCTTGCTCACAGGACTGCTCGCGTCGTCTGAGGGGATCTTGATGCATTTATGTCAATCAAAATTATGCGAATCTATGAGCTCCATTACTTATATATAGAGCTGAATGAGCCATGGGCTGCTCCAGCGTTGAAAGGCTCTTACTGACAAGTATAGCGTGAGCTGAAGACTCAGATCCCCAGTCTGTTTCTTTGTATTAGACACTCGGGAGCCCTTCTGAAGCCCTCTGCCTGAACGAACCAACACTTCACCCAAAACTTAAGTGGAACAACAATCTCTTCAGTGTTCTGTGGTATTTCTCTTCTTTTTTACTGATTCACTCCTCAAAAAAACCTCTAGTAACATCCCCTATGGGATGATCAAAGTCTACTTTTTCATTTTTCTTATCAGCGTCCAATTCTGGTTGGATTATGACTCTTCTTCCACTTTGAGCAGTGTGATTCTGACGCACCCTATGGATGCTCTCCAAGGATTGCTAGTTGCTCCAGATACTTCTACAGCTGTTTTCCTGATGTATTTTGAATCAGACGTTCTCATTGTCGAGAACTGATCGTGCTTCGATCGAACTTTTGGATACGGAAGAGGACAGTCGTGGAGATCGTGGAATTTCAAGCATAATTCTAAATTTCGAATCAACTTCCAAGTACGGCCTGCTATGAACCTCGGCATAGTTGTATTACTGTGTTTATTGTTTTCTAGAACTCTTCACGAGTTTTGTAAATGAGCTTTATTGGGCTACCGTTTCGGCGGGGTCGCCTTCTTCAGAGCCTGAATGGATCATTACAATTTGTGACTATCCGACCAAACGCCTCCTCTGCCCTATTGAAGTTCGAGACCCCCAGAGCACGCAGGTGCTTAAAGGAGAACCACTCACCGTAGCTTTGTGGATTCTTCGAAACCAACCAGTAATCGATGATAATAATCGACCAGTCTCAGCTGGGGTAGGTCTTCATTCAGAGTCTCTATGGGAAGGCCAACTTTATATAAGGCCGTAGCTAGCTCCCGCGTATATTCTTCCCTACGATTGATTTTTGGATTGGGGACTTGTATCCAAAATGCTTCGGGGGTCTTACGCGCGTATAGTTGTGACTCCTGTGCCACGACCTCCACGGTGACTTCTAACTTTTGAATATTCAGTGACGATGGTGAAGTTTGATTGATGTATGCGCGGTGCAGCTCTGCACGCATTTCGTTGATCATGGCCATCCTCTGTCGCTAATTGTGATGCTCCCAGATTCACCGAAGCGTGTTGTCGCTCAAATATAGTCATACCCCACATTTGTGGCGCACTGACACCACCGAAGAGATTGATCTAACACCTTTTGATGATTGCTGTCATAATTAGTTCAACAGTGTTGCTATTGGTTTTCCAACGACTCCCGCCGTTTCCAATCGCGTGGTGTCGCGCGTTACAACTCTAAATGCAATTCGTTTCTTACCGTTCGCCGTCAAAATTGATTACTTGAGACCAATGACGTGCACTTCTGTTTGTTATGGCATTTTCTTATTTCCAAGTGAATGCCGCTCCCATAGATTACCCTTCTCAATAAGGTTACTAGCTATTGTGACATACACGCAGCCGTTCTCATACATATTACTCCTCTACTACTGGCTTTCTAAGAGATTGTCTGTAATTGATTCTTGACGCTTTTCGAGGCTGCAGCTTCAAATCTTAGGGCACACTATTGATGCTCAGCGGCTTTTGCGGTACCGTATGGTCAAGGATCATTTCCAGCTATCCTCGATCGTATGGATATAAGAAGAAGGAGGAAGACGACCACTTTAGGCTTCCACTGGAGCAACCAATTGCTGCTCTACAGAACAATAATATTTTTCGGCTCAGGATTTTTCATTTGTGCTGGGAGCATGGCGTATTCTGAATTGACGAGTAACTTGACACTGACATCTCTTGCGAAGAATAACAATGGGTTTTTTCTTGCAGATTCCCTATAGCGTAACATAATCAAATTCCTCGAATAGCCGCTAGGTGCTGGTATAAAAACACTCTCCCGCTCGGAATTATACTACCTCTTGAGTAGTTTCAAGTAGTTCTCAGTGTTTATCCTACACTGCCCCTAATTTTCATTCTGCTCCAACCATACACCTGTTCTCATCCACACCCTGTCTTGATTTCTACCCAAAGTCACGATTTTTACTACAAAAGAAGGGGAAAGCTTCATTTGAAGGAAAAAAAAGTATGGAGTATTCCAAAGAAGCATAATAAAACCTCCCATTGAGGGTCAAATGTTGGAGCTCTCATCAAAGAGCTACCCCAAACTCTCTTAACTCATTCCCAAATCATAAACCATAACCATAATCTCCATCACTCAATAGATTCTTTGATTGTGCATTGAATAAGGGACCCAGGAGGGTTAATATGATTTTTCTGAAATAGGTCTTCGAATTTCGCACATCAACTTTTATAGAACTTCCCATAGTAATAAATTTTCAGCCATCATTACTTCTTAGACCCATGTTTTGTTCTGCAGTAACTTCGTTACCAAACTTAGCTGGAACTTTTCATCAATCTTCCGAGAGAATCACTCGAAATAATTCAAAATCTGAATAACTTTTTTTTTATCAATCGGGTAGATTCAACTTATGTTTTCCATATGATGTGCAGGATCCCAAGTGGGTAGATTGCTCCTTTCTCTGGCAGTATAGTATAGGATCCACTCATATAATAGAAGGGGAAGTTGGACTGCTTAGCTTTTAAGTTTTGCTTTCTACTAAAGCTCATCCTGGTCTTCACCGGGGTGGTTACAGGCACGGTTCTATCTGCGTATTTTTCAGCTGCTCCTTTTTCCTGTATATGAATTGGACAGGAGGAGGAGGTGGTGTAGTGGCAAGTGGCGCACTATCTCACACGCACGGTCATGGGGTCGAATCTCGGATCAATGCTCGCCTTGGGGAACCGAGTCTTCATCCCATCGGGGTCGGTCAACTGGTACCAGACTCGTCTGGGAGGATAAAAGCACTGACTTGTTCATCGGCTGGCCACCGCAAATCGTTTTAGTCGCACAAACGCACTCTCTACGCCACTACGATTCTGAATGGAAGTCAATGACGGGGGCGCATCCCTCAGTCGGGATTGATTAACGCCAAAAACTTTACGCTGCATCCTTATGAGCTCGACCAAATAGGTCAGATGTTAGCACAGAGCCTCCTGATGATGTGCATGATCCCCTATCGCTTTTCTGGGAAAATTGACAATCATGCGTTAGCAATAAAGCCAAGTACCTCGTTATTGAAGAAATGACTATCATTCACGGCGGATCGCCTAATGTACTTGAGATTCCATCGCTTGATATGTAGTTCTGCTAAGAGCCATTTCATAGACTTTATCAGTTGTCAGGCGTGTAGCCCGCTAGTTCGCTTTGGAAGTTGTTTTTTTTATTCATGTATACATTAAGGTTACTTAAAGCTTACAAAAAAGCCGCAGCCACAGAGGTATTTGTGACGAATTTGTAGATACCTTACTTGGCTTCCTGTAGGAGAGGGAAGGGGTCGCCTTCTGCGGTAGGAACGATCCAAGGAAAGTCCTGACCCCCTTGCTTAAAGAGATCCAACTAATGTTGTTTTTTCTTCAAAGAGATCCAGTCAACGTTGTTTTTCGTCGAGTTTGGATTCATTAATGAATACTGCGTATTAATAACCACCCTGATTTATTCCGCCCTTTTCTATGATGGTAATAAAGGCCTTCCAAACAAAGTTTTTTCTTGCTTTCATCCATTCGAGAATAATTCTAGCATCGATTGACGGAGCTCTTGAGTCTGAAGAACTATGGGAACCAGGATAAATCGATTAGCAGTCGAGTAAACTGCATGAGAAGCCTGGTTATTCATTTTTGTTTGAATCTGTGAATTTCTTCAATTCACCCTACTGCCTAATTTACCCTACTGATCGTGTTATTGCTATTTTTCTATCAAATAATCGAATTCGGTGTTTTCTATCGGACTTATTAAATTGCTTCTACTGTATGCTTCTGTATATGTCGTGTAATCATACTTGCATTATTTTTCCGTATTAAAATCTACATATTGTCATGCTGGGATATATCCTGGGCCAAATTCCGTAACGGATTCAGTCCCAGATGCATTTTGTAAGACTCCGAATGAGAGGCTCAGTTTAGATGAGCTGGTTAATCCATGGAGAAAGGTCCAAGCATACCAGATCTTACCTAGGTTTGTCCAGGGGTTTGGGAGAACAACTCAGTCAGAGTCCAGTCCATAGAGTGGGCAGAATTTTGAAGGTCTATTCAATCGATTCCCACTTCAATTCATTCAATGATACAGTCGTTTTCTTCATATCTTCATTCAACAGATAGAGAGCAGGCTTTATCGACAGTTATCACCAATCATAGTGAGCTTTACGAAGGCGGAGTAAGGTTCATGGCGTGAACCTGAAATGGATTACCTTCCCTTCCGTTTAAAAAGAATTCCTTTTGTGCTCATAACAAACGGGTGGCCCAGCTGCCGAGACATGGTCCAGGAATCAATCCTGGATGACAAACCGCCTGATCGAATGAGTCTTCCATCTTCCTTTATGGGTTACTAGGTATCGGGCATGCCCGCTTTCTTTCAGCACACCTCCAAACCTCTACCCTCACCCCTTTTCAAAGGTACTGATTCTTATATATTCTTATTCGTACTAGGGTGAGGGTTAAGTGAGTCGGACCTGACCAACAAATAGTTAAGGATTGCAAGTTTGTAAGAGGCTCTGGCTATGCTGGCCCCCATTTCTGGTTCTGGAAATCGTGCCAGAAGTGTGAAGTACGAAAATCTTCAAGGTTGTGGGGAACACTGGGTGACTTGAATTGTGCTGTGCAGTAATTTTTTACCCATCGGGGTATGATGAACCATTTCGTTGACGATGGTGAAATTGAATAACACGCCCAACGATCAAGGAAAATGCGCGTTGACGTTGCCGTATGAGCGAATACGTGTTGCACTTTCACAGACGCGGCTCACAAAGGACTTTCGTCGTTGTCGACACTCACTTTTTTACCTTTTCCCCTTTACTTCCCTAGTCTACATGAACGACACTCATTTTCAAAACACACTGAGCCGCCATCGATCAGACACTCCCTCTGGATCTCTTTTGTGAAGAGTCTTTTCGTGTATTCTTGTTTATATTAATACATCGCCTTATAAAATATTAAATATTAATAAGAAGAGTGAAGAGATAGAGAGGAGGACATTTTTGATAGTTCATGCCATGAAACGGGTAGGCATGGTCCAGATGGCTTATAAGTGAAAGTTAAGGGTGGGAAATAGCAAGAAATTCACGAAAATAAAAAGTAATATGCAATAAAAACGCAAATTTTACCAGCCTTGACTAATTCCCTTTCCAAGCAGCTCCCTTTCTCTCCCTTTCAACTTCTGGGTCAAATCGTGTTCAACAACAGCAACAATAACAAATAGTGAAAGTCCAAACGTGAAGTTTTTAGGTGTTGATCAATCCCACCTGAGGGATGCGCCCCGCACTCGACATCTATTCAGAATCGTAGTGACGTAGTGAATGTGCTACGGCTTATATAATAACTTGCAGTGGCCAGCCTATGAGCAAGTCGATGCTTTTATCCTCCCAGACGAGTCTGGGAGGATGAAAGCTCTAACCAATCGATCCCTGAGAGATGGAAGCTCGGTTGGCTTAGGCAGGTAACGATACGGGTTCGAATCCGTAACCGTGCCTATGTGATAGTGCGCCAATTGCCACTACATCACCTTCGCCTTTAACATCAAATAAAATGATAATAAATAAAATAATAGATCAATAACAAATAAATAAATTTGTTGATGCATAATAATGCGTGAAAACTTAAATAAATAGAATGTAAGAAAGAGCATCACTTTGGCAGCTCGAGCGAGCAGGTTTTCATCTATAAACCTCCAATCTCTAGATATTTCGCCAAGTTCAGCAAGGACTAAGGACAGTTCCTCGTTGATCGAATTTCCAGTAAATGCTTATGCTAACTCGAAAGTTCATGTTGTTATGGTTCATGAAAAATTCAAGCAAAATATTAAGCAATATTTGTCGGAGGAAATCTTATTTGTTGCCCTTTCGGTTTTCAGGGGATATATTCATCATGTAAATGCCAAAACATCGATTTAATTTGAAGATAGACGGTTTAGCTCTTATTCACCCTTAATCTTGGTTTGCTTATAAATACCCTGAAATTTTTTGCTTCATATTTGTGAACGGAGAAAGGGGTTTTTGAAAACTAGTTTACCGTGAATTTGGAGAAAATGAACGGCGTTCTTACATGAGAAGAATATTAACGATGGATGATGAGGTACCACGACTGCCATCGTAATGAAGCAACCAAGCGGTCCTATAGAGACTACGTGGAGCCATCAAATGGCCTAGCCAGTCTTTCTACCGAGCCCAACACAGGCTTGTAGCATATGTCTCTATTTACAAGGCATGTAATGGCAGTAAACAGATAAAGTTAACATAATAAGGAGAGGGGTGTTGGGGTAACAGTTGTTCCTGAGCTCAATATAACTTTTCTCCCAGTATAGGTAGTGGAGAAATTATGCCGTGGAGTACTCAGGTAATCAGTAGCAATCCTCCCGAAGTTGCTTTCTCTCCTCCAACCATATTTGTCCGGTCAACCTTCCTGTTTTTCTACATTACCGATCTTCTACTACTGTCGGAGATCATGCTATGGATTACTTCACCGTAGCAGTCTAGGAGCCACACGTGTATTTCATCAATTCTCCTTCGGAATGACTCCTCTTCCTTTCATAAATTCTACGATCCTTCAGATATATTCTTAGTTCTCCTCGTTGCCCATGATTTTCTCCTACCAACCGAAATCTTGAATTAGGAGCTACAGGTTTCTTACACAGCTAGAAAAAGTCCGGTCTGCTCCGGCTCCATCGCCTCATACTCGCATCCTTTGTGTTGATTAGGCTATAAAAACGGTCTAGAAGCGGCATGATTGAACCCATAAGTAGGCAGTGCTCCACCCAAACGTCATGGTTCCGCCCCCAAATAAGTGGCATGTTCTGTTTTTTGACAATTTTCTGCTTTCCTTGTCCTTAACACTCGAACACTCGCACTTCATTCGGTATGAGCATCCTACGAAGAAGGAGACTGCCCTACACAATGTTCAATTCAAACTATAGTGTGGGCATTTGACCTTTGAGATGACATTGGATAAACCAGGAATCAGAGAGTAATTGGTTACGGTGCTGATCCAATAGGTGAAAACATTGGAGAAATGCTGATTGTGACCTTGTCAGTCCAAGTAGGTATTCACCCTTTACTATACGGGACACAAGTATCGTATCGTGCCAGACTGGAACCCCGCGTTCACTTTCAGGTGCCCACTTTTCACCAAATGAAATAGGAGGAGACGGGAAAGAAGGAGGAGTAATACCATTTTTCGTATTAATCTCTTATTTTTTTCAAACCCATAATAAACCCCACAAACCCAACAAAAAAACCCTGCCACCGTATCTGCCCACCTCCTTGTTTGTCCCTTCCTTCTCTACCTTTCTGATTGAATTGGTTGATTATGTTGTGCCACAATGTCCTGTACCGGCTGCGTACAAAAAACCGAGACGGCTGGGAATAACGTAGAGTGCATTGCACTTCCCTGGTGATATTCAACTGGGAAAGGTTACTCACACCTTGTTGTTTCCTTACTTGTGAACACTCTATTTGTGGTTTGTAATTGTGAAGCTCACTCTCCTGGAGCATGGAAACTGCTTCTCACCTCTTTCCCTTCCCTAGCCTTCCCTATCCCTACCGCCCATCCCGTACCTCATCCTTATTTCTTTTATTGAGCTTGATTTTCTTCTTTTTTCTGACCCTTTCCAAGGTTTGCTGACCTGATGACAGCTGCGGTTGAACTTTCTTGCAGGCCTACAATAAACGAGTCTTAGAAGGTAGCTTTAAAACCCAACTTTCGACTCGACGTCTTGTCAAAATCCCAGTGGAATATTCTAGGCGAGCTACATATTCCTCATCAAATTTTGTGCAGGAAATAACGATGTACTGCCAAAGTACAGTATCTGGGAGGTTTAAGCCGTGAAAAAGTGTTCGTTACCCGCACAAGCCTCCAATTTCGCATGCAAAGGGCGAGTGATAGAATTTTCAAGCCGGGAAAATGTAATTTTGGGGACGAATACATGAAATTCTTATTCCCTACTGCATCATCATATGTGTATATGTATGCTTCGCATACTTGGCCAATATCTCTCAGAACTTCCCATTTCTTTTCTTGAGCTGATCCGAAACAGCTCTTCTCCCATATCTGGCCCCTGGCCTATGGGAGCCCCTCGTGGTTTATGTGGCGTGAAGCATGCCCCCGTCACTATGACCCTAGTTGGATTCTTTTGCGCTGTTCACAGTCCCCCATCCGTGCCAAGTGGGGTACGTAGAGGGGGCTAGGAAGCCATGTGCACAGCCTTCCCACAGAATCTACCTGCATTTCGTTCATAATGTTGAATTCATTGGGAAATTGCCTTTGTACTGATTACAACTCCCACGTTACTAATCCATCAGATCGTTTTTGTTGGAATTCCCATGAAAAGAAGCTTTTTCTTTCCACGGCAGTAGAGTATTCGCTGGATCATTCTATGCCCTCGAGGCAATACCCCATATTCCATTACCTTTATAAATCATTCTAGTTAATCCCAGTAATGAATCGATTCTATTAAAAATTACCGTACATCAAATGAGATTATCCTAAACGAATAGGCTTCTCCTTACTGATATATTATTCACTGAATATGGCTACAAATGTAGTTAGGTTATCATCTAATATCTAAAATAGATTATACTTGGGGAAAGAGTGAAAAAAATGGAGTGGGAAAAAGTAATGAGTAACTGAGTACCAGACGCAAGTTGTCACCAGTCGCCATTACTACTTTTCTTTCCATTGCCCTTTGTCAGAGCCGCTATAAAGAAGCTGGCTCGATCTGCTCCTGTATCTCCCTTGACCGAGAACCGTTAAACCAACTCTTAGGAGTAAATTGTGAACTTTTTCTTCCTTAAAAGCTTGATCGACTTCCTGCGCTTGAAAACTTCTGGACTGGACCCATTTCGGTTGAAAACATTCGGTTTGAATTAGCCAGGTTTTCCGATAAATCAAGCCCAGCTCAATTAACATAAAGGGTTCAAAGACCGCAAAAGTAGTCCGTTTATACTGCATCCGTTGGCTACGATGATCTGGTTGGTCGTTTGAAATGGATTTAGTGAGAGAATGTCAGTACAGTTTAGTAGAGTATCTTATCGGCGGTATAATTCAGTACCAGTACATCAGTACCCTTTATGTTAATTGAGCTTGGCTTGATTTAGCCCTGTAACGGAAAGCTGTAGCGCAGAGTTCAGCGCGTAGATCGTCATGAGTCAGTTAGGAGAGCTGGTTTCTCATACTGTCTACAGCACCGGCTACTTTCTTGATTTACCTATGAGCTTGTTAATTAATCCGTGTATTTAGTCTAGAGAAGGAGGTGGTGTAGTGACAAGTGGCACACTAACTCACATGCAAGGTCAGGGGTTCGGATCCCGCACCGATATCGGCCTCGGCAAACCGAGTCTTGTATCCCTCCGGGGTCGATATATTGGTGTCAGACCCGTCTGGGATGGTAAAAGCACTGACTTGTACATGGCCACCGCAAGTCATCGTATAGGCCATACGCATTCAACACGCCACGACGATTCCGAAAAGAAGTGGAATGCGGGGCGTGTCCATCAGACGGGATTGATGAACGCCTAAAACTTTATCCTTTGCCCTCATTATTTAATCTAGGCGTGATATATGCTATTTTTCTACTTGAGCCTTTGCCTCAACCTTTCTTAGCATCTCCCCTTCGCTACCCCTTCTAGGTCCAATCAGATCGTTGAAGGTTGAATGAGGATGTTGGTTCCTCTGAAGAAGATTTCAGGAAATTTGCCAATGAGGACTTAATTTTGTTGTTCATTCAACGGAGCACAATAAAATAGCATGCAACTACACAACATGACACTAATATACCGCATGTAACGGATCAATTCGCTCAAAATGAATCCATGAAAAGAGGGTCCCTTCAGGAGGATGGGGGCCAGAGCAGAGATCCCGGGTACAACTCCATGCTTCCTCTCAACCCACCTAGCACCAAGTTTTCTGCACTGCGCGTTTTCTTAAGCCTTTTCACGTGAGTTCGTGCATGAATGAATGTCTACATACTTCAAGGGCAAATGCTTTCTCGCCTTCATTCCCATTGTCTTCAACTTCCACTTTTGCCGTGTGTGTGTTGGTTGGTTCCAATAGAACTCGGGAAAAGTCAGGACATACTACGTTTCTTGGAATAACAATAATCCATTCCAGCCCGTTTTTTCTTTTGTGGATATTGTGATTTAATTAAAGTCGTCAAGCTTCTTGACCATTCATAAAACTTGTTTTCTCCATCAAATCCTATACGTCACCTAATGATATTTCTTTCATCCGCGTGTAGGCCAGTTTTCCAATTAGAATTTCTAGATCACATGTTCTCATAGAGGGAATGTTTTTCCTAATGTCGTTCCGAAATGTCCAAAGTATATCGGATCTCTTAAAAATCCGCCACTGTTTGAAGATATCTCCCAGTCAGCTCATTTCCTACAGCACTGCAGGAGCCAAACAGCCATTGTGGCCACTGATCAGCAACCTGACGATTCACTGAAATGAAATGGACGACGATCGTGACGTCGTGGCTGTTCACCGTCGTTCGAGCCGTCATCGATCACGAGTACAACTCACTTGAAGATGATACCATGGAAATATCGCATTCTTCAGAGCATCTCTACAAATCTATGCGGTTCAGGTATGTTAGTGAGCATAGACGGCTAACAACCGAATATACTAGACTTACGAGAGAACGAATAAATCGCTTTCCAATTTCTGCGGGCTTAAATGCAGACACAAACGCAGGGAACCTATGCAGGAGGAAAAGTTACGTTTATAAAGGGAACTGGGGGTGACTTGCTGCGAAAACTAAACAAAAAATGAGAAAGATGTAATTGATTGAGTTACACTTGCACATCTTCCCCGTGTAGGCACGTACCCGCCTCCAAATGAACAAGTTCGAAAATCTGTGGAAGTCCTCGATTTGGCCATTGATTGTGCCGATCGTTCTCGTGCACACAAAACCACCTGTAAGCGTAGGCTTGATCGATTTCTGATGGGTCATTTGTATTTTTCTCATTTCTGAGAGTTTTTCATCATCTCCAATTTTGCTGTTCAACGACATGTCGTAATTGGATACAGGAAGGGAAGGAAAATTCAACATAGGCACAGGTTCTGATGAGTCAGACATGGTTCTTTCGAGGAAGACCGTTTCACAACCTCAACGAATTGCTATCCTCTTAAAGTTAAGATTTCGATCGTAAGATACGAAATCGTTTATTCAGGATTGGCAAAAGGTCACCGGTTTAGTGGTATACAGCCTGAATCTACTTTGCATAGTGCTGATGGAAGAGCACGAACATTCACCGTGAAAGAGCAGAGACTAAAATCCCAGAGTATCTCGTTAAAAGAATGCTGGGAGTTGATAAATTCCCTGAAGTGTTTGGAAACTCGATAGATACCTTCAGTGGGTGGTAGCAATGACGTTATGAAGCCTTAGTTACAGCACTAGCATAAATCGCACTCTCCAAGGAATGAAAAGGTGAAGTAATCCTACGCTGAGATTGTGGAAAAGCCTACTAACGCAGTCAGGCACGATAACTTTTTCTTCCATTCATAATTTCTTCTTTTGAAATGTGAGTGGTACCAACTCCAAAGGCTGTGTCTCTCCTCCCCCCAAACATGATTGAAGATGAGTTGATTCCTTGCCTCGTTTATATTCAAGTGCAAATCTATTCGAATGTATAGGAGAGTACAGCGGTCAATATAGCTATCACATCCTTCTAATCCTTTCTTATTTTTTATCTATTGATCTTTGGTCTTTTATTTACGATTTGTTTAACGATACTCGTTTCAGAAACTGCACAAGGGATACCGACGTCATAGATCGGCTTCTCAATGGCACCGGATACAATAAGTTCCGAATACCACGTAAGTTTACTCTATCGTTATCTCTTTTGCTCTTTTTTCCTCCATTATATACTGTAACTCACTGTTTCTGAGCACAAAATGTCTCCACTACCTTATAATCGACTAGTTCTCGTTTGGGAGTGCCCAAATGAACGATTGAGGTGGCTTCGGAATGACTTTTGGCGGGGTTCAACCAACTCTTAGTTTTCCGGAATTTTAGATTGTCATCTACAGATTTCCGCAAGTGGAAAAATGCTGCCGAATATTTTGCGGACAGTAAGGCCTCCAAAGAGTGATACAGAACCGTCCGATAGAAAAATTCGCAACAGAAGTAGATTTAAAAAGCTCGCAGACTGCAGCAGCCGGAAAGGCTTTATGCTGGAGATTAATGCCAACTTCTTATCAATGATTGCAGAAGACGAAGGTATGACCGTTTACGTGGAGATCTGGATCCAGGCGATTACGTCAATTGATGAGCTTACCAACGACTTCGAAATGGACATCTATATCACAGAGAAGTGGCTTGATCCAGCGCTGAATTTCGAACGCCTATCACCATGTAAAGGTAAAACAACCCTGTATTACAAGTGTTCTTATAGCTTTTCTGCATTTTCTAAGATTTCAATGGAACCAAGCCCTGCCGTAGCCTCTAAATGGAGCAGACACCATTGTATGTATTGGGGACATCAGTGGAGCCTGTAATTTTACAAATTCCCTTCATGGGAAGGGAGATCGGGTGACAATCGAGAACGGAAAGCAGCTGTGTAGCCAGAGGATCACAAAAAAAAACTAAGCAATTAAGCTGTAGCAGTTTGAATGTTCCCCCTTGGGTCAACTCAACAGCCCCTTGCGCCCTTATAGGCACGTGCATGGTGACTCAGGACAGCTGGACTTTGTCGTTTCGTCTACGCTCTCTTACATCACACCCTCTCCATGCTCCAGTTTCATAGCGATAGAAACAGTTCAGGAGAACTCTAGTGCATGCAGTAAAGTATAACGCTATGAGCCTCCTGGGCCCATTCCTCCCATGAGCCTCCAGAGAGGTTCAAAAAGTATTAAAGCCTCTATAATTTATCAATTCACATTATTCTGTTAGCCATCTCGTTCAAAAACTTTCTTTACAGGAAACCTCTCCCTGAATCATCAAGTTCTCGATCGTTTATGGACTCCAAACAGCTGTTTTGTAAATAGTAAAGTTGCTCAAATACACGATTCACCCTTCAGGTGAGATTATGACTTTTTTCAATTCAATTTTTGTCAATTCATGAAATTCCTATCAATGAAACCTTTCTCAACCGCTTCGAATCCGTAATAATACGATTTAAAGGCACAGTTTACGATAAAAATGGCTTCTGAGATTCCTCTATAGTATAAACTCGAGGCTTTCATACCATACTTGCCGTTGTAAAGTCGAGAAACTTCATGAATAGGGCACAATAAGGGGCCAGAGATTGTGTTGTGTGAATGCTACATCCATGATGGACGAGTTTCAACGGCTTTGTAGAGGCTGCCACTACCTCAAGAGACTCCCATGTAGGAAGTTCAAACACCCATGGCCATAATCATGGCGACAGTGAACGGCAATTTCGGACAATTTCAGCTCGGTTCAGTCATCTCTTTGAGCAATAGGAGCAAGTTAAATCTCGTCCAAACACCCCTTACATGATCTCGTACAACCTTCACTTCCACTGCTCTTGAAAAGTTTTGAAGTAGTCGGATTTTCTCGACTTCTTCACCACCGATGTACTCCTCCCAATCAACACTTCAGCTTTTCAACCTAAAAAGCGTACCTCAAAGTTATCGCAAACTGTGCCTTTACTATTGACAAGTATGCGATCATGATAATTGTCCGGTCCAAAATTCTTATGATAGTGCTCATTTTATCTCATTTTTCACTTCATAATCCTTTCTACTCATGTTTTACCATACCGCTTTCAACTTCTGTCTTCGTCTTAGTGATTCTGCTGATTTTCAGAAGTGTTTTTCTTATGTTATTTCCTAATGGTACCGTGATGGTCAACTATCGTGTACGGGTTAAAGGTCCATGCTCATTGGAACTCAGCAACTTTCCATTAGATCTACAAACTTGCGGACTAATTTACGAAAGGTTTGTCCTTACTAGTATGAAGGCCAAGAGGATGGAAAGTATAAACGAGATTCCCAAGGCCATAGGGTCTCATTGGGTGCTACTCAATTGACGGAAGAGATGTGTACATAAAGAAACGTAAAGAACGAAGCTCGCTGTAGGAAGTAGAATTACATTTACACAGATTGCTAGTAATACTCGACACTTCTTGTCCGGAGAGGACCGGATGAAACCTCTTTGGAGTCTAATAAGCTGTTCGAAGCATTTTAAAAAACGTTCTGTCCCTTCTGGGTGATCGATGTCTTTTCCGATATCCCAATTGTTCATACTAGCTGTGCATGAACAAAGATACCCAGATATGTATGCGAGACTAGATCCAACTTCTAAGCTTCTGAACCACTCAGCTCCTCCATCGACATTTCCTTAAGAACATGGATTTGATCATGAATTCATAAAAAGAGAACCGCTAAATCAAGGGCAATATTAGGTGCTCCAGAAAAGACTAGCCGATTTTCTCGGGCCCTATTCCCATCCTTCACAATAACGAAACCTTGACTCCCTCTAGTCGGCTTTCCAGGGACTATTATGATTTTGTATTGATCCACACTGCTTTGTCGTGCAGGTTTGTTGGTAGAACTGCTTTATTACGTCAAAATTTCGAACAACTCGTCGCCCTCAGGGATGTGAAAGTAGTTCGGAGCTCCTGATCCATGGTTCACCCGAACAAGCGCCCAAACCCGCTAGACTGGTCAACAACTCCCAGATACGCGAACGTCGAAAGATCCCGGCTAATATGCCATCCTTCTGCGGTTCCACCAGTTTCAAGAAGACCGAACGTGGAAATTGGTTTTGTATTTTTCCAGTTTTAACTACAACAATCAAGAGGTTCGTATGCGATGGTCAGCAATAGACGAACCAGTTCAACCGATGGCAGCAATCGTGCTACCAGACTTTGACCTTTTCAAAATTAGTGCAAACCGTAAAGAAGAAGTTCGTTCCTTGGTCATATGTGTCCTTTGCTAGATGCCTCCTTTTGCTTCTTCAAAATCGAGCTAACTGTACGAGTTATAGCCATATCCAGCCGGAATGTGGGACGAATTACATGTTATCATTATGTTTGAACGACGATTTATATGGTATTTCATGCAAGCTTACCTTCCAACATATCTTACTATTTTTATAAGGTGAATTTGGTAGATTTTCATTTTTCTTAAGAGTCGTGCAATACTCAGACCACACTTTGAGGCCGTTTTGAAGCGGAAGCACGACCAGTAATTTCCTCAATTTCAGCTGGGTGTCATTTGCATTGGGACCCCGAGCGATTCCTGCGCGTACCATGCTCGGAGTAAACGCCCTGCTTGCGATGATATTCCAATTTGGAAACATCATGCGAAATCTGCCACGGGTTTCTTATATAAAAGCTATTGGTGAGCTTTTATTTTCATTCTCATCCGAAAAGAAGCATATTTATTGTATTGTCTAATTCGTTCCTTTTTAATTTCGACCTAGTTTTCCTCAGCACTTTTTCCAGCGAAGGGTGTAAAGAATGGGTATCACTTTGGCTCAGCTATGTAGATACCCCAGTAGCAAGAAAAAGTTCAGATATTTGTTCATTCTCCTCAATCAACTTTAGGTAAACTGTAGTATACCATATGAAGTGGTCGACCAATCACCGAGACCCTCATGCCTACCGTAACACCTACATGCCAGCTGGTTGTTTCAAATTAGCATTTCAAACCCGTAATACTCCCCCACCTTCCAACAACTTTCTGGTTTTTTTCTGAGATCGTCTTCTGTTAAGAGAATCTTGGCAAATTACTATTCTACAGTTACATTTTCCGTGAATATTTCCGCTATTCTCAATTTTTCAGATGTATGGATGCTTGTGTCGATGACGTTCATCTTCTGCAGTCTTCTTGAGCTGGCAATCGTCGGTTATAAAGTTCGAGACGAGAGCAAAGTCGCTAACAAAGCAGCGTCGAAAAGATCGAAAGTAGGTTTCAAAATAGCTCTAAATTTCGAAACAAGTGCCAGGAACCTTTTTGAGCTCTTTATTCTACGCTATCAGTACCGTAAAGAGACAAATAGCTGTACTCGGGCTTAAGCCCTAACATTCCAAGGGATTAGTTACCTCGCGTATAGTCATGGAGTCGAATCCTCATAAGATAACCGTCGTTACCAAGCAAGCCTTTGATTGCTGTGGAAAATTAATAGGTCCCTGTGCCTTGTGAGAGAATTCAAGGTGGGCACATGAACATCGGCTAGCGAATTCACTGTATAGGCCAAAATTGTAATCAGTCAAGTACGAGACGGCGGATAAAAGCCGATTGGGAATATGCATTTCGGAAGGAGACCAATCAGCGCCTACAAAAGACTTTCTGTTGAGCTTTGAAACTCTGAAAGTTAAGTGAGTCTGAAGTATTTCAGTGGTGAGCCATGTAGATACTTTAGTTTTGTGAAAGACTTGCTTGGATCATCAGAATGCGTCTCTGGATGACTGCGGGCGCAAAATTCACCTTTCAGGCGAATCACACGGACGCATTACGCTCACCTTTGGAGCTTCATTTTTGTACATCGTCATTGTTACGTTTGTAAAATATTTGTTTTAGTTTTTTTTTTTCAAATACAACCATTTTTAAGTTTTAGTTCTCTATTCAATAATACATTTTGGCAACGGTTTACGGTTTTAGCCGTTGGTCGATGGCTCTCCTCGGGGCACGTCGTTGTACGAGAAACGTTTCATGTTTCCTCCCGGCTGCAACACTAGCCGATCTGTTACTAAGGTACTATTAAGGAAATTTTTTGGCTCATAAGCAATATTTGGCTTACGAAGTCAGTGATATGTTTGAAATTATTTGGAAATTGTCATGACCCCGAGTCACTTCAGCTTTTAGTCCTTATACAAGCCTTAAACAGTACGAACAAGAGCACAGTAGAACAACGACATTCGAGTGTTTCGAATGACTTAAATTCCGGCATGAGCCGTACGGTCTACCTCTCTCGTGGCAGATAGACAACGACGCCGTGTAGCGTCAGCCACAATCGTCCGTCAACCACTGACCGTTACGGAGTATGAACGCATTCAATAGCGGATTGTTCACAGCCATCTCAACATGCTCCAACAACCGCTCCCCATTCCCCCTCTTTTATTGCCATCCTCGTTACTCCGCACTAAGTGAATAAGTGGGTTTTAGTTCCTTGATCCGACGTGGACTCCCAAGACAAAGTCTGTCTTTAAGTGATCCGAATTACAAAAATATTGTAGGCAGACCAATAAAGGGGTCAATCAATTTAATTTGGTCTGATTTGGTGTGGAAATAGAACCCTGAGCATTTCCAACTACTTCATTCTTTCAGACTGCAGTACCATGGCCACCAGAAAAGATTGATTCCTTATCAAGCATTATGTTTCCGATCAGCTTCTTTGTTTTCAATGTGAGTTCAGCTTGGGAATTCGTAGCTGTAATTTAGTGTTTCCACCAAAGAAGATGGGGCTCCTTTTTACCTTTCACTTTTTCTCAGAAGTTACAGTAGTGCTACTGCAGTTTATGCGTATATTTTCAGATTATTTACTGGTCTTACTATTTACAACGCAAACAGGAGATATGGGACAGTATGAACAAATTGTGATGCAATGACTCTGCTAATAAACAAATTTTGTAACATGACTTTGCCTGATTGTGCTTTTGTGCAGGAGATCCGCAAAATCATTATTCTTTCAAGTTCGATCCGTTCCTGCCACAAAACTTATTCACAAACACCTTTTTATTTTGGTGCCATCATAGTCTGGTGGCCAAAATATGCATATCAAGGCTTCCAAACTAAATACGTGCACGAGTGCTACAGTTGAGTGCAGTCGTCGGTTTCACAGATGGAATCTTCTCCTTCGTTGCAATCCAGATCGTTCCACTCGTCCCATGCCTCCGGTTTATAGGATAAAATTCGAAATCAACTGTTCTTTGAAATCCCCACATGGTGAACTGATTGTGGGTAGCCAACGTGAACGCGTTCTTCCGGATTTCTTGTTCCCTTCCAATTGTCAAGCGTCAGTTGAGATGTCCACTACGACCTCCAGGGACACGTTGAACCACTTTCCCAAATCCACTTCCATTGAGCTTATTGTTTCCAATTAAGTCCGATCCATACACGACGTTCATGTCTCATCATTTCTCCTTTATGGTACACAAAGGCCATGGCTGCAAAAGTCGCATAACCAGCTCTCTATGCTACTGAGGAGCCTTAACTATCTCGAATATTTATTTATTTGATGGAGGCATAACAAAAGCATGAGGAGAGAAGCTCAGAGAAGTATTCCGCACTGATATGATTTTTCGAAACCCGATAGAACTATTAGGTTTTAGGGCATCATCATCCGAAGGTAAAGGGCTGCAGCCAGAGATAAACATTTGTAATTCGGCCACATATTTTGTTTATACGACATTCCTCGTGGAGTTGCAAAAACACAAGTCAACAAATTTTTTCACAAGCTTGGTCTCTCTAGTGTTGCCTAAGGAACGAGAACATAACTGGGGAATAATCAACGTTTGAGCATTCCAAAGCATACTTACAGTAGTGCTCAAAAGCCTTCGGTAAAATGCTTTGACGCTTTTTCGTTCATGACTTATTTCCTAGTAGACCAAATGACACGAAATTTGGATAAGTCTAACTAGAGCATATTTCACCCTACCCAACACTTTTGATTGCAAAGCTGCAATATCCACAGATAGAGCAAGGTGTTTGTTGCGGTAGCAGATTTTGCTAGAACTAAAGTTGTTGGCGTCTGCACTTATTCGCACCTTATGTGAGTTTTTCTCATCTACTGTGATCGGCGTTACCGCTCCTACACTTTTGACATGATAAAAAGGAAAGAGATCATAGAAGGACCATCATTTGTATTTTCAGTCGATTTTGAGTTCATGCTCTTTGGAATATCTGGAGCATGATCAGACTGCAGGTTAATAGTGGTAAATATTCACAATACATCCGCGCTCAGAATATATAAATTTCGTTAGATTAGATCCAGTAGGAATGAAGTTACGACTGAAAAGTACGATTGGAGTCCCATTTCACCGAAGACTTTTGAGCGCTACTGTATGTCTCCATTCAACGTTATTCCAGAGGAATTTGAAGCCTTCCCCTGTTAGGTAACACTGCCACCACACTTATTGGTCAGAGAATCGATCTTCCATCCTCATGTAATGGGTCAAATGGTTAGTAGAGTGTTGACTAAGCGCTAAGTTTCTTATCGGCATGTTCCTGCAAGGTTCTGCATAGGGATAGTTACGACCGGACAGACATCCAAACCTCCCTACATTTCGAGGTAAAATCGGAATGTATACCCAGAACGTAATCAACAACGTCAAGGAAATTGTTAAGCCACGTCATTTTACTTATGGAAACAATCTGAAATGTGGACATATTCCCAAGAAATGCGTTAACCTTGCAATGGCAAATCGTTGTGAGATGACTATTATATTTTCGGCAGATCACTTCAGCTTCCGGTTGAGTTTTATGTTCGCAGAATACCTGAAGAGAAGTTTATCTGAATATCGCTAGCAATTTGCCACAATTCGTTTCGCTATAACTACCACATTCGATCTTGAAGGAACTCAAGATGTTGCACTATGCCTTGTACTGCTTTGGCCAAAGGGCCTGTTATGGTGGAACCCTTTGTTTTGCCGATGTCTTGTAAAAATTGTCTCTAAGTGCCCGGAAGCAACTCGAAGCCCTTAATTTGTACTTGGCCGGTCGAGCTTCAAACACCCTAGGCCGCGACATCTCTCAGAAACTCAGAAGCTCTCTACTAAAAGAGTAGCCTTCTGCGATTTAACCAGTGTTGAGATCCTATCCGAATCGAACAAAATAAAGTGGGAACTGAGACGCTGTTGACGGTCGTAGGACAAGAAGACATACACGACATAGTCCCAAGGTCCAAATGGAAGAATGAAAGATCGAATTTTATGCCCGGATACACAGTTCTAACAATAATCTCTTCGATATCATGCGTCAGCCGGCGCTGAATTTATGACCGATTAGAGCCATTCTGCAGTAGCGTACCGGTTTGGCGAAGCAGAAAAGTCGGGCGTGTTCGGCCTCGCCGAGTATATGCTAGAATTCTTCATGCCTTCTCAAGTAATACTGTGGATGGCAGGGGCTGGTGAAGGTTCGAGTCAGTCGGTTTGTTCTACCGATTCCTCTTTACTCCGCCGTCCCCCTTTTTCCTCTGACTTCTCTCCTTCGTAAATGCTTATCAGAAAGCCGGCCGGAAAGTTGGATAGGCATGAGATAGGATGGAAAGTGGATCTTACTCGAACAAAAGCAGCTCAGGTGGATCCGAAGAATTCCCGTCCAGACACCGTGATTGCCCCTCGGGGATTTCTGAATTAAAACAAAACGCATAAAGGGCCGATCACGGGGGAACCACACGCAGCAACCCTCCTTGTCAGAGCGATCAAATGATTCGTACAACAGATAGAGCCTTTCGGCTTTTCAAAAATGATTAGTTAGAACACAACAAACCCTGTAACATTTCCTGATCCGGAAGTTTACCACCCATGGACTGCAGGGATCAATTCCCATCAATGCTTCTATTAGTACAATAGTGACGAGTAGAATTTTGACGCTGCTCTTTCTCAACACGCAATTATTATATATCAGAATGACGAGGCTCACCCTACAAAGAAATCATATTTTCGAAACAGGTCCCAGTCTCAAATTGATGTGAATGCTCACGAATATGACAAGAGATTGGGCACTTCTGAGGATCTTCTGCATTTTCCTACACGAAAAAACTATCCATAGTTGGCGGAATCAGTTGTCAACGGCTTTACGAAAGGTCGGTTGGATAGCGCTCGCTTGATCACTTCCCTATAAACTCGACAGAACCAGCTGCAGAATGGAGAGGCGAAAAAATGGCTTTTTAAGTGTCCTTAACGATCACACCTCTGTAGGCGTATCCTGGATATCTTAAAATTGGAAGCATTCCTTTTTGTATTAGAGTGCGCGAAAAATCAAAGAATGTGGTCACTCAATCGGAGCTGAACTTCCGTCCATTCCAAACCTAGAGAGTCGGAACAACTCCACTACCTTAAGAATACCCTCTAATGAGCATGTCAATCGTTCTAATGAAGTGGCGCTATAGGATGCAGGTTGTACGATGCTGCACTTACCCTTCTCTGGCATCTACTAACTTGCTTAGCAGAGGTGAATGATTTTTAAAGTCTCCTTTTCGCTGTCACATGAGCTCATTGTTTTTTTTTGAAAAGGTGTGAGATGGGTTTAGTTTTGTGGTGTCGTCTGTGCTTTTGTGCTTCGCCCCTGCTGTACTCTTCAGCCTCAAAGCTTTGATCCCCTGTAAATAATCACTATTGCCCTACCCATGCGTGATATTACCGGTAAGCAGCATGGGGGAATAATTTTTGCTTCGAATTCATGAAGTGAATTGCCACCGTGTTTCTGAAATTGTTCAAGGTAGGTACGACGGGTCGAGGCCGCTTGACATTGTCGTCTGTCCCCTACTGAGCAGGTTCCTGATTGGTTGCTTCATCGCGCGGACAAGGTGAGTTGCTCTCACTTTAGCCTGTGCATCTATATGAAATGGTAGAATAGCTCCGGAATAACCTGTATCACCTGTCGTCCCGTTGATAATCGATTTCCCCGAGCGAGCGCCAGTAACGCCTTCATTCGTCACTGTCACGAGCCAGAGTGGTCCAGTGAATCGTCCTGGCTTCAGGGACACGAGGTCCAGCATTCCTTTCATTGAGAGCTTTCGTGAAGAAGTCTGACCATCTCGGTGGCGGCCGTCCCGGAGCTCGTTTGATGTCCCGAGGGATCCAGTCAGTAACCGCCCTGGTCCAACGGTCATCACTGTATCGCATGGTGTGTCCGGCCCACCTGATCTTCGATTTCTTGACGTAATCAACTGCATCCCTGATCTTCGACGGAGCTCGGAACTCCGAACTCCCTTCTGCACTTGCGTGTATAGGGAAATACCGAGCATCGTCCTTTCCAAAGCGCATTAAGTAAAACTGACAGCATTCTCATCCTGCTTTCGTAGAGTCCAAGTCTCTGAAGTGTACGTGAAAGCCGGAAGGACAGCAGTGTCGAAAAGGTGAGCAGCTGGATGTTCTTTGTCTAATTCACTGCTCCCTTGATATTGTTGAATGCTAAGCACGCGGCGCGTTTCCTTCTGCTCAGCTCCAGAGCTAGGTGTTCATCATGTTAACTTCCCGACTTAAATAATGTAGCTGGAGTATTTAGAGATATTCGTGCCGTTAAGCGTGAAAGGAGCATCGGGAACCATTCCGTTTCTCATGAACATCGTAAGTTCAATCTAGAGCCGATCTTTCCACAAACCCTGCCAAACTCGGCCAGCATTCGTTCTGCCTACTCGATGTTCGGTGTTATAAGTGCGTTGATAATGACTTCCTTGTAGAATGGTGAAATCCTGGTCGTGAAGTTGTCGTAGAGCTCACGAAGTATCCTTATATCTTGAGTTGGAACGCCTTAGCGGCCCAGGGCTTCAATTAAAGCTTCTGTCTCAACAGTGTCGAAGGTCTTTTTTTCAAATCGATGAACGTAAGACAAAACAGCATTTCGCATTCTCGTGATACTTCAGTGAGTCTTGTAAGAGTGTGGGTATGATCGATTGTACTGAACCCCCTCCGAAACCCTGCTCGCTCGCATGGATGTCCTTTATCTAATATTCTGCCAATCCTGTTCAGGATGACACGAGTGAAAAGCCTGTAGATTACAGACAGCAGGCAGATCGGGCGATAATTGCCAATATCGTCTAGATCCCCCTTTTTATACAGCAACACAGTCTAGCGAGTTTTCCACGACGTGGGCACTTTGCACTCCGACAGGTACCGCGTGGAAAGCCTAGCCAGAGTTCTGACGATGACTGGCGGAAGACTTTCCAGATGTCCTGGTTCGATCCTATCGGGGCCTGGCGCCGCACAGTTCTTCGCGAGATGGCATGTCGTATTTCGGAAGGGAGAACCGGAGGGGCGATGTTTTCGTCTTGCCTAAAATGGTGGGTAAGAAGGTAAACATGGCTGTCGAAGAGATCTGAGCTGAAGTCGTAGATGGCCTTCTCCATTGCCCTTTGAGATGCAGTAACTGTTCCGTCAGGACGACGAAGGGAACTCATCTTGGTCTTGTAAGTGGCAAAGCTCCATTAGGCTCTGCGAATGCTCTTTCCCGCCTCGGCGGCTTCGTCCATAACTGCTGCTCTTCTCTCTTTCACATCTCCCTTTATCGCTTCTCTGCATAGCTTCGTAAGTTTGAACGTTGGTTGATCATTGCCCTAGCTCGCGCGATTCCACGCTGACGTATCAGCTCGAGGGTTTTCGAAGAGAGTCGTCTCTCGGTTTTTTGTAGACTCTCTGCTTTCCTAGCGCTATCGTGAAGATGTTCGACGAGCCGATTGTATTTTTCACCGATGTTGTCGATAACGGAATATTCCCATTTGCTCGCAAGGGAAGCGAGTCCCAGTCGACGGAGGTCTTGGGGCTTCTTTATATGTAGCTATCTCTCCATGCATTGAGAAGCGGAATCTAGCGCGGAGGAGACGATGGTCCGATCCCGTTTGGAATTGCGAGTTTCCATGGATGGTTTTGGTCGACGTGATAAACTCGCACAGTATTTCACCCTGCTCACTCCATTCCATTCCGTGAGTCCCGATGTGAAGCTCTTCAGCCGTTCTTCTAGGGCCAATCTTGGCGTTAAAATCACCGACAATGACCTTGAAGAAAGTGTGGTCTTCTCTATAGGGCCTCTTCAGATCCATATAAAGTGCTTCCAACTCCTAATATTCGTAGCTCGATGTTGGTGCGTAGGCAGAGCTGGGGTTGAGCCGCATCTTCTTAATCGCAAACGTCCGATTCGGGTTGTTAAGCTTCTGTACGAATCGATGTTCATGGCCAAGTGCGCATTGACGAGGATACCTGCTCCGCCGACGCCTCTGCTGTCGCATTTTCCGAGGAACAGTTCTTCTACAGTCTCAAATACAGCGTGCAGCAGGTGATGCCTTTTCATCTCGGTCAGTCAGATGACGTCGTGCTTGATCTTCCTAGCTTGCGACAACAGGTCTCCTACACACGCTTCCGATGCAAGCATCCATGTGTTGAAAGCACAGATCGCTATCTCAGTTCTTCTCCTTTCTGGCAGCCTGTTTTGGCTCTGTGATTTTAACAGCCTTCCCGAGCGGTCCTACCCAACGCTGCCGTATTGGGGGCTCCCTCAGGTTCAGAGGGATGAGGCCCAGTTCTACTACTGTGTAGATACCCGACTTGTAGCTTGTCAGGCTCTGTGGAGGGTTGACTTCGAGAGCTTGCCAGGCTATCCCGAAGTGGACGAGGGCCTTTGTTTCTGGAGGCGACCCCGAATCGCCCAACAGGTACTTCCCAGACACTTGATTGCAAGCTTTTGACCGAGTCGATGGTCAGGATACCAACTGCACCACAGACTCTTCACACACGTATGCGTGGATACGCCTGCGAGATACGGAGGGTATATCGACCCAGCACAGCGGAATCAAGGAGTCCATCCCCTGGATCCACCTGCGTCTCTGGGCAAGTACCGGTGACTTTAGGTCGGCGATTAATGCCCCTATCCGCAACCTGATGACGCCCTACGTACTCCGACTCGGAGCCAAACGTGTGCTGTCCGTGCACCGGGCTTTGTATTCTTCACACTACCGTGGCCCCGCTTGCCCTCCCCTACTTGAGGGCTTATCAGTACTCACACGTTCAACGTGATGAGCTGGTCAGCCCCTATCAGTACTTAAACTTTAAGCCGAGAGCGTTACTTGATATAACGCTTTTTCTTAGAGTCATCGCCGCTGCATTCTTTTTTTTCGTCTGGATTTTCAATGACGCTTTCGATACAGTCCCAGGTTGTTATCCATCAATTTATATCCTTCCAACTGGTCCTGAAGCTCTTATGCCACAGAGTGGACCGGAGGGTGCTGGGCAGAGGGTAGTGCAGTTCATGCTGCTAACCTAGACAGCAGAATCGGCCTTCATATTGTCCATCTTCTCCTTTGCAAATACAAACTTTCCTAGGATGCACCAACATGCCTTTTATAGATAACTTTATCTAATATTCATGGGAGCGTCGACACATTAAGGAATCTTGCAAGACTCTTTGGAAGGGATCCTATCAACGTGCAATATTGAAATTTTAGCCACGGCCGGAAGTTAGCGTGGGATAATGCACTGCGGTCCACTAGTCTGTTAGAGCATCTACCCGTCCATGATAGCTCCCGAAATCTTTTAGTGTAGTGGAATTGGGCCTAGATTCAGGAGATGAAGAAAGGTACCCGAAAGTTGTCGACCACACTCTGTTGATGTTCGGTTGAAAGTGAACGTCTAGTGGTCAAGACTCAATACCATTATCAATCAAGGATGATACACAAGTCTATACAGTGAACTGTACTGTGATCTATGCCGCCCATCTGATCGCTACCGGCTCAGATATTTGATCATTCACCCTTAGGTAAATTGTTAGCGGACCCTGCGACAGCGCGGGATTAACGCCAGGGAGAAACAGATTACTCTAGGTAAGTTGTAGTATAAAATATGAAGAGATCGCCCAATCACCGAGACCCTCGTCATTACTGTAATTGATTGGAGGCCTCCAATGCGCCATTGCAACCGTATAATGGTATTTGCAGTCTAAATAGGCTCCATGCTAGGTGGTTGTTTTGGGATTAAATCATTGAACATCCTGAACCCGTACTACAACCACCTTTCAATAATCTTTCTAAATTTTTTTTTGATATCGTCCTCCCTTTACAGAATCGTTGCCCATTACTATCCTACAATTACATTTTTCGTGAATACTCCCAATGTTCCCTATTTCATTTAGATGTATGGATGCTTGTTTCGATGACGTTCATCTTCTGCAGTCTCCTTCAGCTGGCGATCGTCAATTATAAAGTTCGAGACGAAGGTTGATAAAAGGTTTTGGCTCGCTAATTGGGTATATTTTGAAATGTGATCGTAGTTGTTGTTGCACATAATGTAAGTAAACGTGTATAGAGCTTCCATTGTCATTCCCAGCCTAGGATTCTCAAAGACAATGACCTGAATGGGAGCCGATAATTCTGGGACGCCTTGCAGATCGACAACGACACCGTCTAGCCTTAGCCCCAATCGTCCGGCAGCCATTGGCCATCACAAAATACACTGGTGTGCAAAACTTAGGGACGAGATGGATAATGTAACATAAAACATTGAGGACTGGGTGGAAATAAATGAAAGTGTGGGATTATATTGCCAAACCTATGACCGTTATGCACAGGGAGTTGGACATCCCCTGGTGGAGGAATAGTTCAAATAAAGCGAGAAATATGGCTACCCGCACAAATTGAGGGAGCTGTTAGGTACAAAAAAAATTTTTTTGTCAATCAGCTAATTGCTACCAAGTACTGTGCTGTTATCCTTCTATACATCATATCCCGCTGACATCGTCGGGATAACCTGGCGCGAGGAAGGATCATCGGGAAACTCGAAAAACGTCGAAAAAAGACGAACGCAGCTCAGGAATCTGATATCGCTCACAGCGTTGTTTCACGTGCACGGGGAGCATTCCGAACCTCTTATACTGCTGCACGAAGGAGAGGAGGTGGTTGACCAAGAACAACTACTCTAAGGTAAGACCGCTACATTGTGCAGTAGGCATGAAGAGATCCACGTCAGTCAGCCTCTTTGATTTCAATGTCATTTATTAGGATTGCAGAGCAAGCCATCCCACGCACTACAGTGGCACGACGACTGCACGGCGGTGGTCTCTTCGCCCGACGACTACTACGTGGGGTTCCTTTGACCCTCGCGAATCGGCGAGACGGTTTAGGGTGGTGCCAGGAGCATAACAAACGGGCCGATGAGAAATGATGCCGCTTGCTTTTTTCGGATGAGAGCAGATTCAGTCTGAGCAGTGAATCTGGACGCACTCTCATGGCCAGAGCTGGGGACACGCACTTTTCTCAGAAACGTTGTGGAACTTGATCGTTCTGGTGGCCGAGGTGTTATGGTATGTGGAGGCATCATGCTTCGTAACCGCACTGACCTCCAGATTTTTGAGCGTGGCACCCTTAACAGTCGGCGTTACTGTGAAAAGGAACCCCTCCCTAAAGTCTATCCTTTCAGGACTGCAGTGAGCCCTGAATTCATTTTCATGGATAACAATGCGCGACCGCATCAAACATCTCAAGTGGAAGACCTCCCTACACAAGAGGTTATCCAGCGAATGGAGTGGCCTGTCCGTGCCCCCGACCTGAATTCCATGGAGCACGCGTAGGATGCATTGGGTAGAGGCATTACAGCACGTCCAAACGCACCACTGACCATCCAGTAATTGTCAATTGCGCTGATAGAGGAGTGGAATGCCCTACCACAATAACTCATTTCCAACCTCGTAGGAAGTATGGGATCGCATTGCAGAGATTTACTGCCGTCCGTGGTGATCACATACCCTATTAGGAACCGCGTCGCTTTTTTTGTAGTACTAAGATAAGTTGTGAGGAACTTTATGTAATCGATACCTTTCAATAAAAATGTCTTATTTACTATTCCTATTTCGATTTTCTGCCAGTTACTTCCTGTGCAATATCGTAATGATCCTCTGTTGGTACGGTATAAATTTCATCGAGCTCTGTCGTCTGGCAGAGGTTCAGTGATCGAAAGTTGCTTTCGTCCCTAAGTTTTGCACACCAGTGTATAATTGCGCTCAACACGGCATTGTTCACAGTCATCTCAACATGCTCCAGCAGCCTCTCCCCGTTCCCCCTCCCTTATTGCCATCCTCGTTACTCCACTAGGTGAACGAGTGGGTTTTAGTTCTTTGATCCGTTGTGAACTCCTAAGACAAAGTGCGCCCTTGGGTGATCCAAATTGCAAGAATATTCTAGGCAGGCCAATAGAGGGGTCAATCAATTTAATTTGGTCTGATTTGGAATGGATGTAAACCTTTGAGCATTTTCCAGCTACTTCATTCATTTAGACTTCAGTACTGTGGCCACCAGAAAAGATTGATTCCTCATCAAGTATAATGTTCCGATCAGCTTCTTTGTTTTCAATGTGAGTTCAGCTTGAGAAGTTGAAGTTGTAATTTACTGTTGATTTACTGTGATTTACTGGAGCTCCTTTTTGACTTTCTCTTTTTCCACTTTTTCTCAGAAGTTCCAGTAGTGCTGCTGCAGCTCATGAGTATATGTCTTTACAGGTTATTTACTTTACTATTTACAACGCAAGCAGGAGATATGGGACAGCACGAACAAAATGTGATGCAATGATTCTGCTAATAAACATGGGAGTTTCCCTGACGGTGCCTTTGCGTACGAGGTGGACAAAATAATTACTCTCCTTAACTTTGTTCTGATTCTGCCACAAAACTGATTCACAAACAGCTCTTCATTCAGGCTCCACCAAATTTCGGGGACCAAACTGAGCATATCAAAGCTTGCCATACAAAATACGTGTACGTGTGCTACAGTTGAGTGCAGTCTTCGGTTTCACAAATGAAACTTTCTTCTGTCCTGCAGTCCAGATCGTTCCACTGATTCCATGCCGAAGTTTCATAGGTTACAAACTGTAATCAATTTTTCTTCGAAATTCCAATTCCCATATGCTGAACTGATCATGGATAACCTACGTGAGCGCATTCTTCATCATGTCCTGTTCCGCGCCAATTGTCGGGTGTCAGTTGAGATGTCCACCATGCTCTGTACTCACAGTTTGAACCACTTTCCCAGGTCCAGTCCCACTTTTCTCTTGATTTCCAATGAAGTCCGACCCAAACGCGAGGATTACTTCTTCCAGTTTTTTCATAAAAATAAGCCATGACTGCAACAGTCGCATAACCAGCTTTCGATATTATTACGAAGACTTGACTATCTTCAGTATCAATTATTAATTAAAGGCATAGTTCACGATAATCTTGGGTAATCCAGATTATGATGAAAAATGGAAGACAAGATGGGAAATAGTGCGATGAAAAGGAGAAAACGTGTGAATCGTTGTTTCCAAAGTGAAACAAGGCCCCGAAAACCGTTAAAAAAAGTGGACGAGATTGAGACCAGAAAAATGAAGAAGAGTGGGACTTTTGGACAAGCCATATAATGTGTGTCATTGCACAAGTGTGGTCTTGGTGCGAACAGCTGACTACGGTACGCAAAAAATATTCTCTCATGAGCATAAGTTAAAAAAGAAACCCTGATGACAGGAAACACAGCCCACCTTCTTTAGCCTATTGAGGCAGAAAATAAGAAGAAGGGACATCGCCCAACCACTTGGAGGTCAGCTCAATGTATGTGGGTCCTAGAACGACTATTGCAATCTGCTTCGCCTCGGCACTCGTCTGACGTGACATCTATCGAGTGGCGGCAGTTCCAGGCCATCCGTTAACGGGGCTCCCACTGTGCCCTTGCTTTTGAGTTTTGGGACTCGACAGCATCCTTCCCGTTACCCTTGGGGGCCACTGGCTATTCTTAGGGAGAGAACTCAGCAACTTTTTTTATCGTGAACTGTGCCTTTGAGTGGAGATATATAATATAACAAAAGTATGTGTTGAGAAGCATTTTGCTCAACGGTCAAAAACTGATTGCTCGTACGCAAGTCTCATTGGCTTAGTCTGGATAAAAACCCGAATGAGCATTCCAAAGCATACTTAGGTCTCCATTCAACGTTATTTTGAAGGAATTTGAAAGTTTTCCTCTGCTAAGTACTACGGTTATCGCATTTTTAGTTAGAGAATCGACCTTTCAGCCTCTAGTAATGGATCAAATGCTTAGTAGACTATTGACTAAAGACCGAGCTCACAATAAAAATGATATCTGATATTTATCCCTGGGATAAATGCTACTGCTGAATATGTTGAATATCACCGGCATTGCAGAGGTTGCACCATTCACAAGGGAACCCATGTAGTAAGCTCAAGCAACTTGTCATGACACAAAGCGACAGTGAAAGACACTCTGTACAGCTCTGACTTGATGCGGTCAGCTCTTTGAACGATTGCAGCCGCTGAAATCTGCAGCCGAATATCTTTTCCATGTTATTTCTGTCGTCGCAATCTCGTTCAACCTTCCTTTTTCCTACTTTTGAGAAACCTTATTTTACTCAAAATTAGCGAATTTTCTCGCTTTCTTCACTACCGATGAACTACTCCCAACCTATACCTCCGCTTTTTGAATAAAAGTGGGTACCTCAGAATTAGAGCTGTGCCTTTGAAGGCACGGCTCACGATAAAAAATGTTACTGATGGTGAGCTCTCCCTGTTGGAATACTCAGCGCCATCAATCGGTGGTAAAGGGGACCCTCTCGCTCCCGCAATCTCGGCGATCAGGGCATGGTGGAAGCCCTGTTGCTGCCGTAATTGGCCTTCCCGCCTCTCGATCGTTGTCACGTCAGACGAGGGCCGGTGCAATACAGATTGCAACTATTCGTTCTAGGACCCACACACAATCAGCTGATCGCCGAGTGAAGAGGCGATGTTCTTTTCCCACTCTTTTACTGAAAGGCTGAAAAAAGTGAGCTATTTTTTGCTTTCACCAGGGGTTTTTTGTTAACTTATGTGTGCTTATGAGTGAACATATTTCTGCTTACCGTAGCCTGTTATTTGCACCAGGACTCATGCGTACGCAGTGAGACACATTGTGTAGTTCGTCCAAACGCCTACCTCACTTTTCTTCATTTTTCTGGTCTCATTCTCGTACAGCCCCTTTTTGACCGTTTTTCGAAGCCTTTTTTCACTTTGAGAACACCGATTCACGCAATTTCAATTTCCTTCTTGAACTTTTTGTGGTCACCTTTCATCAGCTACATACTATAATGGTCAGAAGCCAGCGTAGGACACATAAGAAGGTTTCTTCTAAAGATTCGTGCCTCGATGCTCCAGGTGATGTGATTTCTGCAGAGCTGCCTGGTGGTCAGGAGCATCAGCTTTAGTTGGATAAAATATCTGCGGCAGACCTTCTCAGGTCTATCATCGAGCGCAATAAGGATCCCCTCCTTAAACCTCTCCTCATTGTTCTGTCGGATAAAATCCCGAGAGAATTCTCGGAGTCGATCAATAGCAAAAAAAGGCTAGAAGCATTGTTGTCTATGGTCTTGAAGAGGCAGGTGCTGAGCTCCGGCCAAAAAGACGTGGAGGAGAAGGTCTCAAAGGTTCTCGATGCTTTGAAAGTCGAATGACGCCCATGCCAGGTATATCGCATGTCCTCCATGTTGACCGGAGTTTGCTTATCCTCCATGTTGACTGGAGTTTGCTTATTGGGTTGAACTCAACCGGAGCTGCTTACATGAACTTTTTACGTGAGTGTGGGCTTCAGCAGTATGTCAAGCAAACTACCCACAGTGGGAATGTCCTCGATATTGTGTTGGCAACCACGGATAATATTCGCGATGTTTCCATACTGCCTCCTCTTGCTACGTCTGACCATGCAGTTGTTTCCTTTCATATCCTCGAATTATCTCGCACCTCTCTTGCCCTCCCAGTCCCTGATTTCCAGAATGCAGACTTTGCTTATCTCAATGGCTTTTTCTTCCACACAGATTGGTGGGAAGTTTTTGACCAATATTCGTCGATGGATGATATTTATCGTAGATTCTGCCATGTTATCTATACTGGTCTTTCGACTTTCGTTTATCTAGCTACGAATGTCGTCTAGGAACTCAGGCTTCCCTACAACGACTTTTCCGCTACTACCGATACAAGCTTCCCTCTGCTCCAGTCGATGAAGGTGGAGTAGTATATCGTAGTGATGTGGAGAAGGCCGAGGCTCTTGCTAAGTATTTCTCAAGTGTCTACTCATCTGAGTTTGCAGATGGTTGGCACCTGGATAACATCCCGTATGTTGTTGAAAGTTGTTCTGAATGCAACTTTCATCCATATAGTGTCTCTGCTATCCTCAAAAAACTCCATCCTTCCATTACCGAACCTTATGATGGGATTCCACAGCTAGTGTACAAGAAATGCCCTACTTCCCTTTCTAAGCCCTTGGCGATTATGTTCAATCTCTCTTTCCTCTCGGGTGATCTTCCCCAACTGTGGAGAGATGCCATTGTAACTGCTATTCAGAAGTCACTTGACTCTAATTTGCTTAGCAATTTCCGTCCAATCAGTCTTACACCGACTCCTATCAAAGTGATGGAAAAGATAGCGAATGAAAGATTACTAGCTTGGCTCTCAAGATACCACCTCACTCCTTCAAAACAACACGGCTTCGTTCCCAGATCCTCAACCACCTCTAATATTTCTGATACATTATTTGGCCTTTGCAAAGCTCTTAATTCAGGCAAGTCAGTTGACATGGTCTACCTCGACTTGTTCAAAGCGTTTGACAAAGTCTCCCACGTTAAACTGCTAGCCAAACTGGAAAAAATTGGTATTCGTGGCAAACTTTTGCTTGGTTAGACCCTACTTACACAGCAGATATTTTACAGTCAGACTTAAATATGGTTTTTCGAATAGGTTTCCCTGTCTGAGTGGTGTTCCGCAGGGGGGGTGATCTGTCACCTACTCTATTTCTGATTTACACTGTGGAGTTATCTAACCTTCTCAAGACATCCTCGGATATCCATGTACAAATGTATGCCGATGATATCAGGATATATGCGATCTACAATCAGGATAACTGTGGGATGATTCGAGACGCTCTGACAGAATCTCTTCAAAGAATGGCTGACTGGCTGAACACTGGGACAATCCTCTCAATTTGAACAAATCCATAACCATGCATTTCGGCGACTCCCAGGCAACTGTCTACCTCGTAAATGGTGTTCAGCTTGCAGTTTGCCAATCCATCAAAGATCTTGGCGTGTTTTTGATTTAAAATTGAAGTTTTCTCTTTACATTGAGCAAGCGGTGGAGAAAGCGTTCAGAAATTATTCCTCTTGTTTCGTAATGTGCAGTCTTCTGATGTGACATTGCTAAAACACCTTTACCAAGTTTGCGTCTTGCCGCATGTCGAATATTGCTCACAGGTGTGCAGCCCATCTACCAAGAAAAGTGTCTCAAAAGTTGAAAGGGTTTAGCGTGTTTTCACACGTCTCCTGAGGTATAGAAATGCTTGCTATCATAGTCGTAATCATTTACCCAGTTATGATGCGCGACTCAGGTTGTTTGGGCTTCATTCTCTGCAATATAGACGTGCAATCTCTGACTTCGTTTTTTTTGCATTCTGCGCTGTGAGTTGAAGCTACGTGCCAGCAAGTACTGGATCTTTAGACCCACTGGTACGAGGCGAGGTAGGTTTAATCTTTACTGTTCAATTTCGGATGCCAGATACCGTGCGCTAGCCGTTAATAACATCTTTACCCGATGCGCTAGTTGGTTTAATCTGTTGCCTCTCGATGTTATAGCGGCTGGTAATAGTGCCACGTTCAAAAGAAGTTTGCAAAAGGTGAATCTTGGCCAAATTCTCGGCATTGCCCAGTGATGATTTTCAGCTCCTCTTTTTCAGTTTACTACCTCCTGATGGGTCATGTTATTCACGTTGCTGAGGTGTACTGTGGTGTTCGTCAAGACCAGCCTGCTCATGAGTTCGATGATTCTCATCCTCTAGCGTTCATTGTTATGGTCATCTGATTATTCAGGTCGTTTTGCATCCGCAGATACGCGCTTACTCGCGTTAGCTACTAATTTCTTCCTTTTCTTTCGTAAATGTATTTGCCTTTGCCTTGAGTGCTGCTCTGCCATAGCTATAGTACTCCGTGCTCACTCTGTTATTTTGCTCTACATAGCCACTATCCACAATGCACAAGTAGGTACCTCTTTGACCTAAATTGACCTACTATGACAAGAGTCCAGGGTGCAAGTACAAGTGGCTTGATCTTTATGACTCGTCGCTTGGGCCTAGGCTTTACGCCTGGGGTTCGTATTTAGGTCAAATAGGTACCTACTTGGCCCGCCCCAGAATAACCTCGGTTAGTTGCGTTGCCTAGGCTGACCAGCACTCATCTGCTCTTCTGGTCTCGCCTTATTTCATATAGTGTGATGACTTCATCTTAGCATCCCACACACCTCCTGATAACAAAATATGGGTGCTCATGTGTGGCTTAGTGTTTAATTATGAGCTCTCCGGGATCCACTATGCTTGGGGCATGAGTTGGCACTCCTGGCTCAGGGTCTTTTCTTCTTGAATGATTTCTCCATAGTTCGGGCATTGGCGTTGTGTGTTTGCGGAGACGTTTTATTGTCACCTCCATTTCCTCTTCCACGCTACTGCTTTTTAACTTTTTTGTATCCACTTGCTGTTTGAATGTTCTTTTCCTCAATCTGTATTAGTAGTTTCTGTTCATTGGCGCACGCGTGTGCAATAAATAAATAAGTAAATAAATTTCTTCACATTCATCGCATTATTTTCGATCTTGTCTTTAAATTTTTATCATAAACTGGGTTACCCAAAATTATCGTGAACTATGCCTTTAAGTACTGAATTTCGCATCGGCATACTTCTGCGAGATTCTGCACAGTGGAAACCGAACCGACACCCAAAACTTTCTACAGTTCCGGACAAAAGTGGGCCCAGAACGTAATCAACAACGTCAAGGAGTTTTCGCTCTTGATTTTTTTTACTAATGGAGACAAATCAAAATGTAGACCTACGTGCAGCGAAATCGTTCATTTTCTTACTGCAAATCGTTGCGAGATGACCATTGTTTTCTCGGCAGACTTTTTCAGCTTCATATTGACTTCTACGTTCGCAGAATACCTGTAAAAGAAGTTGTTCTGAATATCGCTAGCAATTTGTCATGATTCGCTTCGCTATAACTCCAACATTCGATTTTGACGGGATCTGAGCATGTTGCAGTATGCCTTGTACTGCTTGGTTAAATCGCCTTCCACGGTGGAACCCTTTGTTTGGCCGATGTCTTGAAAAAATCGTCTCCAAGTGCCCGGAAGCAACTTGAAGCCCTTGATCTGTGCTTAGCCGGTCGAGCTTCGAACACCCTAGGCCGCGACATTTCTCAGAAACTTTGAAGATCTCTACTAAGTGAGCAGCCTTTTGCAATTCGACCAGTGTTGAGCTCCTATCCGAATCGAACAACATCAAGGGGGAAAAGACAGAGTATTGACACTCTAAGGAAAGAAACAGACGCTACAGAACTCCAAGTTCCAAGTTTCTCACGCCTTTTCAAGTCATACTGCGGATGGCAGGAGTTGGTGGAGGTTCGTGTCAGTCGTTTTATTCGATCGATTCCTCTTTACTCCGCCGTCCCCCCTTTTCCTCTCCATTTTTCCTTGGTGAATGCTTATCAGAAGGTCGGAAAGTTGAATAGGCATAGGGGACAATGGAAAGTGAATCTTACTCGAAAAAAGAATTAGGGAAGAGAAGCCTCACTTGAATCCGAAGACTCTTGGACGTGAGTCCGTGAGTGACCCTCGGGGATATCAAGAAAAGAAAGCAAGAAGGGTCTGAGGTTTTCTTTTGAGCTGTTTAACCGAGATTGCAACAATATTTATAAGGCTAACGTTTCGGTGCAAGAAGAGTCGATTACAGGAGCGCTACACGCCACATTCGACGGAGTAACCCTCCTTACCAGAGCCATCAAATGATTCATACAATAGAAAGCGCCTTTCGACTTTTCAAAAACGATTAGTTAGAACACAACAAACCCTGTAACATTTCAACGTCTCGAAGTTTACCACCCATGGACTGCAGGGTTCAATTCCCATCGATGCTTCCACTAGTACAATAATAACGAGTAGAATTTTGACACTGCTCTCTCTGCAACACGCAAATATTATAAATCAGAGTGGCAAGGTTGACCCTACAAGGAAACCATAAGTTCGAAACTGGTCCGCAATCACAATCTAAATTTGATCTTAATGTTAACGATTATGACAAGAGATTGAGCATCTCTGTGAATCTCCTGCATTTTCCTACCGTCAAAAAGCTACAATAATTGGCGGAATCAGCTGGCATCAGCCTTAGGAAAGATCGGTTGGATAACGCTCGCTTGATCACTTCCTTATAAGCTCGACAGATTCAGCTGGAGAATTTAGAGGCGAAAAAATGGCTTTGCACGTGTCCTTAATGTCACACCTGTGCAGACGTATCCTGAATACCTTAAAATTGAAAGCATTCCCTCTTGCACTGGAGTGTGCAAAAAAATTAAAGAAAGTGGTCACTCAATTGAAGCTGAACTTACATCATTTCCGAACCTAAAGAGTTGGCTCAACTATGACCCTCGCCCTGCCCTTCCTCCTACTATCAACATGTACCCGTCGAGTGCCAACGTATCCTTCTCCCTAGGTAAGGTATTTTATTGCGGGTGGGCCGTCTTGCAACTTACCTAATGGGGCGAACCATTCGCTCTAAAAGAGGCGGCATGTCGTGTCGTCTCACTGAAAAGCGGCTTAGGAAACGTACGATAATGACTTTATGTTCGATGAAGACACACACTACCTTAAGAATAACCTCTGAGGAGCATGTCAGGCATCTTAATGAAGTGGCGCTGTAGGGTGCAGGTTGTACGTGTGGACATGCTGTACTTACCCTTCTCTGGCATCTTGCTTGGCGGCGGTGGAAATTTTATCAGTTGTCTCCTTTTAGTTGAGACATCAGTTCAGTGTTAGTATTCAAAAGGTGTGAGAAGGGTTCAGTTTTGTGGTGTCGTCTGTGCTTTTGTGTTTCGCCCCTTCAGTTCTCTTCAGCCTCAAAGTTTTGATCCCTCGATGTTGCCCTCGTAAATCATCACTATTGCCCCACCCATGCGTGATACTACCAGTATGGGGAGGATAATTTTTGCTTCGAATTCATGAAGTGGATTGCCACCGTGTTCCTGAAATTGTTCGAGGTAGGTACGACGAGTCGAGGCCGCCTGACATTGTCGTCTGTCCCTATTGAGCAGGTTCCTGATTATTGCTTTATCCCACGGACAAGGTTAGTTGCGTCCACTTTAGCCAGTGCATCTATATGAAATGGTGAAATAGCTCCGGAATCCCCTGTATCACCTGTCGTCCCGTTGATAATCGATTTCCCCGAGCGAGCGCCAGTAACGCCTTCATTCGTCACTGTCACGAGCCAGAGTGGTCCAGTGAATCGTCCTCGCTTCAGAGACACGAGGTCCAGCATTCCTTTCGTTCAGAGCTTTCGTGAGAAAGTCTGACCATCTCGTTGGCGGCCTTCCTGGAGTTCGTTTGACGTCCCGAGGGATCCAGTCTGTAGCCGCCCTGGTCCAACGGTCAACAATATATCGCATAATATGTCCGGCCTACCTGATCTTGGCGTAATCAACTGCATCCCTGATCTTCGACGGAGCTCGAAACTCCGAGCTCCCTTCTGCACTTGCTTGTATAGGGAACTACCGAGCATCGTCCTTTCCAAAGCGCGTGGAGTAACGCTGTCCGCATGCTCATCCTGCTTTCGTGAAGTCCAGGTCTACGAGGCGTACGTCAAAGCCGGAAAGGCAGCAGCGTCGAGAAGGTGAGCCTAGAGCCGGATGTTCTTCTCATATTCACTGCTCCCTTGATATTCTTGAATGCTAAGCACGCGGCGCGTTCCCTTCTGCTCAGCTCCAGAGCTAGGTCGTTCAACATGCTAACTTCCCGGCCTAAACAACGTAGCTGGAGTATTTAGAGATATCCGTGCTGTTAAGCGTGAGAGGGGCATCGAAAACCATTCCGTCTCTCATGAACCATCGTAAGTTCAATCTCAAGCCAATCCTTCCACAAACCCTGACAAACTTGGGCAGCATTCATTCCGCCTGCTCGATTTTCGGTACTATAAGTACGATGTCGTGTGCAAAGCGGAGGTGATGTAGGAAGCGGCCGTCGACCTTCGCTCCCAGGTCTTCCCATTCTAGATGACGCACGATATTCTCGAGAAGCGGCACTGAAAAGTTCGGGAGAAATGGTATCGCTCTGCCGGACACCTCTTCACGTTGATAATGACTTCCTTATAGAATGGTGGAATCCTAGTCGTGAACTTGTCTTTGAGCTCAAGAAGTATGATTATATGTTGAGAAGGAACGCCCTGATGGCCCAGAGCTTCAATTACCGCTTCTGTCTCAACGGTGTCGAAGGCTTTTTTCAAATAGATGAACGTAAGGCATAACGGCATTTTGTACTCTCGTGATACTTCAACGAGTCGTGTAAGAGTGTACATAGATATGATCGACTGTACTGAACCCTCTCCGAAACCCCGCTCACACGCATGGCTGTCCTTCATCTAATATTCTGCCAATCTTGTTCAGGATTACACGAGTGACAAGCTTGTAGATTACAGACAGCAGGCAGATCGGGAGATAATTGCCAATATCGTCTAGATCTCCCTTTTTGTACAGCAACACAGTCTTGCTAGTTTTCCACGACGTGGGCACTTTGCATTCTGACAGGTACCGCGTGAAAAGCCTAGCCAGAGTTTTGACGATGACTGGCGGAAGACTCTTCAGATGTCCTGGTTCGATTCTATCGGGGCCTGGCGCCGTACAGTTCTTCACGTGTCGTATTTCGGAAGGGAGAATCGAAGGAGCGATATGTTTGTCTTGCCTAAGATGGTGGGTAGGAAGGTAGACGTGGTTGTCGAAGAGATCTGAGTAAAGTCGTAGATGACCTTCTCCATTGCCCTTCGAGATGCAGTAACTGTTCCGTCAGGACGACGAAGGGAAGTGATCTTGGTCTTGTAATTGGCGAAGTTCCGTCGGGCTTTGCAAATGCTCTTTCCGGCCTCGGCGGTTTCGTCCATGGCTGCTGCTCTTCACTCTCTCAGATCTTCCTTTATCTCTTCTCTGCATAGCTTTGCAAGTTCGAACGTTTGTTGATGATTGCCTATAGCTCGCGCGATTCCACGCTGACGGATCCGCTCGAAAGTCTTCGGAGAAAGTCGTCTCTTGGTTTCTTGTAGACTCTCTGCTTCCTAGCGCTATCGTGAATTTTCGACGAGCCGATTGTATTCTTCATCAATGTTGTCGATAACGAAACCTGCCCATTTGCTCACAAGGGAAGCGGAGTGGTCTCAGTTGATGGAGGTCTTGGGGCTTCGTTTCCTGAACCTCATAGTTATCTGTCCACACACTGAGAAGCGGAAACGAAGGTCCGATCCCGTGTAGAACTTCGGAACAACAGCGACGTCAGTCACGCGAAGTCTCCGTTTGAAGACGGTGTGGTCTATTTCATTATGGAACTGTCCACCAGGTGACTCCTATGTTCATCGTAAATGAGAGGTATTTCATTATGGAACTGTCCACCATGTGACTCCTATGTTCATCGTAAATGAGAGGGCTTTTGGAATTGCGAGTTACCATGGAGGGTGTGGGTCGACATAATAAACTCGCGCAGCCTTTCACCCTGCTCGTTCGATTCCATTCCGTGAGTCCTCATGTGGAGCTCTGCTGGCGTTCTTCTGAGGCCAACGTTGGCGTTAAAATCACCGAAGATGACCTTGAGGAAAGTGTGGTATTCTCTGTAGGGCCTCTCCAGAGCCACACAAAACGCTTCCAACTCCTCTTCTTTGTAGCTCGGTGTTGGTGCGTAGGCAATGAAGATGGCCAGAGCTGGAGTTGAGCTACATATTCTTAATCGCAAACGTCCGATTCGGGTTGTTAAGCTTTCGTACGAATCGATGTTCATGGCCAAGTGCGCATTGACGAGGACAACTACGCCGCCGACGCCTCTTAGGTCGCATGTCCCAAGGTATAGCTCTTCTCCAGTCTCAAATACAGCGTGGAGCGTGCCTTTTCGTCTCGGTCAGTCCGATGACGTCGTACGTGATCTTCCTCGCTTGCATCATCAGATCTTCTATACACGCTTCCGATGCAAGCGTCCGTGCGTTGAAAACACAGATC
The DNA here is from genome assembly GCA_000469685.2 of Haemonchus contortus. Taxonomy (NCBI): domain Eukaryota; kingdom Metazoa; phylum Nematoda; class Chromadorea; order Rhabditida; family Trichostrongylidae; genus Haemonchus; species Haemonchus contortus. The sequence continues at coordinate 41,016,372 of LS997565.1, forward strand.
GCCATCTTAGTTCTTCACCTTTTGGGCAGCCTGTTTTGGCTCTGTGATTTTAACAGCCTTCCCGAGCGGTCCTACCCAACGCAGCCGTATTGGGGGCTCCCTCAGGTTCAGAGGGATGAGGCCCATTTCTACTACTGTTTTTGGCGTGTAGATACCCAACGGTAGCTTGCCAGGCTCTGAAGTGGAGGTTGGGTTGACTTTGAGAGCTCGCCAGGCTATCCCGATGTTTAGACAAGGTGCCTCTGTATTGAAGGTGGCTGCGAATGGCTTGCCAGATACTTGCCGGTCACTCGATTGCAAGCTTTTGACCGAGTCGATGCTCAGGATACCAACTGCACCCACAGACTTTCCACAGACGTATGCGTGGATACACCTGCGAGATACAGAGGGTAGATCGACCCAGCACAGCAGAATCAAGTAGCCCATTTTTTGGATCGACCTACGTCTCTGGGCAAGTACTAGTGACTTTTGGTCAGCGATGATTAATGCTCCTATCCGCCACCTGGGGACGTCCCACGTAGCCTCGTCACTAACCGGCTGGGGATCCTTCAGTGAGAGAGGACTCACAGTGAAGGAGTTCCGTAGAGCTCCAGAACATGCAACTAAGACCAAGTGGAAGACTTATTGCTAGGCACAGCGATGGGGCACGACGCTTCCTTAAATCCGAATTGCACCTCTTCGCTATTTCTGCGGAATCTAACAGGCCTTGGTTTATTCACAAGATTTGCGAAGTATGCGCAACACTCGGCTCCGGAAAGGGCTCGGAGCCGAACTTCTGCTGTCCGTGCACCGTGCTTTCTATCCCTCACACTACCAAGGCCCCGCTTGCCATCGCCGTAAAGGCTTATATGCCACCAGTAAGTTCCCCCGGCTAGCGCCGGGCTTCCCTCCTTCCCTAGCAATGTTGTAGTGCTAACTTTCTCCTCCTTTTTTGGAACAAATAATATTTTCCTGTACATGAAATCTGACTCAGGACTAACAGAGCTGTGCAAATGGTTTCAGTGTAAATTGGTGCTTAAGCCTTCAATTGGTAGTGTCGATCTTCCGTTCTCTTTCTTGAAAGCAAATACCAAATAAAACTTCGTTTGTTAGGTAACTAAAGCTTTGGGCGGTACTCGTAAATGATTCGAGTGATGATAACACCATTATCATATGCCTTTATTGGACCTTTATCTTTACAGAGACAACATTATTTGTGTATTCCGGAATACTGGCGGTCGATTACGTTTTGTCGCAAATGATATCGAGCAAAGGGGACCGGTCATTGAGTCACAAACCTTGCTGGGTAGGCTTAGTCCCCCCCCCTTTGTCCCTATCAGTGCGCTGACCACTCACCTTTGCTTCCCTCCCCCCTACTCTACCACCGTCTTGGCGAATGAAACATACTCAACAGCCGAAGCTACATCGTAAATACCTTAGGGTTAGAACTTTGGTCGGTAGGTGGCTTGTCTTATTACCCTTATCTTCTCTTATCAGTTGTCATCGTTTCCTGTAACCGAGTACCTACCTCATTTCTTACTTTCAGTGCAGAGAAGGAGGGTAGCCGGCCGTATCCGCGCTGAGAAACGGTTCTAGACGAAAAAGTATCGTTTCAACCTGAGCCGCTTCAGGAGGGAGAACTATCGGAGGGGGGGGGGGGGGTAATGAGATGTTTACCTCGTGCAAAAAGCTAGGATGGGGTAGAGTTGAACATATAAATGGCTCACCCACCCGGCACTCCTTCTCTCCTGATACTCAGATCGTGAACTGTATGTTCCCAGCTATGAAACGTTAATGAGCACAATTACGGGCTAAGCTCCTTATTTTGGAATTATGTTTAAAAAAGAGGTCCCCAACTACATTATCAGATCAGACTTTTTTAAAGGCATATGTACATAGCACGATGCCGGTACAGATCGGAATCACAGTACCCACTTCACTCCACATCACCCATTTCACTACGCATCACTCACTCTCCTCCATCAGCCAACCCACCAAGTTACTGCCTTATATATAAGAAGGACGTGTAGAATAGAGCTAGGTCTCCCATATCACTGCCTTTAAAGTTTTGCGGACGGACAGATCGACGAACCGACTCACCGACAAACACACAAACACACAAACCTACAAACCAACAAACCGACACATCAAGTTACTGCTTAATAAATGAGAGAGATAGTAGGATACCTTATCAGTACTCACACGTACAACGTAATGAACTGTTCAACCCCTATCAACTCTGAGCCGTTAACTCTGAGGTTTACTTGGTATAACTCTTTTCTTGGAGTCCTGGCCGCTGTATTCGCTTTTTTCCGTATGAACTTTGATGACGCTTTCGAAACAGTCGCAGGCTATTATCCATCAATTTATAGTCTTGCAACTGATCCTGAAGCTCCTATGCGACAGAGTGGCCAGATGTGCTACCTAGGGGGTAGTGGCAGCTCCTGCTGCCAACCTAGACAGCAGAATTGATCTTCATAACGCATATAGTCATTCAGTTACCCATCTTCACAAACACAAACTTTCCCACAGTGCACCAATATACCTTCCTTGAACGGTTTTATCGCCTGAAACAGATCTTTACTTGAGCGTCAACACAGAAGGAATCTCTCCGTACTCCTTGAAAGGTATCCTCTCAACAGGCGGTTTGGAGATTTGAAGACAGTTGGAAATTTCATATGCACTGCGGTCCACTAATCTGTCATGAGCATCCACCGGTCCAGGATTGCTCCAGAAATCTTTAGTGTAATGGAATTGGGCCTAGAATTAGGAGATGAAGAAACGTACCCGAAAGTTGTCGACCACATTGTGTGGATCTTCGGTTGAAAGTGAACGTGTAGTGGTCAAGACTCAATACCATTATCAATCAAGGATAATACACAAGTTCACACAGTGAACTATACAGTGATCTATGACGCCCATCTGAGCGCTAGCGGCTCAGATATTTGATCATTCACCCTTAGGTAAATTGTCAGCGGACCCTGCGACGGCGAGAAAAAGAAGACCCTTAGGTAAATGTAGTATAAAATATGAAGAGATCGCCCAATCACCGAGACCCTCGTGATTACTGTAATTGATTGGAGGCCTCCAATTCGCCATTGCAACCGTATAATGGTATTTGCAGTCTAAGTAGGCTCCATGCTAGGTGGGCATTTGGGATTAAATCATTGAACATCCTGAACCCGTACTACCCCCACCTTTCTATAGCCTTTCTAAGTTTTTTGATATCGTCCTCCCTTTATGGAATCGTTGCCCATTACTATCCTACAGTTACATTTTTCGTGAATACTCCCAATGTTCCCTATTTCATTTAGATGTATGGATGCTTGTGTCGATGACGTTCATCTTCTGCAGTCTTCTTGAGCTGGCAGTTGTCGGTAAGTTTGAGACGAGGGCAAAGTCGCTAACAAAGCGGCGTCGAAAGGTCAAAAGTAGGTTTCCATAATAGCTTCAAATTTCGAAGCAAGATCAGAGAGCAGCAGCAGAGCAAAAGCAACAAGTGGGTCACGAAGTCCTTAATATGCTGAAATTATTCGAAAATGATATTTCCTCTAATTTTCTTCAACATCTAGCCTTTTAACGCTTTGTAAAAGCTGTGGGCAGTTTGTATATTTTCCATTTACTTCCAATATCTTTTAGATGGGGAAGGTTAACTCAATGCCACTTGCAATCGTTCGCATGCAAGGCGAGGAAGGGCAAGGTAAAGTTATTGTGGTTCCAGTTATGATCATACAGAAATTTACTAAACAATACAGAGAAGCGAATTCAATCAAAGGCAATGCTGGCAGAGGTGTAAAAGCCGGTGCTTCCACTGATAGTATTATTAAACTATTCCGTTTTCGGGCCAGTCTTAACCCTGAGCGAGCAATTATGCAGAAGTAGGGCTATGGAGCAAAGCTCATTGAAGTTGTCGAGGTGGGAGATTGTCAAGCAGAAGCTTTATTGCCATTCTTAATGTATGCAGAAATGACTTCTTTTCCGATGCCAACATACAGGGTAGGGCTAAAAAATGCAGAAGATTGCTAACTCATTTGAATGGAAACACGCACCTCTAATCATTGTAATTGTCAAGAAAAATTTTAGGACAAAGTCACTCTCCAACAGAAAAAACAATAGCCTTCTAGGCAGAAACATCGTAAGTACAATTTTGAGCGAAAGCGTCATTAAAAGAACAGCAAAATGATGTTCATTGAGGGAGTCATGGGCAATGGTAGGACACCAGTGGTTCCGCCGAAGCCGGCTAGGAATTTTAAAGAATGTGTACCTGAAGAGCGTACCGATGAACGTACTGATAGTGAAGGTGCAATGATCCAACTCCGCTTCCTGTGTACGCTCGCGTTTCTTCCAACAGGAAGGTGCTCCCGTCTACAGAGCCGCGATCATCCAAGATCGTGCCGACGCCAGCTTCCCGACTTCACAGCATGGGGAGATGGCCTTCCTGCTCTCCAGATCTTAATCATTTTGACCTCTGTATAGCCCTTGATAGAAGAGAGCCTGTCGGGCTCCCCATCCTAGTTTGCAGCTTTCGAAAGCAGTGCTAAAGAATGAATAGAAAGGAAAGGAGGACGGATACCTGCCTGCAACATGCGAGAAGGTTGGTAAAAGATTTTGACTAGCTAGTTGGGCATATTATGAAATGTGATAGTACTTTGTTGTTGCACATAATGTAAGCAAACGTGTCTGTAGGTCCCCCAATGCAATGAATGGGCGCCCACAATTATGGAACGCCTTGTAGGTCAACAACGACGCCGTCTAGCGTCAGCCCCAATCGTCCGGCAGCCACTGACCGTCACAGAGTATGACTGCGTTCAATAGTGAATTGTTCACAGCCATCTCAACATGCTCCAACAACCTCTCCCGATTCCCCCTCCATTATTGCTATCCTTGCTACTCCAGCGAGTGAATGAGTGGGTTTTTAGTTATTTGATCCGTTGTGAATTCTTAAAACAAAGTCCGCCCTTAGGTGATCCAGATTACAAAAATATTGTAGGCAGGCCAATAGAGGGGTCAATCAATCAAATTTGTTCTGATTTGGTGTGGAAGTTAATCACTGAGCACTTTTCAACTATTTCATTCATTCAGACTGCAGTACCATGGCCACCAGAGAAGATCGATTCCTTGTCAAGTATAATGTTTCCGATCAGCTTCTTCGTTTTCGATGTGATTTCAGTTCGAGACTTTACAGTTGTGATTCACTGATTCTACCTTAAAGGTGGAGCTCATTTTTACCTTTCACTTTTTCTCAGAAGTTACAGTAATGCTACTGCAGTTTATGAGTATATTTCAGATTATTCACTGGTCTTACTATTTACAACTCTTACAGGAGATATGGGACAGCATGAACGAATTGTGATGCAATAATTCTGCTAATAAACATGTTTTTCAGCATGAGTTTGCCTGACGGTGCTTTTGCGTAGTGGATAGACAAAACCATTATTTTCCTTGAATTCGTTCTCTTCCTACCACAAAACTGATTCACAAACAGCTCTTCATTCAGGCGCCACCAAATTTCGGTGACCAAATCGAGCACATCAAAGCTTGCCATACAAAATACGTGTACTTGTGCTACAGTTGAGTGCAGTCGTCGGTTTCGCAGATGAAATTTTCTTTATTGTGGCAATGCAGATCGTTCCACATATTCCATGCCGAAGATAAGAAGGTTATGTACTGTAATCAATTTTCCTTCGAGATCCCCATTTGCTGAACTGATTCCTGGTAACTTACGTGAACACATTTTTCTGTTCCCCCATAATTGTCGGGCGTGTTTTGGCCTTGCCACCATGCTCTGTAGGTACAGTTCGAACCACTTTCCCAGATCCACGACAATGGATCTCTTCCTTTCCAATGAAGTCCGATCCAAACGCGAGGAAGGTCTCTTCCAGTTTGGTAAAAATAACCCATGACTGCAACAGTCGCATAACCAGCTTTCCATATTATTAAGAGGGTCTTGTTCATCTGTTTATCGAATTATTTATTTAGTGGAGATATAACAAAAGTATGTGTGGAGAAGCTTAGCATTTTGCTGAGCGGACAAAAGCTAACTGCTCGTAGCGCAAGCATCATCGCTTGATTTCTCAAACAGACCACACGAGGTCCTGGTGTAGTTGCAAAAACACAAGTCAACGATTTTTCCTCATAAGGTTGGTATCTCAAGTGCTCAAGTGTTACCCAAGCAACGAGAAACTTAGCTGGATAAGAATCGACGGTTGAGATTTCCGTGGCATCTCAGTCTCCACTCAACGTTATACCAGAGGAAGTTGAAGCACTTCCCCAGCTAAATAACACTTTTACCACGTTTATGGTCAGACCTCCCAGTCTCATGAAAAGGGTTCAAATGGTATCGGACTTAATCAGTAAATTGTTAATTCAGCGCTGAGTTTCGCATCGGCATGCTTCTGCAAGGTTCTGCACAGTGAAGACCGAACAGACACCCAAACCTTTCCACGATTCCGGTCAAAAGTCGAATGCATACCCAGAACGTAATCAACGTTGTAAGGAGTTTGTTATCTCATCTTTTTTTTTACTACTGGAGACAAACTGAAATGTAGACAAACGTGCAGCAAAGTCGTCCACATCTTGATTGCAAATCGTTGCGAGATGACCTCCGTATATTCGGCAGACTGCTTCAGCCTCCTGTTGAGTTTGAGGTACACAGAATACCTGTAGTATAAGTTTATATGGATATCGCTAGCAATCTACGGATCTCCATCACTGAAGGTTTTCTCTTACTGAAGGATTCCCAATCGAATAGTGACGAGGTCACGCAGGGCGTTTCCAGGCGGCGGATAGGGGACTTGATCGTCGACCAAAAGTCACCAATACTTGCCCAGAAACGCGGGTGGATTCGGGGGATGGACTCCTTGATTCTGCAGTACTGGTCGATATACCCTCTGTTTCTCGCAGGCGTATCCACGCATACGTGTGTGGAGAGTCTGCCGGTGCTTTTGGTATCCTGCCCATCGACTTAGCCAAGATCTTGGCTCCGAGCAACTGGGAAGCATTTGGGAGGCGATTCGGGCCGTCTCCAGAAATAAAAAAAGGCCCCTCATCCAAGCCTCGGGATCGCCTGGCAAGCCCCCGGAGTTAACCCAGCCCCCACGTCAGAGCCTAGAAAGCTATTCGTTGGGTATCCATTGGCCAAAAACTAATACGTATGGACTTCGTTTCCCCTAACCTGAGGGAGCCCCCAATACGGCAGCGTTGGGTAGGACCGCTAGGGAGAAGCTGTTGAAGACTCAGGCTCAAAACAGGCTGCCCGAAAGGAGAAGGACTGAAACTTCAAGGCACGGATGCTTGCATAGGAAGCATGTATAGAAGACCTGATGGTGCAAGTAGGAAGATCAGGTACTAATTTTGTGCCAATTTTTGTTGTACAAAGAATAGCCGTTGTTATCTTGCCTACATCTGTAATCAGTCGTTATGCTTAGGTGAGGTACCCGTGCGCTGGAAACGTTCCTTTGTTACTCCGCTACTGAAGAAAGAGCCATCTTGGAACCTTGAGAATTATCGCCCCGTAAACGTTACATCTCTTTTCTGTCGACTATTTGAGAAAGTCCTGAAAAAGCATGTCAGTCGTCACTTGTCTTTTAACCATATTGTTTCGAGACACCAGCATGGTTTCACTCGTGGTCTTTCTGTTGAAACAAATATGATTGAGTGCCTGGACGACTAGAAGCTCTTGATGAGAAGCTTTCCTGTAACGTCATTTGCTTTGAATTTGCCAAAGCTTTCGTTAGGGTTTCGCACAAGAAACTGATCGTAACGCTGAAGGCTTCAAAATTCCACCGTATCATTACGAATTGGATCTCAGAGTATCTGAGTAATAGAACGTTTCATGTTAAGACTGGTCAGTCCTTTTCGGAAGTCCGGCGGGTAATAAGTGGTGGGCCCCAAGGAGGTGTGCTGTCACCGCTGCTTTGTAATGTTTTCACGGCTGAGCTTCCAAATATGCTTCGTGAAGTAGGCGTCACTCCGAAGGAGTATGTTGACGACATAAAGGTCTACAAGGCAATTTTAGTAGAGGCAGACTCTCAGGAACTCCAAAGAGCAATTGATCTAACGGTGAGTTGGTCGAAGGATTGGCAACTGCCTATAACACCACGCAAGACAGTGTACATGCAACTACGCTCTTGTACTTCACCAACGCAAACGTACACTGTTGATGGTGTCACCCTCTCTGCTGTGTAATCCGTCAGTGACCTCGACTTTTACTACAACGACAGACTGGACTTCACGGAGCACGTCAGAACGAGGATCAGAGTAGCCATCTTCGGACATTCAAATTTCTAAAGGGCCGTTTTCTTAATAAAGGCGCTCTGTTGCGTGCTTACAAGTCGTATGTGCGACCTCTGGTCGAATCCAGCATTACGGTTTTCAACAGCAAGAAAAGTAAGCATATTTAAGCACTTAAAAAGGTTCAGAATAACTTTACTCGTAAGCTGCTCATTCGAATTGGTGGTTTTTTGTACTCCAGAATACCAAAGGCAGCTATCAGGAATCAGTATCTTGGACTGGCATCTTTCAAAACGCGACGCAGAGTTTCCGATCTTTGCATGGTTTACAAACTTGTACACTGCACGTGTGGTCACGATTCCAATGTCTTCAAGCTGACACATTCTAGGACTAGCGGTGGCTCCATGAAGATTCCTTCGGCACGTCCTAAAACTAACTTGCGAGCGAGTAGCTTTACCTTCAGGGCTGGCAGTGATTATCTAAAAGTGGTGAAAAATATACCCGTCTCTTCATCGCTAGCACAGTTCAAACTCACAGCCATTAAGTTGCTGCTGAAGAGAACCTGTCCTAACGTTTCTTGAGACTGATTAACTAACTAATTTATCTCTGTATTGTGCATTGGCTGCTTGTACAAATGTTCAATGTTTACGTCGTGTTTTGTTTTCTTCCTCACATTTGCCTTCCGCAAGCGTAATAAACTCGTAACTTATAACCTAAGTACGACGTCATCGGACTGACCGGAACAGAAAGCATTACCCGCTGCACGCTGAATTTGAGACTGGAGAAGAACAGGCAATTGGAACATGCGACAGCAGAGGCGTCGACGGCGTAGGTGTCCTCGTCAATACGCACTTGGCCATGAACTTCGATTCGTACGAAAGCTTGACAACCCGAATTGGACGCTTGTTATTAAGATGTGGCTCGACCCCAGCTCCAACCATCTTCGTTGCCTACGCTCCAACATCGAGCTACGAAGAAAAAGAGTTGGGGGCCTTCTATAGGATCAGGAGAGGCTCTACAGAAAAGACCACAATTTTTTCGAGGTCATCGTCGGCGATTTTAACGTCATGATTGGCCCCAGAAGAACGGCAGCAGAGCTCCACATCAGGACTCATGGAATGGAATCGAATGAGAAGGGTGAAAGGTTGTGCGAGCTTATCATGTCGACCCACACCATCCATGGTATCTCGCAGGTCCAGAAGCCCTCTCATTTGCGATACAGCGATACACATATGGGTCATCTGGCGGACAGTTCCATAATGAAATAGACGACATCATCTTCAATCTGTGATTTTGCTTGACTGACGTCGCCGTTGTTCCATCACCCAATTCGTACAATAGATGGCACCTTTAGACTTTTCAAAAAGATAAGTTCGAATACAACAAACCCTGTAACATTTCATGGTCCGAAAGTTTACCACCCATGGACTGCAGGGATCAATTCTCGTCGATGCTTCCACTAGTACAATAGTAACGAGTAGAATTTTGACACTGCTCTTTCTGCAACACACAATTACTATATGATCAGAGTGATAAGGTTGACCCTACAAAGTAACCATATGTCCGCAATCTCTGATCCAAGAGATGGGTAGACTAAAAAAGGTTTTTTAAGTGTTCTTAGTGATAATATCAAGGCAACCGCATTCTGGATGCCTTGAAATTAGAAGCATTCATTATTGCATTACAGTGCACAAAAAGTCAAAAAAAGTGGCCTAATGGATAACAGTTCAACCTAAGCTGAACTGTTATCCATTTGGCCTCTCAATCTAAGCTGAACTATTATCCATTCCAAACCTGAAGAGTCAGCTCAACCATGACTGATAGCTCTGTGTAATCCCTTCCTCTGCCCTTCCTCCTAACATCAACATGTACTCGTCGAATGCCGACGTTTCCTTCTTCCTAAGTGATGCATTTAGTTGCGGGTGAGCCGTCTTGTGGCTTACCTAATGGGACGAAACTTCCGTCTTTAAAGAGGCAACATGTAGTATTGTCTCATCGAGGAGCGACTTAGGAGCGGTACGATAAGGGCTTGAAGTTCGTTGAAAACGCCACTACCTCAAGAATGCCCTCTGATGAGCATGTCAAGCGTCCAATGAAGTAGTGCTATAGGGTGCAGCTTGTGCGTGTGGATGTGCTGCACTTGTCCACTCTGGCATCTACTTGTTGGGCAGCAAACAGAATTGGGAGGATAATTTTTGCTTCGACTCCATGAAGTGAATTACCACCCTTATTCCTGAGATTGTTCTGGGTAGGTACGGCCGAGGCCCCTCACTGCAGCTTCCTGATCGGCTGCTTCATCGCGCGGCCCAAGGTTAGTTACGCCTCTGCAGCCAGTGCGTCGATATGAACTGGCAGAATAACTACGGAGTATGCAACTGAAACCAAGTGAAAGCAGTGTTACTGAGCTTCAACGATGAGGCACGGCGCTTTTTCGAACTCCGCATTGCACCTCTTCGGCTATTTCTGCTGAATCTAACAGACCTCAGTCCCCTCACAACATTGACGAGGTATGCGCAAAACTTCGGCTTCGAAGAGACTCGAACCCGTACTTGTGCTATCCGGGCACCGCGCTGTTTATCCCTCACTACCGAGACCCCGCTTGCCCTCGAAGGTTTATTTGGTAGGCAGCCAACACTTGAATGCTACTCACAAATGTTGCCGAAACATAATAACACCATTATCAAGTGTCCTTATCAATGAAGCTTCCTTCTCTACGGATACATCATTAGATGGAAATCCAAGACTATAAGCGGTCGAATAAGTTCCTTTATGACTGATATGGGAGCAAAGAGGAACCTTGATCCGTCATCGAGTCACAAACTTCGCTGTGTAGCGGTCTTAATCTAATACCAAGAATAATCAGAGTTCTATCCCCTTATAACTTACAACCCTTGATTGGCCCTATTACTCTACTTACCCTTCTTGTCGAATGAAACCAGGGAGACATGGGTCATGACTTTCCGCACTCACTTTGCGGAAACCCCTGCCCGTGTGGGCGGAGGCTGAACTTGCCCTGCCGCCTGTGCTCCTACCAAATTTGAACCTTCCTGGTCCACGGGAACAGAAGCTATGAATTTCCGCTCAAATATTTATCTATCTCTTTTATCTCAACCCAGCCCTCTACAAGCGGATTCTGGTCCTGCCACCCGCTGTAATTGCTCCCGCCGTACTGCTACCGAGGTTGAACCTTCTAGATCCACGGGAACAGCAGTTATGAATTCCCACTCATACCTTTAATTCGCTCAAACCCGGCCCCCCTGTGTGAGAATCCGGTTCTACCGCCCATCATGAGTGTTCTCATGCTTCCGCCTATACTCCTACCGAGTTTTGACCTTCTATATCCACGGGAATAGGAGTTATAAATTTCCGGTCGCACAAACACACGCGTTACACACACATACATACACACATACACACGTACAGACAAACACACCGGCAAACCAACGGACACATTTGGTGAAGTATATATGGTAGGATAGCTTATCAGTAGTCACGCGTATTACCTGACGAGCAGGTAAGCCGCTATCCCCATTGAACGGGTAAGCCTAACCTAGTATATTGCCTTTCCTTGGAGTTCTTGCCACTGCATTCGCCTTTTCCCGTCTGAATTTCAATTACGCTTTCGAATCAATCTCGGGCTGTTATCCATCAATTTATGGTCTTCCAACTGACCCTGAAGTTCTAATGCCACAGAGTGGGCCAAAGGTGCTATACAGGGGGTAGGCAGCTCCTGCTGCTAACCTAGACATCAGAATCGACCCTCATATTGTTCATCTTCTCCTATGCAAACACACTTTCCTATGATGCGCACATATACCTTTCACCTGCTGAATCCCTTGAAAGGAATCCTCTCGAATGAAAGGCGATTTAGAAATTTTGGAGATGGTCTGAGGTTTTATATAGTCTGCGGTCTACTAATCTGTCATGAACATCCACCACTCTAAGATTGCTCTAAAATCTTTCGGTATTGTGGAAGTGGACTTAGCAGTAGGTAATGGAAAACACGTACCCGACACCTTTCGACCACATCGTGTGGCTCTTCAATTGGAAGTGAACGTATAGTTAGTGCTCAATAGCATATCAACCTAGGACAATACACAGGTATATGATACCTGTGGTGATTCAACGATTAACCCCATTCTCTCCAATTCCTTTTGACGTATGTTACAGGAATTTTGTGAGCCATCAACCAACAACAATGGAAATAAAGAGGTACAAAATGAACAAGGAAATCCATTTCATATAGTTTACACCAACAAAAGGGAATAGATGGCTCCTAGCAGCGCTTCATCGAAGATTTCGTGCTCTACGGCCAAGACGAATTACGGTACGTCGTCTGCTGTCTTCTTTTTTGTTTTTAATCTGGATCGCGTTTTTGAAATGACCCTACGTTTGAAAGGCTAATTTTTTATATTTTGATGGTTCTTGGGGTTGGGGAACGGGTGCATAATACAGTACTTCTTTTGTCACTAACTGTGAGGCAATCATTACTAGGGAAGTGTTATTCAGCCCGTGTAAATCATAGGGTAAAGCCGTGGCGTTTTTCCAACAATGGATATTACCTACGTCGTATCACTGCACTGAAATCATCATTTGCTCACTGAGACTCGTCATTGAATTACTTAGAAGGACCGAAAGATTGCAGTGGAATTATCAAGAATGCGAATGTTTAAAATATTTCTTGAGTTCATCGAATGATTCTGGGTATCTCTATTAATGTATAGGTTGCTTGAATTTCTAGGTCTGAGGTAAATGGATCCGCAACGTGCTGCTCGAGTACGAGCCGCGTGGTCGCAGAGTCCAACGTTTCTTCAATTAACGCCTAAAGAACGGTAAGTTTTCTTTTACGATCACGCATCTTTTTGATCCATCATTAGGAAGGAGTTGGCCGCCTTTCAAAGTATATAATTCCATTAAAGAAGTGTTAATTTGTCTCAGAAGTCTATTTCAGACGTGTACCTCAAAAAGGGAAAAGAAACATCCTGATTACTTCCGCTCTTCCCTACGTGAACAATGTACCACATTTGGGTAATATAATTGGTTGCGTTCTCAGCGCCGATGTGTTTTCCAGGTAATTTACTCTCAGCTTTGTGTTACTTTGGAAAGAATAGATTTTGGTTAATTGAGTCAAGGATTGGATGAAACGAGGAGAACCTCAAGTTTATACTATCGCCTGTTCTTCAATTGATTTTTCCCTGCAATGGTAGTTGATGCCATGCTTTTGATTCCGTTCATTTTGTTTTGTTTGTCTCGGTATTTATCGATTTAAGGTATTGCCGTATGCGTGGGCATGAAACACTGTACGTTTGCGGCACAGACGAATACGGCACCGCTACAGAAACAAAAGTATGTGAATGTATCGGTTAGGTTTTTCAAAGTGTGTAACTTATTCAGAGTTTAGGCACTACAAGAAGGACTGACGCCGAAAGAAGTGTGCGATAAATATCATGTAATCCATAAAAAGATATACGAGTGGTTCAATATTGATTTCGACATATTCGGGCGCACCACAACACCGCAGCAGACTGAGTTAGTTCAAAGATTCATTCGATTTGTTTCTCACGAGATCATACTTTGCTGGCAAGCGAAAGAGGTTGTTTTCGGTTGAAAGAGAAAGGGGCGAAAATATACTTCAAAGGAATTTTGAATATAAAACTGCACCTGCGCTTTTTGCCGTTTTAGTGATTATTTTCGTCAATTTGGTTGAGAAGTGTCCTGCTCTCCTACTTTGCACTTTCAGGATAGCTCAAGACATCTTTCTGAAGTTACACGAGAATGGGTACACATCGTCATGTTCTATTGACCAGCTGCATTGTCAAAATTGTGATAAGTAAGCTGTATTTTCACCTCCATTGCCTGCTGAAAGTGTTCATTCGAATCACTGACTGCTATGGCAGAATATAGAAGAAATTGGAGTAATGTTATAAATGTTTCCATTTATTTTGATTTTCTCAGATTCACACTCGCTTGCCTAGTTTATTTTTTACCCTCAGTTCTTCCCTGTTCGCTCTACAGGTCAGTCAGGTTCCCAGGAAATCTTGAATGCTTCACTCAAAAAGTAAAACTTTATCTTCAAAAAGATGTTTCCCCTTCCCTTCTGTTCGTCGAGAAAAACAATCGTTCTCAACTTCATCTCTGTACTAATCGAACAATGAGCGCTTTTGAGTTATGTCAGTTTGAACTCACTGGATCTCAATTTGTAGATTTCTGGCGGACCGCTTCGTAACTGGCATCTGCCCATTCTGCGCCTTCGACGATGCGCGCGGTGATCAGTGTGATAGCTGTGGTCGTCTTATCAACGCTGTAGAGCTGAAGAGCCCAAAATGCCACATTTGTAAACAGGAGCCGAAGGTTAGTTTTGCGAGTTGTTTTTTCGTGAAATATATCTTATCAACTCCTTTCAGGTACGGCAGTCGACGCACATTTTTCTGCACCTGGACGCGTTGCAGGTTTGCCTTTGAGCAGCTTCTTTCTTTCATATATTCAGCGGTTATACTAGTTTTACTATTATCGTTATTTAGTTTTATTTTTGTAATTGGTTATGTTGCATTGTTGTTCTATGCAAATCTATTTCAAAGGATGAGGTACGGCAGTACGTGGAGCACGAAATCGCTAAACCAAATATGCGCTGGTCTTCGAACGCGATAGCCATTGTGAAAGGGTGGATCAAGGTTGGTCTGTTCAGTAGTGCAACATCGATAAATCACGTTATCTGAATACGAAGTTCTTGCAGGGAGGATTAGAGAAAAGGTGTATTACTCGTGACCTCAAGTGGGGAACAGCAGTTCCTCTTGCTGGTTTCGAAAATAAGGTGTGAAGCAGGCTCTTTCGCGAATACTCCTTTTCAATTTTATCGGAAAAAGCGGATGATTGAGGTGTTCTACGTGTGGTACGATGCTCCAATAGGATATCTTTCTATAACAAAATGTCTTGTGGGCGATAATTGGACAAAATGGTGGAAGAATCCCGACGAAGTTGAGCTGTTCAATTTCATTGGGAAGGCCAGTGCATTCGACCATTAGTGTTCCTTAAGAAGAAATTTAGCAACGATGTGTTCTTATTATTATAGGATAATGTTGCGTTTCACGGCGTCATGTTTCCTTGTACGCAACTAGGTGCTCGAGATAACTATACAATTGTCAATCATGTATGTGCAACAGAATACCTCAACTACGAGGATACAAAGTTCAGGTGTGGACACAATTTGATCGTGTTGTTGCACATTGCCTTTTTTCATTGTTGATTAACGCTGCGGTTGGTACTTTATTCCTATACTGTTCTTTTCCCTTTCCCCATTTTTCCTGAAACTTTCTCTTGTATTCCAGTAAATCGAGGAACACTGGAGTGTTTGGCGATAACGCGAAGGATACTGGCATTGAAGCTGATGTATGGCGTTTTTATCTGCTCTATATGCGACCGGAGACTCAGGACACTTCATTTTGCTGGGATGATTTTGCTCTGAAGGTAGTTGTTTTAGAAGATGTCAGGCTATAGCGTGCTTAGTCAGTGGTAGAAGACTAATTCATATTTCATTCAATTTCCACATCTGCGGCTAGTTGAGCTCTATTTGGTTGAATTCACTAGTTTGCTCGACTTAGGCTGAATTTTATTGTTAGTAACATACAATTGATTTAAGGTAAATTCGGAGTTGCTTGCCAATTTGGGCAATTTCATCAATCGAGCTCTTTCGTTCCTCAGCAATAGCTTCGGAGGTGTTGTACCGGAAATGCATCTTAATGACATTGACGTGGAGCTCCTGGCAGGAATCGAAGTATGTTAAATTCCCGATTTTGCCCACAAAGATGGATTGACTATCGAGGTACCAATTTGTGGTGAATGTAGGAGATGAAGAATTATTAAGGAGGATTCAGCTGAATGGGATCAATTGATGGATGCCGTTCGCCAAAAGGATGCCGTCAAGGCGGTCCTTTCGATGTCACGACGTGGAAATCAATATATGCAAGCACAACAGCCATGGGTGCTCATAAAAGGAAGCGAAGAAGAACGGTGTTTTTTCTTTTCCCCTCAAAGCCGCTCCTTTGATAAGCAGAGAATCTTTTCGCAAACATTACAGTAAAGTAACGCCCTTTTTAGGAAGCGTGCTGGTACCGTCATCGGAATTGCTGCAAACATCTCCTATCATCTGGCTATAGTCTTACATCCGATAATGCCTGAGGTATGAATACAATCCAGACAACATGTAATCAAATCACGCAGAGGTCACGTTTAGATCTCGGCCCGAATAAGATCTCAATGCGCTCTAGAACAGTTGCCTTCATTCTCCACGTATCCAATATCATATCTCAAGCCTGGACATAAAATAGGAACAGTAAGTATCGGTTTTCAGGGGACTCTTGAAATGTATTTAACTACCTTTTTGAGAGGAGTTCATCTAAATATATGGGTGCTTTCCAGCCGAAACCGCTATTCACTAAAATGGAAAGTGTAAAGGTGGCTGAATGGAAAGCGAAGTTCGGTGGCTCAAAGGTTGTTGACAATACACAAAAGAAGCAGAAAGGTGAATTTCGATTCTCATGTTGTGTGGTACCATAATAATTGTGCTTTCGCGTTTTCCTTGTCCATAAAATACTGTTGGGGGTTTTAAGAGCAGTGTTTTTTATTACGTCGTTACCTCTACTGCTACATCGTATCGTCCTGCCGTGAGTGCACGAACTAGGGAGGGTTGTGTTCAAATCTGAGGGATCCGGCTAATTTGGTAGTTTTATGGGAACAACACTTTCTCAAAAATTGGAACCATTCTCACTTTTCCATCCATCTCAGCCACTCATGAGCAACGAACTCTAATTGGAACTCGATTGTTTCAGTCAAATAACAAAACAGACTCCATCTACTCTCTACTGATCTTTTGATCTTAAATTTTAATGCGTATTGATTGGATATCCTTACCAAATAATTCATATGATGGGTACGTGTTAATGCGAATACTGAGAGTGTGACAGCCTCAGAATGCTGTCTTTTAGGTTCGTGACGTGAAATGGACAAATCTTCCGAGATGTAAAACGCCAAGACTTCGATCTCTTCACTGTCTTCTTTCTTTTATTAGGTTGTCGGAAAAGTATTTGCGCCTTTTGCAATTCTTTTTTGAATTTATTTTTTTCCTTCACAATAACAAACAATTAACAAATATATGCACCATCATTATCGACAAGGTATTGCCATTCACCAGGCAACTTGTGGTTCCTGCTTGCGTAGAATTCCTGAGGTTTCGAGGAGGAAAACTCGTCCATGTGAGTCTGGAGGTGATTCACATAATCGAACTTCTCATTTTTCGGATGATCCGATAGCGACAGGGGCAGATGATAATCCGTCGGAGTTAGGTCTCGTGAATTCGGTGGGTGGGCCATAAGATGCCATCTCAGGCTTTGAAGCTTCTTCTGGGTCTCCTTCGAAAAGTGTGGGTGAGCACTGTCATGGAGAAAATAGACTTTCCCGAGTTTCTCTCTTGGAGCTGCAGCAATCCGGTCCACAGAGCACACTGGGCTTCTGTGCTGACAGCGGAATTCGGTGGTAGAAAGTCCCAGTGAATGATCCTATTGAATGGCTACAAACGCTTGGCATTGCCTTCTGAGGTAGGGATTCGGGATTGGAGGTCGGCATTCCATGCTCTACGCATCTAAGCCACTGGCGCTTCCTCGTGTGGTTTAAGTAGAGAACACACTTCTCGTCGCCAGTGATTAAGTCTTCCAGCCGTGCGAAGGTGCGTCGGAAAGTCATCAAGTTTAGACATAAATCCCTCTTCATTTGGAGGTCGTGACCACCCAGATCAAAACTTATCCATATCTCCGAATCTCCATGTCTTCCCAAGGCGATGCAAATGGACAGCTGTTGTGTCGTGATGGCTATGAGCTCTTGTTTCAGCTGATGGGTGCTAAACCTAGAATCTTCTTCAACCAGCTTCAGGAGATAGTCAACATTGAGCTCAGTTAGTCTCCTAAATCGTGGTTCTTCGGTCCAGTCAAAGTGGCCATTTTTGAACTCCTTGTACCAACTTCTTGATGTGATATTAGAGATAATGAATGGTCCCATCGCTTCGCATATTCCCTCTGTCGCTCAATTGGGATTAACGTTTTTTTCTGAACTTATGAAGAAAAGATAGTCTGACTAGCTTTGAGTCGAGAGCGATTCTTGCAGCCATAACCGTTGCGAAATGCTACGGCAGATATGGTATGGAGAGCCAATGACCTGCACTTACACATATTGCGCAGTGAAGGCTCTAGAGCAATCCCCAAAGATTTCACAACATGGAAACCAAAATGCGCAAATACTTATCCGACAACCTAATATTTTATTTCTCGAACTGCCATTGAACAGTAGCACGTACGCCAGTGAATTTGACCATTAGCTTGAGCATTACTGCAGTAGGCAGAAAAGTTACATTAACTTAGAAAACTGTATGAGAAAACCATACCTTAGATTTACGTGCTCGTGTTTCGTTTTGTTTTTTTTTTTTTGATTCCTTTTCTCATTCTTGCCAAGGCGCTCATTACGCTGAGTTTGTCATGTGCTCTTCTGAGAATTCGTGCGACATCGTTCACTAGCACTTTAGGCATATGATAACTTTCCAATACCCATTTTGCAGATAGGGCCAAACAAGCTCCGAAAGCCGAAGCCGGTGAGAAAAGCGCTAAAAAGTCAGAAAAGCACAAATCGGATATGGCAACGAAAGGAATTTTGGCGTATCCTCATCTCGCTAAGAATCAGCAGCAGATAAAACAGCTCCTGGATGCGTCATTGAAGAAGTTCAGTCAAGCACGTAAGTCCGCTGGGAAAGTATGCTTTGCTAGCTTTTTCGTAATTCGATAATTTTATCCATGAATCAAATGTTAATGGCCACCTTGATGGTTACTTCTTCCAGGTGAGTTGTTTGTTAAACAAAAAGGAGCTGAACTGGCTGCTAACATTTCAAAGCTTGAGAAGGAAGTTGACGAGGTAAAACGCCAGTTGATTGAAGCTGAAACAGCTGCCGGAAGTGAGTTCGCATATTCAGCCTAATTGGCATATTCCTGTATTCAATACATTTCAGTTAAACAAGTTGCGGTCCCTAAGATAGCGAAAGCTGTGGAAAAGGCGGTACCCATCACTGAGGCTCCTGTCGAGAAATCGTCCAAAAAGGAAAAACCTGAAGTGGAGAAGAAGCAATCTGCATCTGGTAGTGGCAAGAAAGCTGGAAGTCAGCTTTACTTTCTTTTTGTGCATCATATTTTCCTACAAATTGGTTACTAGTAGTAATATCTCTGGGACCACTTTTAGTTGAGAGAAGTATGAACGATCACCTCTTTAGGTGCCACTGTCGATGACCAGATAGATGTAGGACGCCTTGACCTTCGAGTTGGACGTATCGTGAAATGCGAAAAGCACCCAGATGCCGATGCATTGTACGTTGAACAGATTGATGTAGGGGAATCAGCACCGCGAACTGTTGTATCAGGACTTGTCCGGCATGTTCCACTTGATCAGGCTAGTTAGTTTTTCAGGGTTGTTGTTAATACAGCTTTCATGTAAACAAGGTACTTCAGATGCAAAACCGCCTCGTCGTAGTGTTATGTAATCTGAAACCCGCGAAAATGCGAGGAATCGAATCTAGAGCCATGGTGATGTGCGCGTCATCTCCAGAAAAGGTTTTCTATTTGCAAACTGTATATGTCTCCAGAATAAAATAGTCAAGAGCGATATTTCATGTAGGTTGAAATAATGGAGGTAGATCCGTCCGCTCAACCGGGAACTCCTGTGAAGTGTCCGCCTTATGTCCATAGACCGGATGCGCAGTTGAATCCTAAAAAGAAGGTGAGCATTTTGACCCTCAATTTTCCTTTTGGTATTTTTTGGCTAACTCTGTCCATATTTTTTTCATTTTACGGTTAGCTGTAATTTCCACCTGAAAAGTGTCAACCGAGTTCAGTTCATAGTTTTTACTGGAAAGTTTTGAATGCAGAGCCACACGACCGTTAGGTGAAAATTGAGGCTTGTATGTATCTGTACCCGTAGTTACTTCGTTTAGCCAATGACCCGCAGGCTAGTCTGAGTTCACTCTCAATATCCCTTGTTCCTAGGAAAGATTAGATTCGAGATTTGAGGCATTGTTTCTTTGAGCGATTTTCGGAATTGTACTAACAATAAGATGATGTTATAGATCTGGGAGACCGTAGCTGAGGACTTGAAAGTTAGTGCCGAAGGGTACGCCGTTTGGAAGGATTGTCCTCTTCTGGTCGGCAGCAGCACGAAAATGACAGCCCCAACGCTACGCGGTGTTTTCATCAAATAGGCCTTCGTCATATTGAAGTGTAGACGAGAATCCTCTCGGTTGTTAAAGTTTTGTTTTATTTATTTACTGGTGTAGTCCTCTCATGTTTTGATCCCCTTTTATTGTTTTCATAAAATGCTGTTGTGTTTCCAAAAAACTTTTATGCTTTGCTAGAGAGAATGATTTTATACCAGTCGTTATGAGTCTTGTTGTTGTAATATTCTGTCCCTGGGGGTTTAGATGATCTGATGGGATAAATTGTTTATTTTTAATATATTTATGTGTCGTGATATCACTGGACCAGAAGCCCAGGCGTATATGTATGAGAACGGAAGTTCGTTTTCTTTTTGTTTTCGTTTTTATTGAGTTTCTGGGAAAGGGAAAATTTCAAATCTGGGTATGATATCTGTAATCTATTATAAGATTGGTCGTCTTTCGTGCTGTGTTAGCTCAGATTTTCGGATTTCATGCTTTCAGTGATCATTGATTTCATGGGTGGTAGCTGTCATTTTTGGGATCGATTGCGGAACTTGAGCTGTATATGCCTTCCTTTGTATGATTGGGTGAAAAAAAATTCCAAAAATTTTATCTCTCCAGTAAAATAATCGAGAGTGTGGAATAAAGTAACCATGACAAGTACGTGCTCGCATAGAGGTCAAAACCGAGAGATGTAGGCACATTTGTGATTCCCTTTCTGGTTTTCGTATGTTGCATTGTCAGTGCCAAATCGAGCAACACTCAACTTTGTAGTTTTGATTCGGGTTCAGCTCAATATTTTCTTCACCAAAATCCTTTTTTTAAAGCAGCATGCCTAAAAAGAAAGGCTCAAAGCAACTGGGCTTAGATGACGAGAGGTTTGCCCATCTTCGCTCAGATCCGAAGTTCTCAGGACTAAGTAATCGTGAAAAAAAGGTTAGTTCTACACCAACAAAGTTCAAAAAACTGTTACATATGTTGCATATCTTGAATCCTGGGTCCGATACTTTGAGCTTGATGAAGTTATCTCCTTCTGTAGATGCCATTTTTCAGGTCACCATTGGCAAAAGATTCGCTGCTGCATTGACTGATCAGAAATTTTCCAGCAAAGCTCGAGTTGATAAAAGAGGTCGACCTCTCAGGAACAAAGGCGGTGAATACTTCAATTTCTGATGCCCTTTGACGAGTGCTTCCCTAATCGCTTACTTCATAGGTAATCTTGTGGACCTGTATGAGTTGGAAAGTAGCGACGAGTATAGCGAAGAAGATGTATCGCCGGCGAAGAAAAGGAAGAGTTCAAAGGAATGCGCAGGCAAAGAAGACGAGAACGAAAGTGAAGAATGTCCTCATGACGAACAAGGAGAGCAAGTGTATTCCGAAGGCGAAGAAGAAAGTGATGATGATCGACCCATCAAGGTAAATAGTGGCGTATTCTTCAGGTTCTGCGAATTTTCTAAACCCTGCAGATTCCGAACCCCCACTTGCATTCCAGCTAGATCTTGCTCGCGGTGAAGGCAACGTTGAGTCCTCATCGGACGATGATGATTCGGATTCGGACTGGGATACCAACGAAGGTGTCCAGCTGGAAATCGATCTGGCTCACCTCGATCAGTTAGCTCTTTTCCAATAGTTCGTGTTGCGAAACATCCTCGAACTTATCAGAGCTGTATAGAGATGCTGAACGTGTGGAATGGTCTTCGAATCGAATCGCTGCATGTAATCTGGACTGGAATCTCATTCATTGTGAGGACTTGATGGTGGTAGCAAAATCATTCACGTAAGTTGCAAATAGGCATCCTGTCCTTCATCATAAAACTTGATGAGCTATCGGTCAGCTTCGGAATTATTGAAGTTTTCAGACCTCCGGGTGGTTCAATAAAAAGAATAGCTATATACTTGTCTGACTTCGGAGCTGAACGACTTGCCGAAGAAGACAAGTATGGTCCAAGATTGCAACTCAGCAAACCTATAGAGGAGTACGATGGCGAAGAAGTAGACGAGTATGTTTCGGAGTTAAACATGTTCCATCATTTCACCACATCAGGCCTAGAATTTCCTATAGTACCTAGTTGGAGGGAAGAAAAAGTACTGACTCAACAAATTACATGTAGGTGGGAAGGAGAATCAGCATCTCGATCCGGGATACATCAATATGACCTTCGAAGAGGCCTCTTTTGCCTGCTTGGTAGCGAATTTAGCACAATTAAGAATATTAATATTATTTGTCATTGTGCAGCTGTCGCGTCGCGTCTATTCTAGCATTATATCAGTGCATGTGAAATCATCCGACTATCAAGAGCTTTTTTACCTGTTGGGGCCTTCTGATGACAATTAGAGTCTTTGGCTTTGCTGTAGTCTCAAGTTGCTCTCGTTCCAGTGAAACGAAGTTAGCAATGCGAAAGTATCAAGTGGATCAATTACGATACTATTATGCGGTAATTGAATGCGACTCGGTGAAGACGGCTGAAGCGATTTATAACGAATGCGATGGTTACCAGTTTGAGTCAAGCAATGTTAAAATGGATCTCCGTTTTATACCAGATGACATGGAATTTGATGTGAGAACCTTTGCGCCCACTTCTTGTGCACCATCAAAGTTTGCTGATTGTTTCAGAAAGATCGGATCAAAGAGGAGTTGTGTGAAGGGGATGTCAATGTCGCCAAGTACAAATCGAAGGAAAAGGTATTACCACATATTGAGCTCGGAATGATTACAGCTTCTCCACCAT
The DNA here is from genome assembly GCA_000469685.2 of Haemonchus contortus. Taxonomy (NCBI): domain Eukaryota; kingdom Metazoa; phylum Nematoda; class Chromadorea; order Rhabditida; family Trichostrongylidae; genus Haemonchus; species Haemonchus contortus. Next base: position 41,039,550 of record LS997565.1, read on the forward strand.
GGAGTTCTGTGCTTAAGCTTGCACTGATTAGGCTCACTTCTGAGACTCAAGGATGACTTACCAATACGGGAGTCTCTTTTCCACAATTCGAAGACGTGGCATTTGAAAGTTCTTTTGAACTCATTCTTTCAGCTTCAATCGGCTATAGCGCAAACGAATGCTCGGATAGGTTGGGATGAAACAGAAGAGATTCGTTCGAAGAAGTTTGCCGAAGCTTTCATGTACGCTATTTAATAAACTATTGATTGATATCTGTTGATAAACTATCTAATATCTGAATATCTTTCCTAAAAGTTGTTGCCTATGAACAGTTGGCTTTCTACAAGATGATTTGCAATCACCATGAAGCTCCAGACCCTTATATCAGTGACCATGTTCTAAATTTCCACCAACATGTGCACGATTCAGTTTCTCACTATTTCAAGTTAAAGGAGTGTATTTCAGCAACGAAGATGAGGCAACAGACTTGATCGCTTGCTCGGATTCAGATGATGATCAAGAAGTGGAAAAAAGACGTCAAGCGTTATTGTCACTCCTTGGTGACAAAGAAAAAGTTGAAGGTTTGGAGGTGAGCGTCAAGAGAACATCTTGTAGCTGAATTATCGAGAGCGAATTTTGTAACAATATACAAGAAACAATAGTTTCGTGGGTTAAGGTCTCTCTAAACTTTTAAACTCTCTCGAGTGTTTCGAAGTGTGGCTTGTGAGGTTATAAAAGTGTTCAAGCGTTTTGTAAGCGTTGCTGCTTCACTGCAAATTGAACACTGCGAATTATTTTCTTCAGGTCGATTGGGATAATCACCGAGTTAACGGTGTAAGTGATGAAGAGGAGATTGAAGCCGAGGAAGAAGAGCAAGAAAGTGACAGCAAATTTATCGATAGCAAGAACGAGGATAAAGAGCCCGATGAAAAAGATGCCATTCGAAAAATTGAGCCGAAAAGGAAAGAAGTCAGAGTGTTTTTTGGCGTCCCTTCATGAACGCCTCCATTTTGCCGTTCTGATTTTAATGTTTCAGAAAAACACCTATCAAGCATACTTGGAAAGGAAAAAGGTGAAGAAGGCGGAGCGTAAGCAAAAACTGCGAGAGCAGAGAGAGAAGGAACGAGATGCAGTCAGAGAGCTCGATAGTCAGACTAAGGCAAAGCACAAGGTGGGTTTCTGAGGATTTTCGGTTTAACTTCGGATCATAAAACTTTCTACGTTTCCTCCTCTCCAGGAAAATGTTGCTGCTTTGCGTGCTATGAAGCAAAAAGAGGACAAGAGTGGAGCTCTGGCAGAGGCTGTGGCTGGAGATGAACGTTTCAAGGCACTGTTCACTGATAGTGCGTATGCTATCGAGCAAAGCTCTAAGAACTACAAGGTGAGTTTCGGAAGACAGTGGTGGTTCCTTCGAGGATCGTTATTTACAGTATGCGGTATCGACGGAAGGCTAAGCAAGATTTTTAGGGCTCAAAGCTAATAGAGAAGCAAGTATCCGCCAAGCGAAAAGCTAGAGAACAATGTGACAAGTCCGATAGTGCCAACCCAAAAGATCTTATATCAAAGTTGAAGACTAAGTCGGCGAAATGGAAAGGATAGTTTTGCGATGGTCGAAGAGTAATTGTTGTTGTTGTTGTTGTTGTTCATTGCTGAATTCTATAAAATTGTTCCCAGTTATTACAGTTGTTTACTGGTGCTTTTAGAGAGCACTCGTTGGTTTGAATACAATAAAATTGTAAAATTTTATTTTCTCATAAGGCAGACAATGGTCCATTGGGTTCGAACACTGGTTATTCGATTCATTGTAACAAGGTAGGTCAAACTGATGGTGCGGTCTGAGCTCGTAGTGGAACCATTTCATGAAGGTCGTTTTTCACTCGCTCTTGAAGTGTATGACAGTTTGCGGAAACTGATCAAAATGCATTGAAGAATTACTTTCTAAAATTCCAAGTAGTAAATCTTGAGTCCGACCTTATAAGGATAGGAGAAGGCAACAATCAGCGAAACCTAGAATGGATGAAGTCAACGCTGTTCAATAACGGCATTGAAGGCCTAGTCATTTACCGCACTGAAAAACCCTAATTTTAAAGATGGAGGACTGACTGACAAAGCGTGGTATTTCTGGCAACTATCCCCTGAGGAATGCTTTCATTTGTTCTCCTTCCATTCAGAATGATTCCTCCCGTAACAGTCTCCTATCAGCTGGTCGACCCAGAACGCCTGGATAGTTTGGATGTCCTGGACGCGTACCGACCCTGGGTTCGATCCCTAGACTATGCGCGTGAGAGTGACGCCAAAACCAAACCTTCGCATTGCGAAGAAATATTATTTGAAGCTGCCTTTTTCCGCACGGAGAGCCGCAAACCAACTTAGAAGTGATGAATATCAAAGCGTGAATAAAACCAAATATTGTAATGGCAACATTGACAAAATTTCTTCATGATTTATTTTCAATTTTGTGAAAATACCAAAAGTTCAACTTCTCATGATGCATGAGCTTGTCTTAGCCTCTCCTCTGCAGGTTTGAAAAACCATGTCACACATGCAATGAAACAAGCAAGAGATTGAGAGCGCACATAAAGAGGGAATAAACTAACAAAAAAGAATAAAAACAAGTCAGTGAATTACAAAAAGACATCACTGTCCTTCAACTCACAGTAGGTAGCATACCAGTATTACGGGAAAACGAGGTATAATAAATAATTGATTGATGAAACTGTACATACATGTATGTGTTCGTGAATCAAAAGGAATACACAATAAAAGCATTCATCAACCTATTATTTCCCGATATTCGGTTTCTCCTTGAAAATCTGCCGGAACTTGCTCTGCAGCTGCATCGATGGTTGCGTCATGAGATTCTTTTACGATTTTCGCACATTTTTCTTCGATAATCTCCTCCTTCTTCGTTTTTGATGGACGCTTCCGCGCTGTTTTGAATTCTTCGAGTGGGTGGATCGAGTGCCATACAATCTCTACAAAAGAAAATAGGCCAAATTCTCATAACCTTAGAATCCCTAAAACATATGCAACTTCGGACCTCAAGTTTCCTTTTGTAATGCGATAAATATGAAAAACGAATCCTACTTACCTTCCTTTTCTTTGTGGTCCTCATCTAGCTTGATGCCCAGATGACTCAACACGCGCATCATAACATCGTCTACTAAGCCATGAATGGCTAAGTCCGTTTTCTTCTCCTGCAATACATATGATAGAAAAGAAAAAAATCAAAAGAATAATCAATAATTTACATGCTTAGTTGCCTGCAAGTTCACAGTCACCATTTTTCCGCCGTTCTTCTTCGCTAAGAGTGGCATATCGCCAACAGGCACGATTTGCAGCGACGTTCCCAAGCACAGTGAGAGATCTGCGTGCTGAAAACGGTCGGAAAATTCGTAACCACTTATTCATAACAAGCTCCTGACTGTTCTAGGAGACCGCTGTTTCCCTACCTTTGCATAGTTATACGCTATAGTGAAATCGGGCTCCGGTAGAGCATCTTCCCAGTCAAGAGTTGTGTCACGGAGTCGTCCACGACATGCACGACCTTTTGGAGTACCCTCACAGTTTCGACCCGTATATTTCAAGCCGACACTTCCAGTAGGAAAATTTCTATAGTAACGTCTAAAATATCTTTCATGTGACTGCGGCCTGTGGTCTTCGGTGAGGCTATTTTTGCCAAATAATGAGCGAGCATCCCGAAGTGCTTTACAACGCTATGACTATCCAAATATGGATCAAGCTCAATCAAAACAAAACCGGGTTGTGAGCTAAGTTGGAATCACAGGCAACAGGCAATTTTGGTCACCTTGAGCACCGTTCACATTGCTCGCAAAAAACATTCCCATGAAGCTCAGCCAATCGATTCAACGGAAAAGACGAACGTGGATGCAAGCCATCAACATTTTGCGACACTAGAAATCTGAAAAAAAAGAGTTAAGTGCCACAGAAATGAACTACTTCAGCAATAATTTACTTGATCAATCCTCGCTCTTCCAGTATTCGAAGCGCATGGTGCGTAAGCGTCGGACGAGCACGGGTGAAATCAACACTCTCTGCTACGCGACCTTCCTTCTCAATCGTCCATACACCATTAGGTCCCCGAAAATCAGCGATACCAGCGGATGTTGAAATGCCTGTACTTATATCGAAAAGCTCTAGAGGCTATGAATAGAATGAAAGTGCCCTAATTCAGAAACTGACCTGCTCCTGTCACTACGAATGTGCAATTACTTTGCCGCAACAGACCAGCCAGTTGTGCACACTTATCATCAAATTCTTCTGATGAATCACGGAACCAAAATAAAAGGTAAATGATTAGGCACTCCCACTCTTCACAAAAAAAGACCTCTTGTTTCTCGAGATCAAGTCCTTAGTTCAACCAGTACAAAACTTTATCATAAAGAGATCAAACCTCTGGCATTCCAACTTGTCCTTTATTTTCATAAGGGGACAGTGCTTGAGCATAGTTCAACGACATTCTCAAAAAGTTCGTAAAATCTGTTTCACTTGTAGCATTGCCAAAGCAAATAAGCAACACAACGACTTCTTTTGGACGTATGCACTTATCTGAACACCTATCTGATCATACCAAGCCTCTGGAAATACTGCATACACGTGTTTACAAAAGAAATTTAATAAAGAAAAAGATAAACTCAGCGGATAGAGGGCCATTGCATCACTACATAAACCATAAGTGAATAATTTACCAAAAATAACAAAAAAAAAACAACCTAGTCAACCAAATCATGCAATAATCTATACAATCAATGTGACCCCAAAATTAAGAGCTCTGAGTACTGTCACATAAATAGTTTTCTTGAATTAAAACTTTAAGTCGCACTCTAATAGACCAACTTGAATTCGCCTTCTAATCGATCTTCTAGCATTCCCATTGCTTTAGGACCTGAAATGAGACTGGCCTGATTGTTAGAAGAATAATGCAACCCACCACTATAAGGACGAACCTGTAAAACGTAGAATTTCTGATAGTACAGCCTTGTCAGACCTAAGTCAACCGGTACTCTGCTCAGTATGGACATCACTCGCGATGTACACCACTTGTTTTCGTATAATGCACAACATTGAGATACCAATGAGGAACGAATAGAAGGGTCAACGTTACTAAAACTAACCCATAACATTTAGCTTACTATTGATCACGGTAAGAAAGACAACCGACGAAAAATGTCGAGGAATCTAAGGCAGAAGAATAGGTAAGGCCAGCTTGCTATCTACCGGGAACTTACCCCATTTCACGCAGTTGGACCGCTATTTGGGTCAATGCCATACTGACCGCTTGCAAAGTGAGCTCAGCTGAATGTGACTCTACACAGGCTAGCCTGAAAAGAATAACAGGTTCAAGTTACAGTACCTCATTTGAATTTCTAGACGTACATTTTCTTCGTTTCATTTAAAGCTTCGCCAGGATCCACAGTACGGCACTTTTCTATGAGCTGAACGTACTTTGACTGTAAGAGATCGACTGGAATCACCCGTTTATCCATCGCGTCGAACGGTTCTCCACTTCTAAGAAGAATGACGGCTAAGAGATGAAGACAAAAGATAACACTGAATTACCCTTCCCTCAACAAAGAAAAAGCTAATTAAATGAGCATGCTGCTCAGTTCCTTAGTTTTGGAGGAGTTAGCAACTCTGGGGCACTAGTAACTCAAAGATATCATCTCCTGTTTGGTTCAATCGTAGTGGTTGAGCACAAAAAGTGACTACTACGCCTGAGCAACAAGCTTCAAACAATTGAAAATTACAGATCTTACACCTTCATGATGTACGCCAGGAAATCACAATCAGCACTTGAGACTTGATCGCGATATTGCTTTAAATGCTTCATGCTCTCCTTCAATTCCACGTGGGCTTCTCTGGGCGACATGCTCACCAATATTTCCAGGCAGAGGCGCCGTTCCCTTATATCAGGCGAGTGCTTTAGTAACCCAATTAATGATTGCAGTAACGAGCGAATATCCCTGAAAAGTGACATATAACAACTTCAACCGCTAAGAATATGTCATATGCGACGCCGAGATCAGACGTGGGAAAATATAAATTTTCGAAAAAAAATCACTCTTCGTATAGTACTACATACTGCTTAGAAAAGTCGACTCTGTCGAACCTTCTTAGAAACACCGCAACACGACTTTTTGCTTAACTACCCCATATGTATGTCTAGATGAGTTGTTCTGACACTGTAGCCCTTTTCACTGTCCTCTAAGTCGGGCCGAAACCAAATGCTTTTACATGGTTAGATTAATAGCTTACTTTTGCACGGATGCCGAATAGCAGTCAATATAGCCAAGAGTGAAACGTGAGAGAAAACTGAGAAGTAGAATGCGCTGGCATGATGGTAATGCTGGTAACGTTGAACATCTCCTCACCATCTGCACAATTACATTTCATACATGAAAAAGCACATGACAATAACCAACAAGCCGACACCAACCTTTTGCCAAAACATCACCCTTGTCGCCACAATATAAAACGCTGGTACCACACGACTTCTGGTGATGTATCGAACTACGAAACCTAAACAGGTTGGCTTTGAAAGGACCGCACAAACCTTATTATTTCCAGGAACAACATCTTGGGTTTTTTGTGAACATAAACGCACCGAATAATATCGTTGCTGCACTTCTCACAAGAAAATCGTTATAATTCTGAACATCCACGCAATGCCAGAATAGGAACTCCACGAAGTCCTTTGGCATTCCTTCAATAATAAGAAACTAGTGAAACTCGCTTTCGCCAAAGAGTCCATCTCAAAAGCTAGATACACTCACTGCAATCCGCCTTCGACGCGAACAATTTCAAAGTCTTTAACACTCGCTGATGGACCTTCGTGTCAAGAGATGGCTCGCTCAATGTCGTTCGACAGGACTGCAAATTAGAATGAATCATAAAAATAAAGAGTTACTCTGACTCATTTCTGTAGTTTTTTGGAATCCAAGGAAATCTTCATCTTGTTGACACCGATACACGTGAGAGAGCACACCTCAAAGCATATCTGCAGAAGATCTTTAGATTTCTCGCACACAGACCAAAGGATGCGTGACAAAGGTAGAGTGCGACATTCGGTTTTCTGGTCGATAAGGTGATTCATAGCCTTAATATACATGATGGAGATGGAATCGGTATAGTAATATAACTTCTAAAGGCTCACCCAACAATAACGATATTCAACAAGGAAGAAAAAATGTTCATCATAGTGTTGACTGGAGAGAATTTCATCCACGACATTGCAGCCGTGATCAACAACAACCTTAACATTACTTTCCTAAGAAGAAAGTAATGATGGGAAAAACAAAAACCCTGCTGCTGCTGCAGAATAAGCACAAGAGAGGGAAAGAAATTTCAGAACTAAAACGTGACGGTGAGCAAATTATCAAAAACGACCTAAGTACCTTCAATCTACATCTAATCACTGCTTCCGAAATCACATCCAACGCAGTCTTCACATCATTATGTGACTTTATCAAATTGATGAGTTCCTGAATTTGACAGAATATTTCTTAAGAAATAAACAGTATCGGTAATGCTAGGTAAAAAGTTACGCACAATGATGAATCTGGCATAGACCCTCTGATCATAACCAGCTTTAGCCAGATTTTCGTAAAGTTCAGGAAATGTCGGGCACCATCTCGAGCTTGCAGAGCCAGACAATTGTAAAGCCTCTTCCAGGCGCTCTGAAGCTCTGTGAGGAGTGGGGAGCGGCATCACTTCCGTTCCGCTCAGTTCATCAGGCAAATAGCTGGTTCCACGCTGGAATAGAAAGTATGCAATGGAGTGATGAATTCATTCTCTGACTCTTAGGATGGTGTGCAGAAACTACCTGTTCGTCATCCAATTTCTCTCGCTCGTGGACGGCTCCGCTCAGTTCTTCCCACTTGACCTCGCCCTCCGGCGTCATAGTGCAGTAACTAGAAGCATCCTTAACAGCTTGGCGTAGACTTGTGAGAGAAGATGCAGCATTATTCAGGATAAACTCTTCTAAACAAAAAAAAAATTAGTGTCCGGAGTGAAATACAAAACAGTTATAGAAAATCACCTAAAAATCGATTATTTTCGGGTTCCACCACTTTTTTCCCTAAACACCCTGTCCAAAGCCGGAATGCACTAAGACGAATCTCGGGTAGGTGCCATTTAAGTCCAGCGTGGATGAGCTGAATAATGCAGCTGCCTCCTCATTTTCATGGAGAGATTATTAACTGACTTACTGGATCCTTGCTATCAAGCTCATGACGATATCGCTGCTGAAGAATGCTGGACACATTAAGATAAGCATCCAGTAATCTGTCAGCTTCCCATAACACATCTTCTGACTCTTCAGTCTCCCATCTTGGATCAATACACGAAACATCCTGAAATCAACAACTGGTAGTACTTTAAAAATTTTCTGTACATTCCGTTTGACCAATAATAAATAGGCGAATCAATTACGGCAGCACTACCACGAAAAAAGTAGAACAATGATAGATCGTTGTTGGCATAACTGTCCTAGAAAAAAAGAATACCTCTGTTTCCCAAACGCGCGGAGGCCAAACGTCATCTCCTGAAGTGAGAAAAGACTCACGAATGGAGCGCTGAAGAGCGAGCAAAAAGTGGCAACTCTCCTTCGTCACTTCGAAACGTCCAAACCAACGCAAAATATTCGAGCGTATGCACCTGCGATGAATAAGAAGTCAAACACAGCTGTAGCTTAAGCACCTACGCAAGCACCTCGTGGAGTTTGAGGTCGCGTATCAGAGCTGCTATCTCAACTGTAGCATAAAAACCCTAACCCATGTAATATCAACAAGCTATATAAAACCATAGTGGATCATTAAGCCAAAAGTATGCAATACTCAGAAATGCCGAAAATGCAAAAACGAACTTTGTATGATGCACCAGATTTCTGGCGAACAAAGCTTGAAGCAGATCTGACGTAGGGAATAAAGATACCAGAGTCGCCACTAAGCCTGAGGCTGAATTTGTAATCAATTGGCTGGCAAGTATACTCATCAGCTGATCACAGATCGATTTGATGAATTCATCACTCTGAAGTAGAATACGTTGAGGGAGTACTATTGTCGTATCGCGAAATAAGCGAGGAACACATAGTTACAGCTACTATTACCTTGATCACTTCATCACGCTCTGTCGGAATCATTTCTCGAAGGAGTATTTTGATAATACCATATTTACCGCGGAGGTTTGGGTCGAGTTTTTCAACACAAAAGTCAAAAAGCTGAAAGCTGATGGAGTACTGGTTGAAAATGAACCTACAGCCAGATTAGACCTTAACACAATGAGTATTGGTAGATATTCGCTCACCTCAGAATTCAGAGGCATTGTTTTAACAACAAAAAGCATAGCACCATCGAATATTTTTGATCCTCGATCCAATTCAGAAAGAAGAGTAAATGTTAACAATATAAACCTGAAAAGTGTGCAAATTTGTGAATAAGAAAATCATGTCAACAGAACAAAATAGAAACTACAGCATTTGCGAAAATACAAACATAGCAACGAAGTTGACCTAACTCTGAAATAAAGGCAGTTGGATGTAACTGTTCCTCTTTATTGGATTCTTTGGAAAATCGTGGAAATAAGTTTGACTTTCGGTCTTCTTAGTTTTCTCACGTAGGCGGAACAATTGAGCACAAAACTACGAAACAACGAATTACTACTCCTGTCAGCGGAACAACAAGTATTCTGTTCAGCATCTGGGACTGAGCACATTACGCGATATGTGAAGGGATGAGGAAAAGATAATCACTAGCTCTTCGACGGAGATGCACTCATCCTCTGAGCGATCAGCTTGACTCTTGACAATTTTCGAATTTCGTTAATAATTCGTGACAGCACACTCACCTATGAAGCATATTCAATTCTTTCTCCGAAAGGCTTTCCCTCAAGCACAAGCCCTTCTTCGGCAAAATCCGAGCTAACGCTGCCAGGAACATCGCCTCATCTTCAGAATCCCTGAATTAACAGTTCTGACTGAGGAAAGTCGCTTGAAATTTTTGAGGAAACGTAGTTCATAGAGATTCCATTGTGCATATCTCAACTCACCCTATTCGACGTTTTCTAAAGCAGACCATCCACGCTCTCACTATTTCCGTTAAACGTTCTAGATTTGCCATTTCGAGCATTGCCGTTAATATTACCCAGTCGACAGACGGATGACGTGTACGTTCATCATGATTTGCATTCGAAAAATGCACCAGAAGTTTCGCTGCAGCGAGCCTTGTTGCATGTGAAAACTTAAGAAGGACACGGATAGAAGAAAACGTGAGGCCATGAATCCAAAAATTGCTCATTGGAACTATAGGGAAACATCGACTCCGAAAAAGAAATGGACACTCCGAGGAAAACAGCAAACGAGCAAAGTCACCTCCTTGTTCGATAAGACATTATGAACGTCTTCCATCATGCCATCACTGATGTGGTTCGCGTTCCGTGCACTCTGGAAGTGAGTGTTTCGGTTGGTTAGGGATTAAAAACGATGTTTTCGCATTACTACAGTGTGGAACTACTTTGTAAATGCTGTTTGCTTCCAGAAATTGAATATATTGCGGTCAGTAACTGCTTCCATAACTGCTTGCAGTTTCACAGAAATCAGAAAAACGTACCGTAAACTTGCTAAACAAATTGCGATCGTCCTCAGAGAATACTACTGCCATTCTTGAAGTGATGACATTAAAAAAAACCCGCTTTATGTATCAACAAATTTATGTACAGCTAGAGTGAAGTGCCTGAAAAACCTAACTCTGTCAATGGAAAAAAGTGCCATCTAGTGCTGCGGTCATGTTAGCGACTAATTATCATCTCAAAGAAAGCGATAATACACGGAGCAATAGAGAAACATAACGCTGCTGCATTCTACCACAAGAAAGTGGGGGGCAACATGGAACTCTTTCCATCACTTCATAGACTTGGCCCTTCATCATACTATGATATGTGTACATAGTCCCAAATTAATATGATCCTTCAGGCTCCAAAGAAGGCGACTCCGCCGAAACGTCAGTCCATTAAAGCAAATAAACAAAACTCGTGACGAGTTCAAGAAAACAATCAGCAATAGAGCTCTTGAATGGATATTCTCAACAACCACCTCCATTGGGTAGCTTACAGGGAAACCCGATAACTTTCCTTTGTACGGTCCATCGATTAGAACGGACAGGCTACACATATTAAGCCTTAAGAGTTACAGTTTAGTACCCACCAATAAAAAACGGAAAACTGTGAAGGTACACCGTGAAGGATGGTTAGGAGAGTGCCTCCAATTTCGAAATATGAAATCGTGCGACTCCACAGCGGAAGCAGAAGGAACGAAAAGTGGGCTCACTCAACCTTTCTCCTACTGTACTGACCGCACCAGCGAGTACCACCCCGATTCGTTTTATTTCGAGTTATTTAAGAACATCACTGACATTTGCTAAATCCGTCGAACCAAACACTTCCACCAAAGCCCTCCGTCCAAAAAGAGTATTTGAAATTCTACGTTTTAAATCACGCAATTAGCCACCTCCTGGCAAGGAACAAAAAGTCCACCATATTGCTGTACAGAATGCCTTACCTTCATTCTCCAGACATTTAATTCAGATATCAAGTCGACAGCGTACAGGGAAACGCATAGAGTATCACAAACATTATATATAATAGACTTCATTCTCAAGACTCAACAATCCAAAAAATTACGAGTCACGAGGGAAGCTCTTTAACAACAAACAACAAGGATGGTACATTAAAACTTGGCAAATCCTTTCTTTGTTGATCCGGCTTTGTTTACTTTCAAGACATTGAATCGAACAGTTTTGGAGAGAGGACGGCATTCTCCAATGGTGACCAAATCTCCAGGAGCAATGTCTCTGAAAGCAATCCGGTGAGATGATGCTCATGCAAGCTTCAGAATTCGAAAAGCATTTCTTGCTTAATCTTTTACTTAAGTGTACTTAGGGAAAGAAGTTTCTAAGAAAGGTAATAATCGAAGAGCTGTGCTATCAATTGAGGAGAGAAGCCCACTTATCGAATCAGTTTTGAAATAATGGTATTTTTTGAATGCTGTCGCCAAAGCGAGTGACAGGTGCAAAAGTGGAGTTAAACTGTTCTTATTCAATTTGTGTAATCGAGAGCAGCAATGTTTCACGTTGCACAATGATTTCCATTGATATTTCTGTGAATTTTCAAAGATGAACACTTATTGTGTTTCACGTAACGTCAACATAGAGTAAAGAAAAATGTACTATAAAATCTGTAAACCCAGAGATGGGCTAGAAGGCACAAATAAAGATTTTCCTCACAATGAAGAGTTTGCTAAGTCCCAAGTATAACTTTCACTACTTCTGTTTGAAAATTTCTGAACGAAACGATTAGAGAGCAGTACCGTTCCTGAATATCTTTGCGCTAACTCGAGCTTGAGACGAAACAACGATACAGAATGATTCGTTGTAAGGCGACTTCGTTTAAGTGATGCCTAATTGTAAGTTACGTATCTGACTCAGCCCTTACATGTCCTTCAGGGGTCTACGAAACGACTGAGAACGGGTTATGAAGAAATCATCCCAAAGCCGCGATTTCACCTTTCAAAAGTGAGTGTAGTCCCAAGCCAAATCGCTGCTGTCAAACAAATAATGAGTAGATCTACATTGGGTCGACGGACTTAGAAATTTGCTACAAGGTTATAAAAAATGTTCCAACATCAACATAGTAAAAACCAACAAACTGAACCAATAAGCAAACAAATGTGGTGTTGTGTAAAGTAATCTATAAATGTAAGTTGAAGTATCAAAGAAGGAACAGAAAGACTAAAACGATTACCACTGACCGGAATGCTGGTGAGCAATGAGCTGGAACATTCTTGTGACGCTTCTCGAAACGGCGATACTTCTTGACAAAATGGAGATAATCACGACGAACTATTATAGTCCTTGTCATCTTGTTCTTCAAGACTACACCAGTCAAAATGTTCCCACGGATTGAGCAATTGCCAGTCCAAGGGCATTTCTTGTCAATATACGTGCCTTGGCTGGCCTAAACAACTCGAATGTTACAACTGTGGCCATGACCAGGTGGAATTTGATTTTTAGGAGATGTCACCTCTTGTGGAGTCTTGAAACCAAGCCCAATGTTGCGAACATATCGAGGAACTTTTTTGTTGCCGGCCAATATACGAGCCTTGTTATTAAGGTTGATCGTTGGTTGCTTCAGAAATGCCCTCTCTACTTGTTCAGCCATGCTGGCTTCCCAGGTTCTACAAAAAAGCAAGCATAAACCGAAGGGAATGGCTTACAAGATTAAAGCTCAAAATAAACAGTATACGAATTTGCAAGGAGAGAATAATGAAGCTGATCGCATTCACGGGTATATTTTCTGGAGAGCTATTCTGGCAAATCATTTAAACATCAATATTATCAAATTAAGGGACGGGTAACACAAGCAAACCCACAAACCATCGCAATTGCTGCAATACGTCATAAACAAAGAAGTAGAAAATAAATTATGCTTATCCAGAATTAACTCGTAAAAGAAAAACGACAGTCACACAAAAGAAACAGCCAAATTCGGTAAAATCCCTTGGGTATTCAAAAGAAATGCCCTCAACTCTTTTGCAGAAAACAGTACTGTAGCATATGCTTCGCTTCGGGACCCCCATACAATCGGAGAGTAGAGCCCTTCAAATTTGTTATGCCGCTCTACGTGCGTATTTGTTTACAGCTTGTAGCGATCACCAAATAGCAAAACTGCAGGGAGAACATGGTTGACCTAAAGAGTTTCATCCATACTTTCTGTGATTGGATGCGCTCATTCAAGAAGTTCTCGGGGACTATGTTCTTAATACCAGTATTAATTTCCATCTGAAGCAGCCACACCTTCCAAACTGGCTTTTTCTACTTTGACTAATAGAGAATATGAAAATGATGGAATGCTGATGTCATGCCATGAAGCTTCGTTTGATAATTCAGTTCCTAGAAATTGTGCTTGCAACGTAACCCCGACTTTCTGAAACGGTCTTTCTCTGTTCCAGAACTTTATTATGAGGGTCGCCTGTTTTTTTTTTATCAAAATTTAATTGTTAGGAGTTCTACTACAGCCAAAGTCGCCTGTGTTCTTCACCTTCGGGGTGCCATGGGTGGACACTTTTATAAGATGCGCCACTCACTCGCAAGAAATCGTTTACACCTTGGAAGGCCAATGTATTATTGACTGATATGAGGTCCTGACTTCTAGTTTGATATTGTTCCCCTCCTGAGCCAGCTCATATTCAGTCATCTGATCCCGTATTAATGAAGAACCCGATTAACGAAAGAGAAATTCGACCTTAATAGGTGTCGTGTCTGGTCGGTCGGTCTAATCACTGCGCTAATTACACCCTATTCCATCGTCCACGATTCTTTTCCATTGTAGACGTCATGAAGTAATTCCCTTATTACGGACCGCGAAGTCATTCCACAATCACAGTGTCTGTAGTCTGCTCTGGTGAAAATGTAGTCAGGGGGGGGGGGGGTTGCTACCCATCCGACGGCCAGTATATCAAGAAATGAACTCAATGAAACGCGTTATGCCGTGTTATATCACGTACATGCCAGTTTTAAAATAAGAGCCTTCGTAAGACAGGAGCACCGCGGTGGGCGAATTTTCTTTCTTTTTTTTCCTTGCAGGAGGTAATCATCCCAGCCACCCAGCTGCTCCTACCCTACCTAGGCTTATTTGGGAAGCTAAATTTCCTTAGCTGGAACTAAAAGAGCTAAGGTGGTCGGTTCCCATCATTCTCTACGCATCCGATACAGTGCTAATATAACAAGGACTACACGTTGGATTGAGTTCGTTTCTTGATATACTGACCTTCGGATGGGTCCCCCCCCCCTCCCCCACTACATTTTCACCGTCTGCTCTATATAGGACTGCTCAACAACAAGGGCTACGGCGAAGCCAGGCTCAGCCTAAGGCAGTTCTTGGAAGCCACGTTTTTAAGTGATTTCGTTGGGTATTCCTTCTGGACTGATGCTATCCCTACATTAATTTGACGTGTTGTCCAGTCTGAAGAGGAAGAGGGTCGTTCCAAAGTGGCGAGCCAAGCCACAGTGGTCGTTAGAATGATCCTGATACAAACCCAACCCTCAAAGTATTGTCTTTGCCACCGTACCTCAGAAAAAAAATCATCGATAAGGTTTGTTTGAATTTATTCTATGAGCTGGCTTGAACGCACTCAAGTCTCAACACGACTTCGAATGGAATCCGAATGTGTGGCGCATCCCGAAAGCAGACCATTCAATAGCACTGCATCAAAGTCGGAAATGGCTATGGATAAATAAGATAGTTCCGATCCACTATACAGAATGGTAGAACTACTAAGCTCCACTATAAATTTCATGAGTCATTTTATTACAGGACAACTAGCAAACGGTACTGTAAATAGCAAATGAGCTTGAAGTGTAGAATCGATAAGGAATGATCGAATTACCTGTTAATTATTCTTTTCGCCTCCGCAATATTCTCAAAAATATCATTGAACTGGATGGGTTTGGCCACTTCGTCCTTGGTATAGTTGACGTACAGATAGAGAAGTTTTTTTGACTCTGTGTAAAAAAGCCCGGATTAAATGTTTGGAATATTTACGCTCATCAAAGTGCTTTTTACAACAGACGCTGCTTTAAATAAGCAAGGGTCACTCCAAGCAGAGTATCTAAACTATGTGGATATAAATAAAGTTTTTGGCGTTAATCAATCCCGTCTAAGGGGTGTGCCCCGCACGCGACTTCCATTCTGAATCGTAGTGCCGAAATGAGTGCGCATGTGGCCTATACAATGAATTGCGGTGGCCAGCCGATGTACAAGTCAGTGCTTTTATCCTCGCAGACGAGTCTGGTACCAATTCACCGACCCCGGAGGGATGGAAGGCTTGGTTGGCCTAGGCAGATATCATTCCGTTATTCGAATCCCTGACCGTGCGTGTGAGATAGTGCGCCACTTGCCACTACACCACCTCCGCCCCCATATATGCTCATGGAATAGTTACTAAGAGTGAACACAGACATATCGAAAGGATTTCCTTATTCCAACTTTTTTCGAGTTTCATGTGTGAGCTAATGTTCCTGGGTAAACGGAAGCTTCCAGTACTACCTTCATGACAACTGACGACTAAAGAGGGAACCTCTAGTAACGACCGTTGCTTTTCTTCAGAATGGTTAACGCTGACGGTTTAAGGCAGTAAGTTCTCTTCTAATCCTTCCTTTACTTTTCGATGTCGCAAGGGGTAAATAGGCGGCTACTGCCGGAAACACGGTTGACAGCGTACGCGCGACAGCAATGGCTCCGCAGTAGTTCGGCAGTCAAATATGTTTGAACCTCGTCACGTCTACATACTGACATTTCCCTTTCATGAAAAAATTTATATCGCATTTATAATACATAATAATTTGTCGCAATCAATTGACGTGCCATTCATATCACTTAAATTCTTTTTACAAACAAACAAAATATTTTCAAAACGACAATAAAAAAGATCACAATGTCAAGTTATACAGATCAAGAGAACGCTTTGATCCGGGGAGCTTTCAGATACAGAGGAAAACTCACACGCACGTACTTATACTGATACTCTAACGACCACCAGTGATATCACTATGGCGCTGGCTATCCAGAAAGATGCACGATAAACCGGAGAACTAGAAATAAAAAAATGCAGTACGTACACGATGATGAGGGATAGAGCGACGCGTCATGTGGTTGGGATTTAGATGTCGAAATAGCTGCTAGTACTACCTATTAATTATTGAGTTACATGTAGCAGGGAATGAAAGTATCGAATGACTGACTTTGTTTCTAAACACACACGCATAAATACGAATTGGCGACAATTCATGATTGTAAATAACATGACGAGAGAACTAGAGGAAAGAACAGCTACTACGACGTAAAACACAAGCTGCAAATATAATCTGTGCATAGAACAAAATAAAAAAAAAGAAAACTTCGGATACTATGCATTAGGTGCCGAGGACTGGCTCTGAGATCGATGAACAGCACTGACAAAATAGTAAACGAATATCTGTAGGTAAGAGTAATAATGATAATCAGATTCATATCTGGCCACGATGAAGGGTAACTGGTTATGAAATCTGTTTGAAGTGTGATCAATAGCAGCTTTTGAATTGGAGGGACACTTGGGCTGAATTTACCAAGCAATATATAAAAGGGAGATGAGTAAGGAAAACGACGAGATTAAATGAACAGAGAGGCGCGAATCATTTGGATTGTGTTACCACAAGACGAGTAAGTGACATGAGCAAAAGAACCACTATAATAACCATATATTTTAGGATCAAACTGAAGCCGCGCGAATCGATCTCACGACAGTCCTACGCTATTACGTCTTTGGGTATTGAGTAACAAAATCTTGGCCATAGAAATATATAATACTTTACTAAAGTACAAACTACACGCATTGGCCTCAGCCTATGCGCCGCAGCTAGGCGTGTTCACCAAGAGCAGATACAAAGTGCGCGTAGCCGCCATGTGGGGCCATATGCGGCCAATGTGTTTATCGGCTATTCCGACTCATGGTGATGTAATCGTTACACTTTTTTTTCAGGACTACTCCTGCCAAAATAGACAGAACGCTACCCACATAAATACTACGTTGGCATCCTCCTCACCTTTGACGAGTTACGAATAAGTTTTCGAAACGATTACACCATCGTTCCCATAAAATGATGAATTATTTTTTGAACACTAAAAGCGGAACACTTACAGAGGGAGCTGAATTCAATCTGGAGTTTGAAAACGCGAGCTCAGAAGTATCACCAGATATATGGTTAGTATCGTGGAAATCTCTAAGAACCATTTGTTTGATGACAAGCTTGCGTGAAGACGAAAGGATGCAAGGAAGAGAGAAATTGCATAAAGGCAATATTCAGAGTTTTACGTCGCTTATGTCCTTCTTGTAACTAGTACGGTCTACAGCACCATCAATATCGAGAATCTAACATTTTGACACGCTAATGCAGAAGGTTGGCGCAACATAATTAGAGAGACATATCACAATTTCTAGGCACCGAGTAAACGAGGATGTATGTGCATGACAAGAGGAGCTACATATGAATAGCTTACAACTGGTTTTGCGTGCTTACAACTACGTCAACGCTATGGGAAACCGTAGGAGCTTTGGACGCATTCAATACGGAAGGAACCATGCTCAATTTCTCACACCGATTCCTAGCACTATGATCCTTCATCGGCGATGGTCACGGTGCCTCCTGCGTTGACCACGGCAGTACCGACGTATTGGATCGAGCCATTCCTGGTAGGTTGGACATACCACGGAGAGCCTTATCAGTAGCACACCGCAGCCGTTCAGCTTCCGTGTCGGAATCATCTTAATGCAACAAAACGTCTTCCAAGGAAAGTCGGAACCTGGGGAATAAGAATGCAGGGAGAAAAGTTAAACATGTAACTCACCAGAAAACTCGACAGCTAAGGTATCCGACGGTACTGTCGCAGCAGTGAGTACAGGTGGCGATTTCGACCTCCTTGCTGCTTTCCCTATTGAAGGAGTACTTGGCGACTGGACCGCCCGTGAACTTGATGCTGATTTCACATCCGGAGGTGCGATTACCAAAGCAGGTGCTTCAGGGCCAATACGTATCTTGAGTCGTGGTATCCTTACCGCTTCATTCTAAGATAGACAACAATGGGTTGTAGACTTCATGGCTTCAAAGAATTGAAGTTTTACATCTTTCTGCGCTACTGTATTGAAAACCTAAGCATACCATGCACAGGAACGATCATGGTTAACGATCAACAAGAACAGCTTCCATCTAATGTCAATGAAGACCCGATAGGAGAACATAAAAAAAACAAAAAAAAATAATTCTGCAAAAAACATGAAAGATGAAGAGTAACTACGCATGATTTGCCTTTTACTTTCATTATTTCACTACGAATTAATTACTCTCAACAAGCTGGCGCGCAAACTGATAACAACTTTGACCCCAACCTTACTGCTGAACCTGTATTACGTATATTTGCTCGAAAAATAATTACCGGAGCTGACGCTTTCGAGGTGGAAGGCTTTGACTCCACCACTTTTTGCTTCAGCTGCGCTTCTTTTGATTCGCTAGACGACAACGAAGTGCGCGCTGAAGCAGATGGACCTGCACTGTTCGCCCCTACACCGAATTTCAGCTTCATTCGAACACCATTTGAAGTTACAGCAACCAGCTCCTGCAAGAAAACAAGAACCAAAAATCGAATACTCAACCAATAAAAAGAAAAGTTGGAAGTTCCTTAAGGTACCTGAGGTGATGCCTCGTGTTTCTCCTTCTTGCCCTGCAATTTTCTGTGCCCTTTCGACCGTAGCTTCTCCTTTAGATGTTTCACACTTCCAATATGCTCTTTATGTCGCTCCTTCTTTTTCTTCTTGTGCTTCCTATGCTTCTTTTCACCCTCTTTTACACTGTTTTCGTTGTTTTCTATATAAACTTCTTTTCCACTCAATTTCAGTTTTAACCTTATAGGAGGAGGCTTCACGCAGTTGGACATCTAAATTTTGGAAGTTTTTAGTACTGAGGCCGATATATCTTTAAGCATATCTCACACAAACCTGAACTTTCTCCTCTGCATGGTGATTAATGCAGTTGACGTCCTTTCCCATAAGCCCAGAGTCAGCCGGTGGTTCACGTTTAGAGACTGTTGGTTTGAGTGGCGATACAGGAGTTGGACGTGGTACCTAAAACAAAAGGAATTTAAAGCTGGAGTAGAAAAACAGATTCGACGGAAAGGGTGGGGATGTGCAATGAAACAGTTTGAAGGGAAGGGTGAAAGGGTTGGTCTCTGTAAAACAGTATTGCCTAAATTTTGACATATTTCAATGGGCTGTGGTATGTAAGGTTTGAGGAGTCGTTGGAAGAGTAGAAATAACTTCGCCCAGAAAAAATCCAAGGAAAACAGTAAGATTCAAGTAGTTCAAAGAACGATGCAAATGAAGATCAACTGCGAAGCGAAGGAGAGCTCAAGAGGTTCGATCGACATAAAAGGTGAACCGAGAAAAAAAATCGAGTTTCATATCCGTTGTCAAGGAACACCTAATTCATTTCACAGAAAAGGGAGAACGAGCTAAAGAAATCACGGTGCAACATTTTCAGAACATAAATTGTTTGTGCTGACAAAAAAGCTACGGTTAGAATATGCGAAAACAAGAAGTATGATACACATCTGTATCGCTCCTCTCTGTATATCTTTACCTGAGGCTTAAATCGGAAACGCTCGGCAGGTCTGTCTTCGACTGACGATTTTCCTGAAGGTTTAACATTCTCCTGCTTCACTAACGGAGAAGAGGTTCGTTCCGGTGGCACGACTAGCTTCTGTAATGAAGTATTGGTGACAACAACGTGCGGTCAATTACAATCATTACAAACCAACCTCTTTCCTTTGAGGCAACGGTGGTGGCAGTGGAACAACACACTTTTGAGGAGGTAGTCTAGGCGGTGGTGGTGGTACGGGTACAGGTTTGCTTTGTGTAGGATGCGCGTTAATTTTGAGGACAGGAGACTGTGGTTGCTGCGACGAAGGCAGAGGAATTACATCATCAATTCCAAGCTCCGGCGATGCGGACCCTTCAGAGTCTTCATCTTCCAACGAGTTGCGATTGTACAGTAATGATGTTGCAATGCTGGTATGAGCAGGTGGAGAGCGCATTTCGGCTGGAACCCCTTGTCTTGCACGACAGAGCAATTCTTTCTTTGCTGGTAAACGTCCCAGAGTCGTAACAGCTGTAGGCGAATCCAGCACCTCCTTTTCTCTCTCAGACCCGCGTGACGTCGCCGACTTTACTGGAAGAGAGGAGGCAGGCTTTGTATGAGCGTGCCCCACCGGCGCAGCGGGACCTGGTCTCTTAGAAACAGCCTCGGGAACTGGTACTTCAGGAGCAGATTCAACAGGAGAAGGTACTTTTGGCAAGAGCATCGTGGAAGCTGTGGTTGCAGGAGCAGGCGTCATGGGACCCGATGTCACAGAAGCAGGTGTACCCGGAGCAGATGTCACGGAAGATGGCGCCATGGGTGAGCTCTTTGAAGAATCTTTGTCGACTGCTCTCCTGAAAAACGACACGTATCTGAGATAACTTTTAGGAATACATATAAACTGCGAATACTATCGACAGAAATTACGCCATCACAAGAGTAAAAAACAAAACGAAAGAAAAACACTTTGATAACAAACCTCAGTGGGGTGCTCCTACGCGTAGTCGCACATGGAAGCGGAGGTGGTAGAGGAGTTTTTCGCACCTCGCTCTTATCGGATCTGCTGAATAAAAAAGTTTCCAGAGAGAAGAAATCAAGTTGATCTCTTTGAGCTGCACATACTACAAAAATGAATGAAGGCTAGCAAAGCTCAATCCTAATGAGTCAAACAACGTACGAAGACTCCGAAATCGTGCGTGACTTAGAATACGTGCGAGCCCGTGCCTGTTCCTGAACCGGAGCTGGAGACATGTGTATGGACTGCGAAGAATTCCTGGCTCGAACACGAGGCGAATACGCTATGGAAGAGGGTGATTTACAGGGTGAGGGTGATCTGCAAGTAATCAAATAAACTGAAATTTTAGGCCAGAAAAATACAATAAGGTTTGTCATGGTATGTAAAGACGAGAAGCAGAAGGAAAAGCCTTATCTTCACAACACTTTTCCGATCACTGACCGAATACTACTTGCAGGCGACTTGAAGGGTGATGGCGACTTGTACGGTGAGACCACTCGAGGAGTTTCATCAAATGTGTGATATTCATATTGCTGCATGATGGATTTCGAGCTAGATGGTTTCATTGAAGGGGTTGCCGGTTTTGGCTTCTCGACTGCTTCATAATCAGTACCACGCAACGCAGCTATTATGGCACTATCGCGAACGAACGCCTCTGAAAAGAAAACAGTTCGGTACTCACTATAATATGGGTCACGAAATGAAGAGTGTACGAGAGTGAAAGAAGCAAAAATAATCTCAAACATGAATTTGGGATACCAAAAAAGCACATTAAAAAAGCAAAACTGCTCAATCATTGGCGTAAAAACGTCTTCACATGCATGATGGACGCAAAAATTCTACGTTGAAAAATGAAGATATGAAAACGGTATACGCCAGGAACAAAGCCATCAATGAAGAGATACTTGAAAAAATAATAGGGCAGAAAACGTTAAGGAGAATTGCCGAACATGCGCAAACAGTGCAACTAACCAATATTTCCTTGCTTCACGAACTCCTTCTCTTCCTCTAGCTTTCGCTTTGTATACTCACCATCAAGGAAGAGCAATAGATTCCGTTCTTCAGCTTCAGTACCATTCTGAAGTATAAGTTTTACTCAAACCATTGCCGTTACTACGTACATAATGAAAAACAACGAACCAAGGCCTCATCGTAGAACACCTTTCGCAATCGTTTTTCTAGACGCTTCCTCTGTTCGTGTAAATTAATGTTGGTTCGCATATAATTTGTATCAACTGAAAATTACTTGGAAACGATTAGAGTTTGACCATGAGTAACAAAATAGGATTACTGTAAAGAATATGGAAGGCGAAGGAAATCAAGTAAACAGGAAACAGTTAATAACTTACACTGTTCAAGATGCTCTTCGCTAAAATTCGGTTCTCCATACGCATGATACGGCAATAACCGTTGCATTACATCGCGAAGATCAGTGAATGGGGTCTCAGTGTCCGGATTAGCCAGCGTCGCATGCAAACTATCGAAATAGTTTCGTAGCCTGCAGAACACATAATAAATGAAGCAAAGAAAAATATTCGCGTAGCAAATAAAGACGCTCACCGACTCAGTCGACTTGCTCGTTTCTCTTCTAAACGTTTAGCAGCTTGAGCCGGTGATGCTCGCTGAGCAACAACCACCTAAGAGCAATGTAAAATTTGACCAAGTATCAAAAATCGAAAAAACAACGCACCACTTGAGGAGATTGCTGAACAGGTGGGGCAAGAACAATTTGAGCAGGAAGAGGTGACTGCTGCACAATTTGGGATCGAATTTGAGCGCCAGCGACGGACTGACCACCAGTGGCCACTACAACTTGTGGGGCCGCTCCTACTTGTTGGACAATAACCTGCTGAGCTCCGGAAACATGCCGCAACTGGAAAAGATTATTTTTCATGATGACCTTGCCTCATATGTTTCCACGAATGATAGAACAAATATTTTGCATGTTCATCTAATTCTGGTGAAAATGAAGTTGAGAGGGGGAGAGGCACCCATCTCAATGTTAGTTTATCAAGAAATGAACTTAATGTTACGATCTATTCCGTATTGCACCGAGGACATGCAACTTTTTAATTAAGTATAGTTTTAAAGGGGAGAAGGAGCGCGGAGGTGGCGAGTTTCTAGCTATTCGCAAGGTAGTTATCCTACCCATCCAGGTGCTCCTAACCTGCTTGGGCTTAGTTTGAAAACCATTCCCCTGGTTGAAACCACATAAGAGCGCGAAACCGGCTGGAGCCAATCCTCCTTTCCGTCTCCTCTACAGTGCTTAACAAGGATTAACACAAAATCACTTCTTGATATACCAACATTGCGATGGGTGCCCAAAACCACTCCCCAACTACATTTTCATCTATAGTTCTTAATCAATGTTTAGTGGTTTTTGGATGAAACGGAAGGACCACTACAATACAGTCGAAAGGAAAACATCAACTTAAGTAATCTTTCAATAATTTCAGTATTACTTTAGGTAATTTTTCAAGCTCGATCTACAAGAAATCACAGTCGGTTGAAACGCTATGAGTATGCCACAATTACGGGTGCTAACATGGGTCATAATTGATTGAAAATGAAGCACTGAGTAAGATTGGCAATAGAAACTTATGAAAAACAATTAATTACAAGAAAATTTCCGCCCCAACAAATAAAGACCACTGAAAGCAAACCAAACACGTAGAAGAAACAAGCTTTTCTAGATTCTCAAACCTGATGCTGCTGCCGCACAACTTCTCCGACTGTTGGCTGAGCTGATGTAAATTGAGCCTGAGCCGCTTGCGGCACATTCTGCACGTATACAGTACCCGGTGGCAGCTGAGCAGGTGCGTGATACACTGTAGTGGTAGCATTCTGAGTCTGAAATATACAATATTCAGCGAGAATCAGAGCTCATTAGGAGATGAGACATACTTACCCTAAATGTCCGTTGTTGGTTTTGATGCCGTCCACCGAGCTGTTCCTGCTGATGCACAACTTGAGCCTGATTAGCATTACCGGTGGAGTATTCTTGAAACCTAGACGAGAAGTAGGGTAAAAGAAAACAATACAACAACAAGATAAATAATATTTTCGTTAAGTAGGAAAACAGTACAAAAGTAATAAAGCAAATGCAAGTCGTTTCACAGAAAATAGCTCTACAAAACTTACTGGGCTGTGCTCGTGCTCGGGTACTGGTTATGACTGGCCACGTACATCTGAGGTTGATATTGTGGGGAATCCTGACCAGACTCAAAATGTGTTTGCCGATTGGCATGACTCGCTCGAGAGCGGGGTGTTGATCGAGGTTGTGGGGTAGCAGCAGCAGCAGCAGCAACCTGTTTCACTTGACTCAGCACGGTCTCACCAACGCTAAAAAATTATGGTTAGCGACAAATCAGGGGTAAATCAATCACAATGGTTATATTTGATGTCTTTTAAAAATCCAAATTAGTTTTTGGACTCTGAGGCCATAAGTAAGACGTCGATTCCGTTTGCAAATCTTACTAAGAAAATTCTAGACGCACAATCCGCAGGTCTGCTCGAGTTCGCTTCAGGACAAATCTCAATGTCACGAGAGAAAGTTGTAGCTCGTAATTAATCGTTAGGGTAGAAAAATCTGGTGAAATCTATTCTAATGATACATATACTAGATCAAAAAAACAGCGTAGATCAAAGCTTTGTTGCAGGCGATATCGTCAAGTTATGAATCTCCGCCCACTTACAGATACCTCAGAGTTTCTCGCAAGACCAATGAAACCAACACCCAAAACCGTTTGTCTCTGTTGAACTCGTGTTCTCCATCATTTGTGTTTGTTACACTTGAAGTCCCCAGACAGGTACAACGTGTTTCCAATCAATGTACGCGCTTAAAGAAGACATCTTCAAGTGATATCTATCGCTTCGCCCGTAAGAACAACTATCACCAAGGATAGCCGGCCGCATTTTGCCCTTTTTCGTTGCATTTCCTATCCAATCAAGGCCATCGAAGGCTTCGCGCGCGCCTACCCCTGTGATCAATTACCAGGTGACGCAGCAGCGTCGACCCGCTCAGGAGAAATGATGAAAGGGCAACCTTCCGTGAGATTTTGAAGCTTTGTTAAATCGGTACCAGAAACAGAAACACAACATAGAGCTTCAACAGTGCAAACACGATAGTACAATCCATTTGAATAAGCAATGATAAATGAAACAGGCAAAAACCCACTTTTGGGAACTCAGAGCTTCGTATAATATACTGGCTCGTTGAGCCTGCAATTCGCTCAGCCTTTGTGAATTGTTAATTCCCAGCTTTTCTTGTTGTTCCTGCAGCTGAGCCATTTCTGCACCGATTTCAGTGATCTGAACACCGTTCGTAAGCAACCAAAGAAGAGCATATAACACAGTCCTATACAAAAAGAACTAACCCGCGTTAAAGCAGACATACTGAATCGAACTTCAGTCTGGTTCGAATTGTTAGACGAGGAGTCGACTTTCGTCGACTTATTCGAGCCAGAATGCGAATTCACTACAAGGAAATTTAACAATGAAATCTACTTAAACGACGAACACGACAAGAAGACAACTTATCGACCAAATTCGGAAACTCTCCGTACTTGGCCCGGTGATCTAGTTACGCGAACCCTGGAATACCCTACCCGAAAAATCCAGAATGCATGTTGTCACTAAAGTTGCTCAGGCCCAGGAGCACAAAAAAGAGTGGGTCATAGCACCTCTTCGAGAGCATTTTTGACTACTCGATATAGAATTTCCAGGAAGAGAAACGAATAAAATATAGAATTTCCAGGAAGAGAAACGAATAAAATATTGCAAAGAATAAGATTTCTATCAATTCCGTGGGTGACCGAGGGATTGTACCAAAATGATTTCTTCTACCTAGAAGGTCCGAGATTAAATTCAATCAAATCAAAGAACAATTCAAGAGATAAGTTAAGAATCTGCCTACCAGACCCTCTCTTCCGCCCATTATTCTGAGTCTTTGGTTGGATAGGTCGTTGACGGTTATGTTGAGGTGTCGGTGTTTGCCTTGTAGACGGTGCACTAAGTATTTGTTGAACCAATGAACCCGACGCATTGCTGACGCCTCCGGAAGAAGTCTGCTGCTGATGAGAAGTGGAAGTGGTCATCACCTGTTGAGGTGGTGCATCAGAGACAGTCTGAAGCAGTTAAATTAAGAACATTTGTTCACAGAAACAGGTGAACACAATAGTCCACACTCGTTGATGAACTAACCAATAAGGATATATTAGTGTTATTCAAGATTACTGATTCCAAAAACCCGAAAAACCGGGCATTAGATTCATTTGGAATCATGGCGACAAAAAACTCATGAGTAAACAATGTAGTGACGAAACAAGTCATAAAGAAAATACATGAAAATATATAACATAAGTAGGAGTCACCATAAAAGCAAGTATATGCCAAACAGGGACCAAAAGGTTTTTTTAATGCAAAAAAGTAGGAAAAACAAGCAGGTAATAGGCACCTGAAAATATCCTTGTTGAGGTTGGATAACTTGCTGCTCCATTGTTTGGTAATGTCCATTGACAACTAGTGAAGGCTGTTCAAAAGAATTGTACGACTCCTCCTGGAATAGAAACAGAAACTTCGATGGTAAGGGGTGAGCTTTTACAAAACCACGCAAAACTTTCTAACATGTATCTTCCCCGGATATCCGGAAGCCATGTGACCCCGAGGATTAATTATTATGTCAACACAGCTAACAACACGTACAGTTATAGGGACTTGGTCAACGGAGCAAAGCTCAAATATAAAATTTGTTGAAGCGATACCTGCATAACAGATGCACTTGACATCTCATATGACATGTTCTGCAAAGGGGCCATGGACTGATATGACGACGAAACAGGTGATAGCCGTGGCGGATCATTTCCACTTTGGAACTGAAGTTGAATTTTTTCAGATGAGTGAATAAAAGACATGGAGACACAAAAAATATTGCAGTGTCAGAAAGTACCCCGAATTCCCGCATTGGAACTGCAAGAGAGTTATCACCGAAGGAGAAGTCCATAAGATTTTGTGGTGAGACCGCGATAGGAGAAGGTTCTCGCAGAGGCACCTTGCAAAAACAGGCTTCATCAAAAGCAAAATTGCTATATGTGCAAGAAAGAAAAAATAGAAAACGTAAAAAATAGCATCAACACTCTGCAGAACCGAAAATGCATATGAAGATAAAAATCTATAGAAGTTTCGAACCGTACCTGAAGTGAGGTGTCGGCACCGAGGGGGCTGGTGCATTTGAATGCATCGTCCAGCACGAACCCCGAGCCCAGGCCAAGCCATTCATCCTCCCTAAAGAGAACACTAGCTTCGAAAAAGTCAGAAAGAATGAATCCTAAACACAATTGGAAATTCATAGAAATGAGACATCCATTTTGACAGATGATTCTTAAATTCATTATCAATTACACTGTTCAAATTCCTTACAAACCACCTAACTTCAGTTTTTGAAAGGAAGAATTTCAAATCAATTGCACTGCTTACATTCCTCACAAGCCACCTGAATAGTTCTCAAAAGGAATAGATCTTTTGCGGCACTACCAATCAAAAAGTTCGACACAACTGACAACTTTTAACCCTTTGGCAATTTTGAAGTCATGCATAGGCAACAACTCACTACAACAAGTACATAATGACAAACGTAAGCACTCATCAAAAACAAGAGTAATCAAGTTTTAGGAATTGCTTCTTCGGCATCTCAAAAAAACAACAAGACATCAAGCTTCAAACAAAGCGAAGAAACTATGAACTTCTTCAAAGGTAAATGTTATTTTGTACTCATGCAACAGTGGTACACAGATACTACACAAGTCGATATAAAACCACGAAATAATCAAGTGAATAAGGTCTTCAACAGCAAAAGCAACTTACTCTTGGAAGCTCATTGTATTTTTGATGAAAGGACTATGTCATCGTTAACCATAATAAGCCGACAACGGTGCAATTTAGAGGAGAGTATTGCGTGTTCTCGATGTGTTACGATCCTGAAAATTCCTCTGTGATATCGGGAACAACTCTATTTGTGTGTTTCTGATGAGAATTCACGACTAATTGCCTCAATAATTAGTAGTGCTACGGGGGCGAAACGCATGCAAATAAACGAATTGATTTCTCCGAGTTAACTATTAGCACGCACCATCCGCTCAACAACCGCCGCGCAGCTGTCTTGCGTTGCGGCACCGTACTTGGCGCGAGGCCAACCAAGGTGCTTGCGAATCTAAGTATACGGTAGGCGGTTTGAAAGGGGACTTATTCCTTGCTGTTGAGGGGCGAATTGAAAGTACTTCCTTTACACTTGTATTTATTTGTTTAGCATATGGATTGTTCTACAGAGTTTTTGTTGTTGTTTAGTCGGGCGAAGGGTTGTGGGCACCGTCGAGACGTTTAAAACAGATCCATCTTGAGACTGTCTCCTGGTCCGTGGAAAAGGTTCGGTTTTACCATTTTCAGTATTTGGTCTGGGAAGAAAAACTGTACTGCTCAACATTCCGCATTGTTTCCACTCGTTTCTTACGATTCTCCTTTTTCTTATTTTCAAGGTAATCGTTCAGACTGTAGGCTTAGAATGCTCTTCAGCTTTGCCCACCCCACGTGGCTGATAACCCTGAAGGTCAGTTATTGACCTTTAGCTAGTTGACCGTCGATTTTGTCATAATGTATGAAATCAGCTGAAGTGAGCTATGAAAAAGGCTGGATTGCGGAGAAGTAGCCGATTACACCGATTGAAATGCTTGTTTCCCGCCTCACGAACCTCTATTCTTCTTATTCTTTCTTCTAAATTGTCGTCAAGTTTTCCTCAATAACAAGTCTTGGAGGAAATGTACTCAGGAGAGGGAGAGTGGAAAGGGCACTCATAATAATGTTAGAATATCACGGAATTAATCCTTGTCACCTCACGAACATGCAATCTTTCATCAGTCTGACATTAAGCATTAGGTGGGAAGAAGCGCCAGAATGGGCGAATTTCCAGCTTTTCGCACGAGATCATCCCACCTACCCCGGTGCTCTTACCATACCATCCTAAAGTTTAATTGAAAACATTGGTCAAGAACTACTTCAGTTAAAAGCTACTTCCCTTTGGCTAAAGCTGCATAATAATGCACAGAACCAGTACTCATCTCACACATCGTCTCCGATTCAGTGCTAGTATAAGTATAGTAGTAAAACACGGTCTAACACCTAGAATCGAGTTCTTTTCTTCTTATACCAACTCTGTTAAGTGTGACCACCTCCGCCTGCATTTTGATCTGAAGACGTTTGGCGTTATTCATCGACTTTTATCTCCAGTGGGCACAACAGATCCTTTCGTTCATGACGATTATACAGTATCTCACAAAAATAACATCCGCTTGAAAGGAATTCACCTTACTGTTGTTACGTTAATGCATTGTGCGAGGGTAGTTGTGTGAGTATGCGCAAAATAATGAACAGGCGCGTGCGTCGTGGTCAGAACACTGAATGTAATTTTAACTAACAAATGCTCCTAACCTGAAGGATTGCTGCAAAATCAACAGATCGCTTGTAATGTTAACTAAGTTGATAACTAAATAGTCCGAGAAATGACAATGTCAAGTTCTTAGAAGCCACAATATGCTCCTAGTCCGCTTTTCTGGTTAGCTCTTGCCGTTTCTGCCTTTTTGTGTGGCTGTGGAAAGCCGTAGAGGTGTGATTTCTGCTTACATTCAGTGTCCTCTCGAAGGCAGCGTACAAGGAAGATTTTTGTGGCTCGGTGTTGTTTTCTTTTTTCGGGGTTATTCAAAATTTTGGTGTTGTTGTTTCAGTTTTGTAGAACACAAAAAACAACACACCGCACATTATTTTGTGTAACCCGTTAATATTCCTCAATAAGTATCTCTATCTCGACTATTTGATTTGGGCCACGCCTTATTCTCAATTGTCCAAACGTTGATGACACTCTGTCGCACGCATTTCTTCTGTACGAGTTTCATTAACTTATTGTTTCTTGAAATACCACAGATGGGTTTTGCCACCTTGATTTCTCGGAGGTATCTGTTGTGACGCCGTCATGAAATATTCGCTATACTTAGCCAGAAAGTATGCCGCTGAAGGCTGGTGGGATCGGTCCATTCGACATTATCTTACTGTACTGTATACCTATCAGGCAAGTTTTAAGATGATCTTGGCCTGAAGCTGTGCACAGTTGCTCTTCACTCTACACTTACAGGATGTTGAACAACGTGAAATCGAGTTTGCTGAAGAGTTCCGTACAGTTCTTGAGAGCTGGATGTGCTATTCACGAAATGCCGACTCATGCCTTAGCGCTTTGTTCGCGCCGATTCTAAATTTGTTCCCGAAGTGCGTACCGATCGTAACATTACTTTCAGAACACGTATCTGGAAGTGCCTTGTTCTTAGAGGGTAAGCAAATTCCTTCTTGAATTTTCAGTTTTTTGATCCGTTTTCTTGCTTTTGTCGCCATTTTATAGCCTCACTTCCCTCTAGTTTAAATTTGCAAGTGTCCGATTCAACATCGTTCCTTGTAGCCTTTCCTACTACTTGGTCAACAATCTAACAATTAGTCGTTTCCTTAAAGTTGTGGCGGATTCTTCAAGACTTGTTGAGCAATTCTGTGAGAGAAAAAGAGGGAAAATATATGAGGAGAGTCTCGATATCGTCATGAGATATTTATACCTTTCTTATCGTTAGTGATTGAGTGTCTGTGATTGTGTTGCTATGAGAAAACGATATAGATTTTCCCATTCTCCAGAGAAGCTTAAAGTTAAATCACTCGAAATCCCCAGGTAACTCAGTGCCGACAAGGTACTTGTTCCTTTTGCGCAATTATCATGGGCCTCTTCAAATTCCAGACCTTTGCTGTGTGTTTGAAGAGCTGTTCCAGTGAAGGTCTGTGCAATTGAGGGGACATGGTTAATGAACATTCGAACCTTCATGTCGCATTTTCGGATAAATTTCGAGATTGTTTTCTAATAAGATTAGCCTGTAAATCCAGACAGTGGCGAGACCGGCGTCTGCTCATACGATAATCTGAACGCGGCTATCAACGCAGAATGCGATCAGTTGATGGGAGCAGTATTTCGTGTCTCCTCAGCAAATATGAGAAGTGGTGTCTTCGACCAATGGCACATGTTCATGATCAATGATCAGGCAAGAATTCGGTCGCACGTTATTCTTCCCGTTGTGATATTTCTTGTTAGCTGGCCATGTTCAGGAAAGAAACTCAATGTTTTTCGATGCTCTGAAGAATACGATTTCTCCGAACGATCACGTCTTAGACATTGGCACTGGAACGGGGATATTGAGTATCTATGCTGCCAGGTCTGTTATGCTCGATTTTGCACAATTTATAGCTATCGGTATTCTGATCTTCAACGTTTACGGTGCCGGTTGATTAAAATTCATGGTTCCCGCTGTTTTTTTATTGTTTTGTGAATTCAGCCTGTTTACTTGTTCGGATTGATGTGGTATGAATGCCATAGGTCCTTCTTTATTTCGTCAAAATATTTTCTCTTAATTTCAGATGTGGGGCATCGAAGATAACGGCGATTGAGGCAAACCCAACACTTTACCAGATGGCCAAAAGGATTCTTGCATTGAATGGTGTGGGAAATGTTAAGGTAGTTCAAGAGTATTCATACGAATACGATCCAGATGAGGACGACTTGGTAAGTAATCCTGACCTTGCAGTATACCTAATTTCACGGAAGTTTTCTAGGCAGATGTGGTTGTATCGGAGATACTTGATTGTTGTGCTTTCGGTGAAGGAGTGATCCCAGCTTTCCTTGATGCTCATCTCAGGCTCGCTACTAATACAGCCCGTTTCATACCTTCAAATGTGAGAGATTTATTCACATTTCTCGGTTATGAACAACTTTCAGATTAATGCATATTAATAGGTCACTTTGTTTGCGACGTTGTTAGAGTCACCGTCAATTTACCTCAGCCATTCCTTTACGTCACCGTCGGGCAAAGAGTACCGGTCTGAGTATGTGCCATGCAATGGACAAAGTGAGTAGCGCAGTATCTGCGTTGGCATTTCTCTTTCACTCTTCATGACCCAATTACTTGAAGTCCGTTTACTGCTTACGACATTTGTACGGATATTTTTAAATTATCGTCCTTCTGCGCTATCGTTTTGTTGTTTCTGTCCCGTCCATTCATCCATTTTAATAATGCTCTATGCATTTTTCATATTTCATGCTCATACGCCATTTGCGAGTTCAACCTTTTCCAAATACGAGGGTTGCCTTTTATATTTCGGGATTTGGAAACACTAGTGTAGCAATCTAGCAACTGACACCACTGTTGTGAAGTTTGACTATTTTGAGGTTCCGTTGCAAAATTTGAGCGCGATTTGCATTGTTTACACTAAGTTATAAGATTTTGTTTCGGCCAAGTTATGGAGTTTAACCGTGGGCATTTTCGCGCGACAACTTTCGACGTGGACTAACTCAACAGCAATGCATGGATGAACTTGGTTCAATTTTCGGAAATGAAGCTCCATGCAGGATCAGTGTTTATCGATGGTACAGTGAGTTCACCCGAGGTCGTATTTTACTCGAAGACGAATTTCGTGGAGGTCGTCCAAAATCAGTTGTCGTTCCGGAAACAGTTCATGCTGTGCACAAACTAATACTGTGAGATCGTCATGTAACCTATCGTGAGATTGAGGCAACCTTAAGCATTAGTGGGACTAGCTTACATTCATTTTTGCATGAACATTTGACCGTAAAAAAATTTGTTGGCGTTGGATCCCACGCCACGACAATGCGAGCTCCAACACATCGGCTCAAACAACCGCATTTTTGAGCACTCAAAACAACGATTTGACAGGTCGTCAGCCATGTAGCCCCCGGGTGACTTCTTCTCATCCCGTACGTAAAAAATAAAATGAGAGGTCAACGCTTTTCGACACCTGAAAAAGCCGTTGATGCGTTCATAATGCATGTTTTAGAGTTTTTTAATCAGAGTGGCAAAAGTGCTTCGAAAATTGGTTCGAGCCCATGCAAAAAAGTATAGATCTTAATGTGGAGAATTTTGAAAGGCAGTCGAGCGATTTTCAATAAATAGTATTTGTTCCTGTTCTCAAATCCCGAAATATAAAAGGCAGCCTACGTACTAATTCGTACTCGACAGCATATGTTCATTGACACATAAACGACAATGTAGCTCACAAGTGGGACCGCGTGGTTCCCACGGGATAACAGTAATTTTTTATTCAATTCAGCTGTTAGCTGTAATACCATTCTCTCATTCTTTCATGGAACCGTCAAATAACACCCAAATGAACCCATTACTGCTTGGCCCCAGAAAATCTTTCATTTCAAGTATTTTGAGTTCCAAACCGTATCTCTGCCTCTTTGGAGGAACGGTGTCCAAATGAGTTATATTCCCCTAAGAGTAACAAGTGCCTCATCGAGACTGACTGTCTTGGGATACCTCTGGTGCTTCTTGCATTGTTTAATTAAAAAAAAACGTCAAAAAAACGATGTTTTGGAAAGATCGCCGTTAGCACCTTCACTGTTGTCGGCTAGGCGACTAGTCTGCAAAAACTCTACGAAAAGATTTGTGGACACTAGTGAGCTCATGATTGAATGACAAAAAAAATGAAAATCCGCAAATGGTCTCAAAGAAAAACAGACCACAAAGTCCATTTTTGAGTCACCGTCGCGGATCGAAAGAACCAACGCGTTGGTAATTCGTAACCTTCTCCCCTAGAGCGCGAGTGTCGCCAGTGTTGAACTTTTCTTCACCTAGCTGAGCGAGGATCAGGTTGATGATTTGTTCTTAAGCCCTGTACTATTCGATGATGTATTTTTTGTGTTCAGAGCCACCTGAGCCATATTGGTGTATACGGGTCTCAGATTTGGCTGATGCAAAACATCTCTCGACTCCTCACCGATTGTTGGGAGTAGACTTTCAAAACGTAAATGAGCTTCATCGATATGTATTTGGACAATCCGGTGTTATAAAGGTGGAGTTATTCATATTTAAAATACAATCTAAATAAAGACGAACTTATTTCGGCAGAAATGGTTTCCATAGTAACTTTTCAAGTGGCTTCGAAATCGTCTCCTTTTTTTAAATTCTATTTTCGTTTTGTAATCTTACTTCCTTTCAGATTTCAACAAATTGCTCAGGAACACTACATGCTGTTGCAGTCCATTTCAAGTAAGTCAGTTCAGAGAAGACGGTCGTCCTTGGTGTAATCATGCTAATGGGATGGTTTTTGATATTCAATTTGTGGTTATGGATGAAATTTTGAAAAAAAGAGCTTGCTTCGAGGGGACTCGCTATTTTTTAGGGCTCTTATATGGGGAGATCAATACATAGATACTTCTAAAAGTACGTGTTGGGAACAAGGGATATTTCCTCTACCATACCCGATGCGTGTGAGTGTTTGTCAGACATCTATTCCAGATAGTTTATTCAAAATTGTCTAAATTGTTATCTTCTTCAGTTTCACATATTTTAGGTCAACGAAGGTGATGTCGTAGTTTTGAACTGGACTTTAAAGAGGACTAGACTCGATATTTCAGTGGATTTGATCCAAAATTCCGAAGAGGTGAAAGCAACCATATAAGTTTTTCGGCTATTGTAAAGTGATATACTCGTATTGATAAAAATCGGGTGAACCGAATTGAACTTCCTCATAACCGTCTTATCCATTCTCGGAATCTAGCTATCTTTTTGTTGTTTAGATGATTCCCAGCCGTGAGTTAATTCCTCGAAGTCAGCTTGACTACCGTACTATGAATAACGATATGCTGCTTTTTGCGATTACTCGAATGCTACCGTCTGTCAGCAGGTATTCTTGGAATCTAGATGGAGAGCTCAGCGCCGAGGAACTCGGAATTGTAAGGTTAGCTAAAAAAAATTTACCCCAACAACCTAGTCAACTATCTTTCATTCAGATACCTGCCCCATTTTTTGATAGACTCAAAAGATATTCACGGAGCAGTTGAAAGCGAAGTGGACGAAGGCTATGGTAAGAGGGCTGTTTGATTCTTCTGTAACCAATATTGACCTTTTGCTAGAACTCATTTTTCACTGATGATGATTCTAGCTGATCAGTGTGTGGTTGTGTGGCCAATACGAGGTGATGGCTCAGTCAGCGAAGTGTTTCTGAATCTGCTACGGACTTTACGGGCAAGGAATGATATTCCTCTTTCACTGAAGCATTGCGGCTTTCTCACAGGTTTGTTAAATTGCATGCCTTTTATAATAACATGGATTTGAAACAAATGTTCTTTTTTATAATTGAGAGTTCGTAAGACATTCTGATCTTTGCTGCCAAGCCGTTTTCCGCTCAGCTCGAAGGACAGTTTTGAAATATCCTTACAGATCGTCTTTCTGCGCATGGGGTACTTGTTTCATCGGAACGTTTGTCAAAACTTACTCGTGTCCGAGAAGATTCTCTCTGCGGCGCTGATTTGTCTCCGATTCGAATGTACAATCTACTTGAATATAGGGATATAGAAATATGTAAGTCTATTTTAAGATGTGAAATTTGTTTACTATTGTATAACATTTTCCAGCAACTTTCGAACACCAAATTTGTTCTAACGAGTTTCGCTTTCTGCATCTCGGGGAGGAGGATACGGAGTTGCTTTCGAAGAAGATCGAGGTTTGTTTCGATTCCGAAGACTTGACTATTTTAGAGTTCCAAGGTTGTTTCAGGTGAAATGTACGTCCGCAGGCCTAGTAGAGGGTGTTTTATACTGGTGGCAGTTGGATCAATATTACTCAACGCGACAAGATCGCGGAACATTCTTTATATTCAGGGAACCGATCTCGGTGAATGTCGGGACTTTGGTGAGTTACTGGTCATGGATAAGAATAATCCTTCTCTTTTCAGCAACTTTGTGACATTTTCGGTGTGACTTACATTTTTTCTTTATTTTTTTGATTGTCATGTGAAATTATTATGGAAATGAGGAACAAAAAGTTTTTTTTTGATCAAACTCTATCATAGGGCTATGCATGAATACGTGATCATGAATACGGCGTTCATATTTGGAGGCAGTCCCATTATGAGTCAGATCGGCAACTTTTTTTCAGCTAGTCCGTACGGAACAACCGATTGGCTGCTTCAGAGTCCACTGGCCGGCGGCGACGCTAGCGACACCCATCGGCGTCCAGTGTTTTCAACAAGTGGCTGGCGTTGCGGACCGGCCGGCGTACTCTGAAAGCAGCCATTAGACACTATCCAGTGCCTTTCCCACGATTGTTTCATCCATACAGTGATCCGAGAATTTTCTTAAGGTCATATGTCATGATATCCTTGTTTGCCATTTTTGAGGCTAATGGGAAAAAAATGAATTGTGATCTCGACATAGATTAGCCCCTATAATGAAGTTTATGCACATTTTTTCACTTTCTGAGTTTGCGACACATTTAAGTGGAACAGTACGCCTTTGTTTTCAGCTCAACATCACTTGTGATGTCTACTGCGGCTCTATTCTTCTGTCCGCTGAAATCGCATAATCCAGGCTTGAAGTGATGATATTATCGGGTAGATTTTGGCAGATAATCGTAGTCCCATTTATGTTGTTTTTTGCACTTCCTTATCTTCTCTTATTTTTCGTTTTTGAAAGTTTTGTAGATAATTACGTGTTAAATATCAAACTATCGTCTACACGACTTAACATATTTCTCCGTTCGAGTCACCTCTTGCCTTGCTGTTAGCAGCCACTATTTTTCGAAGCCACTCGATGTAAGACATAGATCCTATGAATGACAGTAATAAGGTTTCTGTATAAACGAATGAAAGATTTCTGTGTAGCTTTCTACGCTGCTTTGATGCGGTGTTGACGGGAGGTCTCATATGGGCAAAAAAGATTAAGCTGATTTTGGGACTATTTATTCCGAACTCTCTAAAACTCTGAACAGTACCTTAGGTTGAGTCCATAAGCCCAGAATACCTTGCTTCTCCCGGGTTGTTCTAGCCCATATCAGCCCATATAATTTTCTTGAGAAAGCATTAGGTTTGTTCATATTTACAAGTAAGGAAATTCTTTGCGCTTCAATGGTCTGCGCAGAGCCATAGCCAAATCGGGCGCACTCAAAAAATTGAAGGTCAAAGGCTCGTCAGAAGGGTGAAGGGTAGTGATAGTTTTGACAGTTTTGAAATAATTGACGGAATTTCATCTTACATCCATTTGGAATAATTCAGCTGGTACCCTACAGTGCGCATGTTAGAAGTGATACTCAGCCGATTGAATTGTTCAATATTATTGTAAAGTTGTATGTGGGTAGGCCGAGTTTAGATGAATACGGTAAAGGAACAGTTGATTTTAATTTAATCCACGGTTCATTTTCCTGATTTGTGGGACAACACAAGGCTTAGGTAGTACTACATTGAAATAATTGCACTTCGTAGTGTACGAATGTAGTAATAATTCTTTATTATAATTAATTTTGCATAAGAAATTCGCAATCTTTACAAGAGCACCTGATTGCAATGAAATCGTATAGCGATATCACAAAAGTATTATGAAGAAAGCCCGCGTGATTGAGAAATGTTAAGGATCATATATGTGAAAGATAAAAGAATGAAAGAATCAGACGAAAGATTGGTGGATTTGATCGGAAAGAGCGATTCAGTAGAAACTCAATAGCTTAGAGCAAATTCAAATTGAAAATCTATACGACTAGGTAGAAAATAAATGGTATCCTTAATATGAAACTCTAGGATGTTCACAGGAATAGCTAGACATTAGCACATTGTCCGCTTTTCAGTGATACATTGTCCATGGCCATTGTCCGACTTTCATTGGCTGAGTTGTAGAAAAGGAGGAATATCTGAAAAATGAGTTATTTCGAGTAGGGCACTTGCTCCTGCTCGATATTAACCCACATCCTGAGATGTATTAGAAAGGGATCGATCCATACATTTACGAAGAATAGTTTAAAATCTCACCCTGTCGACTTGCTTGACCCTTATCCTCGCCCTAACCCGGTTCCAAGCTTTTGGTTCAACCTTTTGTATTTGGCATCTGGAATCGATCAAATCGAATAAAGCTCCGCCGAAATATTCGTTCACAGATGTTAGCTTGAATTTTCGACTCACCGTTGAATATCCTCAACACAAATTCGTACATCGATTCCTTCAGTAGGGTAAACATCCAAAGACAACGCTATTGGACCTCTAAATGGACCTCGCCGGAAAAGACCAGCATAACCGCCACCATCCAATTGCGATATTCCGTAGCGATTAGCTGGAATTTTTTGATTTTAACGAGCTCCGTGGACGGAGGAGTCTAACTAGGAAGGGAGGTGGGTGTAGAATTGCGAAGTTTCACAATAATAATTATGATCAACAAAAACGTTTGATATTGGTACACTAGTTTTTGGAATACGGCACATTTTGGGTTTCGCCCGAAACTGTGATGAAGTTGGAATGTATTTTTACTGAGTATGGGTGCTTTTTCCCGAAAATCGCGTCGCGCTCGCCGCACCCGGCTGCGTGTAGTCACGCGCTTTGAAGAGAAAGGCCTGGATCACCAGTCAAAATATACGGTAGCCGTTGCGGAACCAATGCCTCTTGCCATAGGAATTCAACCTCCTCCTACCCCCTCCACCTTCCCTCCTTTTCACTTATATGTATAATAGGTCGAGAGTCGAGAGGAGCTAGAATAATGGTCTTCCAGTCTAGCCCTTCCGTTGATACTGTAGATAGCATTGATTGCTAGTCAGGCCTTCAAAACATTGCTTGTTTCGAAGATCGTTTGACTGAAGGACTATCCATAAATGCGACCCGATGGCGAACTATCAGCTTATACTTGTGGATCACTGCATGGAATTGCTCAGCGCTTTAATGTCTCCTGAATTGGGACGACGGGTCAGTGGCATGTACCAAGTGGTCTAACAAAAGTGAACCCTATGCTTCGATGAGCAGTAATCATCACTAGTTGTCTTTTCTTCCGTCGATGGGTGCTTCTAGTCAATCTGAGGCTTTCCCTGTTCTTGGAATTAGAAAAATTCTGAGAAAAATCTGTTTGACTGGGGGAAAACCAGCTGTTTGTGGAGTTGGTAATCACGATAATTACAAAAACAAAAGATAAACAGGTAAGGAAAGCAATTACGATCAAATAAGACTAACTTTGGTTTTGCTTTGACGCAATACTGAAATTACCGTAGTTTTTGCCAACTGTGTGCATATCGATCCATCTACAAAAAAAAACGAGGAATAAAATTTTCTTCGATAATCGGGAAGTAGGCAGAAGTACCCACCCGCATTCGTGATCCTTCTCGAAATCACATAAACTCGTCAGACAATATGAGCATCTGCACGTGATCTGATCACCGGCAGCTTGACATCGACCAGAGCTAAATTTCTAGCTTTGTGAACTTCTAGAGAAGTTTTCAGACCAATTCAATGCATTTTCGACCTTTTGGTTGAGTGAATAATGAAAGGGAACTCCTTCCGCGCTGGTGCTTGGAATTTATAGGTTTATTCTATGTGTAATGGGCGGAAGTGGTGTAGTGGTAAGTGGCGCACTATCTCACACGCACGGTCAGGGGTTCGAATCCCGAATGCCCGCCCAGGCAAACCAAGCCTTCCATCCCTCAGGGGTTGGTTGATTGGTACCAGACTCGTCTGGGAGGATAAAAGCGCTGGCTTGTACATAAGTTAGCCACTTCAAGTCGTTGTATAGGCCACATACGCACTCATTACGCCACTACGATTCTGAATGGAAGTCGAGTGCGGGGCGCATCCCTCAAACGGGATTGATTAACGCCAAAAACTATATCCTTCATCCTTTATTTTATGTGTTACCGAATTGTAGGGATGTGAGATTGCTAACTCGCTGAGTGTTGTCGAAACCGCTCGAAAAGTTCAAAATCAAAAGGAGTTTTTACCAAAGGAAGTTCTGCAGGCTCCCTTAGTGTATCTATGACCAACCTGTTGTTGCTGCTCTTTTTGCAACTCCGATCGCACACTTCATCACCATCCAATCGTGCACAGATATTCAGCTCTTCAGTCACCTCATTCCGGGAGACTTCGTCCTGCTGGTGGTTTTGTGCTGATGCACGTGGCCGAATGTGATCCGTTATGTTGTGTCGTGCGACTGGGTGTTGTTTTCTTTCTTTGCGATGTTTCGTTGAGGGCGGCCGATTGCCGCCATCTACACGGCGGGTCGGCGATCGTCTCAGTTGACAGAGGCACCTTTTGTTAAACGGATATTCACGTTGACGGACACATCGTGCAGTTTTTCTATAAAATCAATACGATCCACACAAATCAATGACGAACTAAGGGGGAGGGGCGGACTAACCCATCGGTTCCATCGTTATAGCATTTTTGGCGACATTGTAGTAATCCTAGTCGTCCGATACAGATCTGATCATACGGTAACGGAACCGAGCGATGCACGATTGTTGTGCATTCACCTAAAGGAACAGAGATTAATCAATTTTATGCCATATAAAGGTTATTCTTATAATAGAAGATTTCCCAGCTCGATAGATTTCTAATTATTTTCCATTTTTTATGGTGGTCATCGGCTGATGTCTTCAGTTTCGGAGAACTTTCTCCTTTATTGCCCAAACTGCACAGAATCGTGTTTGATACTAGCTAATGAGCTCTAATGGTTTCAAAGTCAAAAGCTCACGTTAATATACTCAATCCCCCTACCCTAGGTAGTAGCCACGCACTCGTTGCCTCTTCTATCCTC
The DNA here is from genome assembly GCA_000469685.2 of Haemonchus contortus. Classification (NCBI taxonomy): domain Eukaryota; kingdom Metazoa; phylum Nematoda; class Chromadorea; order Rhabditida; family Trichostrongylidae; genus Haemonchus; species Haemonchus contortus. Next base: position 41,080,426 of record LS997565.1, read on the forward strand.
CTATGCTTTCTATAACGACCTCTTGTTGGAGCGGGTGTGGTGTAGTGGCAATTGCACACTGTCACACTCGCGTGGTCCGGGATCGAATCCGATTGATATTCGGCTAAGTTGAGCAGGTTCTTCATCCCTCAGGGGTCGGTTAATTCCTATAAAATGGACTGGGAAGACAAAATCAAAGACTTGAGCATTTGCGAGCCTGCGCAGGTCATCAAGCTACATGCCTATCCTGAATGCCATCAAGATTCTGAAGGGAGTCGAATACGGGACGCATTCCAAAACGGGGATTCCCCTAAAGACTCTTCCTCCTTTGTTACATTTATCTTCTGTGACGTACCTTCTCTACAAAGTCTCTTTTTCAATGCAGCTCTATCGTGAAGGATGTACTTGCTGTCTTTTTCATTGCTATGGGCACCAAGATGTAGTTCAAATGACTTCTTGATCGACGTTCCCGTAGGAGACAAGATTGCTTCGGACTTATCCACTGCATACGGAATCTGAAGAAGACATTGAACAACTTTGGAAGCCCAGAGTCAGAAGGTGCCAGGCAGGTCGATGTCAAATTATTCAATTACTGGCAATGAAGCTTTGTAGCTGTGGAATTAACGCTGACTTTGAAATTCACCTCGACCGATTTTGGCGTATCTTTCGATATGCGCTGTAGATTATCGGATGAGAGGTCTTTGGGAACGGTTGAAACTGGGCACTCAGTGAATTTTGCAGAAAGGTCGTCGACCAGTACCACATCGCCATCGGACACGTTCGTGAATTTAACGGAAATCTGAAAACGTCTTTGAAATTCACATTCATTGTGGCATTGATCCATATTTTCGGGCCTAACTTAGATATGAGGAATAGAAATGAGGCTGACGGCTTTATGAAAGAGCTATCAATGTGAAAGAAAACAACGTTTACAATGATGTACAGTAGCGCTCAAAAGTCTTCGGTGAAATGCTTTGACGCTTTTTCGTTCATAACTTTTTTCTTAGTAGACCGAATGACACGAAATTTGGATATGTTCAACTAGCGCATATTTCACCCTACCCAACACTATTTGAGTGCAAAGCTGCAATATCCACAGGTAGAGTAAGGTGTTCGTTGCGGTAGCACATTTCGCTAAAACTAAAGTTGCTGGCGTCTGCACTTATCCGCACCTTATGTGCGTTTTTCTCATCTATTGTGATCGGCGTTATCGCTCGTACACTTTAGACATAACAGAAAGGAAAGAGATTCTAGAAGGGCCATAATCTGTATTTTCAGTCGGTTTTGAGTTCATGCTCTTTGGAATATCTGGAACATGATAAGATTGGAGGTTAATAGTGGTAAATATTCACAATACATCCACGCTCCGAATATAGAAATTTCGCATGATTAGATCCAGTAGGAAAGGAGTTACGACTGAAAACTACGGCTGGGGAACCATTTCACCGAAGACTTTTGAGCGCTACTGTATGAGGGAAAGTAACTCAACCCTCCGTTCACTCTGTAGTGGTGGGTTGGTTATTTCTGTAGGGTACTGGGAAAGAACCATCAGTGTGGTGGGCACTTCTAGTGACTCTACCTATAGGTCCAGAGTGGACTGAGTAGTCAGCAGAGATTGGCAAGGCTAATAGGATAGAAAAGAGCTCGGTAGGGTAGTTTGGCCCCCGCTCGGGGTCAATCGTAACGCTTAAACTACACCGAATTGGTGACCACTGTTGCTCTAACAACGAGAATGTCCCTCGTCTTTCAGCATGTTTAGACATTAGTCCAGTGGCTGAATCTGGGCATTCAGTGAATTTTGCAGAATGGTCGACCAGTAGCCTAGGTTTCGAGACTTGCCTGGAAGTGTGATGTCTGAGGAATAACTTCGTTCATAGCTCGACCATTTGAAATACGAAGTGGTGCGCATAAAATGGCGTCCTCTTCTCTGAAATATCAAAATTTTGATACCTTCGAAGATATTGAATAGAAAGCTACATAGTCCATGGAAATGAAATCGGAACTGTCAGATGTTTTGCTGTTCAAGCTGCAGTGAGAATGTTCATTTTCAGTTCCGGACCAGCTTTTATTAGTGATCACAGTTCGCTCCCCTTGTTATACCAAAGGAGGTGTGGGCATGGATAGGCAATTTCTAGTCTAAAATTATCTAACCTGAAACAGAGCTCAGCGCCTACATATGGCCCTCGCCATATCTTCGCCGTCACGTTTACTGAATCCATCGAACAGAGCTCTGAAAAACTAGTAATGGACAACAGGACGAAAAAATGTATTATGGGATCGGAAAAGTACTTCAGGATGACCATTTATTCTTCCAGTCAATCAACATTCGTTCTTTGGGCAGGGGTATGATCAATCGATAGTAATCGATACTTGAGTTCTTCGAAGGTCTCTTAGGAAAGTTTCTTTCTCACATGTCAGTACAGTAACTATTGCCGAACGAGAAGGGAGGCAGAAAAACCATTCTTCTTGTGTAACCTAATTATTTTATGTTTCTTTAAAATGGGCATTTTCCCACTCATTTCAAAAATTGCTGTGAAGGGCCCTTTTTTTCGACAAATTCTTTAGGACCGTCTCACGCCGAAAGGCAGTAGTTCCAAGGGCGACGAGTTGGAAAAGAGGGACATTTTGCAATACCTGACCGTTAGTCCATGATCTTCCTCTCTTACGGTACTAGTTAAGGTAAAGGAAGTTAACAGTCAAGGCGAAATGGAAGAGCATCCCCAAAATTGTCTTTGTATGAGCCTAGGGAGAGTCTTTCGATCCTCTACTACCTTCATAGCGTAAAATGAGAGATTTTCACTTCGGCTTCGTTTTTGGTGCTGTAGAAGATTCAATTTTGTTTTTGTATCTCTGGCCTCTTTAACCAGTGGCCTAGCAAATCCATTTTCCGTTTTGGATGCCTATTTCTCAGATCATGCTATCGAGGAACACATCCGCAATTAGACAAGAAGAGAGGCTTACAATTCGAAAAATGAATAGGTGAGTAAACAGATTGGAAGAGGATCGGAAAGCTCGTTAAAATAATTTGAACAGCAATTTTTTGGGTAAGAACCTTACCTGGACAAGTGTCTAGTTGTAATACTCCATGGCCACCTTTCGCCACACCTACAAGGTACCGACGAACTGAAAAAGTGTTACTGCAGTCTGCAAAATCGAATCTGTTTTTTGTAAGGTTCACAGTCTTCGCAGGAAAGAAAAGACAAGAGAATCCAGCCTTACATTAGCGCTTAATGGATTTTGCTTCTTCTGAGGCCGTAGTTTGGTCAGTAGTACCCTTCTTACAGCAATAAAAAAAAGTTCAGAGGAGGACGAGCTTGACTTTCACGCCTCGGGACAGACCTAATAGGCTGCTTGATTCCGAGGCATCATTCCCAGCTCCTATATATCTCTGCTTCCACCCGAATTCAACTAAGATATTCCAACATGTCATCGAAGGGATTTTTTTTTAGAAAGATTACTATTTTCGAGAGATTACAATAACACGTATAACTTACTCGGTGCTTCACCAGGAGCGAATGGCATCGGTGAATGTGGTTCGGCTACGTACCAATCACCACCGTACGATCGTTGCCATGCACAAGCATACTGACCAAATTCATCGCGACACGAAAACGAAGCAACCGTCGGCTGAAGTTCTACTCGGTTTGGAAGTACAAAAAAACAAAATATTACTTCTGACAGATTGAGGTTTTTGAGGGGGACACGAGTTCCGCTGGTTTGAATTGTCAGGCCTATGCTCACTTTTGTCCTCTTTTTCTAGTTAGTCCAAATCGACAAATCCCATCTATGCCCGTCAACAATTTGAAGTGTCAGGCCTAGGTTCCACCAACGCAACCCTCCAAAGGTCCTCTTGGTCAGTCACATCGCCTCTGCCCATCCAGATCAAGAACCGCCCTAACTGTTCTGTAATAGCAATGAATGAGCCGTGCTTCTTTCACATCTCTCATGTCTAGCTAACATTTAGGCATGTATAGGCCGGGCTGGTCATGTAGGAGGCGGAAAAATGAGCAAATAAAAAAATAAATAAAGCAGACAAAAAGTAATATGGCAATAGTAAATAAAATGAAGCGGTATGCTCAATTTATGTTAACAGACCTTTGCACAGACAGCATTTGCCATCAATGGCACCAACGTTGAATGGCCGGCGAGGTCTTGAATGGAAAACGATCGCCTGAATATATTTTGTTGGGAATGTATGGTGCAAATGTGTGATCAGAAACATGGTATTTCCATCCAGTTTTCTTTCAGTGACGTTTCCCCTCAAACCCTTCAACCTTTATTCGATTTCCCTTTTCATCACAATATTCAGCAGGAAAGAAAACAGAATAAAACATGAAGTATGAGCAGAAGAATCAGTGTCATTTATACCGGAGATTTGGCAGGTTCGTGCTTCCGGGTATGCAGAATTGTTCGGGTACACGACATTTGCAAATGAACGATTTGATTCCGAAAAACGATAGTAGTGTGCCTGAAAAAGAGGTTTGGGAGGAGTAGAAAGACTAGTAAAAAGAGAAATAATTCGGCGGTAAGTGGTCATAGCCTTCACTCTATCGAATTCGGGTATTCGAGATACCTTGAAGTCAGTTTTTTGCCCTATCCAAGTTCCCTTAGACCTCCATTACACAACGTACAGCACTGAATTTCATAAAAGGTCGCCCGTCCTTCACGAAACATACTCACTAGGGAGGGTAGTCTACTTATCTTGGAACTTTGAATTCAGACCCAGATAAATCGATAGAGTTTTGAATGCTGTTTACGAAAATGGAAATTAAAATTGCTAAGTGATTCTACTTAAAAAGTTATGGGGGCCCGAATTGTGCTCGACAGTAGTATCAATTGTCTAAAGAAATGTCAGAAAACGTTTAGAGAGCCTTTGATAAAATGAAAAAACACTTTTCAAAAGTGCGTACAATGGCGGGAGGGACCCCTCATTTTACGCCCACGAAGCGAGACCACTACCACTAGGACACGTAGGCGTTTGATATGGAAGCGATGAGTTCGCATTTCCAACTGATACTACTGTCGAGCAAAGTTCGGGCCCCCATAACTTTTTAAGGAGAACCATTTTGCAGTTTTAATTTCCATTTTCGTAAACAGCATTCAGAACTTTATCGATTCATCTGGGTCTCCATTCAAAGTTCCAAGATAAGTAGACCCAGAAATGTGCCTCATTAACGGTAGGAGGTCGAAACGAGCCCTAGACGAAAACCTGGCTAATAACTATGGATTTGGTCGGTATTTTGTATAAGTTATCAAAATGCTCTCATGTTTCCACCTTCCCCTAGGACCTGTCATTCTCTGTAGTTATTGTTCCTTCTTGACCGTAACAGTATCTCATATGAAACTGATGAGAACCCTCGATACCCTAGTATAACCGCGGTTTGAACCCGTACCGCGCATCCCTCAATCGAAAGTCATATGTTGCGAGGCAACTAGCTAGTGGAACCAACAAATAAATGGCACCGAGCGAGGCTGTTGGATAGGAGTCGCAGCGCGGTGTGAGCGGATCGGGCACAACACCCCATGCCCATCAGGCCGTTCTCATATCCGAAATATCAGTTTGTGGTCGAAATCAGAGCGAAATCTGGCAAATCACTCAGGCAATCTTTGCATACAATGGAACGATAATTACCTGTGCTTCTTAGAAAGCAGCCACTGGACAGCCGATGAGGATATTCATGTTGGCAGCGCTCTTCACAATCCTTATCGAAGCCTTCGTTTTGTGGGCAAATATCCTCATTAATCTCTGAAAATCACAATAAAAGCATTTTCACAGTTTTAGAAATCTGAATTCAATCTCCTAGAAAGTCTTTTCTTTGAGAAAAGCGGTTTTGAAGAAGTAGTGTGTGAGACCAGTTTCAACTACCGGTTGAGGCGAGCGTTTCCCGTAAGATTCGTTGGACTCGCCACCCTCGATTGACGTCAAATTAGTAGATTCAATTCGACAGAAACGCAGCATAATCCGTTGGTTGACTTGTTCTTATAGGACACTGGGCTAAAAAACCGGAACGGGAATGAAAAGGTTCTTAGGATTGCTAGTACCGCTTCTTTACCAAAACTCCACATAAAACAAGTTATTAAATAATGAGGGAGGTTTTAATGTATTTTAAGAAATAATCAGCAAAATAACTGTCAGAGTCAGTGGAATGTGAAAAAAGAACAAACAATTGGGTCAGTATTCAATCTGTTCATGATGCGCCATGTACTCAAGCTCCACTCTGAATCGTAGAGATTTGTTTGAGTGTATGCTGAACTTAAATGAGCAGGACTAGGTCAATTTCTACTTGACGGATCGTATGGCCAGTGGGGGCATCCGATCAGCTTTCACGCTTCTGCTTCATCATCATATTCAGCAGAAGCCTGAAATGCAATCGAATGGCAAGTTTAGACAACTAGTTGCTAGTTTTCGCTCAGTTAATATGCGCTAACTTTCTTTCTAATCCGGAGCAAATCAAGTTTTGAAAGGAGCTGAATAACTACAAATATTTATGTGAGGCCTTATATAACCGATGGATAAATCCTGTCCAACTTTACGAGGACGATTTTTCCCCCACTTCCTGATTTGAATGTCATCTTTTCAGGCTTTCGTATCCCTTTCCAATCTGTCTCGAGCTATTTCCCTATCATTAATGACGGCTAGTAAGCGATAGCTGACAAGCTAGAAACCATTTGGATGAATCAAACCGAACCGGTCGGTCCAGAGATAGGGAGAATTGGCTATGGGAATGTCCCTAATCGGGAAAAACGAGATTGCGCAAGCCATCGAGATGATACCCCCTTGACCATGGGGAAGGGAATGAATTCCATTCTGATCTGTGTCAAGAATGTTAGGCGCAATTTGGAATAACCTAAGAAAAACGATTCGGTCTATCAGCTACTGCGGGAAAAAAACTTTCAGGTCGTAGGGAACACCTATTGCGAGGTGTATGTACAATGGAGAAGAGTATTTTCAAAATCCCTCCGCAGTAGTGGCTACGGTACTCAAACTATACTACTACTGTTGACACCGAAACAACCTGAGGGCTGAGGGAAGGTAATTTTTGCTGGCTTATTACCTTCCATTAGAAAATTCAGAATTGGTCATCGAATACATCCGTTTTTCGTTAACGGCAATTAGCTACGAAAACTTTTTAGACACTAAAAAGTGGAACATAACGCTCTGAACTACCCTCTCGACCTGATAAAAGGGAGAAGTCGTTTTCGAAGATGAAAACGGTTGATATCGCCCAGAAAGACTGGATCAGAACAGGTCGGTTAACCGGAATAATTGCACTTGAACTTATATGAAAATGACAGGTCGTACCGTAATATTTTATGAAAAAAGAGTTACAAAATAAATGTCGTCGGCTAGGTGAGCTCAATTTTTCCTCGAGATAGCCTTCTTCTTTTAGCATGCGGGATATCTCATTGTTGTTCAACCAATGAAATTATGTAGGCTGCATCACCAGTCTTTGAAAGAACTTCTTGTAGGCATGATCTATTTGTGAGTTCTTAACCACTCAATATGAGCGGATTAAAAGAGCTTCAATCCATTTTTAATCCTCGTTTTCAGCTGGTGATGTTTTTCTGTGAGCCGCACGGAATGGAAGGATCTGAGGGTAGGGAGCGCAAAAATTGGAATAAAAAAGACCCTTGAACTCTTGAAATTTGACTGCCACTTTGCGCTGTTATGGTCACCAAAACATCTAGTTCAATTTATAACAGTTACTGGGCAAGTTTTTGAGTTTCGACAGTTGAAACGAATGATTCACAAGAGTTGGAAGGCCGGGAATAGAATTGCCCCTCCTGATACGCAAGGTCCATTGCAGTAAACTGCCCAATTTGCTTACGCAGTTCATTCCAGTCCAATTTGATATTGTAAAAATACTGCTTTCGGTACAATGAAATGGAACAGTTGTGAATTTTCCAAATGGAATAGACCGTTAGGCCATCAACAAGTAAGAAGTAATAAGGTTATGAGTGACATAAGGGGAGGCAAGGCGATTGGAGATAGCCGAAACGTAAACCGAATATATTTGGTGGTAAAAATTCTGGTTGCAAAGCTCGAGAGTATAATAAAGGCCACATCTGAAAAGAAAAATTTCGAGATTCATTGAAGGCATCAAAAGCCAACTTTGAAGATTGGGTATGTTGTTTAGGATGCCAAAAGTCACAAAACGGCTCAGAACCACTTCCTCTCCATATGTTACAATAATAATAATAGGAATAATAATAATAATAGTAATAATAATAATAATAATAATAATAATAATAATAATAATAATAATAATAATAATAACAATATTAGCAATCGTGATAATGGTAATAATATGTTTTGACTTAAAGTTTGTATTAATAGCTATAATATAATAACAGTGATAACAAAAACCATATCAGCTTGGAGTGGAATACCGATGGAAGGGTCCTAATCAGAAAGTGAACAACTTCACAGGACCAATCAATAAACAAGAAAACAAAAGGAAAAAAAACGACTGATAAATATGTAAGTAAACAAGCAATGAACTTCAGACTAGGCTGATCCTTACTTGATCAAACCACGGATTCAATTTTCAACTTCCAGAATGTTAATAGCCCTTGCGTGCCTTCCAGGCTCGGGTAGTGGTAATAATTGGTCTAAAACTCATTTAAACTTTCTCAAAAAACTCAATCTTGGAACTGTCGTGACTTCCCTTGGCATTTCCATCTTATTGTTGATCCGCAAACTCTTTTAAAGGCTAATTGTAAATTATAAAAGATATATGATTGTAAAAAAACCGTACATTATAGAAAATTAGCAAAATAACGTCCAGTTCTTTCTGAGATTTTTTTCTGGACTGTTGCTTTTCTCCGACTGTTATCGACAAGGCGTACATGGATTTTTCTGGAATTCGTCCGACTCGGTTTCAACAGAGCATCTGGATGACGAATATAATCACAGCGGCAATTTAGACTCGATTTCTGAGTTACATACGTTCAGATCAATTTAGGCGATATGGGAAGCCGTAGGGCGATTTTGAGGCCAAGCCGCGATTTGGCTCCCACTCGGTTACGCTATTTCTCTTTACATTGAGCAGTCTTTAACGGGATCGACCTCAATGATCCTACGTTTCTTACAATGAGGACGCATTGATGATCGTCTTTGAATGACCTGAACGACCCATTCACAGTTAGATGGGATTTACATAGGTGATCGTGAATCCTCCAACTATTGACATTCGTGGATTTATGGCTGGTCAATCCTCCATTACTGCAGGGTGAACGGATTTCTGTCGAGCTCCCATCGACCGTTCCTCCCTAAGAGGAAATCAAGTCCTTCGGGGATCTATTTTTCGAAGCAATGACAAGTAACCCATGTGGTAGATATGACTTCCGGGATCATGTGGAATAGGTAACTCTAGGGCTTTCCCTTCATTTTTGAACCATGAAAAGCAATAAACAGAACAACAAACAAACTCAACGGGCTATGAATATTAGCCGGTACCCAAACCTTTAATGTGTACGGCGTATTGGTAGTAATAACCTGGCAGTAAACTCTCCCTCCGCCACATCTACAGGACATGATTGGCCCTGAGCAGCTGAAAACACCTTTTCACTTGAGTGTTCCCAAACTTTCTTAACGGAACGCATCATCATCATGATCATCATCTAGGCGGATCTCATGTCGAACTATGGAATTAATTGCTCAGTGAAAAACTATTATATGACGCGAATCGTATCGATGTGAAAAGTTCAAGGACGAGACTGAAAGGCGAGGGGTAGGAATGAGACTTTAGGATGGTCGACGATTGGCGTAAAAGAGCGAAGACAGGTCGAGTTGGGTCTGTTATTTACAAGGGTGAATGTTTATGTATAGTTTCGAATGGAAAACAAAGCCAAGCAAGAAAATAGACGGAAAAATATGAAAACTGATTACCGCATATAATAGGAATGCTAGAAATTCCGAATGGATTACTGCAAGATTGAATCGTAAACCAGTAAATTATCTAATGGTTCTTCTCGAAAATGGCCACATCTGCGATTCGATTCCAAGATGGTAATGGTTTTCAAACTGGTATTTGGCTTACTCAGGTCGGCCAGTGAGTGGGTGGCGTTACCGCCTCAGGAGGGTATTGCAACAATTCACAGACCTGAGATGGAAAGTGAGGGGACCAATCCTATAACGAGGTTGGTTGTGTGGAACAACTGTGTGGAAGAAAGGAATATTCATATCGTTGGGTCAACTCTCCTACAGACTGATGTATGGGATCGTGCTCCAATGCGGAACTCGATCCCACAACCTCCGATGGAGTCAGTAGTAACCCAACACCTAAGTCATCGCAATGTAAGATTTAACAGCAGGAAAGAGCTCGTGGATCAAATAGATGTGAGGCCCGGCTCTTGACACTTTCGAGATCCCAACGGTAGCAAACTATGATGCTTTCTTTTTCAGTTTTACGGAAAATTGTTAGGCAGGCCTAGAAAACCCTTTTGGATATATAAAGAAGAGGAGATAAACTTAAAAAGTCACGTTGTGACTGACTAACCTTTTTCGCATTCCGAATAAGCCAAAGCTGTTAAATTAATGAAGAGTAGTAGACAAAGCGTTAAGCTTTGGTAGGCTAACCGTGGACGGTCGCCGTCGACCATTTGTGTGTGGGGCACGTGCGGGTGAAAGAGCGACGAGACGATGGAAGGCGACGTTCTAACGGCCACACCTCTTCCACATGCGGCGATGGACCGGTCAGTCGCACAAGGGAACCCTGAATAACCAGGAAGTAACAAAATTTAGCTCTACAGATGACCTTATCGTGCCATGAATGTCTCAACAGGAACGTCAACATCAGTGAGACCGAAAAAACAATCTGTATCCAGTTTTTCAAGCAAGCACAGTTCAGAAGAATATACGGAATTGGTGGGGAGCGTCCACTGAGGGATACTTTTTCTCAGACCACAACTTCTCACGTGGTTGGGAAGGTTCGGGAGGGTTTTCATCTTCACGATCGGGTGACTTGACCATGAGGCCTGGGCTAGTGTAAGCATAACCTAGGCGAAATAAACGATAGTAATGAGTGCTGCCATACTTGATAGTAAATATCTCCAAAAGGTAGCTCATTATCAACCTTTCATGGGCCATCGTCGATCAAATCGCATAGTTTTCTCTCAGCTCTCGGCGAATAGCGATACCCGTAGAGTGAGTGATATACGGAGATGACAAGTGCTAAAGACGCTTTCAGCAAACGATCGGCTTTCAGAATCTCTTTGAAAAACATGGCTCTCTTGAACTCAGCATTTTCTGGAACAAAATAGGTTTCTGAAATTGACTACTGATTTACGAATGTGCCATATGGATGGGATCACGCCCGATATACGAATGTCCCATTTGTTCTTTCGGAGTCAGTCTAGCTAGTAGCAGTTCACCATCTCAAATGCTCGAATAAAATCAAACCTCCCATATATAGGATATGAACCCTAACGCATGGCGCAACCCAGCGGACATGGTATGGTGGTCAAAGGGAAAGAAAAAAAGGTGTGTCGAAAAGTAATTTATCGTTCGATGCCGCAGGAAGACCTGTTGTTCAATAGGGCATAACATAACGAAAACAGATCAGTTTGATCGAAAATCCCATTCATCACTTCAACGGCCGCTCTTCAGCATTCAACGAAATTAAGCGAAAGCCGGTTGCCAAGCTATTCATCTCGTAATGTTCACTGCCTAGGCACTATTCCTTCGCAAGATCTCAGTGTTTCGTGGCCAGTTTAGCCGTGTAGAAGTGTCTTTCTTGCACTTATGACAATGGACGCTCTCAAAGAATAGGATATAATTGCGAACGAAAATCAAGTAGGTGCAAAGTGGCGAATGTTCAAAAAGAATCGAGCGAACAACTACTGACCAGGCAGCATCGAATGTTGGATTAAGCTGACAGTGGACTTTGAGAATTATTCAAAGTTCTCATATAATAAGCGCGTTGTGACTAAGTGCTCCCTCTGGAAGTTCATAATGAACTCACAAGGTTGGCGATTTATGGACAAAATTTCAGTCTCGGACGGGACTAACACCCGTACTTGTTTTCAAGAACTGTTCTTTCCCTGGACTGTCAGTTGCTTTTTAAAGTTTCAATCCAGGTCTTTCTGTAGAATACACCCAGTCAAGTTAGAATAAGAATAGTAGTTCCAATGTTCGAATCGTTCTAATATGTAGGTGGTCTTTCCCATAATTCACGAGGGCTAGTCGATGCACAGGTTAACGTTTTTATCCTCCCATATGGTACATAGAGTGCCTCAAGAGACTCAGTCGAAACGATTGGACTGGAGCCTAGCTTGGACTCTAGCACCTTCTTAAACATGATCACAGCGGCAATCAACGTCAATCTAGCTCAATCCTTTGAGGTCTCTATGACTCCATCAATGCTACAGTACTCTCTTAGCTACTGTACTATGTCCTTGCCATTTGTAGGCTTCCTATGGCAGTTGTTCCCTGAAAGAATCAAAAGGTCATCTTAAGTGGAGATGTCAATAAGGATTTCAATGTCTACGAGAGCCTTGAAATCAAATATACTCCACACTCCCTGAGGAAGCCCATACAAAAAAAAGAAGTGAACGGAGAGAAACTAAACTTTGAGCACTGACAGCCAGCGTTCTTGGGAACGAACTTGGTGAAGTGGGAAACAGATGAGGGTAAGGTATATATAGATATGTAGACTAGTATGAGCTAGATTAGCCTGCTTGGAGACTTGAGTAATTAATCAAAAACACATCAGACGAATAGTGCTTTTATTGAGGCTTTCATCATTGCATCAGAGATTGCAGAAACCTGTCTTGAGTGACCAGTGGTACAGGAAATACAAATAGGTTGGATAGTAGGACTGATTCGGAGTTTTGCGATCCCCTTAATATGGCAGTTTCAGAGAGCTCTCCTATTGGATTTGATAGGATTATCCAGTTCTTCCAGCAAAAATCAAGTAGATAGTAGTAGGGAAGTGAAAGTGAAAGTTAGAAAAAACAAATATAAATTTGTTGGATGCAATCTGCCGATCTACGTCGGAGCTGAGAAATTGCCACAAGAGGCAGTAGCCCTGCTGAATCGAAAATTTTGACAATGAGGCGGTGGAGTAATAAAGTTTTCTCCAAGGGTGCATTTGCAACAGCTAGATCACTAATCGTCTTGAAAAAGAATCTCAGTAGTCGGCACTGCTAGTGTTGATTGAGGTTGAACCCATGGCTTTCGACCTCGGCTTAAGACAGTGGGACCGTTTGAAGGAATTGGGGCCCTTGAGCCTGCTATCTACGGTTCCACATCGTTAGACCTCAGAGTTAGTACCCATTTCGATACGCATCCTTAGTTATGGGCTTACGAAAGCCATGAGATCAGTGTTCAAACTAGTCTGGCATCAGGTAACTAACCATAAACGGTGGATGGCTTTAGTTAGTATGAACGAGTTTTGATCCTAAAGCCAGTAGGCAAGTAAGGGTTTTGGTAGCTCTGTCTGATGGCATTGCTCATTAGAGAACTTGTACATCGTATTCTATCGTCGCGGAATTCGAGGTAGGACCACCCAATAAGAGATTTTTCAAACTTACTTTTAAACTTTTAAGCTTTTTCCTAGAAAGAGAATTTTAGGATGTACAGATCTATGAGGGAGCGAAGAAGATGAACGGATGATCCAGCAGCTCTACGATTTCGTCGAATGACCGACCAGTTGCCGATCAAATGGTACACAGAACTAGCCATTTCATGACAAAATGAGGCTAAATAAGCAAAGTGCGAAAGTTCAGCTTGAAAGATGTCAACGAGCTCTAAATGTAATATTTATAGTACGTTTCAGATGAATCGTACAACGATCACAAAAAAAAACCGTCGTGTAGATTGAGCAAAGTTTGTTGTACCCAAATTGGCAGGTGGATTTTATGATGTCACATACAAGTGTAAAGCCGGATCAAATCAATCATTAGGATTTAAAGAAGTTCAGTCGTCATTGATAAATGTGCTTAATTGAACCGGTTGATAAAACCTGAACGAATCGTCGGATAAGGCATGCTTGACTTTTTCAGCTGAGAAAATGGTTTGTAACGGAGTGTGACAAATTGGGCAAAGCAAAAACAGCCAAGGTCGTGGGAAATGAACATTGAGATATCAAAACGATCATGAGGGTTTTCAATGAATTCAACATGGCAGTACATCTCAAAGCCTTGGAGTTTAATTCATTCTAGCACATCAGTCAAAAAAGCTCTTTTACACAGTACTATGTAACCAATAGACCGGAAATAGGAATTTGAGGTTCTCGACGATAAAGCTGATGAAAAACTAGTTTGAAGTTTTCACGAAAGTGAAGCTGGCACGGTTGTGAAGAACGCCGTCTTCTCCTGCAGGTTCATGTATCGAACATCGTTTGGATCTGCCCGATCCGGGACTCATTAGATGAGGTTGATTGGAATTGTTGCTTAAATCCAATGAGAGCTAGAACAGCCGACAGGATGGCGTCGTTCCTGAGTAGATTGCTATCTTGGTAAACACTAGAAAATGTTGTAAACAAAGTTCTAAGGCGAACCGAGAAGCGTGGCCCATACCGATACGGTCCTGAATGAACAATTTCCGAGGTCATCTGCTCTGAGAAAAATCTTTTACTTCATGCTAGTAATCTGTTGCTCATGCGTAGACTTCAGCTTAAAACTCATGGGGATATTGATGCCATGAAATAGGTAGAGGGGCTTTTCACTACTGCAGTTGTTTCCAAGGCGATTCTTAGAGTTCATCCAATCGAATGGGCATGCATCCAAGTCCTGATCAAATAGTTTCCCATTGGAAATGCAGCATCAGCCCTGGATGTGCTCACCACTGAGCAACAGCTCATTTACTATCCAAGCCAAAGAGTTCCCTGAAGTTAGTGCAACTACGAGCAAATAGACATTTCTGGCGTTTCGTGGAATGACCTCGGGTGAGAAACCCCCTGCAAGGTTTCCACTTCAGCTGATTTTTAGTTCTCACAACCATTGAACAATCTTCACTTTAGATCCCGGTAAGATCACTTTGGACGAGCCATTCAGCCATGATGAGATATTAAAACAACCGAGATTAAGTTTTAAAAGCCGAACAACGATTCAGCTTTTCTGGTTTCTAATGATAAGCACTAACCAATTATCGGCAACTGCCAGAACTGGGTTTTGAGTGGGAGGCAATTGAATGATATAGTTCCTTGAGGTTTTAACGTTTGCCTGGGTTGAAAAACTGTATATGGGAGAGATAGGAGCAAACAGGAATCAAAGGCGTTGTTCCATTTTCTCAAGAAGGGGGACGGTAATCAAAATGTGTCTATCGGATTCAAATAGATATCATGTACAGAGAAGTAGAAAGTAGTACCGGTACTTCAAGTACTGTCCGCGGAATTACTCCCAAATCGAACCCTTCCCCTCCAAGACGGACACTTGGTTGGGCCCCTATTGATATAAGCTAGTGTTTGTATGGGTAAAGCACTCGTTCAGAAGCTTGGGACAGGATTCTGCATGGGAACGAGTTCAACGCTTTCCAAAATATATGAATTGCCAGAGTTTTCCCAGCTCCTCTAATAAGCATGAGCACAGTAACATTCTCTTCACTACTACTATTACTACATTATTATAGAACCTGAATGCGTCAGTAATCGTTTCCGTCGCATTATCGCCTCGGAAGATGTCCGGACATTATTAGGTCCTTCCGCCGATTGCGGTTGGCTGCAAGAAACTGGATCATTAGCCTGCGGATCTCGACTCTCAACAATGAGGTAAACTGGCAGGAACGTTCGGATCCGATTAGTGTTGTGCAACGAGCGGATATGATCAAGTTTTGGCTAATATCTATAAGATATAGGCTGCTACTAGAAGGGACAATCACAATAACAAAATTATTCGTGGAACAGGGAGTGATTTTGGGGAACAGAAAGATTCGAAGCATGATGGGAAGGAACCCTCCATTTTAATAGTGTTTTCTGAAATGCGAGGGAAGTAGAGGATCCGTAGATAGTATTCTGATTAGTGACGCTGTGATATTTCCTAATTCTCCTAAATCTAGTAAGCGCTGGCCAATTTCAACTGCATACCATAATTGTACATATTGATCTTGGGCTTATTTTCAGGATTTATGTCCCAATAGCGAGGGTTATCGTAGCCGACTATAAACTGATTTGGATGGGAGAACTCAATAGATTAGGAAAAGTGAGGTCAAGTTTCATACCTTGCTTCTGAGAATTTTTTTCATTTTTTCTTACACTTTTACGTAGACTTTGAGCCTTCCCTGTAGGTTTGCACCTTGAGGAGTTTGATAGATTCTTATCAATTCATTTGCTGATCGCTACCATTCCCACCCTCAATCCCTTTCTTACTAAATTATGGCATGATGGTTAATGACCAGACATGGGCCGATCTGCTCGCAGGGTTGGACCGGGACAGTGGGGACAGGGCCTTCCCTTCCGCTCTGCCGAGACTGCTCACTGCGCAGGCAAACTACGGTGTAAGCCATCAGATTAACATTGATAATGCTATAAACACACAGTAGCGAATATCGGGTAAACGTTTTCGTTGTCGATTGATTTTTATGGTCCAGCAAATCATTGAAGTTGCTTCTGTGTACTGCCGAGCCCTTCATAACAGTTTCCCCGTAGGTCAGTTCACATTTCTACCGAGCCTTGTGCATTGGCGACCCAGTGCGAGCTCGTCTTACGCCGTTTGCTCAATGCTATGACGATTGTTAAGCGAGAAGAAGAGAGTGGTTGAACACACACTGAGAACACAGTGCGCTCAAGTCACTCCTCATCAGCAGCACCCACTTGTTACAAGAGTGCTCCGCACTTTTCGCCAAAAACTCGTAACATCTCTTGAAAATAATTATTTTGTCCTAACTGTGAAGCTATTGATCAGATAAATGACTGACGAGTTTCAAAACATCTGTGGACTTTTTTGGAGCACCCAAAACCATGCCCTAGCGCATTTCTTGTGAGGATTGCTCTGGAATTGTTATTCACTCACAAGTTTGTATTCGATGGGCTATGTGACCTACTAATGGGCTGCTCTTACAACTTTCGTCAGGTTGTTCAAGCAGATTTTTCTGGTTGATTAGGAAGAACCGCCGCTGTCACTTCATGAGTGGCAGCACCCTCATTCCACCTCCAATTCTGTGCCATTCTCTTCGCGGTTGATCATTTGAACACCTTTTTAGACCTATTTCATCTGCAGCTTTACTCTGACCTTTTTCATGTATTTCTCAGCCTTCTCACTTCAATTTCTATTGGTTTTCGAAGATTCTCAAGATTTTCTGTTGATTTTTGTCTTTTCATCGAAAAATAAAGAGAAACTAGAAGCTCCAATCAAGCCATATTGGCAAGCATCATGATTACTATTAGGAGCTGTATTTTCATAAAAATCGGCACATGGAATCGAAGTAAACTGTTAGCATACGGAAAAGAGCGTTTTCAAATGTGCACTGTATGGTAGCACCAAAAAAAAGGTGTACGGTGGGATCAGGAAAAGAGTACCCCTTAAGGTATGACACTAATGTTTGCTGGATGAACATGGGCATCATGTCAGACTTATTGACGAAGTCTTAACATAATCAGGCCAAAAGCGACCTAAGAAAAGTGTCTAGAACTGGAATTGATCGGACCTATAAAGTTGAAATACTTCAACAATAGCTCAATCCGTTCTGGAGCCGGATAGGATAAGACCCAAGAATTTTCAAATGTTTTCATTTTTTCCTGAACAGCCCTTCTTGATCGATCCTAAAGTTTCTGCAGCCGAATATGTTTCTCGTTTCCGTCCAGCAGCGGCAACATCTGTCTACTTGGCCCCCCCAGGCTAATAGCTGTCATAATTCATTATAATAGAATCCATGTCAAACTTAACAACCTCGAATGACTTCGCGTAGGCGCCTTCTTTAAGTCTACACGCCTATGCCCCAGCCATTTGGGGCAGCTTCTCGTGGCTTGAAATATTTACTTGTCATTATGTGAGTTTACTTTAATAATTCATCTAAGACTACAAGGTTAAAAATGCTCCAGGAAGCTCAAAAATAGAGCTCAATTTCTAGCCTGGTCTGGGTGAAAAGTATCATCGACTCTTCAAGACAGCTAAGGGTGCGAATGAACGAATTTCGGTGATGACCCGGTTTTATTTTTCACAGCCTCAAGCTTTCGAAACCTTTGTCTTTGTCTATTAAGCTTTTAGCTCGAAAACGCCAGTCTGCAACCTCTTCAGAACCGATTTCTAGGAAACTTTGCGTGTGCTCAGTTGATCTCTGCGATTTTTTTGAAAGAGTTCATCTATTGTATAGGAATGGTGAGGACCCAATTATCTCTTTGAGATTCCGGAAAGGATAGGTTGAGCAAATGAGAATTCTCAGCGAATGATAGACGTCCAAACACTGCATCAGCAGTTTCACATAGCAGATTTCAGCCCGGTTTTTTGTTGAAATGCCCTTCCACTTAACACGTTGACGACGAGAGCGTTTTTCGTTTGCGCGCCCACGGGACGAGACCGTTTGGAGGCGCTGACTAATCGTCGGTTACCATTGGCGGACCTCGTCCCACGGGACAGACACCTATTGAATTTACCATATTCATGAGTAATAAGATTCTATTTATGTAAAACATGTAAAAACTCCTGGAAACGAAAGAAAAACTTGTATTCTGTCCAGATTTGGGTGAATTTTCCAAAATCATGGGCTTTGTAGCCCATCTCGGTGTATGAGGCTTTGAATCATGTACATTCATACAAAGCACTATTTAAAAGTTTGGCGGGAACAAGACTAGAGGTAAGGCGCCAATTGTTGGAAGGAGTTCAAATTGTAATTGTTATCTGATGTGATGTATGACTCCTGACTCGATACTTAATATCTCGATAAAAACCTGAGATTTAGATGGATCATGGGTTGACGCTAAAGATAGTGAGTAAATAAGTAAATGTAAAATATGCAACAAAAAAACCTGAGAATTTCTTCATTTGACTGGCTTACAGGACTGTCGGTCACCATTGACCGACATCGTCCCACGAGACAGACCGACTGTCGGTCAACATTGACCGACATTGTCGTCAACGTGTTAAGAAACCATCGTGAAGACCAAAATCTCTTCAGAAGAAACCGTTGTAATCAGTACTCACACTTAAGAACGTATAATAATTTTTCTTAAAACGTGAACAACTTACCGAAATTTTGTGTCGGAAAAGGACTGAACCAGAAACTGATCAGCTCCCGGTCCGTTCCACCTCTCACCAATGTCCTAGTCCATCAGGGAATTGCACTCATGTTTATTGTACTTCTCACAGGGACTCGTGACTACCGTGACTATTAATTACAGTCGCACTTTGAGAGGCGAGACACTGAGCGGGTTACGGTAGCCGTGGCGATCCAGGTACTGGGTAAATTATCGATTTCTAGCTTCCTGTTGGTTTCGACTTAACTATTTCTTGAGTAAAGTGAAGAACATTTCGGTGAGTGCTCATACAGGAGTAATTCAACCTCTTGGTTATTTGTTTTTCCGTTTCCTTGAGTTGGGTAGAGAAACAGCCGCGAAATTGCTCCTCAATTTCCGTTTATTCCTAAGCATCGCCATATCTTGAAGTAGCGATGGATTCGGAAGGAATTGTCGCGGTTGTGGGTAGGTCTTGATTCAGTTTAGTTCATTATTAGAGGAATATGTGTAGAAGAACGTGGGTGGTGGCTTCGGAGACTGGTTAACCGTATGATTATAGAGCGTGGGAGTTAAGCAGAGACCATAGTCACACGGACCGGCATTACCTAGCATGTCAATACGAATAGGTAGAAATTGCTTCCACCTAGATTGTAGACAGATTTTTTCGAAACCATGGAGGGTTTCCTCTTCGAGAAGGCATATGAGCAGCTCAGAGTTGCATCGACATGACCGATCCATCCACCAACCTGCGTTAGCTATTGATTGGTACATGTTGTCAGAGTACCTTACCTCAAGATGATGGCAATCGATTCAAGAACCAGCTTTTCCAAAGTCTTGCTTTAACAAAGAGTCAGCGATTACTCAGTCGAAGAAACACCATTTCTTATCCCCTCTATGTACATTTGTCATCTTGGAAACTAGTCTGCATACTTATTCACATGTTCGAACAGCTCCCACTGGAGCGTCTAGCTCCCACTCGGCACATTAGAAAGATGGGGAGTAAAACTTAGTCAGCTAGTTACCTTCGAGTGCATTTCTTCAGCGCCTTCGAAGTTCCCAGTAAGAGGTGCTACGGATAGAATGAGTCCGTAAAGAAATGAAGACATTGTCGTTACTCACGAGCTCCAGAGGCTATGGATGCTCAAGAAAAACTACGGAACTTTGGTATTAGTTGCAATCCAGTAGGTTAGCTTTCGGGCTGTTCGAAAGGAATGCTATAAACCGTGCAGCACAAGATGTTAGGGACAAGTAAACCCTTAGAGTAAAGGGTATAGGTCAGCTGTTTGTAAACTGCTCTACAGTAAATTTCCATCTCGGCACTTCGGCCACTGCTCCTCCTTGATACTTGTTTTTTGCTCACCCCCACAATTGAAGGCTTTGTTTATTTTTTCTGTGTTGACCATTGAGCTACCACTTAATCCACGTAGCCCGAAGGCCGTCAAGTCCAACACTAACTATTCATGGCGCTTTTTTGGATTCTTTTAAAAGTAATGATGACCAGCTCTTAGATTATCAAAGCTCCTTTCAGGATGAGTTCCCAAGTGGGCGCAATTGCGTCCGTGAACAATCTCATCTCAAAGGTCTTCAAGCAACCAAAAGGAGATTTTGTGAGTTGCCTCACACGTTTCATATTCGTGTATAATCATGCTGGTGCACTCCCTGGTAACCAAACAACTGTATCCAACATCAAGTCTGAGGAGAGCATCATTTGTGGGGACGTCGATTGCTGACAGAGGCATTATCGAGCGATGTCGGCTCCAACGATATCGACAAAAGGAGGAAGTAAGCGGAAGGAAAAACTCGGCTGCTCTTGCTGTGCTTTGTAGAGCACCGTGTCGGTAAACAATCCACTGTACACCCGGAATCAACTATGCGCACACCCGTACACAATGAGACTTTGTTCCCTAAGTTGCCGTCTTCCACCTTGGCATTATTCGTGTGAAACAAACTCTGGGTCTAGTCAAAACCAAATTACCAAAGGCTCAATCCAATAAGATGATATCGATTTGAAAATTTGGAGGTGTAGGCGAAGGGAATAAAGGACCTTCTCGTGATCACTACAGGCCTGAGCTGATTTCTGGTGCGCGAAAGTGAAAAGCGTGGCTTCTACAGTTTTTTTCACGAAAAGATCCAACTCCGGAGAGCAACTCACGAATTGAACCCTTCTTTCTCTGAATCCATTTATCGACGTTCAGGCGAAATTAGGCAAATTTGTACTATTGAGATTCAAGGATGTCCATGCAAAGGTTCGGATGGCCCTTGCCAGAACATGCTCTGATCGTGCATTCGGTGGATTACTTGAAACTTCCTGGTCGCCATCTCTAACTGTTAGCTGGAATGGAACTAAGAATAAGAATTATGGAAAGTAAGAATTAAAAAGAGCCCACAACTTGTAGAGGTATGACTATTTGACGAAAAAGGATTTGATCGAGGAATCGATTCACATGTGACCATTTCAGCGACACCACTGCTACTTACCCTTTTCATAACTTCGTCTTACTTTTAGTTTTAGGTTAATCTGGTTCCAATTTAGGTGAAAATGTAGTTGGGGGGGGCACCCATCCGAAGGTCAGTATATCAAGAATTGAACTCAGTCTGACGTGTTAGTTGTTATATCAGCACTGTATCGGATGCGTAAAGTATGATGGGAACCATCCACCTTAGCTCTTTTACGCAGTTTCAGCTAAGGAAATTTAGTTTCCCAAATAAGCCTAGGTAGGTAGGAGCACCTGGGTGACTGGGATGATTACCTCATGCAAAAAAAAAAGAAAAAAAGAAAGAAAACTCGCTCACCGAGGTGATCCTTCCCTACGAGAGCCCTTATTTAAAAAGTGGCATGTTCGTGATATAACACGACATAACGCGTTTCATTGACGTCATTTCTTGATATAACGACATTGTGATAGGTGCCCCCCCAACTACATTTTCACCCCAATTTATGCCATTCACCACTATTTCAGGCTGATCGACTCAATTCGCGAATTACAGTATGCTTACTGGCATTGTCATCGGTACTACTGATGTCATCACATTTCATGGGCGATCCAATAACATGCTGGACGCCAGCTCAATTCACAAAACAATGGTGAGCTCTCAGCTCTGGGATTTTTACCTTTTTATTTGTATATCCCTTTGTAAAAAAGGCGCAAAAGTTTATTTCGTAAACTCGTGTCCCATAGAGCTTATTTGGCGTTCTGAAAATTGAACAAGCGCTGCTATATGGCACTGTTCGTAGAGGGAGCATACGTAAAATGAGAAAATCGTTCTAGAGAATAAGATAGGTATCGATTGAAAACACCGTTGGGTCCTGGATTTGAATGTAGTCAGAAAGCATGGAGATACATATCAGTTGAAACGTCGCATCGCGACCTATTTCAGGTTATTTACCCCTATCGTTCTATTGGTACCATAATTTATCGGGTCCTAAATCATCTACAAATGTAGATCTAATAGTCTATTGACTAGATTGTCGTCGATCCTTCATCTTACTGTGACGAGTGCTCGTTAATGACAAGTTTTTGTTCGTTGAC
The DNA here is from genome assembly GCA_000469685.2 of Haemonchus contortus. Taxonomy (NCBI): domain Eukaryota; kingdom Metazoa; phylum Nematoda; class Chromadorea; order Rhabditida; family Trichostrongylidae; genus Haemonchus; species Haemonchus contortus. Next base: position 41,103,047 of record LS997565.1, read on the forward strand.
ATATAGTAAATATATAATTAATAATTACCCTTGTCGCATCGCGACCGCACGCTTCCACTAATGGTTGCTTAATGCTTTCCACTCAGAGGTTCTTTTTTGCACTGCTCGAAAGAATGTACTTCTTTGATTTTGCTCCATTCGAAATGAACTAGTTCGAGTTCTATTTGCTGAGCCAAACTATCAACTTTCAGGGCAGATTTTGTAAATCAATATTGCTATGTGCATGGGACATATTTCGTTTCCCTAAACGAATCGCTCCCGTTCAACGAGTCAGAACGACGGAAAATCCCTATCAACTATTATCAGTGGGTAGGTTCCAGGTTATGCAGCTTCTATTAGGGATATTCTTCATTTTCGATATGACGTCACACATGTTGCGGATTTGTCCACATATTTCGTGAGCCATTGATCGATACCCATATAAACCATTAGCTGCCTGATCATTGAAATGTTCCTCAGTCAAGAGAATCCAATGAGAAATATGGAGCAATAAGCCACCTTCGTTGCATCGGAACTACTGGGTTGCTTCTATAATTTGATTTCTGTGCCTTCTAAAGCATTACGACAAGGTCAAGTAGCTTACTTTCAAAAGCGCAGCGACTGTGACGCGACGGCACGCATACTTTGCATGTCTTACGGTCGCGACCTATCAGGGTAAACAATGAGTTGCTTTTAGCCTACTTGCTCTACTAATGGCAATGACTTGGTCTTGAGCTTGATTTCTCAGCGATTATTTATGAGGCTTCAATAGAATTGCTCAGAAAGTTGCTTGCTGATCCTCCTTAGGCCTGTAGGATGCTTCACTGTCCTCATTACCAACTCAGTGAAGGGTATTAAGGCAGTCCCTGTTATAAGTACACTTTACTAATAGTAGTCCTGGATTTGAGATTCCAGTTTGGTCATGCAAATGTTTTTAGGTGCCATATATCCTTGCCGTACAAGCGTTTCTGTTCTACATGCCACGGTTCATATGGAAATCACTTATTTCCGTTACCGGTATAGAAATATCTGACCAATCGATAATCGATCACTAATTCAGAAGAAAGTCCTTTGACTATTTAGGGTACGATCTAGCCGGTGCGATTCAATATGTGGACGCATTTTGGACAACGGTGAAGTCCAATGACGCGACTTTTAAAGGTTGACATATTTTGGTCGAATCAAGGCTACACTTATATTGATAAAGTTTTTATTTGTTTATTTTTATTATATATTTTGATGAAAATAACATATTTCCGATAGGATACATTTGCATTCGAACTGTTCCAGCTCGCATAGCCGCATTCGAAGGGCGTGCATCAGCCTACATATGGGATGGTTTACGGTTGGCAAGGAACAAAAACAGCCGAGACATGGCTCTCTACTACACAGTTTCCACGGTGATACAGACGTTGAACGCATGGCTTCAGGTGAGTCTGCGGTTCCGAAAATCGCGTGTCCTATCGTTCTCTTTCCATCAGAGCTCTTTTTAGTGGTTATGCCTGAATGCGCTATTGCAATCACCGCTTTACACACTTTGGGGACCCGCACTCGTTCATGATCTCATACGGGGAGACGATTGGCAGGTGAGGTAGAGATGATGACTAAATAATGTGAAAAAAACTTTCATGTACCTCATCCGTTCATTTACGAAAATCTTGAAAAACACTACATTCTCCCGAAAACAAAAAACAAAACATGCGTTAAGGCTTATCGATTGATTTTTCTTGCGTTTATACTCTGCAGAGTTGCCACGTTAGTCTGTCGCCTCCATTCCGGGCGATTTTCTGGTTTATCTTGGAATAGACGAGTAGTTGAATCCTTTAACCAATCTCTAAGTTTTCTAATTGTTAATCAAAACCCCGAGCCGTTGCCCCGAGTAGAAAGTGTAGGTCTCAGACGCGAGCGTACGCAACGCGTGTGACCATCCAGAGTTGATCATGTACATGATATTGAGCAATCAATATTATTCAAATGCTTGTCAATTCGTCGACTGTAACACTACTTGCACTGCGCTCCAACGCGGTGATTTCTGATTTCAACTGATTTCTTCCCATGAAAGCCTGCTCTTGGGCTGTTTTACAGAATGAAGTGGGAGGAGTATGTTTGTTATATACCATGTTTCAGGTAACGGGACATTTCCCTCGCATTACCCATTGTGATTTCAATAGACGACGGCCAGCGAGCGTACAGGTATGTTGCGTTGTAAAATCAGGACATTTTGAGCTCACTTCATAAATCATCGAATAGAAATGACTTACAAGCCCATTAGGTGAACGCCCAAGCCATTCCTGACTGCTCAACGGGGGACACTCCTCGGAACCTATGTTGCTTTTGAAAAAAATCCAGAATTCCAGCTTCGGTTTTGAACTTGTTGTTTGGATGAGTTTCACTTTGTTTCTGGGTTGCTACAATTACGCATTTACTGAGAAAAAGGTGGGATCCTGAAAGTCCTTTGGGGGCTCTGTGGTATCAGATTGAGATCCACTCTCCTTTGGTTGCTCCTCAGCCCTACCTACACTTTCTGAAGCCTTTAATGAAATGGTTACACACCCTGTTGACCAAGACGACCCACAGCATTAAGAGTTCATGAACTTCAAGTGTGTATTGTAGCATTATGGAGAGCTATTCGAGGATATTTAAGTGATCTTAATGATTTTCAGTTGGATACCGTACTCTGTGTATTGTCGCTGAATATTTACTATGAAAAGTTGTTCATATTTTTGTGGTTCTGGCTACTTTTCGTCGCTATTGTTTCCACATCGAATTCCATTTACTGGATTGGCAGTTTTTGCGTTAGCACAAAGGTGAGCGATTTATGTTTCTACTCCCTGAAAATGGCCGGATTCAGTAGAGAGAGCTTTTTGAAATCTATTGCCTACAGTATAGGATGAACGAGCTTGACCTTAGGTGTTCATTGGATACAATCTTAAATCTTCCTTGACGTTCAGGCTCGTCGTATCGTGAGTATGTATTTGGCAACTGATCCCAGTAAAGATTCCAGTCGATTGTCTACAGAGAAGTTTTTCAAAGTACTCGGACCGGATGGGCTGTTCGTTCTTCAACAGATGGCGCTCAATTTGGGTGATATCCCAGCCAGGTCTGAACTATCGCCAGTTTGCCTATAACGTATGGAACGTCGAGATCTTCAAAAAATATGTATTTTGCAGTTACCTATCCATAGCGATGAGAAACGTGGGTGAACGTTGGATTGAAGAGGACCAGGACCACAATATGATCGTTGACGAAAAAACGCCATTGAAAAACTTTAAATCTGTTTAGCCACCTGCCTCTGTTTATCTGATAAACAATCCGGTTCTGGACCATCCCGGGCATTACTCAATCATGTTCATGTACATGCTCTGCTTGATCAACGGCATCTTTACTTCAGGGATTTTACCGTAGTATTCGCTACGGAAGTGCCTAGCGTTGGATAACTCTTTTTTTTCGCAGCTGAATAAATTTTGTTATATTTTGTTTCTTGTTTACTGTGTTTACTTGACGAACTTAAGTTTCATCTGTCAAATTGAAATTCTTTGATTGAGACCCACTCTGCAGGGAGGAATTGCCTGGAAAAAGCTTCTACAGCAATGCAAAAAGACCGGTGATGCCCTTTGATGTTCTGAAAATCAAAGAGCAGCCCAAATTTCACGCAAACATTTTCACGGACATGGACTAATTCTGCAATAAAATAATGCACTTTGAACATGAGACATAAGCTGATTACGGTATTATTCAATAAGCATGAGCAGATGCTGTTCGTTTGATCAGTCAGACCATTTCGTTTTATTTCCAATGCTTACTTCATTGCACTTATTGCTCATGTCAGTACAAAAAGAGGCCGTTCTGACAATGACTAGTTTGTTTCGAGAAAGAAATTCGTCCAGAAACTCTGATCTCCAGCACGCAACTTCAAAACTCTGCCTTCCAAATCGAACTAACAATTTCTGTGAGATCGTTCCTCGACTTCACAGAAACTATCAAATTGAGAACTCGCCGTTCCACGTTATCCCGGTAAGTTCTGAAGTGAAGTCCTCCCCGCATGCTCGAGAATCAGTGTTATAGATATTTTTAAATCTAATCTTTATAATTCATAAATTCAACTGACTACGGTTGGGGAGTGATTCGCCTCGGGCTGAACATTTTCCCGGTTGGGCTAATTGACATGGAACTGATGGTCATTACAGCTTTACTGCATCTTGTTCAGATATACATACGGCGAGTTCCATTTCCACAGGGACCTAGACCACAAACTGGACAATTCCAAAATGGCCGTCTAAAGTGTTCTCTAAAGTTCTTAAACGCTAAAAGGTACTTAGGACCCAACCTTGTAGTGACGCTTTTGTAGTGAGCTCATGAGGCTTCCAAAGCAAAGGCAAGCATGTCGCGAAGGGACAGAGGTTAACAGGATCGCTTCAGTGCACGTGAATCTCTTCCAAAGTCCAAACGTCACTCACTCTCTTCGGCAGCAAACGAAGGCTTCTATGGGGGGAGATGGGGGATTAAAAGGTACTAGTAACATCTTGCAATCGAGGTCAACATAAAACCTGACAAGTCCCCATACAATAACAATACGACCCTCCGACCAGAATAGAGTCTCTCTGTTCCACAGCAAAGCATCGAATGAAGATTCGCGAAATCATCCGATGTACGGCATGTCTGACCAATTGAAATACCCATTTTCGACAAAGGGGAAAAGAAATCATGTAGTATAAGTGATAACATTGGGGAAAGTATAATTTTTCAATAATAATGCGATCCTGCTGAGGTTTCCCTTGCTTTTTTACTCAGGTTTGCCACAAGGTCTTCTCCTTCGGTCTTCTGCAGAAAAGCAGCGAGTTTTCATGGCTCATCTGCTTTTCTTCATCAGCGTTATTACTCTTTCCATGGTAGGTCCTCATATGATGTTAGACCGATATTCCTGTAACTGAGACAAAAGAAAATTCTCTTCAGGCCTGTAAACCTCACATGCCAATGCCGACTTCTGTAGGCCTATTCAGCACTAATAGAACCGCTCTACTAGGAACTCAAGTTTTGGTGGATTTAAAATCAAATTTCAGAAAGAAAGTGGACCTAATGGGCATAGTGGGTAAGTGGGCTGCTCACTATAGAAATGTCATCGAAGAGTCGTCGCCGTGGTCCATCTTAGACATAGTTGCTTAGGTCGAACAACGAGTAGGAGAACCCAATCGGTATCGGAACGGTAACTATTTGGGAAACTTCCCAACTTCGACCCCACCAACGAACGATTTGGAATGCAACCAGGTAAACAACGTTCTCGTTCGCGATTTGAAGATTCAGTATATGATCGGGTGAACCTAAAATCTTCAAAGCCAATCCTCCACTTTTTTCAAACATCTTTTTTTGCAGAGATTTCTCACAAAATATTCCGTAGCAGGGGTTGAAGGATGTGGAAAAGTTTTCTTTCTTCCCTCTGTCTTTCTCTCTCCTTTTTTCCTTCCTCTAATGCCCATCGAACGAACCGCTGTTTTTTGGGTGATGTCTCCGGTCCATTCTATCCACTTCACCTCAAGCCAGTACTCTAGTTGCTCGGGATCCTTCTTCATCATGTCCCCTCATCTCTTCTTTGGGCCTCCACGTAGGCACTTCGCTTGACCCCCAAATTTTGCTGTCACCCTTTTCAGTGTAAAGTACTGCTCAACTTCGTGTATTTCTGCCATGCAACGTGTAACGTCATCGCCGGTTCCAGTACCACCACCACTATGGTCTTATCTATAAAATAGGAGTTCATTCAATAATAATGATAAATTGGATGAATGTGAAAAACAACGAAAACAATTAATCAATGGAAAAATACTCGATATGGGAGGCATGAAATGACTATAGAATGAACAAGTTTCACAAAACTGCAAGAGTTTGTTGTGCGGAACCACACACTGATTATCATGTGCAAATTTGAATACAAGGTCTAACATTCATCATTGGATGCCAATAAATTTTTTCAGTTCATCATCATCGTCTGGGCAGTGAGAGTAGAAGGTCTATGGGCCCATTTCTCCATGCACCTCTCTTCGGTAGAGCAACAGTACAAACTCTACCTACTATGACATACTCTCCTCCTGTCCCTGAGGTCTCCATTGTCGTTGATAATGACTTTTTTCCTCGATTTTATTAAAAGACGATATTGTAAATAATTATTGATCAAAGGCCATCAAACGAAAGAATAAATGTCATGAATGATTTTCGCAATTTGCCACTATTGGCTGCTTTCATAGTCCACAATTTCGCGAGCGACCAATCGCTCGGCGGCGCTCATGGCTTGCGCCGCCTCCCCGACCGATCGCGCGACTGGTCGATCGGTCGCTCGCTCGATAGCGATTGGTCACCCGCCAAATCGTGGACTATGAACGCAGCCATTGAGATTTCCCTGATGAATTATGAACGGAATCTCATTTTGTTGTTTTCATTTCGACTATATTCGAGAGTGCTTGATTAATAAAAATAACAAGTTTGAAAGTTTTTTAGCACAAAAAAATGAGTTTTTGAAAAGAATGAATGGAAATCATACAGTAGTCGATCAATCGATTTTCAAAATGGACAAGCTTTTACGGATCCCGGCCATCAGGTCGATTTTTCGAGCCTTTTACATAAAACAAGGTTTTCCAAGGTTGGTTTTCTTGACCTTCTTACCCATCTATTTAACAACGAAAAGGACTGCAACCTTAAAGGAGAAGCCACAGAAAGGACCAAAAAGCCTACACGATTTGCCTGTAGTGGTTCCAGAAGATATGAAGAATCGGACTGGAAGGATACCCCGTTTCCTCTGGCATCGGTGACCTGCACCTTCTGAGACAGATGCGATTCACATTGAATCTCCAACTGAGCGTAGCTGTGGTTGGAATAGCATTCTCTCAGGAAATTCTCGAAAACACTTGAATTCGTTCAGCACTAATAAATCAACTGTCAGCAAACGATCGTACACTGGTGTGCAAAACTTAGGGACGAGATGGATAATGTAACATAAAACATTGAGGTCTGTGTGGAAATGCATGAAAGTGTGGGATGATATTGCTAGACCTATGACGGTTATTCACAGAAATTTGGACATCCCTTGGTGGAGGAATAGTTCAAATAAAGCGACAAATATGGCTACCCGCACAAATCGAGGCAGCTGATAGGTACGAAAAAAATTTTCTTGTCAATCAGCCAGTAGCTACCAAGCACTGTGGTGTTATCCTTCTATACATCATATCCCGCGGACATCGTCTGGAGAACCTGGCACGAAGAAGGATCATCGAGAAACTCGAAAAAGGTCGAACCATGACGAGCGCAGCTCAGGCACCTTATATCGCTCACAGCGTTGTTTCACGTGCACGGGGAGCATTCCGAACCTCTTATACTGTTGCACGAAGGAGAGGAGGTGGTCGACTACGAACAACTACTATAAGGTAAGACCGCTACATTGTGCAGTAGGCAAGAAGAGATCCAAGTCAGTCAGCTTCTTTGATTGCAATGTCGTTTAACAGGATTTCAAAGCAAGCCATCCCACGCACTACAGTGTCACGACGACTGCAGGGTGGCGGTCTCTTCGCCCAATGACCACTACGTAGGATTCCTTTGATCCTCGCGAAGTGGCGAGACGGTTTAGGGTGGTGCCAGTAGCATAATAAACGGACCGATGAGAAATGAGGCCGTTTGCTTTTTCGGATGGGAGCAGATTCAGTCTGAGCAGTGATTCTGGACACACCCTCATGGCCAGAGCTGAGGACACGCACTTCTCTCAGAAACGTTGTGGAACTTGATCGTTCTGGTGATCGAGGTGTTATGGTATGGGGAGGCATCATGCTTCGCAGCAGTACTAACCTTCGGATTTTTGAGCGTGGCACCCTTAACAGTCGCCGTTACTGTGAAAAGGAACTTCTCCCTAATGTGTATCTTTTCAGGACTGCAGTGAGCCCTGAATTCATTTTTGAGGATAACAGTGCGCGACCGCATCGAACATCTCAGGTTGAAGAGTTTTTTACACAAGAGTTTACCCAGCGAATGTAGTGACGTGTCCGTTCCCTCGACCTGACATCCATGAAGCACGTGTAGGACGCGTTGGGTAGAGGCATTAAAGCGCGTCCAAGTGCACCACTGACCATCCAGCAATTGTTAATTGCGCTGATAGAGGAATGGGATGCCCTACCACAACAACTCATTTCCAACCTCATGGAAAGTATGGGATCGTGTTGCAGAGCATTTACTTCTGTCCGTGGTGATCACCTACCCTTTTCGGAGCCGCGTCGCTTTTTTTGAAGTGCTATGATAAGTTGTGAGGAACTATGTGTAATCGGTACCTTTCGATAAAAATGCCTTATTTGCTAGTTCTATTTCGACTTTCTGCCGGTTATTTCCTGTGCAATACCGTAATGGCCCTCCCTTTGTATGGTATAAATTCCATCGAGCTCTGTCGTCTGGCAGAGGTTCAGTCATCGAAAGTTGCTTTTGTCCCTAAGTTTTGCACACCAGTGTACTTTGGACAGTGCGTTCATTATGCAAATACACAAGTCCTTGCCCTACTGACATTGCTGATATGGGTGAATTTCCAAGGTAAATAGCCTGGAGGGTATCGACAAATGGACACAAAAGTCGAGCCTCTGTAGGCCATATCTCTTCAGTACGGATCTCCATGGTTTTCTCAAAGGATAACAGAATTTTGGGGTCTTTTGCGCGGATCCAAAACGCTTCCAAAGTTTTGCGCGCGGAGGTCGTGGGTTCACGCATCAAAATCCTGACTGAGACTTCAAACTCTACCCCTCCGTGGCGATTCCTACGATGGTCTCCGAGGGGGGTTTCAGGCCTTGAATTCTTCAGACCAGCTAGGTGTTCCTTGATCCTACATATCAAAGGCCGCCCGGTCTCACCTATGTATTCGTCCCCGCAGGTCTCACAAGTGATCAAGTAGATCACCCCTGAAGCCATGCAGTCCCCCTCACGCCCGTTGGGACAGATGACACAGTGGGGGGTTATGCAGAGACGGTCATACAGACGATTTTGAACCAGCTTTCTCCTGAGATTGGTAGGAGGAACTTCGACCACCCGCACCATGTCATCAAGGCCACACCTGCGTAGAGCTGTTTTTACGTCAGAACTGACCGAGTCTGATACGAAGGGAAGGCAAAAGGTCACTTTCTCCAAACTTTCGTCAGTATGTCCGTGGGGTCTGCTACGTGGGGGTCTGCGAAGGGATTGTTCTTTCCAGGGATACCCATTAGTGATGGCCACCTCTCGAGCGAGCTCTACCGATTCTGCCACTTCGCGATCACCTGATGAAACCATTTTCGCTGTGGGTATCCCTGGAAAGAACAATCCCTTCGCAGACCCCCCACGTAGCAGACCCCACGGACATACTGACGAAAGTTTGGAGAAAGTGACCTTTTGCCTTCCCTTCGTATCAGACTCGGTCAGTTCTGACGTAAAAACAGCTCTACGCAGGTGTGGCCTTGATGACATGGTGCGGGTGGTCGAAGTTCCTCCTACCAATCTCAGGAGAAAGCTGGTTCAAAATCGTCTGTATGACCGTCTCTGCATAACCCCCCACTGTGTCATCTGTCCCAACGGGCGTGAGGGGGACTGCATGGCTTCAGGGGTGATCTACTTGATCACTTGTGAGACCTGCGGGGGACGAATACATAGGTGAGACCGGGCGGCCTTTGATATGTAGGATCAAGGAACACCTAGCTGGTCTGAAGAATTCAAGGCCTGAAACCCCCCTCGGAGACCATCGTAGGAATCGCCACGGAGGGGTAGAGTTTGAAGTCTCAGTCAGGATAACAGAATTGCCTGGAGTTGCTAGCTCAAAGGATCACTTCAACCAGTAATATAGAGCTAAATACTCCCAGACAAACGTAGGTCCAATTATTTTTCTAACTACGCTTGTCTGGGAGGAGAAAATAAAATGTCTGTTCCGCCAACTGAATGCCAATATGAGGCGGGAGCCCATCCTTCACTCACTGCTCTACTCCTTTCCAAAGATCCAAAGAAGATGCCTACGGAGTTAGCCCCCCCCCCCCCCCCCCAAGAATTCATCATTGTCTACACGAAACTATATCGTTCCATTGGACCAGTGAGAATTTGGATTTTAGGCTCCATCCCTGAAACTGATCTTGGTCAATGAAGGTGATGGTAACCGTCTCTTCCAAGCACAGAACCCTAGCGTAGTTCCTGAGTTGTTTCCGAAGGAAGAGATTCGGTATGGTCAAAGTTTACCTGGCTAATTTCAGCCACTCTGTTCGATGATCACCCTTTTTACACTTCTAATCACAAGTCAAAGTCCCATCAATTCACTCTTAATGCGCTATCATTTCGATAACGATTCGATGAAGGAAGTTCTTGCGCCTGTTCAAATATTCGAGACTATTCGCCATAAATTCAAGTTATTCGGCGAAACACAAAGGGGTCTTTATGAGACTTATCACTCGGCAGTCTGTCATGATGACGTGCCGCACCCGTCACATTGCGTTTTCGCTCAATCCCTCTTATCTTCGACAATTGTTTACTCTTCTTATTTTAGTGTTTTTCATAGTTTTTCCCTACCACGTACCTCCTCTTGTGCTGTTTCTTTTATTTGCAAATGCACTTCAGATGGATTACCAATGTTTTCGTTCTCCTTCCTGCACCTTCCCCTTGCACACCATTTCTCAGAGAACGGTCTCTCAGCCTTCGTTTGCCGCTGATTGGGTCGGATTATCGTTAGATTAGTTATCTTACGACAAGTTAAATGCGAATTCATAGGATGTCCTAGACAAGTCGATTAAGGCCACTGTATTTTTTTTCTCCTCATCTTACTATATCGCTTCTTATGCATATAAGTCGATGTATAGCTCACAATTACTCTGCCCACATCGCTATTATATACACAATGGTTTTTATTCAAATCAGCCACAAAGGTATTACCACATAACACTTATTACTTCAAAAAAAAAACCACGGAAGTCTGCTTGTCCAAAGAGAAATAGCCTGTTCAGAAGTTACAGCGCTGCTCTAACTGAAGAGTAATTCAGCGGTTTTGTGAGAAGGAAGTTTCCTTGAGTGGGAAATTCTTTTTATAGCTAGCAACGTCTACTCCTTTGACCCTTTCCCAAATAGAGCTTCATGTGAATGAAGTACTGATAAATCATCCTCAATTTCATGGATTACGACCTCAGAAGAATAAACAGAAAGCCCAGGTCTGGTCAGTCAAACAACTGCACTTTGAGCTTCAGACTCCCTTCAAGACTCTAGATGACTGGATTCTGGGTAGAGAGGGAATTCTCATAATAGTCTCTACGTACGGGCTTCCATAAACCTCATGTAATTTGTTTTAAACCCTCATGATTTTGTCATTAAAACTCCATTAGCTAACGTTTTGGCTTTGTCTCCTTTCTCAGAGACTGATGTGGATCTTATAGTTATAATGTCACTGATTACAAAATGAGAAGCTGTCTTAGGGGCGATTAGAGACGCTACCCATCGACTGGTCTAACGAAAGTCGACCTCACACCGTACCAGAGACGTGCTTTTTCAAAAAATAGTTCTGTTTTGATCGTCAGCCTTCAAGCCCCTCTCATTGTGTTTATTAGGGTCAGTGCCCCCTTTGCGTGCCTCGATGTTCCACTGAACGGTATAGACTCCGTAGTGATATAAGCTGATTCTGTGTAGAGAAATATCTCTAATGCTGCTATGGCGACAGGAAAGGGCAATGGCATAAGCTGGAACGGTCGCCGAGTCGAAGCTGCACATTTGCAAGAAAGCGGAAAGTGCATTTCAGAACCCTCTATGGTGCTCCATTCTGAGACTGACGTTGATTTCTTAAAGAAGAAAGAGACTTTTTATGTTTTCTCCTTCTCAGTGATTCATTTGAAGCTTGGGTCTACTCAATCAAACTTCGTATTATTTCAGATCCAGAAGGGACGTACATCATTCTCTCCTGGGTCGTCTAAAAAGACGAAAGCACTTGAACGCTCTTTATTTCATATCTACTGGCATTGTATAGCCCAGACGCGCCTCCAACACTGCCATAACCCTGACGGGACTAAAGGTATGGGGATTTCGTTGCTTAACCGGAGGAGGTCCGACCCCGACCACCGATTATATCAGAAGTATTTCTAGATTTCAACAATCTGAACCCAAATATGTATCCACTTCTGAAAGAATCGCCTCCAGACGATCTTTCCATACTTTCACCTTTAATTTCTTGAGCATATGAACGCATCAAAGATTGACGGGAAGATATTTTTAAGTGTTTCCTTCTCATCACTGAAAGTGCATTGAAGCGGATTAGATCGCCGTCGAACGGTGTTATCAGCTGTGGTCGGCAGTCGATCGTCCTCCAGGAGACCTCATTCGATCTTCAAACAAACTTCTTCTTCGATCGTCAAGAAGGGATCGTTAGTCACTGCTGATCCATTTTAGCCAGCTAAGCAAAGCAGCCGGCGACTAGTTTAGAACAAATCGCTCTTCAACATTCCTCTAGACGCTATCAATCACCATCGGAACCATTAAGCTGCCATGTGATGAAAAACGCTCGTAGCCTATCGTGTTACGAGGAGAAGCCGCTTCATCCTCACTTTTCTTCCTTCTTTCAACCTCAGCTTCCCTGAGGACGAAATGCACTTTCAGTGGAAGCCCGAGCCCTAGCCACGTCCACATGAAGCTCCGCCGTTCAGAGGACTGCCGCGTTTTGTTTATTCTGTACTGTTTTTCCCCAGTACAGTATAAGGTTTCCTGATTCTGAATGTTTGTTCAGACTGCCCGACTTTCTCCAATCGCCACTATTTTGGTGTATATGTACATGGACACCTCATTCCGTTACGAGGTAGGCGTGGCCAAAGTTGGTTCTCGAAGGAGAGTGTTTTAACATGCATGCGAGAAGGGAAGCAAGTCAGAGTTCCTTTTTGAACGTGCTCATCTCCTTATTTGAATCGGTGTCATTTCACTCCAAACTCTTCTTGAATTCAGTTATGACCATATTGCTCTTCGTAGTGACCTACAGCTTGCTCATGTTGGCTTTGTAGCAGCCAGTAACTTACCCGACCCTGAGGATCAGGGAGTTGAGGAAACTACCCGAGCTTGAGGATCAGGGAGTTGAGGGAGTTCCTTAGAAGTCGCAGTCTAGTGCAGACATTACTCGGGAACATCTTTCAAGGGCAAAATAAATTTCTAGAATTCTCTCCCGTGGCACAGCGACGGCTCTTCGGTTTTCATCTAGCCATCATCGCAGCCATCGTTGCACTTTTGACGGGGCAAAATAAATTAGGAAACAGAAAATCAGATCATGGGCGGGCGCGAGTAGAGAAGGGGCGAGAGCTGCTGAGGGATAGAATTTACGAGGCAGGAGACGAAGCCGCTTCTCATCAGACTGTCATTCAAATAAAAGATTGCTTAGAAATGTGAGGAATCACCTTCATACCACCTCCCCCAATGGTTGGCGCAAGTGTTCGTCAGAGAATCCGAAAATTTTCAGCTTGAAGTGTACTAAAAATAGTCGCTCTTCAGTGCTCTTTTTACGATGTCTTTTTATGATTGTACTGAATTTATGACCCGTTTTTATTTACTGGCCCTAGTAGTAGATAAGACTTCTTACCCAACTCCTTCCCCCGCCTTTATTACAAAAACCTCTTCAATCTCATGAGATCATGTCTAGTTTTCTTGGGAGACGTGCATTAGGAATGTTTTTGTGTAATCGATCCGCCGCACGCGACTGTCGCGGACCTTATGCCTCGCTTTACCAGTTCCAGCGTTCTTCATACAGCTCAATCGTCATGCCATTATTATGATACTTATGGTATGATTTTACTGTTAGATGTTTTGTTCATGAATTTCTTACTTAATACCGCATTGTCACATTCCTTCGCGCGCGGCGTCTCTCGCCGCGACGCGACAATTTTGTTCCTACTGCACCATACACAGTTCTTCTTTCCCCTTACCGTTGTTCAGAGAGGGAGTATAATGAGCGAAGGGGGAGGAGTGGAGGCAGTGTAGTGCAAATGGCGCATTATCGCACCCGCGCTGACTGGGGATCGGTGCTAGCCCAGACGTACCAAGCCTTATATCCTCCGGGATCGTTTAAATGACACCAACTCGTTGAGAATATGAGAGCGCGGACCTGAATGATGGTCACTATAATTTATTGCCTAAAGCACAAGTGTATTCACCATTGTTCTGAATGGAAGGTAGATGCCCAGGCTCATTGGATTGGACAACACAGAAAGACGTCTCCATTTCATTTTATGCAAGAATATGGTGGGGCATAGTAGACAGAGCCAGAGTTCTTCTAACTTGTCATTTTCTCAAAGTTAAGCAAGGGATAGAGTCTCAGCTGACCTATGCGGTTTTTAACCTCCGATCTGCCAAGGTGTCCCATGTGCATGAAACACACCGTCTTACCAAACCTTCTATGTTCTTGAGCCAGAGAACCTGAGCTTTACCCAAGAGGTAGATAAAGCTTGAGAGCTGCAGTCTCAAGCGGGGGTTCCTAATATATGAGAAATAGGGCTGCCCTCGTCGACGTTTACAAGCGCTCACTTGTGTCCCAACCGGCTGCTACCCGAAGGATGCGCTCCATTAGATTTGAATACGAAGCGCATTCGTTGATTCCAGACATTCAGGTTTTACTTTTTTTTCTCCTGAAGGAACAATCGTACTAGCCCCAGATGCCGTCAATGCTGGCTTTTTTTGGTGAAGTGATGATAGTGGAAGCCTCTACGGTAAGGAGGCTTCCACCATCATCACTTCACCAAAAAAAAGTATCATCCATCATCTACTGTGAAATCGTAGCCTAGTGTTTACATCAAATTCTTGTTTATTCTTTTATGATAGTGACTTGTCAGTGTGATCGATTACCTTAAATATCAACTGTTGTGGCGAGGTAGCTCAGATGAATCCTTCTCTGGAATGCGCCGTGCATTTGTCATCCACTCGGCATCACAAGCAATCATAATGGTTTATGATGGATATATCAACACATCCCTCGCAAACCTCACTAAGTGCAAGAGCCGAAGTTGAGCTGAAGTTGCAGGGCTCTTCCAGAAGCTCTACCATTTCGGCTCTCTTAGAAGCCTCTTCCAGAAGACATAGGTCGCAGCAATCTGTCCATAGAGCAGTGGACGATATGTAGAAGTTTGGGCAGTTGAGGGAGAACTAGTTTCAGAGTCTGATCCGTTGACCTAGAAGCATCCTAGGGTAACACTCTTCTTAACCGGACTAATGCTACACCTCATCATCATTGTCTTATCACGTCTTCTGGTTCTTTCAAAGACAGGGTAAGGTAGTGTCGATAGGTGCTACCATCTCACATTCAATCCAAAGATCTGATCGAGACAATGGGCCTTCTTAGACTCCTGGATTTATGTACACCCTTCCAAGGTGGTAAAGATGGAGTGCTGTGTTTTTTTGTGGAAGGAATGGCTCGGGCCGCTTTTGAATTGGCTCAAATATATCGGAATAGAATCAAAATTCGCCCCTATGCAACATGCTATTATGGCCGAAAGTCGAGCCCCTTGATAGCTATCGGAACGAGTTTGAAAAACGCGAAATCCTTTGCGTTTTCTCTCTTCAATCTTTCTCCAATAGCTTCGACTTTTCAAAAATCGTTTTCTTTTCTAATTTGTGAATGTTTTCGTTGAAATCGATGTGGTAGTTCGTATTTGAAGTTCCTGAGGTTACACTGAGAAAAAAGTGCAAGAGCAAAGTGCAACGAGCCTTTTCTTTTGACACGTCTCCTCTTTGTTCGCTCGTTTCCGTCATGGTCCATTCCTTTCTTCTAGACAATCCCTAAAACCAACAGATGTTGAAAGAAGACATTGACTCTGAAGGTTTGGGTTGCTTCCCGAAGACTAAGCAAGGGGGGAGGGGATTGGGCTTTTGGGAAATGTGAATGATAAACAACAACATTTATCAAATTTATTTATTTTGCTCATGATCACCAAGGATTAGGCCACAGGAACCACCCATACGTTTTTTTGTGGAAAACCTCGAAGACGATGGTCTAGGGAACAGTCCCGGAGCAAAAATCTTGATCGGGAGCATTTTTTTGCCTAGAAAGACGGGCACAAGTCAGTGCGCTAAACCCATTTATTGACACAGTACCGGTTTCAGTAGTTTTGCAAAGTGCCCACGTTGGACTGATGTTGGACTGTTGATTCGTTCAGGAAGTCTGATCATTGACCGTTTAAAGAACGGGAGCGAGTCCATGTTTTGCACTGTTCACGGTCAAATAGAAAGGAAAAACCCTAAGGCCCTATCCTTTACCTCTGGGACGAGTCCTTAGCCATGAAATCGCTTTTTTTTGTAGTCACCTACAGGTAGCCGAGTAAGACTCTAGGGTATTGACGTCGGTAGTTGCATACGTTGGGTTCACCCAATGCCTTTCCAGTCTAGAGAAAACTCATTCATCTCCCTGGAAATCTTAGTAGCTGGAAAGCTCAGTAGGTCTAGCTTTCTTGGGTGGGGAAATTCCAAACAGGACCTACTGCCTGTGCAAAGCTACAGATATCGTTTTTTTCGAAAATTGAAAAGCCCTCTGCCCTCCCTAACGGCTATCATTGTTCAGCTGCTACTCCTTTTTCAGGTAGCTCACAAACGACTGTCTGCCTTTTCATCAGAGCTTTTTGAACTGCAGAAATGAGCCTGGCAATTATTTAGATCTAACTCCATTTTGTTCAGAAAAACCACTTTTTATTCGTGAATCAACCTCCGTCTTCTTCCAGAATTTTCACCTCTTTTTCAACTCGATTTTCGAGTTGGCGCTCTCAAGGTGGTTCGGCGTTTGGGTGAAAAAAGTGATGCCTTCATACCTTTCCAGAACTCCATCTTTTGCTGTCATAGAATAGATGCCTATCAAATATGC
This sequence comes from Haemonchus contortus, assembly GCA_000469685.2. Lineage (NCBI taxonomy): Eukaryota > Metazoa > Nematoda > Chromadorea > Rhabditida > Trichostrongylidae > Haemonchus > Haemonchus contortus. Next base: position 41,119,857 of record LS997565.1, read on the forward strand.
ACCTTACACTGTGCCCTGTTGACTGAAGATCGATGGAATTATGCCACGGACATTTTGTCGAGAAGAACTTTGCTGTCTTTTGATTATTTATTGACTTCTATCTCTCACTGACACATTTCCACACTTACATCAAATATCTCAAACGGTCACACGGTCCTCAGTGGCATGACCCAAGTTTACGAGCTTCTTTTCCATTTCTATTCTCTCTAATTGTCAGAATTCATCTCTTTATATTCTATAACTACCGCCCGTAACTATCAGTAAATTGCTCATCGGCCCACCCTCATGAGCTCAGCCTTCTATACCTCCATATTTGGCAGTTAGTTCCGGCCCGTCGGGAGAATTTGTTCATCACTTCGCCCTTGCAACTCATTGCATAAGCCGCGTACGCATCCAAACACAACTAGGATTCTTGACGAAACTAGAATGCTAGGCACAACCCTGAACGAAATTAAAAACATCGAAAACCCGTGACTTTCCTTAAGCTAGAAGCCCTGTTCCTTATCAATAAAAAGAAAGTGATACTGCGAGCACCCTCGGGATGAGCCTTGCATTTCACTTCCTTCAGTGATTAGGATTTTCTTTATGTGATCTGAACCATGGAATGTATCCACCTACAAGCTACTGGCAGTCTGTTATCGTTTCATAGATTGGCCATTTGCAAGACCGGCTGAAACTGGATCCCATTCAACGACAATGGGGCAACCATAACCATACTTGTGATAACCACAACCATACCATGCGGTTTGCACTTTCACGTTTCGAGTTACCTCGATTTAATTGGGATTATAGTTCACAGAGCATGGGGATTCTTACCGTAACTGCAACTATCAGTCATCTGCACCGTCTCCAGCTATACCCTAGCCTGATGCCGGTCTTTTCTATATCTTCGCGTCATTTGATGTCCCCTTGAGATCACCGTTCCTCGACAGTTTCTTTTCTCTTTCTGCAAGAATGCAGAATGGTTGGTGCTTTTTTTCCGCGACTTGTGACACTTCGTCCCTCCACCTCGCGCTCACTTCTTCTTCTCCCACACAACGGAACCTGCTTTAGATCGTTGTGGGGGAGTTCCATGTTTTCATTTTACTTGTTACTTGTGTGACGTTTTGTTTCTGCAGAGAATCGGCCATGATTGAGAGTCGCTTCTCACAATACTCTTCATTTGGAGATGTTTCCATGAAACTTCCCCTATAGTGATCTCTTATTTAAGAGGTTTCATCATTACTATAAGCTGCATATTGAAAAATCAAATAAAGCGAAATTGGCCTTTAATTTTATAAATATTATCACTTTTTATTTTATAAAGGATATTGTTGTCCTAGGCCTAATTGAGCAGTGCCAAGGGATGCATATGGTCGCTTGTTGAAATCTTGGGTGGATATCGTCTTGACCCAAACTGGTTGTTCCTAATAGGGGCGAAACGAGTTGCTTTTATTATTTTACCTGAACCTGTTCTGCAAAATATGTTTTGCCTTTCAATTGTAAATTAATGAGACCAGATGGAGTGTGAGGCCAAGTGGCGCTCTTCGAGGGCGGGCATTTTTAGAAGGTCGAGCCAGGGGCTGATACTCGTCTATGCCTACCAAGCGCTTCACTACTTCGGGATCGGGTATGTGGTATCAGACTGACCTGGAAGAGTAAAAGGGCAGACTACTTCATCAGATTTTCTTCGAAAATTATTGTAAAGGCCATATGTACGAGCCCTGAAACGTCTGAGTTCCTGATCCAGTTCGAATCTGAATTGGATCAGGGAGTACAGAAGGGATTGCAGCTAGTGGAATGCTCATGAGCACTATTTTTCTTTCGAACTTTTAGCCGGTCGACTTTTTCTCTTAAATCCCATTTTTCTTGAATCTACCTCATTTGTCTTATTCCTGAGTTCCTCTCCTAGTCATGGTGAATTTTGAACGGTATTTCGACAGTGCTGGTTAGGCGGTACATAAGCCAACGGAACAGGGTCGAGTTGGACTGGGCAATAAAGGCTTAGGAAGTAGTGGACCACTTCAAGCGCTTGATATGCACATATCCTTACTTTCGTTGGACCATTCGTCCAGATTTGTATTCTACGAGTTTCATTGTGCTCCTATTGAGTAGTAAAAAATTAGTTTGAAGTACATTGTACCTCCATCTTCCTAGTCGTATACACAATGCCTCCCTGGCCTGAGTCACAGCAACTTCCACGAAAGGTCATTAGAGTCATTTCCAACAATAAGAGCGAGGACTAAACGATGGGTAGGGCTAAACGAGGACAGACAACTAGATCGTAGCGTGCAAAAGATTGACGGAATGGGTAGTTTTGTGCGGTTATGACATAAATGGAAGCAATACGTACCGTTTGGGCGAGCGAATGGGAAGAGATACACCACAGAGTGTCACAAGCCCGAAGTCGAGGCATGTGCTTTGGATTGAGGCTATATACTCGGAATTCTCCTGAAAATGGTGCGAAAGTGTCGAATATTGACGGATAATATTGCCAGGAATGCGCCATGCCTTCAATTCTCATTCGTATTCGTAAGACTTCCCAGACAAAGGATCGCAATCATAACAGAGGATTTCGTGTGCACAAATGCGTGGGTTTTTTCTTCGAAACTAGTTCAGAGCAGAGTCCCACCCAAAGGGTGTTTCTAGTATTTCACAGCACATTAACCCACTTCTACATCCGCTCATCCCTGTCACTCAATGCAACAGATGCTTTCTATCAAGTTAGCTCTCAAAACATCATTGACTGCTATGCGGGACACCCTTTCATCCCCATACATTTCCCAGGTTTGATATGCACTGTATACAGCAACGAGTCTAAAGATCTCACGGCCGCTTATTCAGCAGACTCACATGAATCATGACGTCTACAGTATCATCTCCTGCACCAGTCTGTTCCCATTGTCAATCCTAGGCTCACCCATGGGAAAGTGAATTAGCCAATTCTTGGCAACTGCTTTGGGCTCATACTTTCTCTCGAATCCAAAACAAGCTTAATATTCTTCTTTCGCGATCCTTTCCCGGGATTCACGAGATAGCTCCGCTGGGAATAGAAAGCTTCAGTAGCCACTTATCCCTTAACGAGGTTGTTTGTGTGGAACAACATCTTGAAGAAAAGAATATTCATATCGTTGGCTCAACTCTCCTACAGCATGAGTGCTCCCCTTATCTGCTCCCTAGGATGAGAAACTATTCTCTTAGACTCCATGGGGAGGAGCACAAACGAGGTCTGGATCTCGTATGGGTTGTTGACAATGTCCACAACAATCTACCCGAGAAAGCAACTATAATCAGTAACGTTTCTCCTCTTCAAGATTTCCTCCTTAAGGCCCCTTCAAGCCTCCGTCTCCTAATCTCCTAGCTGAAGATCGACCCGTTCTTGTAAGGACCCTGACCTCTGTGTTAGTATTGCTTGGAATGCCGTCGCGTCTCGCCCACTCATCGTCGGCGTTTCGATAAGCCATTCGTTGTGCTCTTTGTCATTTCGTTCGGGATTCCTCGGCAGAAAGCATTCCTTGAGTTCTTTTTTTTGCAAACATCTATAAAGCGTCTTCTAGATGGTGAAACTAATGGCTTTGGTTTTATTCGATTTAATTACCTGTACGGTAGTCCTTAATCTGAGCTCTCCTACTGCATAAAAGTGTTTTTGAACTTCATTTATCAGTAATATCTGAATATCAGTCATTCCCCAGTAGTATTTGTTGTATTAATTAAATTTCTTTTCTGCAAGACGTTCATATCTTAATCTTACGCTACAACGAGTACTATGGTCTACTAACGACTGGACACCTTCAAATTACCTTCTCCAGAGGAAGAGGTAGTGCAGTTTGCAGCTGCCCTTCTCTGACTGGAGTAGGTCCCCAAATCTCCTTTACCAGTCGAGATCAAAGAGGTCCTTCTTTTTCCACTCTATTTAAACTGTATCTTTACTGCTTCGAAGCTACTACTGTAGTATGCGCCATGCATCTGAAGTTCACCGATAGAGTAATCGTGTATTCGAAGCCATGCATGCAATGCCAATGCCATGCAGTCACGACAGTTCGGACATATTTCATTGTTAACGGGTCACAAGTTTTCGAAGGTGAGCAATCTCATCGAGATACGCCACGCATATAAATTGCGCTCAGAATTGCTGAAGTACCTAAATGTACCACAACTCTCAGTCCTGTCTGACTCTAGGAAGCTGACACTGGAAGGCTGGAAGTCTTGGAAGGGTATGATACTCGAACTTCCCTCGGGTGGTCCGTCCCCACGCTACGGAGCTTTTCGAAGGTCGCGAAATATAGGGACAGTTGATGGTGTCTGTTTAGTTTAAGATAAGATTGACTTCAAACAGGTGTTCCAATTCCTTTTTCGACAATATTTAATGGATTTCTCAAGAAAGATGTTTATAAATTGCTCTTCTTCTATCTCATCCTCAATCTCATCCTTAGTGTATGCCGTGAAATGTCCGTTGCCCACTCTACGCTCGCCAACAAGATTTTATTTTAAATACATCCATGAGTACTCGAACACTGAGCATGAGTTTTATGAGACGATGGCAAGCATTACGGCCCCCTTTTAGTTGCATAAATTCGCTGTGAGAAATGACCCAGGATCGGCAAAGGCGCTGCACCACATGTTTATCCGTTCTATCTCCATAGTAGTGGAGCTACTGCTATCATAGCCTTTCATTCTCCCTATTCTGCCAGTCTGGTTTCAAAGTTGGATTCAGTCTGAGTAAAGTATGAACAATGGAGCCTTTGAGGCTGAAAAAAGGGCTCTAGGATGCGTTCTCCCCTTTGAATTCAGTCCACAACCTAAGGAAAAGCGTATGTGCTGGCAAGCGGGCGCAGGGCCAACCATCTACAGGTCAGTACTTTCCTTCAGGCGGACGAGCATGATATATGTAGGTCAGCTGACCGTGGAAGGCTAAATCCCTGTTAGGCCACGCTCGGCGACGACGTCGTCAACTCCGGGGCTAGTTCACCTGCTAAAAACCGATATAGTGCTGACTGTCGATTATATGAGTAATTTTTTTACCTCTAGCAGGACAGGCGCCACTCATGACAGGGCCTTCCCCCTCTTCATATCCCTTCCCCTACCCCTTGCTAAAGGGGAGGAATTTTAATGTAAAATGTAATGGAGGACTCTTTTGAGATTTTGCCACTTGCGGCACCTCCTCCCTTTGTGAAGAATCGGTGCGACTTCATCGCCATCAAAGCTACTCCAAAATGATTTACTGCCGAGGATTATGTTGTCCGTCGAACCTCACTGGACCATGGTCCATCACAACAATGATTTTGCTCAAACTTTCAGCTTTGCTATTAGGAAGCTCACAGTAGCTCGCAGCCCCCAAATTTAAATATGAGCCCGTGGGAACTTTAAAAATAGCTTGTCAAAGTTGGCAGTCAATCGTCTCTATAGCCCTACTCGAGTTCGAGTCCCCTTCAAGTTATGCAGGTCTCCCGATGGATAGCCATTCGCCGAAGCGTGGTTTCTTCTGAATCACCTAGCATTAGTTGAACTTTGTCTTCACTGAGAAAACCATGAAAAGGCCAATATACAGAGAGAAAGGGCTCAGAATTTCAACATGCATCTGCAAATATGCGAGTACTAAACGATGTAGCACGATGGAAAGGCTAAGATAGTGAGGAATTTTGATGACTAATGTACTGTTTATACAATGTACAAGCGGAGCGTCTACTGCGTCATCATCGCATCTGAATCGGCGGTGACGGACTTTGTGGAATGTTCGGAATTTGCGCTTTCAACACTAGCCATAAAGATTCCCATGCAAAAATGTCGTCTATTTAAGGGTTTCCGTTGAAAGCTGTGGGATCTCGCCATTTGTTAGATTCATGGGAATAGTAACCGCAATATGCTGATCGTGCTAATTTGCAACTTTGCAGAAGAATTTCTTTTTTCACGCAAGATTTTGCTGGAAGCTATCGTACCAGTCATCATATTCTGCCATCTTTTACAGCGTCATATCTATAGCTCCTATCAATCCGTACAGTAGTAGCCCTGACACCTGAGACTCCCTTGTCTGTAGTCTTTCCACCTCTGCATCAATCCTCTATATCAACGGAGTGGAGGTTCACTGAGGACGAATTACGTTCCCAGTCACTGCCAATAAACCTTCAGTTTTGGGAGAAATACTCTCAGAGAAGCCGCGCCGGACTTACCTTATCTTCTGCATTGCTTGGTTTATAGCAAACCTGCCGAAGATGATGAGAACCCGTCGAGATTTGATACAGAATAAGTGCATGGCCATGTCTGGATGACTTTCAAATATGCGAAAACAAAGCACCTGGCGCAACCACCACTCACCGTATGTTCACACCTTCGAAAAACTGGTGGCGAGGTTCAATTCCAAAGGTCCACACCGAAACTTCTGGCTCTTCTCGTGGTTAAGTCGAAAAAAGGCGAAAATTAGTTCTCAAGACATTGTCTATAGCCTGCAACCTTGTATAAAGCTTCTCGAAGGATGGGTTTCCAAGTGGGCTTGTTCGCTTTCAATCTATACACTTTGACGGGACTCTAGGTAGAATTCATGTTCATGGCAGCTTCTATAATAGCTTTTACAGCACTAAGAGCAACAAAAGATTGCTTCCACCTGGGTTCATTTATTCATTTATTTATTCTGCATACAAGCCAGTGCATATTCTGCGCCAAACATGGTAGGTAAACAGTACAAAACTACACAACACAGAAAGTTTAGAAAATTCCATCGTCGCCATTACACAGATTTCATATTTGCATATAAAAGATACTGAAGTGAAAGGAAATAAAAGACGCTTCCGTAGATGTCATTGGTGGCTCCATTAGTAGCAGCATTATACTTCTGTTCCCAAATGACACTGATACTAATTCGTGGTCAAGTGACCGTTTGCAACAGAATCCTGACTCCTCTTATGTTCTTTTATTATTCTATTGATTGTCCGATTTATAACAGTTGCCAGACACCTACATGTCTGCAGTGTGGCACAGATATCGTAGTCATAAAAGTTATGGTGGGTCGGTGTTTTTCCCTGAATTTATTAGCTTGCCATTCTCACCAAGGGGTCTATCTTGATATACGCTGATTTCTATGCAAATATCGGCGTTACCCCGTGCTGTCCACATTTTTTGATGAGTCACTGACAGCCTGAAAGTGCATCATCAGTCATTACCGATGCGGATCTATCCACAATATGGTTCCGTTTTGGTTTGGTTCCATCTGTGGGATGCCCTCTGAAGGTACCGTGGCACTTAGCTCGTTTTCAGATGCACAAACGCTCCATGCTTGACGCAAGTTCAACATCCTCTGACACCTCCTTCCCAGTATACGCCAAACACTGAACTTCTATTCGGGATTGCTAGCTCATTTTTATATGCTTTTGCGTTTTCTGGAGTTTCTATTCGTCGATCGACCGAAAGGTGCTAAAGGTTCTACTGTTTGAAATTTCGTTGAACGATTATGACCTCTATACTTGGCAAAGTGGGCGGAGGTGGTGTTGTGGCAAGTAGCGCATTTCACACACACATGTCACTGGTTTCTCCTGGATCGATATCCGCCTAGGCCAACCAAGCCTTCCATCCCCCCGGGGTCGGTTGATTGGTGCCAGGTTCGTCTAGGAGGACGAAAGCACTGACTTGTACATCGGCTGGCCACCACAAGTCACTGTATAAACCGAATACTCACCCAATACGCCACCACGATTCTGGATGGAAGTCGGATGTGTGGGCGCATCTCTCAGACTGGATTGATCAATGCCCCAAGACTTTGTCCTTTACCCATTTACTTCACAAAAATAGCTGTTCATGCACTTTTGAAGAGGAGTCGTGAATAAGGAAGCTCAACGAAGTGGCTAGAAGGACATTTCCTTCTTCAGTTGCAGATTTGCCTTTCTTCGAAAGAGGAGATGAATATCAATTGCATTAGAGTAGACAGCCGATGGATTATGCACTTTTATTAGAGGAACCGGCTATTTCCATGCATATTTATTGTCATTGTTCACTATTCTACCGGTTATTTCTAAATTAATTCCTCTGGGGGAGGGGAAGGGGTTAGCATGAGCTGTAGTACGCTCGCACAGCAGTAAGTTGAAGCATGCGAGTCTGTTGGCAGAGTCACCCTTGTTTACCTGTTGACCGCAGAGAGACCACTGACCTTAGGACTTCCTAATGACGGTCAACCGTTTCTAAAAGTATTTCAGACTACGGATCCCAGCGATCGTAGGCAGACCGGCATCAGGCTCGTTCTAGATAACATCTATCTTTCATTCACAACAAGCTACCCTGGAGAAAAAGCTCTTTCGAATGCTTCTTAGATTCCAAGTGGGTGATAAATGTGAGGTCTTCTCTAAATAATAGACGTAAAATAGCGAGCTCCTCCCCGTCCATTCTACCCGAGGATTCCTTCTCGACACATCGGCTCATTCATTCGAATGATTAAAAGTCCAGTAAACATTCTGCAGGATCCGAGAAATGGTCTCCAACGGACTTCTTCAACTAGCCTCAGCTAATAGGAACCAGGTCTGAAAATGGAACCAGGTTTGAAAATGTGCTGTGGGTGACATCTGATCTATTTAGTAAGAGTAAAAACAAGGTTTGTTGAGAGCGCTGGGCTCTGAAGTACTATAGGCAGACTCTGGACTTATCCCAATACCTTATCGCACGATTTTTGAAGTACTCCACTGAAAAACATTATCTCGCTGGCAAAGTGCTTGGAGCTTTTCAACCAAAAGCACCGATAAGATAATGTTGTGTCGGTATTCAAGGCACGATATGTTTTTTTCGGGTGTTGCTGACGCGAAGACAGCCCAGGACAGAGTGGTTCTTCTTTGTTTCTCCCGGCTGAGGCGCTATCGAGAGGCTGGGAGAGGGCATTTCTGTTGAATAGCAATGGCATTAATTCGCGTTTACCCTTTATATTACATTAATGTCACCATTGTATCAGCCCAGAAATACGCGGTGCATCATAATTCCCTGCAAAAATGTCCAGGGATTCGGTGTTTCCCAAGAGTCGAGGGTTTACAGCTTCCCGAAGACCTGGCAACGATCTAACTTGAACTGCCGTTCTAGATTATGTATAGCTGTTTACGGGAAGACTGGCCTAAACCGAATGAGAGCTCATCCTGCAGCAAGAAAAATGGGTAGTGTTGAGCCGGCCGCTGTTTAGCCACAGAAGACTCTGCGAGTTCCATAGGTGCACCGGTTGCCACCTACGCCTTATATCTTCCCACCCGGAATTCGCACTCCATATTGGGTCGAGGGGGAAAGTAGTTGACGAATTTCTCTTTCTCAGTGGCTACGAAGGAACCGACGGTCAGGAAAAGTAAGAGTTGAACAGGCGTCAGCGATCTGTTCCACTTCCATGACCGCATCTCCCTCATGAACCCGGAGTTTTTGCAATCTAGATTTATTTCGTAAAGTTTCTGTAGCGGCATTTCATAGAACGAGAAGATTGAACTCCTCTGCGACCCATGAATACTAAGTGGGGGTATAAGGCAAAAATTGCTACCACCATAACCACTTGTCTAATTGATCCTAACTCGTATCTATGATTGGCGAGCTTCCTATCATCCCGGTGGGGAGCTTTTTCCCAGGGCTGTCATTTATTCATTCACCACTCAGCTCTTATTTTTTTTATTGGAACTGGCCGTTTTGAGTCTTCTAGATACCCTGTAGAAAGTCCAACACATGGCGCACCCATAAGAATTTTGCTCTTCGGGCACCTACGTTTCTATGAATTCGGAACCTGGTCTATCCGACCCTCCGGTACTAGAGAACATTTTTAAACGCCCCGAGCATGAGGGTAAGTAATTGGTGCAGTGTACTTTCCCCGGGTGGCATTGACCGGCTACCAAGGAGGACCCATATGAATGCAGCTGAAGACACTTTTCTGAATGCCAATACCAATGCATACACACGAACAGTTTTCGTGCATGCGATTAACATTTTTCCCGGAACCACCGCCGTCGTCGCCACTGTTTTTCCATCGCCGAAAAATGATCGGCGATCGGCGTTCACCTACTGAATCACATAATCCACTAATCCTCAATCGTTCTAACGGTCGTTTGCTCAGAGATTCTTCCAAAGTGACATTCTTTTTGTTGATTTTAGTACTACTTTTTCTGTCGAATTTATTGATATAGGGAGAACATTCTGGGCTGAAAACTCCGTGTAAGAACTGGAAATGACTGAGCAACTCAAGAAGTAGCTTGCCTCAACTGAAAACCTAATTCCATTAAGATCTATTGTACACCTCCGGAAAATCGGATTCTTTCAGATCCACTGCGTATCCCCAATTCTAGACATTCCAAAACCCTCCAAAAGGGTGAAATTTTATGAGCTGAACATCAACACGGTGCACGAGTGACTGGATTGTTAATTCCGCATACATAGCCCTGCACATTGAACTGGTAGAAGTCTTATGCACGGCGTATACCAGGAAATGCCTGTGCATCGAGCTCCTTACCTTTTTTTTTTTAGGGAATAGACCGGTTGTGCATAACAAGATGATCACGGTGTACTGTAGAAGTATTTTTCTTTAAAGTCGGATTAATTTTGTAAGATGAAGTGCTCGATGTTCTGCAATTTCTCAGAACTTGTATGTGCGGTTCAATTCCGTGCATCTTTGTAAAGCAAATCAAGAGGTTATTGGCTTTTGTAATTTATTGTAGATACCAGTTGCTGTTCATAACTAACCTTTTTATCATTCCGAATGAGAATATAAATTAATTCGATTCGTGGTCTGTACAAGCGCTGGGCAATCCCCTTGAGTTCACGTAAAGTTTTTTGCTAGCAAGAATGGTCTAACTCAGGGGGCACACAAATCCATTTCTCGAGTTTAAATCGAGCCATTTGGATCAGAATACGGTTGTTCAGTTATTAAAGTCTCACTTGTAGTGTCTTCAACTGCATAGGTCTTTTCCTTCTTCTTCTTCTTCTTCTTCTCCCAAGCGTTAGTCCCACGCCTTCGCAGGGTCCCCTGTGCATAGGTCTTTCTATAGAACCGATTTGGTCAGGTGCAGGAGTTTGAACAGCTTACTGGGGTGACCCCCTACAGATAACCATTGGAACGATGGCTTTTTGTGACTCACTTTTTGTCTGTTTACGTTTTAATCAGTGACAGCTTTGTTTTACGCTATCTAACTACTGGTCGCTGATAATGTCTTCCCTTGCAAACTACAAATTCAATCGTAATCTGACCCATGCTTTCCCAGTCATCGCCTATGATTCATTGCCGACGATGTTTCCTTTTGTTTCTGACGTCCTGATGAAATGTTATCAATTTGTAGTAGCCTATGATCCTATTTGACGATTCTCACCATACAAATACAGTGTAAATTGATTAAAATCTTTATGCCCCACTGGTGTACGCCATGCACTATCTTTCTGCTCTGATAGTATAAATATTCTTCCGCATTCTTTCATCTGCCGCCTACCGTTGCTTGTAATCTGGAGTAAATCCAGTCTGAAATTTTTTCCCAATCGTTTTCAGTTCCGACTGAACCACTGGAATTTCATGGTCGTCCAAACCCTCGAGTTGCCTTTAGTATACGACCTTGCAAAACAAGGTTATTGAACAATATTTACCAGCATGTATCAAACAGTAATCCCATGAAATGACTGGAATACGAGATAGCTCTTTATGCTCCCATTCCATCTACGAGTTCGTTCGAAACTGGTTAAACTTATCGATTTTGGGCTGATTAATCCATTTAGGAATACCTAGTGCACGTAACTCCTGTGTAGGATCCGGAGAAATAGCCTTTACAGGTAACTTTAAAAACAGATTAACATGAGTAAAAGATGCTGTCTAATCTCTGAACGACTTTGTTTTACTAGCATTTCTGTAAACAACTGAGGAACAAATTTTTTTATGGTTTTAGACCGTAACGTAGATATATACTTCTTTCTAAATTTGTTGGTTAAACAGTATTCAAAAACAGTAACCGATCAAGAAAGGTAACCGAAAGTAGCGCCGCCCTTGTCGGTATCAAATGGTAAAAGTAGCAGTGAGAATAGTGGATTTCTTGGAGATGTCGCTTATGTGTCACAGAACATTCATCTTGAAAAGAATTCAGGCCAAGCCTCCTAAGAAGTCGACCACGCCCAGTCTTACACCTTGAACGAAGTCAGCTTCTCTTGAAACTTTTCTTTCTACTTGTTTTTCACACAAAGGATGAAACGCTTAAAAGTGCTGAAATCATTAACAGCTTTCTCCTCGCTATTATAATCAATCATTTCTCATTCTTTTATTTTTTCTCTCAATGCTTATCTTCAGATCGTGAAGATGGAAAACTACTGCATAAAATCGTTTTGTATGAAGGATTTTCAGAAGATGCTTTGGTTCAGCGTGCTACTCGTCGCCTTCACCTGTTACCCTGTAATGGCCATACATGGTCATCATCATGACGTCTACTGGAACTCATCAAATCCTATGTAAGTTATGTTATTGTAAAATTGTTAGTTTGATAGAGTCTTGCTGGTTTGCGCCGTCGATCCACCTCCCAATAGGAAGCATAGAACCCTTAGAACTCCATGCGAGTTCGTTACTACCTTGGAATGAGCCGAGACACTAGAAATTAGGGGCGGGTCCCGAGAAAGAATAACCTCCAGCCTTCTTATTTGTTGGCTCCCGGATAGGCATTCCTTCACATCAGGGATCGAAAAATGTCCCTTCACGACATGGGAGTACTTCATCTGTCATTTTGATTGCTACTTTTGCTTCTACGTAACCCTAAATCTGCCCGCGGGATCAGAGGGTTACGTACCGAATCAAGGACTTCAGTCGACATAATCAAATCTGAATTATTTTCTCATGCCAGCCATTCTCAATAAAAAGATACGTCGGCTTCGATATCTTTGGTCTTTGTGATTCATATTCCAAACCGACTTAGCATACATTTGCCTCTGCGGCCTCGCGGAGGAGAGCTGAAGGCACGGCGTATATTAGCAGGAATAACTTTTTGACATTGGCTTTTTGATCAAAATTTACCTTTTCTTGATATTTCAACGGCTTCTAATTCCAGTTTCGAACCATTCGACAATGCAATTGACTCACCTGGTTACTACGAGTTGGTAGCCAAGCCGCTTGACATTGTTCGATTTCACTGCCCACGAAGGAAAGCCAAAGAGTACAGCCTTATATACAAGGTTATTAAATTAAATCGTACATTTGAATCCTTATAAATATTTCAAAAATCCACGGATAAGCAGTAAATAGGTAAAGAATTATATTTATTGGTATATCGTATTCGAGTGTGCGATGAAATTTTGCCATGATAATATATTTTACTCTGGATGCGCCATGTATTCGGCGTGTAGTTGACTTTGTGATGGTGTTCGAATCTGACAGCTTCTGGTGCTAGCTGTTTACTTTTGGTCTATGCAAAGGTGAAACAAGCGTTCTAGGCACTTTGATCACTATGACTGAAGACCGAGTGCATGGCGAATCCTCAGAACTGGCGAATCAGGCCAACTAGTTCATTTCCTCAACTTTTTATTGTCGAATTCATGGCTAGCTTTCAGGTTTCACTAGAAGAGTTCCAGCGTTGTTCTCTTGGCAAAAACGCTGAATTAGCAGCGTCGTGCGATGGAGAGAATCATGTCGTTCGCTACACTCTTTTCCAAGATGAATATCAACCAGGACAACTGTATTTTATAAGTTAGCTCATGTACTATGGTATTTCCATTGTCACCCTTTTATTGATATTAAAAATGTGTACTTCCAGATGTTAACAACTTAAAATTTCAGCCACATCATCCGGTAAAAAGGATGGACTTTACGATCGACGTTTAGGCCTTTGCAATGAGAAGAACATGAGAATGGCAGTGTTATTTGGTACTGAAGACGTGGTAAGAGCCTAACAGATCTCTCCAACGATAGTGTGAACAACAACGTAGCAGAGTAATGGGGAGGTATTATGATTGTCGGCTGTCAACTGTTTCTCCACCTACAGCTGACACCACCAAATGGGAGAAAAGGATAATGGGTCCTTACTCCTATTTCGACGACAAAATGGGAGAAAGGGACCACCATCCCTTTCTCCCATTTTGTGATACTTAGCCATGCGTTGGGCCAAGCCCATGCAGTTATCTCTTTAGCTTACGGAACTGGTCTCAACCTGATAACCGTGGAATTTTTATGTACCTTCCTTAAGCACGGTGCATATGGATACTATCCTAAATGATAGAGGTATCTGAAGGGTATTCCACGAGGGAAATGGGAGGTAATGATAGTAACTGGTATTAAAGGATGGTAACTGAAGGTAGTGGTGTAGCTGTATGATCGTTGGGCTTTGATAGATAAGAGCGTTAGGAGGTGTCAAAGGCTAACAATCAGCTGTGATCAACACGATAACATCCGTTCCTCTGAAGGATAGAGTCTGTAGTTATGAACGGTACCAATGCCTAATGAAACGTCCATTTACCAGGTATAGCCCTCGAAGTTCTGTTCGCTTGAATATGATTCTGCATCAATATACTGCGGGAACTGATCCAGTCGAACCCTCATGATTACTCTGGCTATTACTTGTAACCATAACTCTGTCTCTTCCAGATACAGCGCCGCGATCCATTGCTTGGTTCAGATGTGGATCTACAACGGTTGATGCAAGATCGTTTCTATCTTGCAGAAGAAAATGGCGAACTGAACTGGAAGAAGAATGTACTGCCCGATATAGGTAAGACACACATTCGTCACTACATCACACAAAAGACACTGAACAACTTGAACTATGAAGAAAAAAATTGAATTAAATCGAAATTTTCAATGTAGTTGAGTATGACTGAGTCATTGTGGGAGTTCAGTTACTTTATTCTTCAGATGTAGACTGGAGGACATATCTACAGAATCAAAATCGTAAGCTGAAATTCGATAAATCGATTCAAATCGAACCGATCCCACTCGATAATGAGTTTATCACTCGATGGGAGCAGTTAAGGGTGAGTGCCTTCGTTTTCCATGTTCAAAACGTCTGCTTGAACACTAGGAGGCGGTGCATTGCTTACTTTTGAAATTGTAACTTCTGCACATCAAGTAATTGTGTTGAAAATACGGAGCAAAAGCTCTTTTCTCAACGTAAACCACACCTGGCTTATGGACCTATCCTCTACTTGCAACAAGGAAAGCTCGTCCAGACATCGTGTTCGAATAGCATGATTGAACTGCTCAAAATAGGCCGGCGAAAGCCATTCTCCCGGACAACTCGTCCGGCTTGATTTTTTCTCTTGTCCCTTAATTTAGGTATGAATGGTACAGTATTTCAGTGACGTAGTCAATAGTTGTGACGAGTTTCCCTACACGAAAAAACTCTATTCTACAACACCATAAATGATTGATTTCATTTAGAATCAGCGTCACCAAAACGAGTTGGGTTTCTTCGCAAAAACCGAGGAAACACTTGAAGATGTCGTTTCAGCCGGTAAGAAATGCTCTCTCTCTATTTTTTATGTGGTTTGAACCACTGGAAAATGCTGTTCAGCCCTTATTCATGTACATATATCAAAGTGAAGGAACTTAAAACACTTCATCCTCCTTTACTCGACTTCCGCTTGAAGTCGTGGACACATTTGAAAGCTTATGCATAGGTCTCCCACACAGGGTCTATTTGGACAATCCGTTGCTAGAAGGGGATCAAACTTGAACGTAAAAACTCTCGTATTCAACTCAAAATGGGTCTACACACCACCATTCTATCCTCGAATTTGCCGAAGAATTGAGAGGAACAGGTGAGGGGGAGTTACGACATGGGGATGGAGTGGCAAGTGGCGCACTATCACACACTCAAGGGTCAGGCTTTGGACCCGAATCAATATCCGCCGAAGCCAACCAAGCCTTTCATCGCTCTGAGGTCGGCCAAGTGGTACCAGACTCGTCAGGGGGGATAAAAGCTTCGACTTGTTCATTGTCTGGCCATCACAATTCTTTGTATGTGCCACATAGGCACTCAAACCACACCACGATTTTAAATTGAAGTCGAATGCCATCCTTAGGACGGGGTTGATTAACGCCCAAAAAGTTTCTACTCGGCGAAGATCATGCTTCCGAGGGCGCTTTCTTTCCCAAGGGATCAGCCATTATTGTCACCTTTCTGGATTTTTAGTGCTCTAAAATTCTTACCTCATTTCTCTACTGTTTAGGTAATCCCACGACGCTACCCACCATTCTGCTCATTGCACTCGTCGTTCTACTGCAATGGATACGATGAATGTCGCCTATGTGTCATAGCATATCAATTTAATCGTAGTATAAGGTGGCCAAAACGCCTTCCGCCATGACATCATCTACAACCCATTTTTCTCTTCAGTTTTTTTTCAGTCATTCCACCATCCAAACAACTGTCCGTATTCTTTACTGCACTCTGATCGATCTCTTTGTGATTATTAGTTTATCGAAGATATTCTTTCGACACATTTCATTGTTCTGCCCCGGTGTTACCTCTACCATACCGGCCGTAGAGTTGTACAGTTTCATGTTTTTTGTTATAAAGTTAATTCTATATTTAATTCTTGATTGTGATTACAATGTGAAGTCAAAGAAATCATGGAGCCGGAATCTTCTCCCCGAAGACGACGTCGCGCACGCCGCACCTGCCGCGTATCGCAGAATTGCGATGGAAGATTAGAGCGCGCAATTTGTGATGTAGGGAGTCCTTTAATTATTTGAACTGGCCGGCCGCTCTCTTCAATTCCAATGCGGTCTTGATCGTCGCTAATGTAGGAGGATCATTCTAATCAATCTAATTAATCGAGTCTAATAAACATGAAAACCAAAAAGAATTAAATAAAACGATCAAGTCTAATAAACAAGAAAGGCAACCAACGAAAAACATTACGTCCTATCGATTGGCGGGAGGCGGGGTCGGTACGGTAATTGCAGTGACATTTAATGCATGCCGCAAGGGGGATGCCGCCCGCAATCAGGGAGAGGTTCCGTTACCCAGAAATCATTACTTCGGCCGTTGTCCAAAGACACCTTTGAGCCAAATTTAAATCACCAGCACAATGTGTACATGCAATGCAGTAAGGGATCGCAAGGTTTCCGCCCGAGCAGTTGCGGCGACGGAATGGATTACAGAAAAGGAAGTCTGTCATGAAATTCTTTTCACGAATTCACTATCAGTCGCTGAACGAAGAAAGTTCTTATAGTGACTCCACAGCCTCTTCGCCTTCACCGTTCGCACCAAAAAGGGGTTATCCTGGAGAATTTGTATCCGCCTACACCTGTAATATTTAAGAAATCTCGCTCAGAAAAAAACCATCTAAATGTAAGTTAGTAGAAAGAGGAATAAAAAGTAGCAAAAAAAAAACGTACGAAAGGGACCGGCATAAAAAGAAGGGGAAAGCGGTTGACGCGCTTTTCTTTCATAGGCGATGTTTTCCTCATCATGTTGCCGATTATTCATAGCTTATTAGCGGAGAATATTTTGAGCTTTATAGGCAGCATAACATTACCACAAAAGTAAATCTAGGACCTCGAATGAATAGCATTGATAGCAATAGTGGGTGGGTCATGAGGAGCCTGGATGCGCAACATGGGAACATTCACAGGTTCAACTTCTAGTATATCCAATACAATCGAACATGTAATGGCTACCCCATGGTAGCTCCTGTATGACAGGTTGAAATGGTCCCAGAGAGCTTTCATTAAAAGGAGCCATTAAAGGCAGCAGGCACAGTAAGTAAAGAATTTCCCGGATTGGAAGCCTTTTTTGGTAACAATCAATCTCCCATAAAACGTCATACTTTCCTTTGCTACGGATCTCCTTTACTGAGGGTTCCCTCTCATTGAACAATCCCAGCCAGTTAGCGAAGAGGCACGTAGGGCGTCGTCGACCAAACGTCGCCAGTACTTGCCTGCAGACGCAGGTGGATTCATAATAAAGACGCCCTGATTTTGCTGTGCTAGTTGATATACCTTCTGTTTCTCACAAGCGTATAAACGCATACGTGTGTGTAGAGTCTGTGGGTGCAGTTAGTACCCTGCAAATCGGCTTAGCCAAAAGCTTGCATTCGAATGACTAGGAAGTATCTGGCAGGCGAATCGGGGCTGTCTTCAAAAACATAGCCCCTCTTCCAAACTTCGGGATAGCCTGGCAAGCCCTCGAAGACAATCCAGCCTCCACGTAAGAGCCTGGCAAGCTACACGTTGGATATCCACTCGCCAAAACAGCAGTATAAATGGGCCTCAATCAGCCCGAATCGGAGGTTTGCGATTACGAAGATGTGGCTTGACGCCAGCTGTAGGCACCTTCTTTACCTACGCACCAACATCAAGTTACGAAGAAGAGAAAGAGCTTTTATATGAGACTGGAGAGGCTCTACAGAGAAGACCACACTTTCTTCAAGGTCATCTTCGGCTATTCTAACGCCGAGATTGACCCCCGAAGAACGGCTGTGGAATGGAACGAGCACAGTGAAAGGCTGTCCGAGTTCAACATGTCGACCCGTACCATCCATGTTAACTCGCAGCTCCAGAAGCCGTCTCATTTCCGATGGAGTTGGGAGTCACGTGGTGGAAATCCCATAATAAAATAGACTACATCAACTTCAATCGGAGATTTTGCCTGGCTGATGTCGCTGATTTTCCGAAGTTCTACACGGGATCGGACCACCGCCTCCTCCGCGCTAAATTCGGCTTCTCAGTGAACTATGAAATTCTTGAAACAATGCCCCAAGACCTCTATCAATTGAGACCACTTCGCTTCCCTTGCGAGTGAATGGGAAGATTCCATTACCGACATCAATAAAGAATACAACCGAGTCGTTTAATATTTTCACGACAATGCTAGGAAAACAGAGAGTTTACAAGTAGCCGACTTGGGGTGATACCCTTCGTCGAAGAAGTCGATGATCAGCGGGACGACAGGTGCTACGGGTGATTTTCCTTTGAATGCGTATCCGCTAAAACAATAATTTGGGACCAGTCAATCTACAAGTCACTGCAATCATTCTTCTTGTTGAGGCTGGAACCAGACCGCGGAGGGTTTGGAAGGTTCGACCGGATTGGCAGGTGACTCGGTATCGATGCTCATCTCAACGACGTTGCTCATGGTAGTGTTAATCCCATTCGTTGGGACTGTCCGAAGTACTAAGATCCGCTCTGGGAATACATAATCTACGCTCTTGCCCAAGGAACAGAAGGAATCACTTTGAGGACTGGTACCCGCCCATGTCGCCACATTCGAGCGCCCAGAAATAGATTGATCAACGGCAGAATTTTTTTATTATTCATCACATGTCTCCCCATCTTGCCATTTTCCGTTCCCAGAATGTCTTTGTTTCTGTGAAATGCAAGTCACCTCCGCCAACAGGAATGAAAACGAAAACATTGAAGGATGACTAAATTCAGAAAACATTTCAAAAGCTGTTACACAGCGCTAGAAAATTTAATAAACCCCATAACCAAATGACATAAGAGAAGCTACGAAGCTGATGTGTCATCCGACAGTGATATCATTTGAAGGGTTCGTGTTAAAATCAAGAATGTTTGAAGGTTCCAGACGCCTGGGCGGGACGGCGGTTTCTATAAAAGGGCATGGAAGCGCTTACTGCAGTCCCAGCGGTGAAGCTGAACTAGTCGACTTCAACAGACATCAGCAAAATCAGGAAGATGCTCGCGTCACGGTTTCAGTACGGTACGTCGCTATTCTATTCTTTTTTATAATGGGATTCTTCTAAAGCTTTTAACAAACAGTATAATAAAGTTAAAAAATCGAAGTTTGTTTAGTCATCGCCGTCGTATTTATACTGTATACGGGTGGAATCAGCGCAAAGAGAGAGGAGCCTAACTCTCGTCCGGGCTCATACTCTGAGGAGGATGCTGCAGCTTCAGCGACGGACGACTATCGCGGGAATCATGCACTGAACAGAAATTACCTTCCAGAAACGACAACTTCTGGGTCAACGACTTCTACATCGATGACTTCGACAACAGAGGAGAACTCAACTCCCACAATAACGTCTACAGACGGGCCTTCACCCGAGCGGACCACTGCTGGGGAAGGAGGCAAAGCATCTGGACTTACTACTCCCAAAGAAAAACCGAGTCCATTTGAGGCAAATACTCCTGGGAAAGGGTCAAATTCATCTGAATCGTCTACATCTGATTATAGGTCAGGTGAATTTAAGCCGACTACACCCAATGGTAAGTCAAATTCATCTGAGTTGACTACATCTGATGGTCAGTCAGTTTCGACTAACTGGACTATCTCGAATAATGCGTCAGGTTCATCTGAGTCGACTTCTCCTGTTGGACGCCCCGATAAAGATTCGAATTCAACTGATGGTGTGACGACAACCCCTGGGAAAGGATCAAATTTATCCGAGTTTGCTGAACCCAAAGGAGGGCCAAATTTAATTGCGATAGTTTCAGGTGAGTATTGGTCGCTTTCGTTGATTTATCTGAGCTGTATAGAATCATTTAGGAGAGTCGGTAGCTTCTGGATCCCAGCAGAGCGATTCTGCATCGGCGATCGGCTTCTCGCTTCTCACTGTGGTACTTACCAAACTGATCCTATGGTGACAGCTGGAAAAAAATGGTGATATGGGAGGATAAAGACTTCTCGTGTTGTTTCGTTGATGTCGATACTTTGTGCTTTTTTCCATTCAAATTGTATGAATTAGGCAGTAATATTGAACAAAGAGTTAAACCTTATGACACAGTTACATCGATGTTTTTGTGAAGTGTTATGGTACTAGATAAGCAGGGACTTGTATGTACCGTAGACAGGCAGGACAGTATTGAAGCTCACCTGCGCTCAGAGACCTGCAAACCTGCAGATACCAACATTTCCACAGTCACTTCGAATAAATCCATGTTTTCTCTCTAAGGACGGTTTAACATTACCAGGAGGGATACCTGAATGTGATTTGATCAATTCAAATGATTTTCTCGCTACTTGACAGGGGCTTAGAAGGATGAGGGCCGTTCGGGTGATGATAAATTTTCTCAGAAACAAACTTTCGCCTACTCGTCCGTTCACGACGTGGGTAAGGGAAAGGGGGAAGTTTGTATTTGGTCAAAAAGTTGGTTGTTTGTTGTCTCTACTGTTTATTTATGGGCATCATCGAAGTGAATTAGTTGTAGCTCCATCTTTTGCCAAAGGACTTCCATCTACCTCCCCACGACGTTTGAACCCCTCGCCACTCTTGTCCGGCGCATGCGTTTGATTGCTTTCAAGGTTGTGAAATGAGGGAAAAATGCAAGGGTGGTCAACTGGGGAAATTCAAGGAGGAGGAAGGCTCAGCGTAGAGCGTTAACAACCTGAAATGGTTTGGGAACAAACTTGATTTTCTGCCCCAAAACCTTGTAGAAACTGTGTCCGTTCGACGGGAACATTGTCTATCACCGATGCTGTTCCACATATTCATGAACCGCAATGAAATCGATCTATAATCCGGTGGTTACTCTGACATGGAAATCGCCACCTACTGATCTCTATGACGTGAGCTCGAAAATTCACACCTCTGGAAACAAACAACCCTTTGGTGCCATATCGATTGAAGTTTTTCATCTCCATTGAATTTAATACTGTTAAAAATTTAAACTTTCTTTTAGCGAAAATTTCACACACACACACTTTTTGCAAGCAGTTTTTTTTCGAAATTCTGTCACTTCACTCCGTATCCCAATAAGGACGGGTTGCTTGTTGCCGTAGTCCTTTCTGCTCTATACATTTACCGTCTGCACTTTCTGCTATATCTAATTACTGTGTCATCGATGTTCAACTAAACCCCTATGTTAAATGATCGAGATCACTGCTTTATGGAGTTGTTTTGTACCTGGCCTATTAACTTGATGCTGCTCAAAAGGTAACGCTATCAAAAGTGTGTTGAGTTATAAAAAGGACGTCTAGTTCTAGGGCGGCTGGGTGTCAGCCATTTCTTAGCACTTTGAACTTACCAATCAGTTCATATCGGTTTGATATAGTGAAGAAAGAAGAGGGGCGTTCAGAGAGCTCAACTTTTATTTGGAGCCCCGTCCTGAGCCTTACATTCTGCTCACATTCGAAGTCCTTTGAGATTAAAAAGATTCGTCGCTATCAAAATTAATTAATTCCAGCATAGGAGAAAAAATAACATGCCACTAACCCATTCATCCCTCCCCTTACTTGAATATAAAAATAAAGAGGACAATTTTATAGGTGAAGGTTTTCTTCCCAAACTAACAACTGCATAATCCCATCCCCGGCACAGTAACAATTGAAGGAATCAAATGTAGCTCGAGGTATTCAAGTGAACAGAGCTGGGTAGATGTGTTTGTGGTAGAAAATTCGTGAAGAACTGACTTGGCTTAAATCCCGAAACGTGCTCATAACGCGCGAGCGTAACGTAATCAATATCTCATCTTTGACAATTGCCATTTACTAATCGAGATGCATAACAACAATTAATTCATCAATTATTGCTCTAGTATAGATAGTTGCAACCTTTCCGTTCGATCCTGTTTGTGGTGAAGTAATATATAGTATAGTTTCTATTCCAGAATTATCCATAAAAAACTATATTTACTCTAGAAGATGACTGAATCGTCACAGAAGGAAATCGGCAAGGTTGGTCTTGAGAAACCATTAATGTTAAGAAAAACGAATCAGTAAGGTGCAATAAAGGTTCGACCATGTGCTTTACATCAACTATGCAAAACAACGTTACGTCGAGGTGAAAAGAACGGTTGTAATATCTGAGGAATGTGTCGCTTGTTTGGATTCTGACCGGTCATCGAAAGGACAATTTTCACAGTTCACAGCGATGTTTTGCAAGAGTTCACAACTTATCTAGCTAAATTTAATAGCAACCTGCGACATAACGTCTACATTCTACCTTTCACAATTCTGATCAGAAATCGGATACATGGCCCATTCTTGGAAGGAATCAAGATTTGAACTATCTTAGCTGAAAAAAGGTGGCAAGTCTATTGCGTTAAAGAGCCTTCATCCCAGAAATCGGGGAAAGATCGATTCCTGGCCAAGAGAGCTTGACTGGAACTAGATCTCTACTGGAATGGTGAAGTTACTAAGCTATCAGCTGTCTCGAATTGACCCATAGCATTCAATCTCTCAGCAGAATAAAGGCGAATATGTGGCGCATTACAGGAAATCAGCTTCAAGCTCGAGCTTGTCGTTCTCTAATTGCTGAAAAAAAGGAGCTACGACTAGATACACAGATTTCCGCCAGCAAACTAATATCGCAAATCTAAGAAACTGGTTTTCTGAGCCAAAATCTTCAGTCCCCTTCAAGCTCTCATTGAGCATAATTTTTCGTAACCTTTGGAAGAGACCTTTTGTGGTGGTAACCGGTATCGGACTTCACGAAAAGAAAACAAACCAATTCATGTACATGTGCCAACAACTTTTTTGCAAACTTTTGTAATTTCTAAATCAAGAGCTGTTCCTTGAAACTGAGACCAATGACCGCGGAACCTGTTCCATTTGTTTCAAAGGAGAAAAGTCTTTAACATACTGGCTTTCACATCATGTGAAGGTATTAGATTGACCTAATATGAAGTGGTCTTCGAATGATCTACTGCTACCTGAAATG
Organism: Haemonchus contortus; assembly: GCA_000469685.2. NCBI lineage: Eukaryota > Metazoa > Nematoda > Chromadorea > Rhabditida > Trichostrongylidae > Haemonchus > Haemonchus contortus. Next base: position 41,143,350 of record LS997565.1, read on the forward strand.
GCGTACTGATCAACATTTTCTGTACAATCGATGTCGCATCAGTATTGGCGGGAGTGCCCGGTTTTCTGTTGTGTTTGTTTATTTTCCTTTTTTGATGCAAATTTTCTCAGAATGTATTTGGTGCCAAGTCTTTTAGAAAGACAACTTTCCTACATTTTGTTGGGGCCAAATTCCAGTTTCTTTTATTTGTATTTTATTTTGCTTATACTTTTATAGTTATATTCAATATTTTTGTTGTTATTTTTATTACTATTATCATACTTTATTGTTGTCATCGACTCAATTCTTTCTTCTTATATTGCTTGACATACACTGCTATTTCGGCCATTTCTGAATCTTATATTCCTCATTATTATTATTATTATTATTATTATTATTATTAATATTATTATTATTATTATTATTAGTAGTAGTAGTAGTAGTAGTAGTATTAGTATTATTATTATTGACGTTATCATTTTAGCCCCGATAGCATCGATGGTAACATTGTTTGCAGCATAGTGTAGCATTGTTTTTATTATGAATATCAATATTATTATGTTATCTTGCATGAATTTTAATATATTATTTTGTTTTCATTATTATTAATGTTGTTTTTCATAATTATTAATGTTGTAATGATTCAGAATGATCTCAAGCCGTACAGAAAAAAGCTATTTCATTCGACCAAAGTGAAGCAATTTGAGCGTGAGTTTTCAGCCACTGTTTGTTTTTTCGTTCCATGCAGTCTTCTAAAAAAATCGGAGAACTCGGGAGTTTTCCCGAACCGGTCATATTGTGCACCTGTGAACTGTTGGTAAACGAAGATGGGGCATCAATTGAAACGTGCTACGAATTTTTCACCAATGAACGCATCAAATGGAATTTCGTCAGTAAAAGTGGGTTGGTACAAGTTAAAAAGACCAGAAATCGGACCCAAGGTCGAACTTCAGGGACTTCAGTGAAAGTACGCGTGCTTCACTGGTTTGATAGAATTTTAATTCGAGAATCAATCTGCTAGGCAAGATGGTGTTAGTGACGTCATTTTGCATGGAATTGTCGCTGATCGCAAAGAACTTTTCTTAGACAAAGTTTACATCATGGAAGCAAAGGTTTTGTGATAAGGATATGACCTCTAACACCTATGCATGTGGTCTTTTTGATTCGCGCATATCATTGACAGCTTGAGTATCATTTGTCATCGGAGGCAGAATCACTTATTGCACCTTTCGGATGATCTTTCATCGGTGATATGGTCGACGTAGATGGGCTGGAGCGTCCAAAGTTTGTCTACAAAAGAGTTCTTTCAGAAAGTCACCTTGGACCGAATTGAAATTTACCTGGAACTGCCTTGAAATTTATGCTGTAGGTAGTACTTTTTGATAAATTCTACTTCCGAAAAAGATGAGAAATGGCGTGGATGCTGTGGTAGATAGGGAGTAGCTGACTTATGAGAGCTAAAAACCCATATACTTCCACGGGAGAAAAAAGGCCCCTCTGTGGGTAACCTACTGAGCAAAAATGTTTTTTTAATGATATGATATGATGAGACTCTAGTGGAGCCAATTTTCCGAACTCGACGGGCCGCACTGCTTTCCCATGAATTTCGACCAAGAAGCAGTGTTGGGGAGTAGAGTCGAAATCCGGTCAACAGCTGAGGTACCTGTCTGAGTTGTAGTTCTCGTTTTTTTCGCTCAGTTTCACTAGGCGTTACTTCCCACTTTGTTTATTCAGGTGTTTGTTTTGAATTTCACTTGAGAGTAATATTTGGTGTAATCCGTATACTACTGACTTCATGTCTGAGGTGAAGCACCTGCTAGGAGCGCCACAAGAAGTTTAGAACCTGCAGGAGATAGTTATAAATGGCCATAATAACCTCAGAATCAAATCATTGGTTCGAAGATACTCGTTCTTTAGCACTTCCAAAAGTAATCGTGAGTGTAGAGGCATTATGAGGCTCCGAAAATATTGTGTTTTTTGGAAATCATCCTCAATCACCCAAGGAACTTAAAGCTGAAGTCAATTACTCGGCGTATACTGTCCTTAGTTGACGTCGCACTCCTTCATACTTTCTTTCAAAAGTCATTTATCTTGCTCACTTATGCCCAACATGAAATGGTCGTTTTTTGTCGCTTGGCGAATGTTCCTTAGTGAAGTTCACCTTTATGGTGCACCCAATGCCGTCTTCCCATACCGACGGTTACGGTTCTCGTTGTATGTCGTACGTATTCTCAAGACTTTCACCGTTATTTTCCACAATCGATCAAATGCACTTTACGATTAATTCATCGATCAGTGGCTGGTTTTCGTTTTGAACTGATTTCATCCTTTCTTTCAGTAGGTAATGACCGATACTGATCAAAATCCGAAGTCTTCCTTTCAATCGTTATCTTTGCTCTTTAATTGGAGTCTGCTTGACGTTTGCTCCCTAAATTGTTAAGGAAGGTCATGTTCAGTGATCCATATTGGGCTGATACTAACAATCAGTTAGTTGAGCATCACTTTTGATGCTCTAAAGTCATTTCAACGCTGATATAAGGCTAAACCTTCCCTCTTTTTCGGATACCAGGATGATTTTTGACATTTGTAGAAGTGATTATTGCCTATCCCTACCCTATCTTTCCGTTCCCACTGTCTGCTGTATGATCGAAAAACAATTTGAATTCTTTTCGGAATTTCGGAGGATGACGGGCACTAGCAATTGGAAATTCGAGCATCACTAAGGAACGGTAGGAACGGTTCTGCGTAATCGATCCGCCGCACGCGGCTGTCGCGGACCATTTGCCTCGTTATATCAGTTCTAGGATTCTTCATACAGCTCAATCGCTATGAGATTATCACTTTTGGCATGATCCTACTGTTGGTTCTTTTGTTCCTGTATTTCTTACTTGCTGCTGCACTCTGCCACATTCCTTCGCGCGCGACGTCTCTCTCGTCGCGACGCGACAGCTTCGTTCCTACTGCACCACACCACTCAAGTGGACTCAGGAGACTTTTCCGAGCGACATGAAGTGACTGTAAAGGAAAAGCTATGAATGGCTCGAAGTTCACGACAGTTAGTGAAAATGAATGTGTAAAAATACAATTTCAAGATCACTCTACTGGTTCATCTATGAATTTGTTTTTATGTAATTTTTACAGTTATGAACACTTTATGACACCCACATAAGGGATCGTACGTGGGTTCACCACCATAAGCATAGTCTCGATTACTTTTTGCCGCTCATAGTCGCTTCTTGTCCCCCATTCTACGGTCTCGTTACGCGCCTGATCACTGCCCTCCTGTCTTGTTTTGCCGTCGAGCATGGTCCGTTTTTTGCATTTTTCGTAGCTACCAATTCTCCTACCCATGTCCAATGTCACTTGAAGTTCCTGTCGCCTGATGTCGCTCTTTGTCAATAGTCTTTGCTAACTCTTTCACTTTATGTCGCTTCTTCTAAGCACAATATCGAAGTCATTTGATGTTGCTCGCTGTCGCCTTTTGTCGCTTGCGGTCACTGCATGTTGTTCGTTGTCGCCTACAGTATTCAGTGTAATCATTCAAAACGAATTACTTATGATGACACAAAATTGGCAGAACCTGATGGATAATATGTCATGAATTATGATCAGCAACAACTTCCTTGTTCACAACAACCCTTGCAACGTTGGTGGTCACGAGTCGCTTAGTTCGTATCAATTGGATTTTTAATCTTTTGGTCTTTCATTCATCAATGTTATGTTGAGGGGTACCGTTGAAAAAGTTATAATCGGCAAGTAGGGAATGACGCAACTCAAGGAACACACCCAGTCTACTGAATGAAAACCAGTTCTTCCTAGGTAATCATATGAATTTCAGAAGAATTGATCATAATGACCTTGTCGACGCCCTCGACGGGTTTTTTTCTGCTCAATTACTTTATTTTCCTTCTGATACCTTCCTATCCAAGACCTGAGAGGGAACTCAAATCTCTTTCGTCTCCTGCTTCACTTTTGGGCAAAGAAATGGTAACGGTTGTGGCCGCCTCTGCCACTAGTAACCAAAGGATCGAATTCGGTACCCATCCCGACCATCTAGGGTTTCCATCTCTTCAGGTATTCGAGGTATTCGAGTGATTAAGAAAATCCCCCTTGAAAAAAATCAAACAGTTCTAATGCTGCCATGCTGCTGTATCAAAGATGGCGTGAGCTGAGATAGCAGTCATTGATAACGATGATAAATGGTGGTTAATCGGTCAACGATATGCGTGAAGCAAAAAACTGGAAATAGTAGCACATGGTGATGAGGAAATGTCACGTCATTGTTTCCCTTCAAGACCCGCCCAAGAGAAATTCGACCCGGGAACTAAAGCAATACAATCACCTGTAGCCGTCAACCAGTGATACCGACTCTCTAAGCTGTCGTTAGATTGTTTCGCAGATGATGGATCCTTATTCCCGTCGAACCAGCAGGGTCCGGACAAAATGTGACGGTAGGGGAACTTGTATTGATAATGTAAACATAGGTATCAATGAAATGGCTCCGAATTAACAATAACATCAGTGGTTACCGTCCAAGTGCAAGCAACAGGGACATGTGACTCTCTAATTTTTTATTTTCCTTCTTTTAGACATCAGTGAAGAGGTTGAAGGTTGTACATCACACTCACCAATGCCCCCTACTTGCGACGAATCCGTAAGCCCTACCACTTCCGGGTCAGCTGTCGTCGAAGATAAGGTTCTAGATCAAAACAAAGGTGAGTAGGAGTTTTTGGTTGTTTATGCTTAATTTTTGTTTTTTTTTTGAAATTCTCCTTCGGCAATTTGAATGCTTTTGTTGTGACCTGTACCCATTGTACCAGACGGAGCCTGAAGCCCAAGTTCCTTTGGGGTTGACCAGCTGCAGCGAATAATCCTCTTCCCTTCTCTAACACTTCCTTCGGCTCTGATCGCATCGAATTTGCTAAATTTTTTGCATCCATGACTTTGTGTATGTTTCATGGCAAAAGTAATAGTTAGGTAGTCGATGTCAATCGATCCCTTAGGTTGCGCCATGTATTGAGCTTCCATTTTCAGTCGTGGAGTCAATTCCAACACCTGATAGGCATTGGTGAAGACATTAGGTGATACCTTCTCAAATTAATCGTTGACTTCTTCCTCCAATTCTTCCTACAAATGTGGACCAGTAAGATTTACATGGACACATGATCAGAATGACTAGCATGGAGCCTGATCCAAGTATTATTGAGCGCCTCCCGGTTCCCCTGTGGGAGAAAACGATAAGGATACGATGGACAAAAGCTGGCTCAACAAACACTTTTCTCTGAAATGAAATTTACAGCGAATTTAGTTCTCTAATGACCTTCGTATTCAGATACTGACGACGAAATCGAATGTGCCAGAGGAGCAGAAGTGCAGAACTCGCCTGAAATAGAGAGTGAACCTGTGGAGTTACCGAAGAGGTAGGTCTCACATAAATTTTTTAGGTATACATAAAAACAGTTTACCTTGGCCTCAAACTGATCTCTCAAAACAACTCTAAACAAATTTTTTCTAATGAATCATTGGGAATGTCGCGTCTTAGTCGGATTCCGGAGGCGATATCAAATGTCTTATGTCTGGTGTAATTTTCATCCTTTTCTTCATTCAAGGGTTTTTGCAAGGAGCATATCAGAATGTGAAGGAGCAGCTGATGATAGCCAACGTTCAATACTACGAAATCCACAAGTGACAGAGATCCGTTCAATTTTGGAGAAACGTCAGTCATTTGACTTACCAGCTGAAGGACGACCTTCTGTCAATGCCGGTTCTGAACAGGACGTCATCGAACGTTATTATCAACGGAATCAGGCAACAATTAATAGTGAGTGTTGATTTCTTCAATCTATAGAGCTATAGCTCAGGGAATTAGAGAGTATTCAGGGTTTCTGACCATGAAAGAAATTTTTGCAGTCCCGTTCGTAAAATTAACTAGGCTGGACCAATCATTTCCGATCATTCAGTTGTGATCAATCGATAATTCAGGTCTTCAAAGTCGAGCACTCGAACCAGTCCGTCGTACACGAGAAACCAGACATCCGGTCTCGTTGGCATCCAGACGAAGTGGACAGTCCGAAGTGGTCATGCCATCGCCAAAGGTTACCGAAAGGAAGAGTGGGTTCTTCCTGATTTCTAGCATCCTCCAGACCTAATGACTGTGGTAAAATTTTCGACGAACAGACATAGAAATGGCAAAAGCAACTCTGATAAAGTATCATGCCTTTATTGTATTATATATGGAAACGATTCCCGAATGAGTTCTTTAATCCGTCTGTGATCGCTTTACAACTAACGAAGGGCAACCATAAGAGAGTAGGAGCATCTTTTTGTCCTAAACGGCCTATGTACTTTGACGTATAGCTCCGTTTACAATCCCATTCCTATCAGAAAGGAGAATCAATGGCTTACGCCATACTTGACTAGTGAGCCTAGCGTCAACGAGTCAAGCGAGTGGCAATAGGTCTAGCATTTAGAGAAAAGAGAGATGCACGGCGCATCATAACCCCTCAACGTTACTGGATGAAGCATCTTATGCTTTCTATTTTTCAGACTTTGCCAAGTCTTTCTACTGGGTGGCAGCGAATCACAAGAAGATCGGTTTCCGGCACATTTGTATGCTGCTGCTAGTGCTCATCTATACCTTACTTGGAGCTTTACTCTTCTACCTCATCGAATCTGATTACGAAAGGAATGTGAGTAAGCCCTGCATTCTACTCAACTCGCGGATTCGATTTTGATTTTGGTGAACTGCCAGCCGGCATTCCAATATGAAATCATTAAAGGGGCCTACTTAGTTGATTGATAGTACTTCAAATACTTGGCGATTTCAGACCGTGGTGATACGAAAGGACGCTCTTGACCGTACAATTTTTAAAATTGCAACAGAGATGACCAATAAAGTCAATGACCCCGATGAGACTGTCAACGTCACTATGATGGAGGACTACATCAAGGTCAGTTTCGAGTCAGATTTACCCAAAAGGTCAGTCCCGAGGCAGATTTACCCAAATAACATATCCAACAAGGTAATTTGGTGACAATTTGGGATTTTCAGCTTGCATATGTTACACTACTACAACAGGAGTCTGCTTATAAAGGAAGTACGTTCTACAAGTCAGAAGATCCTGATAATAACTACAAGTGGACATTTGGCAGCGCATTTTTCTTTTCAATGAATGTCTACACAACAACTGGTTACGGTAATTCCTGAGTACTGACTTACCAAAGACTTTACTTAGGCACTTTAACTTATGGGGCTACGTTAGGGGGTCTATTGGAAATCATCACACCACTGATTCTTTGGCCAATTTTGCCAATTTCGTCCCCGAATTCCAGGCTCCATCGCACCTGAATCCATTGCCGGTAAATCATGTGTAATGGTTTATGGGTTTCTGTTTGTTCCATTGACTCTTGTCGTACTACGAGACCTCGGTCAATGGGCACTCGTCTACACCACGAAGATCTATGCCCGGTTGTTAATTATGTTTAGGTAAGCCTGAGCTGTTTGGAGCTCACCATACTTCTGGAAGCTGTTTCAATTCGTCCTACTTTGGAACATATATAGTAATATACTACTTTCAGGAGAGCACGTGGTTTTCAAGAAACTAAAGATGATGAATTAATTATGCTACCAATAAAATTCTGCATGTCCTTAATGTTAGGTAAGTTTCCGAGCCACAATGTCGCTCTTTTTCTGGATACGCCATGCGTTTGGATCTTCAAAAATGCCAACTAAAACCATCGTCACTTGAATGGTTCAGTATTATGAGCTTCAGAAAAGGTCGGAAAAAGGATCTGTACCATGGGAGGAGGTGTGGGAAGGGAGGGAACAAAGCACGTAAGGGGCTGAGTGAAGGGGAGAGGAGAGCAGAAGGTGGAGGGGGGGGGGGACGGGGTAATTGGGAATTCAGCCGTAGTAACGGCTCGGCACAAAATTGCTCGGAGAGGTTTTCTTGAAATCCTTTTCCGAGAGGGTCCTTCGCTTCTGCTCCTGATCAGCCCATGTTTTATCCCTCTACCCTAATAACACGACCGACCCTTTGCTGTGAAAAAAAGGGTACAACTGAAATCGATATTTTAGCAATTTCGAGTAGGTTTTGGTGATTATTTTCAAATTGTCTATACTGTTTAGCATATTTGTTGTTCGCCAGTCTTTTCATCTACGAGTATGATGCCCTATCTGGACCAGCTGGCTCGGGAATAGACTTTTTCCATTCGTTCTATTTCTCTTTCATATCAATAACCACAATCGGTCTCGGAGATATCATGCCGAATAATGTTACGGTAAGCAAATATCTCATCTGTGTTAAGTAATAACGTATTTTTGCAACAAAATCATCATTTTTATAAGTGTTTGCGCAGCTATGTAGCATAGGACCGCACAGTTTGCGATACATGTGACATAATTTTCGATGAATTTACTTTTCTATAAAGATTACTCAGGGCGGAGGTGGTGTAGTGGCGCACTATGTCACACGCTCGGTCAGGGGTTCGAATCCCGGATCGATGCCCGCTTAAGCCAACCAAGTCTTCCATCCCCCGCGGTCGGTGACTTGGTACCCGACTCGTCTGGGAGGATGAAAGCACTGATTTGTACATCGGCTGGCCACCGCAAGTCATTGTATAGGCCACATACACACTCATTACGCCACTACGATTCTGAATGATAGTCGAGTGCGGGGGCGAATCCCTCGGACAGGATTAAATAATGCCAAAAATTTTATCCTTTCTTATGAGGATTACTGTATATCACCGCTTACTCTTATTTATTACATCTGAACCATTTACCTCCAAAAATTGAAATAACTCCAGTAATTCTCGTTTTGTTTGGCTGCTTTCATAGTCTGCCGGCGTGCCACGAGGCAGTGCTACTCATTTTTCTATCAAGATCGCTTTTGACTCTCGATTTTATTGAAGTCTTCTTTACATTTCACGGAGAGGCGAAATTTCCAGAGTTTGATTCCCGAGTGAACTTTGGTATTCATTCCATTCGATATGAATTTATTTATTAGTTTGTTTTCAAGTTGTTTTTCTTTCAGTTTGCTCCGATTATTACTGTATTATTCTTCTTCGGTATGCCAATACTCAAAGTCGTCAACAGGAGCACATACATTTGTGTTGAGAATGGAGTGTTCGGTGAGGGCATCAGAATTGTTGAACTAGCTTTATTCAATGTTTTTGATTTTGTTTATCTGGCAGAAATCAGTCAGAATTCGAGAATTCATAGAATGATTCGATACCTTTTTAGGGACGTTGACCGTATGCGAAAATCGTTTGGACAGCTGTTGGACAGGCGTACAACATCAACCGAACGATAATGAGGTTTGCTGTCTGATGGATAGTTCTGAAAGACTGTGATTCTCTCCATAGCTCTAAGGATGTCACATTCAGGCTCAGCCCGTATCGCCTCGTCCATCTGTTCGAAGTCGGAGGAGTGAAAGTCAGGTTCGAGATGGTGAATCTTCTGACGAGGTATGTCATTCATTTCTTGGTTTGCAAATAGTTCAGAAGACGTTCCTTTCGTTTTCCCCACATGTTTTCGGCGAAAATCTTTCCGAACCGGGGTAACTGGGAATCTTGACACTTGCCTAACCACTACCTATCTTATGGGAGGAACTGAGACTGCAAATTCTGCACTCTGGGCTATCGGAAAGTTCTTAGGCGAGACATAGGGCAATGAAAAACCGAGCTGAGAGCAACCATCTGGGCCCACCTCAAACCATGAGAATATGGGGATGGTAGTAAGGACTCGGCATGTTAAGAAGAAGGTAAAATGAGAGGGTGAGAAAAACGTAAACGAAAATCGTAATGCTGGCATCTCCATTCCATAACTTTCGTCTACTCAATACATCTATCCCCAGTCTCACCTTATTCAACTTAGCTGTGTAGAAGGGTTGTGGTACAGTAGGAACGAAATTGTCGCGTCGCGGCGAGAGGGACGTCGCGCGCGAAGGAATATAGCAGAATGCAACAGCAGGTAAAAAATACGGGATTGAAGGAACTATTAGTAGAATCGGCCTGAAATAAGGATCCCATATCGACTGTGCTGTATGAAGAACACTACAGTTGCAGTAACGGCGAAGGAATGGTCCGCAACAGCCGCGTGCGGCCAATCGATTACAGAAAACCGTTCCTACTGCCCATTTCCTGTGTAGAAGAGGTCACGGTGAATGCGAATAGATACGGAAATTTACTCACTCGATGACAAATCCATGTTGTCCCAGTAGGGCCGAGTGGGTGTGGTGCAGTAGGAACGAAATTGTCGCGTCGCGGCAAAAGGGCGTCGCGCGCGAAGAGGAGTGTGTTTCCTACGCCCTTGAAAAATTACTCTTTTCTCTTGCTCACCAAGATGTTATTGGTTTGTTCACTGAGTGTTCTTTCTGACATGGCTTTACCCCACCCGTCCTGCTTTTTTATTAGGTGTACACTTCCTGCCACTTCGAGCTGGTTCCAATTTATTCCAATACTGCTTAAGCACCTGAATCTTTCGACATTTTTAGGAGTGTTTTCCATTTTTTCTGATTGCGGCCATTTTTTTTTTCAGGAGAACGAAAATGTTGAAAGAATGAACAATTTCACGATTCGCTCCATTGCAACGTTCATGCGATCGCATTCTGATGTTTACGGTGGAGATTTTGGCCGTGTAAATCTACGGCGAGGAGATCTTCTACCACACAATAACGACACCGTTCGTTCGACGTCATCAGCTACTCGTCACACAGAATCACAGGCACCTCGCTAATGCGCAGGTGTCACCTACCTTAACCCTTCGGAGGGTGCATCATAGCCTTCTTTACGAGTATTTATTTACCTTACACATGTTTGCACAGTATTTTTTGATTGTAAACTTACTTTTGTGAATATTTCTAACACTACATTGATAACATGTAAGGGTTGGCATGGGGTGTCCTACGAGTTGTTCGGTGAGGGAAGGATCAGAAGAACAGGAGAGTTGCGACAGGAGGAATAGAAGGGGTCATCTAGAGGCTACCCGTTCTACTGAACGCTCCCTACTCTCTTTTGATGGGATCTTAGATGGCATCGCCCACAATCTTAGCACCCTTTCAAAGCTAAGCCAGTTCGTATAAGTTCCAGTGGCCTGTGAGGTTTCGTTTTAAAAGGATTTCCCATAAGGATTGCTGATGAATTTCCCAGAGCCGAATCTGTGGGAATCACACATGATGCTACGATGATGAGCTCATGGCGGATGCTCTGTGGGAAGCTCATGATCCTCCGGGAATGGTCGTCTGACCGTGCTCTTGAAAGTTAGCCCCTGCCCGAACTTTCCTCCAAATCTGATCCTTTTGTGTTCTGTATGGGAGATATGAATAATCGTCCCAAGGGGCCTAGTTCGTGGGCAGTATTCCTGCAAGATTCTCATCCCCTCATGAATTAATAAAATGTAAGATTTCTTTGTAAAAAAAGACATACGTAATGCTTACGCTTGCATGAACACTAACGCTTATCGTCTAAATGTGTCGTCCAATTGATATGTTCATATTTTTTCAAAATGATTTGTCTTTTTTCCACTTTGTATGCACATAGTTATACTAAGCCTGATCATGACTGATACTGTAATTAAAAATTTATTTTTGTTACTTGTAATTTTTGAATTCTGTGAACAATCTGTGTCCCTGTGATTATTACGGATTTACTTGTGAATTGTCAATGAGCTTATAAAGATTTTAACAGTACCTTCCAAATGTTCTACTGCAACGCTGAGCTTCCTTACAATACTATTTCCTCTTTGCGCCTGTTTGGCTGATTGGAAAACTTCAAGTGGTGAGCCTTGTCCTCCTATCAGCCCTGATGAGGTGGAATATGTTGTTAAGAAGTAGGGGAAGAAGGTCCGCGGAGATTTCGAGCAGTTGTCCAGCACAGGAGCGATGGTAGCGTTTCTGGTCTTTGCAGGCGTGATACTGTGGCTTTTTATCTTGACTACTGATTGAAATGTGTGGTCTGCTGTGGGTGGGAGTCTAGGAGACATCAGTTTAGTTAGGAGTCGTTTAATGGCACTGTTCACGAAAAAGTGGTTTCGGAGATTTGCACATGGTTTGAATTCGAAGCCCCCTCTGATACCATTTGTGCAGGAATGAGGGCGGAAAACGGCTGGATAGGGAACAATAAGGGCAGGAACAGTGGGGGACGGGAGGCCTCCGCCCCTCGCTAGGCTGACTACGAGTTCTAATTGTCCTTCACCACATTCGCACTGGAGCGAAGTTGGTGAAAAGTCGACAAGCTGGTAGGCAAATTGCCAGAGACGCGATGTGTTGTCTGCTATTGCAGACAACACATTGCGTCGCCTTCGTGCACTCGCCCAAACACTCCCTAACCGCCGTTCTTCCAATGTGAAACTCGTCCAACCCCCCTTTCCAGCTCTTTTTTTACTCTTTGTTATTATTTTTGTTCATCGTTTTTTGCGCTTTTTTCGCTGTTATCGCTTTATTATAGATTAGTTCTATCAACTCCCGTCAAAAAGGGTACCCTAACTTTTTCGTGAAAGGTGCCTTTAAAGCGTCAAAGACAAGGAATACAAATGTGTTCTTGCATTGGCTTCCTCTACTGCCTTTATAAGGGCTAATGGGCAGACTGCCAATGTTTTCCTCTTCCACATTTCTCACCGCAATGAATGTTCACGCAGGAGCCCCGTACAGTTACATTCTGCTTGATAGTAAATCACCCACTATGAACCTCTCCTTGATTAACACCATCCCAAATTCCTAAGTCTTGTCGTGAGGCTTCATTTAAAAGCAAACTCGCAAGCTCCGCATTTGTCCGAGTTTTACGGTAATGTTACCGTAATCCGCTAGACTTCGCATTTTTTTCATCAATTTTTTTACCAGAGCTCACTACATGGGGCGGTGCATAAATGCACTAAGCACAAGACAACTAGCAAAGGATCGCTGTCCTTTTTAGTCAATGGCATCAACATAATACCTCCCTGAAGTGAGGGATAAACAAGCCTGAACATTGGTGCTGTTATGCTTAACCTGAGAGGAGGCGTTCCAGTGGTGCTGGAAACACTTCAGAAATCAAAATTATCACATTTACTCATACAATATTAAATTCAACCGTTTTTATTACAGTATCGTGACACTCCATTGGAGACCTTCCACGCGTTCTTACGAGCAAGCTCATCTATCCGAATGATTCCTATACGGTCTATAGGTTATGGCGATGGATCCGGATTCTGACCAACACTCGTTTTTGATTGGACGAGGTCACCCTTCCGTAAGTTAACTCGTCCAAATCCTCCTCCATACACATCGGCATTTGTCCGGGCGAATGCGGCCAACGAGCGGATGGTCAAGCCATTAAGCAGTTCTGTAGCCTTATCCTAGAAATAATTATTTGCTAACCTTTGAAATGGACTTAACGAGTTGCCAGCTTTTCTAGGTGATTGCTCAGTAATTTTAAAATCCTTCAGAGTTGAAAAAAATCATACCCATACCTCCTCTTCCCCATCGTTGATATGACTACAGTAACTGCAACGGCTGATCTTCCTCGATGGTCGTCGTGAAGGCTGAAATTATCACTTTCGCTAAATATCCGTCAAAGTTCTATTTACTTTTGATTTCGGAGAGTAGAAAAGCCAACAGCGAGCGTTTTCGGCGTGGGAGGGTGACGACCGATTTGGGTCTTCAAGTGCCAATGAAACGGTGGTTTTACTGCGCTGACTGGGTTATTCGACTTATATTGAGGAAGGGATTCATCACAAAGTGACTACTTTTTTAATTGTATTACTACTGCCCAATCAAGCTGTTTAGAAGGGCGGTTACCACAGAGCTGGCGCCCTTTGCAGCACTATGCGGCTTTTGACCTTCGCTGTCGATTCACCTGGAAGTCCTCTCGGCGGAGCGGGGTCGGGAGGCTTATACAGTAATCGATAGGAAATGATTGGGAACGGGTCAGCGATGCCTCGTGGCAGGCCTCGTGTGACTTTTGAGTGGGCTTGATCTACGTGGCCAGCCCCTTGGAGGCCCCTGAAGCAAGTTGACTTGGGGCTGACCCTATTCAAACTGCAGCTTTACCAGCTTAGGGTGATCGGTGGACCCCAAAGGTCGACTGTCCCAAAGGTTAGTTACCAACTTTCGACTTCCTAGTAACCCACGCCCTTTGAACTTTCTTTGTAAATCGAACTAGTGTTTGATCGGATGTTTTTTCATATGCCTTTTGTCTTTCCAGGCTCCGAGGAAGTTGTAGGAAAGGTGAGCCTAATAAAGCTTGTTAACATCTCGGTTCTACAGCTTAAAAATCAACTTCAACCAGAGATCCTTCCAAGGCTGTCAGGCTTTTTGTGAGTGTGGTCATCTTTTACGCAGAACAGACAGATGCTTTTGTTTTTCTTTCAAGCTTTTCTCAGCCTATTAATCCATAGAACTTACCTGAGGCTCTTCGCGAGGTTTAATTTTTGAAGTCATTCGATCAATAGAGTTTTCGAGAAGTGTAAATGCACCTTAATGTAGGGAATATACTTTTGAATGTTGCATTTTAAGGAGGGTAACGGTACATCAGTACAAAGGTAAAACTTACCAAATACCCCATTTTCAATACAGATATATGTAGCACGGTTGACCACCTTCATCACTGGCATTCCGAAGAAGAATAAGATGGAGATGATTGGGTGGAACTAAATGGATACCAAGATGACCGCTGATCGCAAAGCAAACTTGCCAAAAGTCTACTCCTATTAAGGTACTACTTGACAACCCAGTAAATGCCCTTTCGGCCCTAGGGCTGATTTTAAAAAGGGCAAATGTTGTCAAATTCCCAGCTTTCAAATGTCATACTTGACATCCTACGTCCCAAATTACATTGCCGTGACATACACTGCTGGTTTTTCATGTAAAGAAAATGAAATAATGATGTCCTACCGTTGCATTGTTAGGCATAATATCACCCAAGCCAATTGTCGAAATAGATATATAGGAGAAATAAAGAGAAGTGAAGAATGATAGACCACTGTGTGGTATGTACCCCATCCAATCGTCGAATAAATAGATAAATGCCGCAGTGAACAAGAGGTAACCTAAATAAGTAAACAATAAAATGAATCAGCATAGCATGTTGGTAGACAACCCAATCGCCTTTTTCTTTTGGCAATTTGAACATCGATACAAAGGTAGGATCAGAAGGAACTCCAAGGCTCACCCGCTAATAACATAAGGCAAAACTTTATTGGCAGAGATATCATGCTATCCTCGTGCGGTTCCAAGTATCCCATTGTTCTTCTGAAAGCAATTTTCAGTGTCGAGAATAACGAAAAATCTACGACCTACACAAAATCATCGCGTAACGTGCCGCAATCGCTTGCTATCTTGTCATAAGTTGTGTGCAGACCGTGTAACACGTAGTATGCTTAGCATCTATTCAACCTGCGTGAGTTGGGACGTACGGTATGGGCCCAATAGAAGGACCTAGCTTGAAAAGGAGCCAGTCTCTTAACTGACTTGAGCAAGTAGGAAGCTGGTGCACTGAACGGGGCAGAGAGGGAAGGAGACTGTGTGAAATTAGAAGGACCACTTAAGAGCTCCCAAGTAGTCAGTAAAGGGCACGTGATCAATTGGAAAAGCTAGCCCCTATCATATTAACAAATAGAAATTTAAAAAGGAATGAATAAAAAAATTATCGGGAAGCTCCTAATATTAGATGGCCTTCAACAACTATCTACAATGCCTGCTCACCGATTTGGGGAAAATAGTGCAGCACTGTGTTTCTATTGAAGGTCAGGCTCTCGTCGCAAATATTTTAAGTCGCAAAAGGCGGGTCTATCTATATTTGCTATATTTGAGCATGTTTTTCATAGCTCGCTCTATTCGAGCTGCAGAACGGGCGAAGGAGACAGGACATGCAATCACGTCATCGTGCAGGAAAAGATGAGGATTTAGGAATCATTAATTAGACCACCATATAAACTCCTACACAATAACAAACAGTTCGATCCAACTGGTATCACAGGTAAACTCCAATGGACTGGCAGGGAGCGGGGGGCTCAAAATCGCCATGAAATCAGATGGGTCGGATTTTCTAATGGAAACTGTATCTTGGTTGGAACTGTACAGGTGTGTGTGGGTAGGAAAATAATATATTAAAATAAAACTCGAAGCAGTAGTGATAAAAAACGGCCACCCCAACCGCCATGCTTATCTCTTGAACTCTTTTAATCGACCGAGGAGAGCTAGTCTACAAAACCTTGGGATATAACGACTAATTCAATTTTGTAGGTACTTACCTAACCTTAACTAGTATGTGGGCATAGACTTTAGTCAAACAAACAAGTGTTGCTTGACCAAGATCACGAATTACCACCAAAGTGATCGGAATCGTTAGCATAGAATACCACATAACACATATCCGACCGAGTATCGATTCAGCAGCTATTGAACCTAAATCAACACGGCTCAATTCCGTCCGTTGTGGTCCGACATCATGAACATTCTAGTCCTGTGACATACCATAACCGGTCGTCGTATATAAATTCATCGAAAAGAAAAATGCACTAGCATATGTCCATTTGAAATTGTCTGTGTCCGACGCTTTCCAGTACGTACTGCCTTCATACAAAGACTCGTCTTTCAGTAAAGATATATAAGTAGACTGAAAATTCATTACAGTCGAAGCTCACGGAAAGCAATTTCTCTATTATTCCATCAAGGATAAAATTTTTTGACGTTAATCAATCCCATTTGAGGGATGCGCCCCGCACTCGACTTCCATTCAGAATTGTAGTGTCTGATTGAATGCGTATGTGGCCTATACAATGACTTGCAGCGGCCAGCCGATGTTCAAGTCAGTGCTTTTATCCTCCCAGATGAGTCTGTTATCAATTCACCGACCCCGGAGAGGTGGAAGACTTGGTTGGCCTAGGTGGATATCGGTCCGGGATTTGAACCCCTGACCACGCGTGTGAGATAGTGCGCCACTTGCCTCTACATCACCCTGCCCATTTCCTATTATAGCCCCTTATATTCCCTTATATTCAGTGCATTCAACTAATATTCATTATTACTAATCCATTATTACTATATTCTACTCACTATTACTAACTTTCGTCATGCGCTTTGATATTTTTGATATTTCTATCCTAATGCTTACCTTCACAAATTCTTCAGCCGAACTCATGTTGGCAAATATGTCAGTACCATTTTGTAATGACATCAGTTGTCTGGCAATGATAAAAAGTGATTTGTCGAGAGCAGCCTTACGTTCGGCCACTGTCTTAAAAGGAATATTAAGGGTTATAGCAAATCCCGTTCCTGAATACGCATGTACATATAAGAATTTCAACTTGCGTTGGGTCTTATCCATACTCGATCCAAAGGACCCGGGTAACGGGCCCAGAGAGTGGGGATATGAGCGTGGTAGAAGCGATACTTTGCTCTGCTCTACTTTAACCTTTTCATACTTGGCACCATAATCGATAGAATGCCCCTTTCCGATTGCTTCTTTTAGAGTTTAAGCGAAGTTGAATATCAGCAGGAGTTCCATTGACTTTCAGGCCCAGGTACCTTTTTCTCTCCGCTCACTTCCTGCCTGCATCCTCTCCCACAGTTTTGACAGCAACTATCCATGGGGACTGGTCGATATGTGTAGTGTTAGTAGGAATCTGGCATGAAAGTACTGTAAACGTACGTGATGTTCATGTTTTGCTTCTATAGTGAAGAACATTGCTGCTCCGAGGAGTGTATAAACAAGTACAAGTATAAGCATACATAAATGCCGGAAACCGTATTTTCGCCGATTATGCACCAGCCAATAGATAGAACGGTTGAATTCTGGAAACACTTCAGATGATGAAAAGGAATTAGTAGAGGTGTGTCAACATAGCCACATCAGCATCAGCCACCGCACCTGTTTGCTCCCTAAGAAGGTCTCTCCCAAGGGCAATAGCTCGATAGACCTTTCTAGAGTGGCTACTGAACATTACTTTTATAATCATACTGAAGGCAGGGGACAAAGTTAGACTGCGAGCTCCCAATCGGGTGGTTCTCGGGGCAGAAAAGGACTTGATCTTGTAAAAAAAGGAGTCGGTGTGGAGGAATAAAACATAGTACGGGGAAGTTTAAGGCACAGTTCACGATATTTTTGGGTAATCCAGATTATGAAAAAAAAAGTGGAAGATAATATGGAAAACAGTGCGATGAAGGTGAAGAAACGCGTGAATCGGTGTTCCCAAAGTGAAAAAATCGTTAAAAGGGGGCTGTACGAGAACGAGATCAGAAAAATGAAGAAGAATGGAACGTTTGGACAAGCTATACAATGTGTTTCATTGCGTACGTGAGGTCCTGGTGCGAATAGCTGGCTACGGTAAGCAAAAATTAATCCACTCATAAGCACAAGTTAACAGAAAAACCTCTAGTAACAGCAAAAATAACCCAACTTTTTCAGCCTCTCGGGGTAAAAAATTGGAAAGGGGATTGCAGCAGCAAAAAGAAACACCGAGTGTAAACGTATGGGAGAAAAACATCGCCTCATTACTCGGCGATCAGCTGATTGTGGTGGGTTCTAGAGGGGTCAGGAACTTCTCCCTGAACACGGCGCCGCACACGCCGCACCCGCCGCGTATCGCAGGATTGCGATAGAAGATTGGAGCGCGCAATTTGTGAGGTAGGACGTCCTTTAATTATCTGAACTGGCTGGCCGCTCTTTTCAATTCCAATGCGGTCTTGATCGTCGTTTATAGAGGAGGCTTCATTCTAAATAATTAATCAAGTCTAATATACATAAAAACAAGAAAAAGAAAAATAAAAAACGATCAAAACCAATAAAAAAGCAAGGCAATCAACGAAAAATATCGCGTCCTATCGATTGGCGGGGAGGCGGGGTGAGTACGGTAATTGCAGTGACGTTTGCCGCATGCCGCAAGGGAGAATACCGCAACCGGGGAGAAGTTCCTTTACCCGTTCTAGAGCGAATATTGCAACCTTTATCGCCTCGACACTCGTCTGACGTGACATCGATCTAGGAGCGGGAAGTCCGAGCAATCCGATATTGGGGCTCCCATTTATGTCCTAGCTGTTGAGTTTTTGGGCTCGACAGCGTTCTTCCTGTTAGCCTTGGGGGGAGACACAGAAACCATTTTGACGTGAACTGTGCCTTTAACTTGAGCCCGGAAATTCCGACTTTAAGAACTACACTTCAAACTCTATAGCGACCATGACCATCATGAAACCACCAAACCCGCAAGTGTACGACCCTCAGTGCCAACTTGTGGCTTCAGATGGAAGTCCAAGTCAGAAGCAAAAGTGAATGCATTCATATCTGTGCCCTCGAACTCACGTCTTGTTGTCAAATGTGGATCTGAATTTGATGAAGCCTTGTTATTGTTGTTTGCTGCCAGCGTCGTACCTTTGACAATATAGTCCGGTGTGCCAAATAACGAATCGTAGTTCTTTTCTGAAACGATAAGTTATTCATGCCAGATACACGGCGAATCCAGCCACAGATCCTGAGCTGTCAAACGTAATGCCACGATCAACTCAATGACCAGCTTACCGTTATGAAAGCCATTTGCTAGTCGGTTATAGTATTCATTGACCGCTTTATAGAACTCCGGGTCATGTTTGCTGGCACTGGTTGATGGATTGGATGTGATCGTATTCGATTCAGACCCCATCGAATTCTGTTTGCTTAACATCGCATGTTCCTTGGCAGTACCATGCAGTGAATGCTTCCGCAATGACCGTTCAGAAAAACTCTGCGACCGTACTTTTCTGAAAGGATTACTCTTAGAGATGAGACGAGTGAAGCAACAGTTTTTGAGCCTAATATGACACCTTCTTCTCACAGAAAATATCATGAACGATGTTGTTCTGTGTATACATTCGTTTGGTTGCCTATCATTCAATTAACAAGGATGTTAGGGATGTGGGCGGAACATCCAAGCTGGTTTCAGGCAGACACGCCCACTTTCTGCAGTGCTTTCTCTTTTCACACGGCTTAATCGGGAATCGTGGATGTCAAGTTAGATTTTTCCATCATACAGAGAAGTAATAAAAACTTCCAAGTAGAAAGTAACAATAGACATCAGCAAAAATAAGTATAACAAGAATAAGTTATTTTTGTTAAATCAGTAACAATCAATAAATATTAAGTATGAATAGCGAAAATGAGTATAACAAGAATGGACAAATGACCATGGTCTAAAACAACCGTTGACCGGTTTTTCGAGTGGGTCTTTCGTCAGTACAAAGGCATTTATCAAAGATGACGTCTCCGCTTTGGGAGGAGCGATTTTTACGCTCCGCCCAAGCGTCCAGGATAACATTTACCTCCCTGAAGGTTCTGTTGCACGAACTTAAGAAAAGATTCAAAAACGTTTTCTTACTACTTGAGTGGTAAAGAAACGGCAAGTCAGTCTACCTAAAGAAAATATCGAAGATTAAATATCAAAATAATCGGGATCATTGAGTAAAATAGAATGGGACTTCTTTCCGAATGTGCGAAATTAAGCTAATTTATAAAGAAAATTGAATCTTCTTCCGTTTAAAAATAGTTCATAGGCACCTTTTTTGTCGTGGTGTGAATATCGATGGGTTTGTGTCGCCATTAAGCGATCTGAAATTTGAGCATTCATTTATTTATTTTTAAAAATCCCTATAGGCAACTCTTAGAGCGGTTTTATGAGAAAGTTCCAACTAGGATCGGTACAATATGTTAAACGCACCGAGAAATTTGTTCTGCACCAGCGCTGTTCGTTCGAATTCGATGGCCCACACGATCAGAGGCATATGTGTGTATGTTCTCATCCCAATCGTCGTATTCCTCACTGAGTTCTGAAGTGTTTATCCGTTTTTAGCTGCCTATGGTGAAGTAATCAACAGTTCCTTCACGGAACATCTTGTATGGACTGATAAATACTGATTGTACTTTATTTATGACCCTAATCTGAGTGAACCAACTCTCTCCATTACCCTAAAATTCCATAGATAGGAGCGGTTTGATTCACCGGTGAAAAATGAATTGGAATGAAATTGAAATTGAATGCAGTCACCACTCTAACTTGATGGATGGATAAATAAAAATCGGAGAAGAAGTCTAGAAGAAGTTCCGCCCTTCAACTCTAAACCCCGCCCACTTAATAAACAATTCATATAGAAGAATCACCAGTTTCACCGGGAAATCAAACCGCTCTTATTTATGGAATTTTAGGGTATTCACATTTAATAACTCTCTAATTTCCCTTTCACATGCTCATTTCGTGTTTGAAAGAGCAATCCAAGTACAGTCCGGAAGTGGACCTAATGTCCGTCGTATAGCTTTTGATAAAGGTAAAGGAACAATAAACAGCAGAGTAGGTCCCAATTTGAAAATGGGCAGCAGTTTATTGGTTAAATTGAATACTTTATACCTAATTTTCATTTCTGAAAGCTTCCTAACTACTACACCCTGCCAAGATGCTTTTCTATGAATCAGTAGTAATAAAAATGAAGTAAAGAAGGGTTCACAGTACGAGAAACTAACGTCTTGCCTGAGGAATTGTCGAACACAGTTGGTAACGAACTGTGCATAGTTGTGGGAGTGGGTGATAAGTAATAAATGTGTTTGTGATCAGAGCGACTCGCTACCACATCGAATTTCTCTCACCTTCGAAAGTTTTCGACGCTCCGACGGTCGTCGGATTGCTGTCGACTGGTTGAATGGCCTCAAAAAGACTATTGAACGCAACTTCGTTCACCTGTGCCTTACCACTAAAAAAAGAGGAAAATTTATGGCTCACCTTCAGTTCTTCGCCTTTTTCCTCCTCTGTTGTCATTTCGTTTCTCCCTTTCATATCGGACAACTGAAATCAGGTGATTTACTATTAGGCAGAACCGGAATCTGAAGTGAGACGTACGGTCACCTGGTCGCTTCGGACTGGAGTATTATAGTGATTGCATGAGGAAAGTGATTGGAGGTGAAGATTGCCTTGTGGAAAAAGTGTAGGTCACGTGTGCCCTCAGAGAAAGGGCACTAGCTCAATACCAACTAATCCCAACTGAGGCAGAAGACATTTCCTGTGGAAGATTGCAAAAATCATGTTGGTAGCAGCGGCTGGCCCATGTTGGAAGGCCGCCAGATGGAGAAGCTTGATCAAAATCCGTTTTTGAAGTCCATAATGGGCAAGGAAATGATGTACTTGTCATCGGGAAGTAGCGCACTGGACGGACCCCCGCCCAAGTTTTGTGGACAGCGCACGAGGGCTACCGAGGAACCTCGGTCAGAGGAGTTAGATCAACTTCAGGCTGCAAACGTTAAATCGTTTACTAGGATGTCCATAAAGATTGCTAATCTGTTGAAGAGACCTCCTTTTCATTAGTCCTAGGGAGAGAAGTTGGAAAGGAGCAAAAGCCAGAGAAATCGGGAAGGGTGCCAAGCTCATATGAACTGGAGGAGACAAAAACGAGATGATGTAGACATAACAGTGTCGATCTAACTCAAAGATGCTATCTCCGCCATCAACAGGGTCAGTGATGGGAGCATGGCTGTGGAGAAAGACAGAAAGAGGTGTACTGAACGATAACATCAGTGTTCGCAGCACAGGCCAACTGCCCGAGGACATACGAGATGAATTAAGAACGAGCTTTCATGACGCCATCAGGTCAGTGCTAGAAGGAATCATCTGACCAGAGCGAAAGATCTCAATGGTCGCACTGGCGGTGAACGGAGGGGGTCGGAAAAGACTCGTATGAAGGTTGAGGGATAGGGGTCAGAAACGGAGAAACAGAAGGAGTTCTTGGCGTGACCACACCCATTTCTTGGCAGTCGACAGCACTTCCTCGCAAAGAGTTAGATTCAAAGGTAACCTCAAGCAGTGATGGGAGACAGGCAGAAATCGCCCATGTAGTTAGATGAATATCTTCCCCCAAAGCTGCTAGGGATATAGATGTTCTACCTGACAGAGCATATGCGCTTCAGCAAAGGCCTCTTCTAACGGATAGAGCCATCGATTTTCAAGGGAACAAATATAGGAATAGAGAGGAGAGCCGGGTGTGGTGCGTTGGGAACGAAATGGTCGCGTCGCGGTGAGAGAGGCGTCGCGCGCGAAGGAATGTAGCAGGATGCAGCAGTGGGTAAGAAATACAAGAACAAAAGTACTAATAGCATAATTATGCATAAAATAATGATCGCATATCGATTGAGCTGTATGAAGAACGCTAGAGCTGTAATAAACGGCGAATGAGTGGTCCGCGACAGCCGCGTGCGGCAAATCGATTACCCAAAATCGTTCCTAACGCCCGTCTCCCAGGAGAGCCTGATGGTGGGAGCTGGACCATTGAGGTCCTGGAAGCTGGTCTTCTGGTGACACACTGGGTGATACGTGGGCCAGATCCAGAGGAGACCAACTAGTATGGATCTGAATCGATAATGTTCGAGCAGAATCAGCAGAATGACGCATAGGTACCCGTTTGTCTGCAGAAGTTACAAGAAACGTGCCAAGGCTGCTGTGAAGAAGGCGAGGAATACGCAGATGAACGACTTGTACGAGAAGTTGATGGTGGAGTAGACGACCAGTTTTCATTCGGCTGCTCAGCTTGAGATCGGGCTACTCAGAATATCAATTTTCTGTGATGGGAATCCTTTTAATTTCAAGTTATAGTTCTGAATGAACCCTTCCGTTCGTGTTTGCATTCTTACTTCAGTTAATTCCATTTCCATAATGGAGACTCCTGTCCTCTAATTGGTAAGTTTGGCAGACCTTTGGGTGTACGAAATATAATAAATAAATAGATAAAAAACGATGGCTACGACAACCGATTTCCTTCAAAGCTTTGTTGGTAGTGCCAGAATCTACCTCCTTTATGTAGCTATATATTTTATAGCTAGATGATACGTAAAGGCCAAATTTTATCGTAACGTATTTTCAAAGAACAATGTATATTTTTAAAGCACATCCAAATGCCTATGTGATTTCTTGTGCGAGCGTTGTACATGGCTCACACCACCAAAACTGCTTTATTTCTCTGCCTTTCAAGATCTGGTGGAATCCCTGCTTGAATTTTGAGTGAAAATCTGGAAGTAATACAACAAGGACGATGCGTACAACTCCAAAAGTTCGAAAAGTATAAAAAAATCTCCGTCAAAGTGGTCCCTATATTTGGGCTTGTAGATCTGTTCTGATCCTCAAACTGATAGTTTGGCGAGCTAAAAGCTAATTTCCACCGTGTGCCATAAAATCAGTGAGCTCTGGCTTGAAAAAAGGTGGTAGTAGTTGCTCACAAGAAGGCTTCAATCCTGCTCGACGATATGAGCGCCCACCAAAAAGCTGCTCTTCTGAGCAACCACTGCAATCTTCCGAGAATGCGCCCTGTCCTTGTTTGTTTTCAGATTTATGGAAGCTATAGACAGCTGTGTCCCGATATAATAATTTTTTCAGGATTGGGTCAATGCATCTAACAGAAATAGACCAAGCTCATAGGAATTTCAATTGGTCCAGGGTTTAGACATATAAGAATTTCGATCCAGATGTTATCGACACCACTTGGCAGTGCTGCGTCTGCGCCCAGGAGATCCTACAGCATGGAACATAACAAGAGGTATGATAAAAACAGATGATTAATCATTAGAGACCTCCAAGATCGTTGTTATCTAAAATCTGTATTCTAAATTTAATTCAAAATTTAAATTTTAAATGAGTCTTTTGTTGTCTACCAAGAGTTTTGATAGTGTGAAACTGCTCTGTCCATTCAATTCACCTTTGCTTTCTGGTCCGAGAAAATCTGCACTTCATCATTATCTATGGCAGAATTAGGGAGGTTTTTAGACAAAAAATGAAATAATTAAGGGAGAGACTCGGAACAGTCGAAGTCCTCATTACAGCTCTTTACCACCCCACACAGCTGAACTTTTGTCACGCACAAAAATCAAAAAATCATTCAATCACAGTCCACCTGCCCTTTTTCTCTGTCGGTTCAAATGCGTTCTTGTTGATTTCGTCGACAATCGACTGATTAGAATTAGAAACCATTTGCAGACTTCAAACCTACAACCAACAAAGTGATATTGTCTCAAATGAGTTGCCCACATCTTGCTATTTACTATAAACATCCTTAATTCTGCCTCATCAATGTTGCCCTATTTGGGAAGTCCGGCAGTCCCGTAAATAACCAGGGCGCTCGGCATTGAGCACTCCTTTTTTGTACCCACCACGTACTAGACTTCCACCCATACTACAGTAGCATCTGACTGATTAGTGAGCTTGTACAAAAAAATGAATGGCCTAGGCAATGATCAAGCCAGTAGTTTATTCTCCCAGACCGGTAGTGCATGTTTGGCTGGTTCGAGTTTTCGTCCGTTTTCAATTATTATGATTTGATCCTTAAAAATATTTTGAATCTATTTTGTCTTTTTTCTGTGAAATAGCCCACCCAATAAACAATTTTGTGGCTCACAGTCTGCTTCATTATAAGACTGTAGATAAAGCTCCCCTAACTAACTGAAAACCGGTTTTCATGTAGTGATGAACTTTGTTGTATGACTTCATTGTGGTAACCGATCTATGACAAAGTACTTCGTAGTTTTACGAGCCATTTCAAGGACAATTTCTTTCATTTAGAAACGGCTCCCTGTGAAAAAAGTGAGGGGGTCGATGTCAGGCTCAATAATATCAAGGGAAACCCAACAACTATTTTCAAGCGGTCAGCTTTGAAACTAGTAACAAACTGACTGATTACTCAGTACATGTGTATCACTGAACATAGCTATATAATTATCCACTGATACCTGAAAGTCTTGGAGTCATTCGACGTCAACCGATCCCGTTTGAGGGGGGTGCGCTCCCATTTTGGAAGGTCTGATTGGCCTAGGCGGATACCCATCCGGGGTTCGAACCCGACAATGCATGTGTGATAGCGCGCCGCTTGCCATCACACCACCTCAACCCAATGTTTTTGGTAATATAGAATTTGTCCAGGGCCATTAACATAGACTGGTAAAAAATAGTAAGAGGTTCTTGAAGTGTTCTAAGCATTTTTAGAATCAGAAGTGTGCAAACTTTTGAGGCTCTTAAATAAAAAATTAAAGGCCCAGTTAACGACAAAAGTGGTTTCTGAGATTGCCCCACAAAATGAATTTGAGGCTTCCGTGTATACCACATCTGGCACTATTAGGTCGGGAAACGGCCTAGTTAGGGAGCTATGAATGCTGAAAGATTGGCTCGTGTGAATCCGAGGACGAGTTTCACCGGCATTGTAGAGGCTGCACCGATCGCAAGGGAACCCACGTAGGATACAGTCAGCTCTTTATGCAATATTTAAAATCTCGTCCGAATGCCCCTTCCATGTTATTTCCGTCACGGCAATCTCGTCCAACCTCTATTTCCCTACTTTTAGGAGCCATATCTTTCTCAGAATCGGCGAATTCTCTCGCTTTCTTCACTACCGATGAACTATTTCCAACCTGTACTTCCGCTTTTCGATTAAAAACGGGAACCTCAAAATTATCGTGAACTGTGCCTTTAAACATCAGAGGTGCACAATCAAGGAACGACGGAATTCTGAACATGGTATTTCATCTTTGATTATCACCAATCATGATATCATATTATGATCATCTAAAAGAGACAAAGTGGAAGTGGCGTTTGATGATTTTTCCAAAAAGAACTTTGATCGCGATCATTATTCATTCAAAGTTTTTGTTTGAATACTTTCAACAATAGAAGGAAGAAATAGATCCCAAAAAAGCTGCGCCAAGCGTCCAACATGTTTTCTTCGGCTCGTTTCATATGCGCATATGTTTTCTTTTAAGTGGAAAGTACTAGTATCAATTATAATATTGATATTGATTCAAAATTGAAAAGGAAATTCTCCGCCCGCGTGTATACGTTACATTTTCTATTACATGTGTATGATACCGATTAGGGGCCAAAAAAGGGGTGGTGGCAATATGTGGCTGGAAGAAGGGGGTTCTTTTTTTGAGAATGAATTTTACTGTAACTCATAAGTGTAGTTAATATCATAAATATTATCATTTAGCGTATGTAGGTGGGACTAATGATTGATTGGACTTCTCAAAGTGCCCCATGCAATCGTGAAACCTCCAAAAAAGACCCCTAGGGACCCGGATCACTCTACCGAAGTCCAGGTCAGCGGTATGGAGGATTGCATCTGTGTTTTTGACTTTTTTCGCTCTTTTTTCTAAATACATTATTTTATCTTCTGAGATTTACCAATGAACATATCCCCTCCGAGTCTATTTCAAAGTAGTGTGATTTCCTTATTTCCCTCCCAATTCCTTCGCTCGGAAATTACCTCTTCGCCGGTTACAGGAATAAATGGAAAAAGTCATCCACAAATGGGTTGACTTGGGAAGCCGGCTTCAGCTCAACCTTTTGCTCAGAATTTGGGTCGGCTTGTAGCAACTGATATATTTCTTCGGCTGCTGAACGGATAGGTTTGTTCTTCTCACTATGGCATGCCTGAATTCCAAGGAAGTACCAGGCATTATTACAGTGGTGCACTGTCACACGATCATGTACAACAAAAGTGTCTAGGGAGGAAAAAGGACTGTCATGAGGGCATAATATCAGCGTACTAATGGTAAGAAATATACATATATGGGGCCATCTCTTTGCAAGCTACGACAACTAAGTTGGTCCCACTCGCTTACAGTGGGATTACTCGGTTACCGTGGAATTGTTCAAGGAAAATATTCAAAATGACAGTTATAAGGACTTGAGTCATTTTGTCATGAAAGTGATCGATGTTGAGCATCCTAACTCAGTTTCACTCAAATATTAACAACTAATCTGGTTAGGTCTACCCATAACCAGATTAGTTGTTAATGTGAGGAGGCTAATTCTTCCTTTTCTAAGTCGGCATATTTGACAAGTATGCCCGGTTACTAACTGCTCGAGAGTGATGATCGCACGATTCGATAGGTTGTCATATCGGGGAGACCTCCTTGACGATACGGTGCGATATGAAAAAAGGGCAAGTAACATCAAAGAAGAGTTTTTATAAAATTTAATAAAGCTTGCTGCCAAGATGATGGTAAGATTTATCGAGAGGTGAACAAGGATGCTTATCAAAGAAGAGTTAGCATCATATCACAGACTTAGAAAAATTCCTTGATAATTTTCGGAACTAGACAGATGTGGACAAATGTATAGCCTTATAGCCGAAAAGAGAGTGAAATATTCGTGGAAAACACTGGGAAAGATAGCTAGTAAAGTCGTTGAACGTCGATGGAAATTTCCCGTCAAATTTTTGGTGTAGAAAGGGGCATTTCATCTAAGAGGAAAACAGGTTTCGGATCGGAATAGGGCGTACGTTTGCAAGAAAATCTCATTAATCAGAACGATAGCGACATATGGTATGGCTATACGGTATACGCCACCCAATCGGACTTTGTTCAAATTCACAGCCCTATTGGAATGCATATTATGTACGAACTGCAAAAAGTGGGTAAGACCTCCATTCTTCCATAGTTGACCATTGGAAACAAAGGCGAAGAATAAAGATTGGTTTGTCACCATCTGCTTGTTAAGGTCCTTGCTTGTCAAGGAGAGATATTTGAAGGGATTGAGACGACTTCTTAGGAAAAATTTGTCGTTCAGAACCGTCTAGATGATCTCTATCTCCTAGATGGATGCGAAAAAATGGTAGAAAACAACAGAGAAAAGACTGAACTTGAAAAGTATCTAATAAGGCCTAATAAGGCCGCGTTATGATCAGCGCGTGATATTGCGGGCAGTAATGGCGATGACGATTGCGTAAAGACGCCGTCGACAATCAAATTACAATCAAATCGAGTGTTGTTCTATGACATCGATTTAATCTGTCAGAAAATTTCCGTGCGCCTTCATTGAGTTGTCTGACGATTCTTTCGGTGCAGTCGCTCTCGAGCTATTAGAAACTAGCACATTGTCGGGGTTTTAGAGAGACCATTGCAATGTGTGGCGCAGTGGTTTCCACGTCGGTCCCCAATCCATCAAAACGTATCTGATCAGAGCCTGAAAGAAAAGTTGGTGTCAAAGTTTCTATCCAAATTGGAGTGCAAAATTCAAAACGAGTGCCATAAGAGAAGACAGAATGGAAATATGTATGTAAAACACCTCTCATCCTCGAGAGACGGAATCCTTCGGTTCAATTATACAAAAATTTCTGTACGAGATTGTAAGGACTGGAACTTTACGTATGTTTCCCGAATGATTGCAGCATTCGAATATCAATCTGTTGCAAGCAAATCAAACAGAAAGCATTGAAACTCAAAACTAAGGGACGAAATCAAATTGGAGGATACAAAACGTCCAAAGGTTGTGGGTTGCCCATTTTTAATGGTCCCCCCATCCAGTGCATAGAAATCAAGATCAGTTTCTGATGAGAGAACGACGACAACAGTTTTTTTCGAGAACTTTTTTTCGAATTTCACTGAATCCGTCCCCAGGGAAACCGTAAGACTAGATAGATTGTCGGCCGGCCCTGAGCCAGGTTTATACTCAGATTTTCCAAAAATCAAAAATGCTACGTGGTCTCAAATAATGGTATAAATAAGTGATTCCTGCGCATTTCACTACGTCAAACCTGCAGTTCTTTGAGCCTAATATTGTTTCCTCCTCCTTTACTTTTATTCTCAAGCCTTTTTATTTGAAGCTAGATGGAATATATTACACTATTGCTTCTAAGGGGCTTTGGGATAAAGTCATTAATTATGTATTGCAATGAAGATTCGATTACAACCAACTTCGGGGAGGTTTCTAGCATGGCATCGCAGGGAAAGCATCAGATTGATTTATGCTCTAGATCTTATTGAATTATTTATCAACTGTTCACTTTGTTTGGGCTCAGCACAAAAGAAATTTGAGGCAACGATCATTACAACTTCATTTCCGTAATCAGCTACATATCAGTCATTCGTCTTCACCCGAAGTCTAAATACAGAGCAGTGATAACGATGGTCATGGAAAACATTCGAAGAATGGAACCAGAGAAGCTATGAGGGCAGGACTGAAATCGGAGAAGACCTTCAGGAACGATAAAGAAGGTAGGAACAGTTATTCGTTAAGCGGTGCATTAGAACAGAGGCCTGTGTCTCATGATTCATTCATAAGAATAATGCATTTCAGTAACATAAAAAAATTTAAGAATCTTTCGTATTCTCTAAAATTCACTCCCCCAACCGAAAGTCAGATATAGTTGAGTGCGCAGAAGTTGTAAGTATACTCGACTGTAGTTTTACAAAAAATAGCGATGAGCATTTTCATAATCTCTGTCCGTTAGCTTGTCAAAAAGTTCTCAAGAAAACATTCCTTCAAATTCAAATTCCTCGGCTTCTTTGCAGTGATGGCTCCAATTCTTTTCTTTGAAAAAACTCGGAGTGGATTTTTTTTTTGCGAGTTTATTATATCGGATACCAATAGTCCCGGATTCTGAAGAAAACCGATCTTGCCTTGGAAACAACGTGCGAGAATTCAACTTCATTTACAAAGAAAATCAGCTTTGCTTTTAGAAATCATGTCCTCTGGAGAACATTGGCTCTCCAGATCCTTTTTCAGAGAATCGCTAATTCCTTGGCTCACAGGCGCGATCAATGAATATTTTCATTGCCATTGGAATGCTCAAAAAATGAGGTCATCATATCAGCTCGACGCCAATGGCAACGACCATATTGATTGATCGCGTCTGTAAACCAAGAAATTATCGATTTTTTGAATGAATATTGGGAAATTTTTTGCTCTAAATGTCTCAAAAAATAGCTTCATCAAATGCAGTTCGACGCGCTTGGTCAAGTGGCAACGAACATATTGATTGATCGCGCCTGTGAACCAAGAAATTATCGACTTTTTGGAAAAATATTAAATGAAATGAACTATGAAGTGCGCTTTTTGCAAGTTTATAGGAATCCACTACTCGGGTTCTTGCTTGGCCCTCCGCAACCCAAACGAAAGAAGGGACCTGTTAAAAGATGCGGGTGGATCCTGGACGTGCCTCGAATAAAAGTGCTCCCACGGATTCACAAGCAAGAAATATCTCACTCCATGCTAGTATCGAACGTGATCATGATAGTTCGTTGTGTGATTCCCTGGAGCAGCGTGAATATATTCGAACACGACTGGAAGACGCACGGGAAGGAAGCACGAGAGGCTTGAATGAGCTACTTGATCTTCAACACGAACTGGCCTATTTTGGAGTTGACCCTTGACTTAGTGCACAACATCCAAGCTATCAGCCTTTGCCATCACCCTTGTGAGCCTTTATATTCTTTGGGAATAGCGCGGTTGTTGGAGCGGATTGTAGTGGCTGCCTCATGATCTCCCTCATCGATAGATCAAGTATTGGTTTAGCACCTAAACGCTCGTATATATGGCCGCACCCATCCTACTTCATAATTCTCCACTATGCTCCCTGCCTCTAACCCTCTCCCATTTACTGATTGAAGTTTTTTTTCTCATTGGTTGTTGTTTCACAATTCTGCTCGCGCTCCCTTCCTTCATCCCTTCTCATTTATTCAAGTTTCTTATAAATGTTCGCATTGATTGTTGTTTCTCATAAACGTGAGGTTCAATTACCCAAATCACGCTTGGCATAAGATGCGGCTCAAGGAGTTTTCGATTAACAGAGGCTGCTTCATGAAGTTTGTTAAAGTTAAAAATTCCTAAATAGATGTCGACCAGGATATATGCGAGATTGCCAGGATGGCAGTATGTCTGTAAATGAGGTCTTTTCAGCGTGAAAACTATGAGACAGACTTGCATTTACACATGCTAAAAGATGGCACTCGAAAAATCTGCGGAAAAAAGTGAAAGCGATAATGAAATGGACGGTGCAAATAGAATCGTTTTGTCGCACCTGCACTTTAAGATAGAATCGTTTTTGTCAACCTCAGAACTAGTGACCCCTGCACACTGATTTTGGCCAGAGGTTTGTATCGAAGTAGCGAAGTTTCCCGATTACTATATTCTTTGAAATCTAGCTCCATTGACTTTCATTGGAAACCTGAGTGCCTCGGTAACCTTTTCGTTATAGACCCCATTCAACAATGCCGACGCCTGAGCGTTTTCGTTTCATTCGCGGAAACTCTAGTCGGTGAAATTGTTATTTTAAAAAAAGCCTATATTGTTTGTCGGTTCTAAAACTCAAATGCGGTATCAACCAGTATGAACACATATCATTGTTAACAATTGAGTATTTTACACAAAGATGGAACAAGTGAGCTATACGGCGATACACTCACAAAGGGACAAGTGGTATATAATAAATTTTGTAGGATGGACGAACGACAATTGTGACGACGACGAGGCGGCGGCGATTACCGACGATGACCGGCTGATGTCGGCTTCTCCAGCAACTGCTTTACTTTCGGTAATAATAGAGCCGTTTGCCTTTTGAGGTGAACACTATGGGCTGTTCTTGGCCTTGATTGAAGCTCAGCATACATTGCACGGGGCTGAAGAAACAATTTCGATCGTATTTCTTCACTGCTTTCGACGATTGCAATATCCACTCTGGATAGCCATCGGATGCGCCTCGAGATGATCTAAATAGTACATGATAGTGTCGTTCTATTCGAGGTTTTCGAATAGTTTCTAAGGTACAGCTCACAATAAAAATGATTTCTGAGATTTCGTCTCGGAATAAGTTTGTAGCCAACATTGTCGGGTCGAAAGACGACCTCGTTGTGAAGTTGTTAGGACCACCTTAGTTGGCGACAATCAGACAATTGCGAGCAGCAATCTCGTTCAACCCCCTTTCCAACAACTTTTTTTGCAGCCCCATATCTCTCAAAAAACGCCGGTTTTTTGTGTTTTTTCGACATTTCTACACTATTCGAGATGGTATGTACCTCAGAAGTGTTGTGAACTGCTTCTACAACAAATATATCAGATTATATCAGATATCAGGTTTTCGAAAGATTTCCATAAAATTTATAACATCTCCATAAAGTTTATAACATCGAAAATTAATTACTGCTTGCAATAGTGAGGAATTTCATGTTCAGGGCTATTGAGTAAAGTCAGAAGGACCTCTTTAGAAGCTCAATGACTGAGCTTAGCAAGAAATAGGATAATCTACAGAGGATCCATCTTTTTGCTGCTGAACAATTGGAGCATCTATGGATACAATTTCCCAACCTCCAAGGTAGGACTCAGTTCTACATAATCGCAACCGCGAACGGCAAACTTGCTGATTGCGACGATTCAGTGGTTCGAGACCCATTTTTTGTCAGACTTCCCCATTGCTATCTAATTCTAGTATTTTGCAGATCGGAATTTTTCGCAAAATAAAATCATGCAAGCATACCTAAAACAATGGACTAAGCAAACTCACGCCAGTAGATTCATCAGTTGGCTGTCTTGAGAAGATGAGAGTATGGATGATACGATAGGCACGAGAGTTGCCAGTGACAGCAGCAATGGACTGATCATTTTACCTGTGATAAATAAGGATGATTGTAAGAAATCATGAAAAATCATCACGAACTGAACTATTCCGCGCAACATTTTCAAGAAGATACGGTAGGCGAAAAACGATTCGCTAAAAATCCATGGAAAGGTATTGAAAAAGCAATTGGAACTGTCACGAATCGAACAAGCCAAATGTTACACTACTATTACAAGTGAATGCAAAATATCAGGGCTAGGACATTCGAGAAAACTATTTTTAAAAACTAAAAAAATTGAAATTCAAATAATAATCAGATAACTTCTAATAACGGAATGCACCATGCATATCATGAATTGAGAAAATCTGAAATTTCGCCAAGTTTCGCTTAGGCCCACGAAATTGCGAAGATCAGCCGGGAAGAAATTACAGGTCTCCGCAGAACTACGTAGAAAACTAGTAATTACATGAAGGATCTCATTATGACATAGCGCATTCGACTACTTTTTGGAGAAACTCTTGTGCAGCTAGAATTCAGAAGTGTTCTGGGATACATTAGGCAGATAAGGAAAGTCATCGCATACCCCCTACAAACTAAGAAGAGGTTGGATAATGGAAAATGGACGAAGACGATGTGGAAAATGTTGGAAAAGCCAGCTATGGGGGACAAGTTTATCTCGAGCGATACAACTTGGCATCAACCCACCCGAGCGGCACTTACAACAGGTAAGGAGAAATTCACGGTAAAGAGAAGATGTTTGAGGCTTCATTTTGTATGAGAATGTTTGTTCTTTCAAAAGCAATAATGGCTGTTATGCAAAGGCAGCTTCCAAGAAAAGCTGAGTCAAATTAAGCAAATGAGGTATTTGACGTGTATATGAGGGGAATCGCCTACAATGAGTCGACATTAACTATGAAAACTAGCTAGAACTCTAGAATCCCAGGAATGCTGACACTTCATTTTGCAATTGTTTTCCAAACCTTTCAAGATTGAACCTCGTTACATTAGATTATCGCAGGAATACGGCTTACCCCTTCCCGCTTGGTTGAAGGGGAGTGGGGAGCGCTAGGGGAGTGGTAGTCTGTTTGATTGGGTAACCCTTTGACGGCAATGGCACTCACCTGTGGGTGCCGACTGGGCATGGGACATTAGCACCCAATTTTGGGTGCCACCATACCTTCTTGTTTCTTAGCAGCTGCTAAATTCAGTAGGCCAGGGAAAGGATTTCCTCCTAGGAAAATGCCACCCGTCGGTGGGTGCCAGTCGCGCGCGAAAGGAGGGGATCATGATGCCATGGGCGCGTCACGTCGAAATCGGCATTGTCGTCAAAGGGTTAACTTAAGAAATTTACATGCTTGCAGCTGAATTTGAGCTTTCCTTGATTCATAGGGTAGTTTATATATCTAAAAGGTGAAAGACAAAAAGAGCTTGTAGACCTTATCCACCACACAGAGTCCGGTGATCGAACTGGCCAAGTGACACTCCCCTACCATATTGTTATACATAGTCAACTCTTCAATAGGGATTGCTAAGATCAAAATGCAGCCACTGATAATGAGCCACTCGTCCGAGTAGAGGAATAGATTCAAAATTATAGATAAACGCGAGCTTGGACAAAGTCGTGAAGTATGGGGAATGCCCTATGAGGGAACATGCTTTTATCTTCCCTATAAGGAATGTCTGCTATACTTACATCAAAGCCAGATAGATACGATTAGGCTATTCTCCGAATGAAGTGTGAGTTCTGTAGGCTTAAGTGACATTTACCAGTATTGAAACCCTCCGCTAAGACTTCCGCTACTTTCGAAAGGCTGTTTAGTAGGTGAGGGCAACCACCAGCTTTAATTTCCGCATGATTCCTTTATAGAAGAACTCTTCGAAAGAATTTTCCCGCCGTTCGAGTACCAGAACTTAATTGGAACGGGTGGCTTTCTCAGATGCCAACTAGCACCTTGGTGTTCTCCCAAGCAGTTACAGTACTAAATTCGACCTCTTATCTCCCTACTCCTCCTGTAATTCCTCCACTTCCTGAAAAGAAGCGACGGAATTACTTAATCTGAAGCTCCTTGAAGGGTATCTTCAGTCCTCGATCGAAGTTATTGGCACTCTTGGACAATAATGGGGCTGTGGGTAAACTTTTTGGGGGGTTTTCCAAGGAAAACAATGAGTGCAAAGCAAAATGAATGATTTCAAGGAGGCAGTCGGCGTATGTTCAAGAATGGAGAGAGCAGAGTTATGAGGGCAGGGCTATTTTATGGGTAGAGCCATGCCAACGCGACAAGTTGCGGGACAATATTTCAGGTTTCTAGAGACCTAATGACCTCGTTTATCATCTTCATCGAAGAAAATTCATTTTTAGAGCTATCGCAAAATTTTTTCAACAAACTAAATTCGTCATGATTCCAAATTTGAATTCTATGGCAGGTTGGAAAACTGATCGCCTCATTCGGGGCTATCTAAACGCAAAACATTTGATCCCAAAATTTCAGTTCCGTCGGACGGCTGTGAATAAGTGATCAGAATAAATATCCGGTACTAAACTCCTATGGGAGTCGCTGTCAGGGTTTGAGCCGTCTCGAAAGGACTGCGGACTGCTGTATCGAGGTTTCGGGTCGCGCTTTGGCTGGAAACAGTTCAATTGCAATGGCTTGAACCGGATAAAAGTCTAACGACAGTTTTCTCGGTTGAGCAAGAGACTGACTAGCTACTCCTAACAGGGAATCAACTCGAATGCTAAGACTGAACAACTGGAAATCTGGAATCGAACCATGTAAAATTTGGCAGAGAAGCTGTTTGAAAAGCCCTAGAATATCTACTATTGTTAGCTTTGTTTGAGACGTAGATGGAAGTACTGTGGGGAGGAATGACTGAGGCGAATCCCTCAATTGAAAGTGAATCTGAGGCATATCACTGAAAACGTCTTCAAACAACAGTAATTAACTTGGCGACTAGGCAACGCTCGTTTTGAGTACGTGAAAATAACGACTAATTCACAGAAAAAGTACCAACCATATATTTTACAAGAAGGTTATTTTTTCCACGCCCTTTTTACTAAATCATACATCAGGCAGTGCTACTCACACTACTTGGGTTATAGATAGCTATTGATGGCTGAATATTGTTGAAAAAGGGCAACCCAGGTATTACAGGTAACTATCAGAGAGACAGCTCCAGCACATCCACCTATGCAACCACAGTGACCACTTGGGAGCCAACTGGATTGAGGACAATAGCAGCTATAAATGGACAGTTAATGATGCCCATTTCCTTACCTGTAATATATCAGTTTTTGCCTAGATATATAGCCGGCCAACAGCCTATTTGTAGGTCCTATGGAAGATCTAACATCACCATGACGAGCTCGGGAAAGTTTGGATTGACTTACTCCAGTGTATCACGGTGTGCAGTACGCCAAGTGAGCAGTGGGTGGAGTATGCTCCCTGGAAGCTCGTATACCAGCACCGTCGCAGCCGATTCGGGGCAAGTAGCGCGAACGATCATCAATAAGTATCTGGCATTTGTGATTCTGTAGGAAATTGTCAACTACCCAGAGAATACTCATCAACATGGTCGTGGGCTTGAAAATGGGAAGGATGAGATTGAGACAGTGCAGTGGTTCACATGTTTTCTCCCATACCCCCTTTAGGCAAACAGTGCCTTTAATTAAAGGCGTCATCGACTTTTTCGCAAATTCTGCAACTGGCTATTTCCAATTTTTTTCCCTCCTACCAGCCAATTGAAGAAATTCTCATTGCAATCGGTCACGTTGCGAGAATTTGCATTCAGAGCACGTCTCTTATTCAAATGACACTGCGACGAAGCAAGGGTAAAGCTTCGACCAAATGACAGCATGGCCAATGAAGATCAATTGGTATGGAAGTGGTGAGCAGCCTTGGAACTTGAACCACGGTAATGAGCACCATTGGAAGCAGGAAGGAAGGAATTCAGAAGGTTCAGTTATTGTTTAGGCAAGCTTTTTATAGCGGAAAGTGAAGTAATGATGAATCTGCTTAACGAAAGGAAGGCGCGAGGATCTGAGCCTACTGGGGTGTCAGAAAGCAACTTTCATCCCTGCCCGATCTTACCAGAACCCCTTGGACAGGGTGCTAAGTTGTGTGGGCGAATTCTGATTAGAAGTGACGTTAAATAAGGTTTCAGCACTTCAAATCCCTCATGGCATCTAGATCTCGACTTTTGTAGGGGATTTTGGGATCAGCACGGCTAACGGTCTACCCGGATCAGATCATGAGGATGGCGCAGTGGAGGCAAATCATGGAGCATCATAAGCCGAATGCCCTGCTGCCCTCCTAAATTGCATATCAAATGAGGACCAAAATTTATGTGAGTAATAAATGGTTGACGAATATGAGGTGGAGGGCTATAAATTTTCAACAAACTTTCCCAATAATTTGTCCATGGAATGGCTGCAGTAACTTTCTTCAGAATAGCCTTCAAGATCAAGCTTCGTGACGCTGGGTCTCATAAATCATGAAAATGAAAAAATAATCCCAAAAGCTGGATCTACCTTACGGCTTTTCTATGAATTTCGGCATAATACTGTATTAGGGAATGAATCCATTCAATATTTACGAAGTCTGTATATAAGCTTCACTGGGCTGGCGTTTTGCCAGAGTCTCCCTTTCCCTTGGTCCGAAAGGATCATAATAATTCGTGAATATTTAACGATCTGCCAGCTCTCTCAAGCTTGTATACAAACCCCGTAAAGAATTCAAGAAAACAATCCATCAGAAGACATAATCGATGGAAGTTTGAGGCGGAACAACACGGACCTAAAGTCTTGTAATCAAAGTCACGCAACCTTTATGAGCCCTATTTCTGAATGCAGAGAATGCAATAAAAAGGGAGTCCATGAGCCCAGGGAAACAGATGCATAGCGAAGAAGGTGATTATGTGCAAAAGAGTCCAGACCTGACTTTGATCCCAGCGAAAGGTACCTATAGAGTATTGTGAGTTTTAATTCAGAGTCCCAGATATTTTCCAAATATAAACTCCGATCGGAGTCAGATGACGTTCGTGGAGGGACCGTTGGAGCACAAATATCTCTTGTCGTCTGATCTTCCTGTAGCCCTTGAAAGCATGGGTGGACATTCAGGAATTGCCAATCTATGCACCCATTCATCTATTGGGTTGTCCGAAAAGTTCCCGCCGATTTTTGATTCATCTTCGAATGAAAATTCCTAGAAGGAGAAATCCATTGGATGAACAATATATCCTCCATTCTGTTCAGTAAGGCTTCGCCATCTTCCTGTAGGTTCCACTTCCCCTCTTCCATAGAAGGTTCCAGACTTAAAATGGAAAAACCCACTCAGGTGCTTTTTGCAGTCCTCCAGCGAATTGAACGATTTTCCATTCAAGGAATTTTGCAGAAACCCAAACAAGTGGTATTCTGATGGTGCTATGTCTGGACTATATGGGAGATGTGGTGGGACATCCCACCCGAGCTTTAGCAACTTTTGACCAGCGGCCAAAAATACGTGTGGTCTGGAGGTACCCTGTTGGAGGATTACGCCCTAACAATTGGCGACTTCGGGTTGATTTTGGTCCATCGCTGCCTCCATAGTTTCTAGCTAACTATAGTACCTTTCCTAAGTCATCTTTGGATTGTGCGACAACAGCTCATGGTAAGTGATTTCCCTGAAATCCCATCAGCAACTCGGCATAGTCATCCGCACCTGGATTTTGACTTTTGCAGCGGTTTGTGACGGCTCACTAGGGGGCTACACGATCGTTTCAGCTCCTCATTGCTGTACACAATCCGATTTTCGTCCCTCGTGCTCATGCGTTTCAGAAACGGCTCACTTTTATTTCGTTCGAACAACGAGTCGCGCATGGAGGCGCGGTCCATCGCATTGCGCTCGCTCTATCGCGAGATATCTAAACATCAAGGCGTTTTACACTACACTACTAAGCGTTTGCAGATGACCATGAATGGTTAATTTCGAAACACTAAGCCCTTACCCTACTTCACGAGCAGTGATGTGCCGATTTGCTCCGGTTAACATTTTGAGTTGATCGTTCAAATTGATGATAGTCTCCCTGAGGGTTGCCGGTCTTTGAAAGCAAATTCACACCGTTCGGATTCCGCAAACTAGTCATGCACTGTACGTACCTCTAGGGCATGGTCTACTTAAACGTCATATATCTTTCATGCGGCTTGAGCCGCATTCTAGGCCTTGCGGTAGAAGAAATACTTCAGATGTCAAAAATGCGCGCAGTGGTTCTCCATTTTCATACGAGTCCTGTACAGAAAAACTTCGACAAATGTTGACAGAATCCCAACAGGAATATAAAGGAGGATCTACTCTTTTAGAAAACATATATCTTCATTAGGTTTGGTCCTTAATCATTTGTAGAACGCTTGATAAATCCGGGGTGTCAAAAATCGGCGGAAACTTTTCGGACAACCCAATATATCCTATGGATGAGTTCGCTTCTCCTGGGTCACTTCCCTGTCCTAGACTTCCAATTTTCCAATCCCGCATTTGTTCACTCCCACACAGTGCAAGTGTGGTTTCGCGAAGATGGAAAACCATCAAACTTGCCCTTTTGATGTGACGTTTCGCCTGACTAAGCTATAAAATGAAAGTTTTTTTTCGAACAAAAAAAAACAAAATGACGTCAGATATAGAAAATGTAACATCTAGGAGATTATCTACATCGTGGGTTGCCTTGTCTATAAGTCATTGGCTAGTTGTGATTGAATAAACCAAATATAGTTTATTACTTGATCAACAGCATGGTGTTTTCCAATAAGATGTATTTGGAAAATTTATGGACAGAATAGGAATATAGACAGACTGGGCAGCTGCTATATGTATACATCAGAGTGCAAGTGAAATCATTCGAGCCTCTGATGAGTCCGTTTTAGTTTTTTTTTGTTTTTAAACAATTGAAACTGTACTTTACATCGAAATATTAATTGCTTCGGTACTGGTAAAACGAAAACATCCGAATGAGTAGGAAAAAATAATTCTCATCAATCGGGACTACTGATTAGTTAACTATTTCTAGGATCAGAAAGAAGGTTGAGCTACACTATTCAGTGCTATTGAAAGGACTAGGATGCTGCTCACTCAATGGAAAGCCGAGGCTTACGCACTTTCATTTTTCCTGCCTTCGAATGTGGTCATGGAAGAAAGCCGTGGAGATTTGGCTAGTTTCCAAAAAAGCAAAACGAGACGGTATTACGTAATGGTCCCAAGGAATGTGACGGAACAGGTGATATACCCAGGAACTGACGTAATGCATAGATCAACATACTGAGAAGTTCCTTTGGTATCATGAGACACATTTTAGTATAGATGCCCTTTCGTGCGGGGGGGAGGGGGGGGGGGAGGGGAGGGGAAGGGGAAGTGGATGGGAGGAGTGGGAGGGAGGTGGCAAGCCACACAAGAAGAATGCGAGTAGTAACGGGATCAACCCCCAGATAGACCTTTCTAAAATCCAAAATCACTTCTAGCATATAAAGCCCGGCTAGAGAGATAGAAGTGCTGGAAAGTCCCTTGGCTGATCGCCTTTTCGTTTGGGCCAACCGGTAGTATGTTTTTCGAAGTTCTGGGTAGATGTCGAGTGCGTGGCGTGACCAGTAATCAATATTCGATCATCTAAATTTTTTTTGTTGTCTTTCAAGGAATTTCCCAGGCAACATCGAAAGTTGCTATCGTTGAATGGTCCAACAATGAGCCCTCATAATTATTCAGAGAGCATGCTCCATCGATATGTCGATGTATGGAGTAAGCCATGCATGCGACCTTTATTCAGGTCAGTAGTAAATGTTCCAAGTGGCGTTTGAATTTTTCCTCTTAAACAAGTCTGACTGTTCAGCCGAGAGAGGATAGAGGGACAAGAGAGAAGAACAAGTACTATTCAGGCTACCCTCAGAAGGTTCGAAGACATTGTAACCACAAGTAAATAAATGCTTATTACCTACAATGTTTACATCCCAAAATAATCGCTGTACCCTTAACGATGGTCATAGAAGTTCACTTCAAGGCTATAATTCACGAAATCTAGATTCAAACGTCACTATGTACGGCTAAGCCGCTGCAGGAGTTGCTGTTTTGGACGTCTTCTAACACTTTAATCTGCACAATTCGGTACCCGGTCCATTTTGTTTTTAGGCGTTCTGCCATTAACTAACAACTTATTCTGCTCCGTTGACAAATTATGCTCAGAAAAAAAAAACTGTGGATTTGAATCCGCTCATGAAACGTTTCTGACTAATTGTTTCATGAAACCAAAATGAAGCCCGACGTGTGCTCATTTTTGAGGGAGAAATGCAAATCCTTTTAGGGATTTTTTTCGAATCGTCGGACCTAGCCTATCTATCGAACATATTTCGCTCATACCCACTTCAATGACGTGACAGTAGCGACGAAAAGAGGGAGGACGAATGAAAACCATTACCTCATAGTCATTTAAACAAAATAAAGACAAAGAAGATATGCCCTGCTTTATCTGGAGGAACTCGATAGCATTATGCTTAGATAAAAAGTAAATGAACGATGAATGCGCTCAGCTCTGGCGACTATTGCACGAGATGTCCCAATGCAATCAAATCAATCGGACGAGATTCGCTGCTATTGTACTGACCGTGTAGCTTAGTGCTACACTTCGCGGTGGAGGTGAGTCCTTCGAAAAGGACGAGTACGTCGAAACGTTGGTCAGAATGAAAATTTCCACCTAACAAAAGCAAAATTAACAATTTCGAGAATCGGACGAGTTTCTTTTGTAGTGGACCCTGATTTCTTTTTTTTCATATCATATGCAGTTTCGCTTGAGACCAATGGCACCCCAATTATTTGATTTTTTTCGAGGAAGTGCTTTAGTACAAGGACTTGGCTAACATTATAGGCATAGCTGTGAAAGTAATGTTAAGTTTTTTTTGGTAATTCAGTTTTAAAATAAAAGGGTCCAAGCCGAGTGTTGATTCCTTAGAAAAGGACCTATTCCGCTCTGAAAACGATTCAATAGGTATAGTTAATGATAATTGGATTAGTATAAATTCTAGCAATTTTTAAAAAAGACAGCTTTGGAGAAGCGCTTGTCATGGAAATCGTTTATCACTTGTTTGGAACAAAGTCTAATCTAATCAAGCCAGGGTTGGACTTTTTTGTGATCTAAAGGCCAAAATTTTCGTTCTAAGCGTCATTTGTATTATTTATCCACAAAATTGAGGTACTCATTTCATCCAACACGTAGGAAAACAATGAAGCACAACCGAAGGAGGTACTGTACACAATCCAGAGTACGGTAGAAAGTACGGTAGAAAAAGTGTTGGAATTGGGAATAGGAGAAGAGAGGAGACTGTCGTTACAGCCGCATGGCATTTAAAGCTCCTTATTTATCACGAGGATTTCGTTCAATATGTTTGCTTACGTAAGCTCTGCAGGAATTGGGGTGTGGGCAGACGGAATAATCCGCTAAAACCTTCTGGAAGTAGGATAGGGCTTGGATAAAAAAACACTTCACTGATTAATGTCCAGGTTAAGGCGAAACATCTCATGTTTGTGCAGAAATTGATATATTCCAGAAGTTTGATTTCCAGCCGTTTCAACATCGCCCTATGGCATGACATGCGGGTACTTGTCATGCAGCTGTTTTTCCTTACATTTACCTCCTGATTGCATTGCCATTGACTGTACAGGGCAAACACCTAGAGGGCGTTCTTTTTCTCTCTTACGTAACCCACCCCTTTTAAGTCTTCTTGGGAAAACATCGGAGAGAGAATGAATGCGATGAAAAAATGGTTGGCTTCAGAGCTTCAAGGCTAAAATAGTTTGAAGAGTAGTTTAGAATAGAATGTTCAGTCCGGCTCCATTCTTATACTTGGTCTGTGGTCCTAATAAGATTGTTGTGACGACATTTTCTCAATTATCATTTCAATTAAAGACCGTAGAACTTAGCTCGAGGCTTCCGCATGGCTGAACTGGAATCAAATTCTACTTCGATGTATCTAATAGAGATTATCGCAGCCTATTGGGTGTCAGGGACGTAATAAGTAAGTGGTGATTGAATATTGGTGCGAATAGTTACCAGTAATCCCATTGACCTCGATCAGCTGGTGCTTGAGTTCCTTGAACTGTACTGTCTCGAGTGTCTTATTGTGGTCTCATTAGGAAACCCTAGGTGCATTGGGTCGGATTTCCGGTAAGGGATAGGAAAAGACTGATGTAAAGTCGTAGGAACATTCACAAGGAGATCGACTAGCTCCGATCACTTTGCTTTTGATTTCCTTCTCTATGGTTAATTCTTTCAAAGCGTTTTTCAGGATTGTGCTGGGTGAACCCTCGAAATCTTCTAGAAGAATCTGGTAATTGTTGAGTTTTGAAATTGATTTTCGCGAAAGGTCTCTCATTCCCCTCTACCAAGGGTACCACTAATATCAATACCATAGTTCAAAGACTCTTTGAAAGTCCTATCATTATGACTGATTATACATAGCTAGTT
Organism: Haemonchus contortus; assembly: GCA_000469685.2. NCBI lineage: Eukaryota > Metazoa > Nematoda > Chromadorea > Rhabditida > Trichostrongylidae > Haemonchus > Haemonchus contortus. The sequence continues at coordinate 41,187,096 of LS997565.1, forward strand.
ACTCACTTTGAAGCACATTCTATCACACACGCGTAAATCCTATTGTCAGTAGAGTCCGACAAGCCTATTATGACGGAAGATAATGAAATGTGCAGTTTCCGGCATAAATGATTTTGAAAAGATTTGATTAGTCGGAATAATTAGCTTGAAAATGATAGACCTTTGGGGACCGAGCGATTCTAGGTGTACACTCATCGGAGAACTCATCACAACCAATTGATGGGTGGGTTGCGTCAGATTCCAAGAATAGGAATTCATAATAGTCAAAATGATGGGAACCCGACGGGAATGAGATATTATTTGTTGGGACACCGTGACAGATCTGAATCCATTCAGCTCTTTCCAGTCTTTTTACCAGCTCAAGAAATCAGTAGTAGTTCTGGACATTTTCAACCATGCAGGGCCGATTGGGAGCTGTAGAAAAGATGTGTGTTATACGGGCAGAATCAATGATTCACCAAAAAAATGAATAAATTAATCTAATCAAACCTGTAGATTTTTTATTACCCTACGAGGATCTTAAGTTGTAGGGACTTTGGGGCCTCCAATGTCTCCAATCCTTCCTAGAGCTTGCCAAAGCGTAAATAAAGCTTCGATAAAACCTTCCCGAACAAAAATGTTGATACCCACGAAGGCAAAAAATCTTCTCCTTTTGAAAATAAAGCTGTTTGCTTGATGAAACGTTATGAGCTCCCTATCGCCCCAACCCTTGTCCCTGTTGCCCTTATCCACCACGGGGAGAGGTTGTTGAAAGAACAATTTGGGGCTGGATTTAGAGATGACCTTTCGTGAGGGCTACATTCAAAGAGCAGAGCTATCCTGAATTGAGTTTGAGTGCATGGCGCAATGCAAGCTATCCAGGCGACATCACATACATATTCAATAATTAAATTTGTATGTGGTTAGATATGTATATGCTGTGAACCTCTGAAAAAGCGGCATAACTTTGGTTTTTTACAACTACCTGTTTACATATTTTTTGCTAGGTTCATAGACAAGCTACACGAAAAGCTGATCGAGAAAACAATGATCAAGTAAATCTTCCGGATACGATAGATTTACATAAATTGCTCTCCATTCGGTAAAAAACAGGCGTTCAAAGATTATCCGTACAACAGAGGTAACATCACAGTTGTGATTAGAAGAGTCAGGTCTCATATATAAATGCATAATCTACAGCTGAAGAAGTAAAAGACGGCTGCACTTCCACGAATAACTTTCATGTGCCGAGCATTCACCTTTCAATTAAGACTAGAAGCATGAAGTGTAAAATGTTCGGCCTTAAATAATACCGTTTATAGAATGCGCCCCCGCATTCGACTTCCATTAAGAGTAGTGACATTTGACTGCGCTCGTGGCCCATACATTGTCTTGCAGAGGGCACTTGATGTATGTAGAAGTCAGTGTTTTATCCTCCCAGCGGGTCTGGTTCTCAATAACCGAGACCCCGAAAGAATGGAAGGTCTGGCTGGTCTACGGTCCGGGATTCAAACCGTGACAATGCATATGGGATAGATCATGCCGTCTACTATTACATCACATTCGGCGCCATTTAGGATGATGAAGATGTTTCTAATAAAATCTCATGGAATGTACTGCCAGAAATGGGTACCACATCATGCAAATCCAGTGCGATCTTATCGTATCGAAGAACGAAGAGATTCCGGCGATTCTTGGGAAGGCTAGGTTGGTTCAGCCTATCTCTCTCTCACTGATGAGTTAGTTACCCGGAAAAGTTGAATAAAGAGCAAAGATATCGTATTTCTTCCATAGTAATTGGGAAACTCATGTATCTCTTGAGTTCCGCTTTGAAAAAGGATGAAGTGAATTTTACTAGTACGCTGCCCATTCAAAAATCAACACCATGCACTTCTTCAGTACTGATAAGGTAAATACGGTAACATTCAGTGACTAAAGAGGACCCATCTGAAGCCTATAAGACTGCAAACAGACGAGCGAACGAAGGAAGTTCGACATTCGGCGCCTAAGCTAACACAAAGATCGACCGATGGCGATTCAGAATAGTAGCAATTAGAAGTATGTAGCCTCAACGTTAGCCTAGAATAGCTCAAGCTGACTTTGTGCAGTTGCTTCCTTTGCATAGTAGGTTTGCAAAAGTTTCACAAACAATATCCGGGAGCAATGCGGGGGCTGTTTACTGCTCTCCAGCTGTCAACAAACAATTATTCGCCCAAAATGAGTTATTCGGTAGATAATAGAAATTCGTAGGATGAATGACGTGGTGTAATTGCCAAATCCTTCACCTTCCTTCTTAGGAAGATGGATTCCCGACTGAACTTCTGAGTATACAGCGAATGCTGATGGAGTTGGTTAACAGCGACGGCCTATTCAGCTACAGTTGTTGCCGGACATCGTTATGGAGGGTAGACAGTAAGGAAATCGGCGAGCTCATCAGTGATAAGCCGTGCATTCGAATTTTCTTTGAAAACAGACAGGAAATCTAAATAACTGCTCCTTGGCATGCGAGCATTAGCGAGGCTTGATCATTCATTTTACAATTGGTTAATGAAAAGACTTTACAAATTCTAGAGGAATTCGATCTAGGTTCGATCCCCGTACCATGAATACGATAGTGGCCTTACCAGCAGCTTTACTACCCTCTGCTGTACGAACCCTGTAGAAATCAAACAGTCTGCTATCTCTGTGGACATGCAGGGCTATATCTGCCAGAAGGCCTGCTTTCATCGCATTCACGTTCAAAATGGGACTCTGATACATCCAACGAAGACATGATAAGTAGTAGTAAGAAGTAGTCTCATAGTAATTTAGAGAGCAGGGCTAACAGGCAGGGTTTGGGAGTAAAACATTCGAGTATCCCTCATCTAGTGCCCATGGTAGTCCGATGAGAAGTTAGCTCTGTGACAGATAAAGTGGAAATGAGCCAAAACAAAGACTCCTAAGAAATACGTCAGATCCAACATGCTGATTAAAAAGGCTGATTGATATCATTACAACAAAGTGAAACAAATCATTATCGTGCCTACGTAAACAACTTTAAGCCATAATCTTAATCTCTTCCTAGCAATCAGAAGTGATATGTATGTACATACGATCGTGTTTCGAAATGGAGAAACGATCCAATCCAAGAGGAGTCATGAGTTCTCGACTTTGTTCAGTTTGGTGTTTGGGTGCACTCGTGCATCCGTTCAGAATTGCAGCAACGTTCGGGAGGATGTTCGGTCTGAGGAGACATGACCGTGTTGATGTTGTTACATTTCAATCCCGAAGGACGAATTTTTGTGAGAAGAAAATAGCGCTTATGGGAGCCCACATAGATATTTTCACAAATCAATTCTCTTGCCAGAAAAAATCGCTTCTACCCGATGGATGAGAAGATATTGAGGAAGGGGGTAGCGATTCATGGTATGGGCCTGAGCTGGATCTCAGAATAGGCCCGCCATATCCTCTCAAATGCTTGGATCATCCATCCATTCCGATGTAATCAGAAATGGGCAAAAGTGAAATCATAATTGCGAAAGAGCTGTTCCTGAAATAACCAATGACTGACGCAAACTGAAACGACTTACCCAAATCCATGTTCCCTCAACGTCACTTCTTTCGGAGCAGATTGGAAGTCCAAAAATCAAAAATAATCAGGAATAAAAAGTTGATATGCTTTGGAATCGGACTAGCAATGGTTTCCAAGAGCGGGTCAAGTAAGCCGCAAGGGTAAAAGTCACACAGCAAGTTTTGCAGCAGTAGTTGGTTTCCATCTTTCATTGTCTATTTTCCGGATTTCACAGAACTGGAGATTCGGATCGCGCGAGCACAACATTCCTCCACTAGGTTGTTTCATACACATCGGAAATGATACATGCTCTCAAATGTCCCCAGAATAGCATCAGAATTGAAGGAATCAAAGTCACGTGTATGCACTCAAACGTTTTGGAAATCTGACTCTTCTTGCCAAGTGCATGGCACATCTAACTGATCAACTCTCACCACTTGCGCTGCACTTTACTGGGTTGAATCGCGTAAAGGGCAATTATTGAGGTGTTCAAGATCCCAAGAGATTTGTGAGTAAAACTCATTACCATTATTACCATGTGATATCACTCATTCATAGGTATCATACAGTAAATGTGAATAGTGGGATGAGAAGGAACAGCTGCTAAAAGACCGAGTGGAAGCGTCCTGCGTTCTAAGTAGAATAGAAGAATTGAAGGCCGTCTGACAAGGACTGGTCTGGAATGACTAAATACCTCAAACACATTCGACATTTAATACTATTAGCTATGTAGTCAAGAAATTCGAGACGAGTCAACTAATTAATGTCTTAGTTAGTATTTCCTAGGATGTTAGGTAATCCAATAACGACATCTAGTCATTGGCGCAACCTTTTCCTATATAAATCACGCAATGGAATAGCCCTTGGATTAGTAGAAAATGAGGGATTAACGAGATTTTTCAATTCCATAGAGCCTAATCTCAATACATATTTCGTTAGAGATAGCAGAGCGGCAAAAAATGAAAAAGGAAAAAAGACCTGAATTTCAGTGGACGGGTCTTTGAAAGCTCTTTAATACAGTAAGAACAGCTCTGGAAACTACGTGAACGGGATTTGTTGCGGTGTCTGCTCCGCCCATTAATGATAGCTCCGCCTCTTAACTCATGGTACATTGCCGTCAATAACGAATATAAAGGTGGAGAAGCGCACGGAAATGCTTGGTTTTGCTCAGAAACTGCATCGATTCATAGAATTCATAGAAACTACAAGAACGGGATATGTTGCAGTGTCTGCTCCGCCCATCAATGACAACTCCGCCTCCTAACTTATGGTACATTATCGTCAATAAGGAATATAAAGGTGGAGAAGCGCATAGAAATGCTTGATTTTGCTCGAATACTGCATCGATTCATAAAGTAGAAACTACAAGAAAGGGATTTGTTGCAGTGTCTGCTCCGCCCATTAATGACAGCTCCGCCTCCTAATTTTTCGTACATTACCGTCAGTAATGAACATAAGGATGGAGAAGCACATGGAAATACTAGTTTTCGTTCAGAAACTGCATCGATTGATAGAAAAAAGACCCTCAGGTCAGAAATACATTCCCACCACCCAATTCGTCCCCTTTCTTCGACTATTCGCTGGTTTCGAGCAAGACAAGTGTTCCAAGCCGTCCTAGTGGTGGGTGTAATGAGATAACATTGACATATAAACCTAATAGTTTCTTTTTAAAAGTAAAATAAGGCACTTATAAGTGAATGAGCAAAGTTCTGAGGCACTCCAGCCATCTATCCCTTTTATGAGGTAAAAAAAACTCCTGCAAATAAAGATTGCATGCGTGGGCTCTTGCGGCTCGATGGACATTTGCTCGGAAAAATATGTAAGTGCATGGGTTCTCACACTAATGAGTAGATATTTATGACGGGAATATGATTATGCACTCTTGTACAACAGTAATAAGCTGGATATCGAGGGAATCTAGCCAATGCTGGAATTTTTGATGGTTTGACGTTTTTTTCACGGCCCTTGGGCGTGATCAAGACGAAAATGACGGGCTCTGGTAGCCTTTGGGATGTTTCAATTAGGCTACCGTAATTTTGCAGTAGCCGCTGAAGCTGCTTATGAACGTAGGTGGCACGTCATCACCGACAATTGAACTAAGAGGATCCCCAACTCCCAGTGGTGGAGGACTAGATTGAACTTTAACCGCCGATGATGATGAGTGCGCCATCCTCTTGGGCAATAATGAGGGCAAAATGATGTGACCGGAACAAAGGCAGTCTTTTCTCAGAGCAGACCTGACAAAGAAAAGGTAAATGGAATTAATTGCCTATGAAGAATGCCGATTAATTCATGTCATTGTGGATTTACCTTTCGAACAGCATTTCCTTTGAATGAAAGTACGATAATGAAAAAATGCCAATTAATTTAGGTTCCCATAATCCGTTCATTAAAATATCAATCCCTTACAAGGGCAGGGTAACGAGATTTCCGCGGTCCATTTCATTTTTTAGCGAGAAAGAAAGAAACTATACAAAGCTCTCAAAGGCTTCCCTTCGGTGACTATAGCGCTCTTAGAGTGTAGGGTTCATCGCACTCCTTCGGACTGATGGAGGGTAAGGATGAAGTCTTTGCCGTTAATCAATTCAGTAATTGGAAGACGGGCTTGGTTGCTCATGTGGGTACCGTGTGGGTAATACGGGATCCGCCCTGGACCGTGTGGGAGTGATACCGCTTCACATGCCATTTCTCCACCCTACCCACCAGAAAACTAGAACCTTTGTGGTGCACACCTACCCGAAGCTAAATCGAGTATTTGTGGGCATATTACAGTTTCTGAGGTGAAAAGCCCTTTCCTTTAACCTGTCCTTTTCTAAAAAAAGCATATAGGATTATTATGCCTTTGAAAAGAGCATTGGAAGGTGCCTGATAATGCTGCAAAGGACAATACGTGGGGGCGAGGGAGAAAGATTCCGAAAGTTGACGATAACATTCACATCTGACTGGAGACGAATAGCTTTCATCTAAGATTGGCATTATGCTCGGATTGTTCAAGAAAATAGCATTTCAGGTCAAAAATGTAGCGCTGAGTCCGTTTTTGGGGTATATAGATGTCATGGTAACCGATCTGAAGGTGCTACTCGCATTAAGCTGTACATGGGGTTAACTAAGGAAATTTTCAAGTTCCAATGAACATCTCAACTATTTTCAGGTATTACAATAGTAACTTACTAGTGCATGAAGTACGGAAACAGTTCGTATAACTTTATTTGTCAACTCTTCTGTGCCATACAGGTTTTTAATGGTGGAATCTTTATTTGCCTGACGTTTCGACTATCTCGTCGTTATCGAAGGCCTGAAAGCGTATCGCAACTTTATAGTGTTACCTATCACGCTTGACGTAGACCAGCTCTTAACTAGTTGCAACTCAGGCTGACGAACTTACAACTAATAAGAAACTCCGAAAAGTCACTCACGTCAATTCCACCAATACCGAACAGTTGCTCAATTTTAGTGACGATAGAGCAATTGAGACAGCCCGGTCAACCACGACCTATTTATAGAATCGTGACGTGACGCGTATCAGTCTCACTATCAAAGCTCACACAGAGGGATGTAAGGCAAGAGGTCACCAGTTATGTTGATGCATTCATTTAGTTCGTATAACTCACCATTGGGATGAAGAATAAAGGATAAAGTCTGGGGCGTTCATCAGTCGCGCCTGGGGGATGCGCCCACGCATCCAACATTCATTCAGAATCGTAGTGGCGCAATGAGTGCGTATGTGGTCTATACAATGACTTGTGGTGGCCAGCTGATGTTCAAGTCAGTACTTTTATCCTCCCAAACGAGTCTGGTACCAACCAACCGACCCCGGAAGGATGGAAGGCCCGGTTGACCTAGGCGGATATTAACCCGGGAACAACAACAACCATTGTGATACCTAGGAGATAAAGATCTTCAAACTTCAGGAAGCTCTTTTCTATAAAGAAAAACATTCTTGAATTTGAAGAACTAGTTGTGCCAAGCTATAAGTGGCTATAAATAGGTTGATGCATAATTATTGTTGATGTTTTCGCGGCTTTTCTCTAGTTAAAATCGAACTTTTGAATTCGGACTTCTTGTAGAAATAATCTTTTCGCTTTCTTCTACAGAAATATATCCGGAAAGTCATCCTCATGTACGCCACACTATGCTCTATTACTTCGAGAAATGTTGGAAGGCGGCTCTCTCATAACGTGATCTCAACGAACTTCTCGGAGGAGGAACAGTCAGCCAAAGTGCAACGAAAAATGGAATCTGCTTATGCGGTCGCCCTATTCACCAGCAGATACTCCTGTGGATTATTACGTCAACCGCCCTCTGGAAAATTGGTTAACGAACAGAACTTACGACGAAGTGGATGGTTTGACGGTCAACGTCAGGGCGTGATCGCCTCCAAGAATCGAAACATTTTCGCCTGTGGAATCCGACCGCCTAGCAAATGGGAAGCAGTGCTTGGCGTAGATGGTGGATATGTTCCGGAGAAATTAATTGGACATGTCTTTGCTAGACAGTTCTATCATGTCTTCAAGTAAAATTTGCTGAAAAAATCCGCAATAATTATGCATCAACCTGATAATTCCAATTTGCACACACTGTTGAATGATGCATTCGGGGTGATGAGAGGTGAACTGTTGTCATTCAACTCCAGGAATGTGGCATACAAGTAGGTTTCGTGTATTTTGAGGGTACGGACCCAGATACTCTTCATGTTGTAGGACTTAGAGAGGAGCTGATTAACGACTAGTGCGTTACGCCTAAAATCACTTTTTCCATGTCCAACATCGGGCCTAAGGAGAGGAAGTCAATAGGCTCAACCTTGCTGTTCAGATAGCTCTAGAAAGATTTTCCGGGTGCGATATAGAATTGTGGAAAACAAGTGATACAAGCCTCTCAAACGCCTCCCCAAGTTTCCTTTACCCGATGCATGAAAAGAATTCATTCCGAAGTTTGTTTGGGTATTGTTAACTACCAGTTTCGGGCAAATATTCATCATGTTTTTGAATTTTTACAGAGTGAGAAGGAAAGGGCGAACAGTTTAAAGACGGCTTTTCAAAAAAACATCATTTGGTTTCATAACACTTGCCGACATCAAACAACTACTAAGCTATAATACTTTCACAGGCTAGGATTTGATCACTGGTCAACTGATAAGTTTCTAAGCTCTCCTAAGTGGTTCCGAGCCGTCTACTTTACTAGAACGCTTGTGATGAAGTGATGTAACGATGAATTTAACAAATGAAAAAGTCAGTCTATGGAGCTGTCCAGAAGTGAGATTACAGGAAGCTACCATGTGAGTTATCAGAAAAAGCGGGACTTGGCGGCGGCTATTAGATCACTCTTTACGAGTGTCTGGAACGGAAGCTGCGTATTTGTGGTGTTCAAGGAGTACTGAGGAAAGCTCTTCAGAGGTGTTGGAGGAGGGTACTCAAAGAAGTGCATCAGTTTCTCTACTGAAGTAACGTTGTTTGATAATCGAATTCAACTGGATGGGTCAGAAAATTCGATCAAAGCTAGCATAAGTATTGTTCAAAGAAACCCTACTCAGACGACGTCAGAGGAGCCACTCAACAACTACTACTGCCTTTTTCAGGTGATTCCGCAAAAACCTATGTACTGTAATAGTGACAGTAAAGTAATAAGAAGTACAACTGTCAACTTTGGCCGCATTTTTTTAGAGAATGTTACCTTTGGTTCTTATCGAGGCTTACGTGGCAAGTTATAGCTCTGCTATAGAGCACTAAGAATCAACAACTTTATTCAACAATCAATCGTGTTCATAATAAACATTCACGTCATCGAGACTGTAATATACAGGTGGCCGATCTAAGTGACAAGGACCCTCATTTGCAACCTATTCCCATCATCGGAACACTGAGTAAGGGTATATTTGCTGCAAAAAAAACTCATTTTCTTGACAAGTGTAGAAATACCCTCGATCAACCTCCTTATATGGTTGAGGAATTGAGTTGTAACGAAATAGAAGAAACCGGATGATCTGAATGTCCTTTATGTTCCGTGACCATCGAAAGGAACTATTTGTCGAATTAAGGATGGGCAGGAGTGCGAGGTGTCTAAGGATTCGCTAGAGCATTTGAGACTGGAAATTGAGGGGCCTATCAGTTTAAGCATGCAGTCCTATGATTGGGGAGCTTGTGCAGCTATGAAATGGAGCGCGGACTACATAAGTGGTCTACCCCAGGAGGATAGGGTAGCAGTAAGACTCTAATATCCGGAACATGAGCATGTAAGTAACCAAAGTGTGCCACTCAAGTTTTTCATTCACCACTGTCATGAAATTGTGGCGTCCTGAGGTTAGTCCATGGCACTTTCATGATCTCTTCCGTTTCTTTCCTTCCCAGGACATCCATTACTGTCGTGCCCCCTATACATCGCGCTTCGCCAAAGAAATACATCATTCATTGGTGCTCTTATTCAAAATAATATACGTCCTGCTTTTGCCCGTGAATGCTGAATCCTTCGCCATATCCTACACTTGAAGATACAGACCAGTTGTAGGTACGAAACAAGTCAGCAGCAGAAACAATGGTCAGAAATCCAGGAACATCCTTCCACCTCAAAATATCGTTTTGTACTGGGATTGCGAAGAAAACGACAGAGTGAACCTACGCTGAAGCCAAGACCTTTCACTTGCAGGAGTCTTTATCGGCCCTCATTCGAATAGTTGTTTTTTCTAGGCTTTCCGTATGAAAGCTGATCGAGGCACTGAATTATGGGAACTCGATGATTTTTAAATAGGCCTAGGTATCGAAATGTTTGTTCCAGTCTTCACATTGATCCCCTTTCTAAAACAAGGTTATCAGCTGGCAGTTTTTATTTATTTATTTATTTATTTATTTATTTGATACACCAAAGGGTGTGCCATAAACACAAAACAACAGTTTGAGCACTTTTGGCCTTCGAGTCGGTAACACATGTCGTTCCATTCTCTCATCCGAATCTCAACGTTGCTTCTATTTGATATAGCATATTCGAAAGAACCAGGTTAGGAATTTTGTATTTCTCTGGGTGACATACGAGCGAGTTTGGTTCACCATACCCATGCCTCTTTTGAGTAGAGAATTTCGCATTCACTTCCCATTCTCTTATCTGCGTTGAGTACAAAATAATTCCCCGGAAGAAGAGAATACAAAAGAAGTTCAGCTTCCCATGTTGCTTAATTTCAGAAGTTGTGATTGATAGGGAGAATGGTGTTCCGTGATGCATTTTGCAGAAATCACTGCACGGTTCAAGGAAATCTTCACCAGACCCTTCTTTATGTGATTTGATGTATTTGGGTTTTCATTCCTGCGTATATTCATATCACGGACAACACCGCGGTAAGGTCCGATGCTAACGTTTGCTATGTTTCACTTGATCTCTTCACTTGGATTCCCATCAAAAGTCCTGTTTTGATATCGTGCTCATGGAGTATCGGACAAGACGAACGTGTCTTTTTGTCAAAGACCTTCGTCTAAAATTAGCGGACTCGAAGTGAATCTTCACAAGGTGTACCAGCTGCAGCGCACTTTTCTTTGATTGCGGTTTGGCGAACCCAAATCAACATAATCACAGCACCGGATCTCATACTAACGTCTTTTTTTGAAATTTGTGAGCTTTGGAGCATTCTGACCGCTACCCTTCTTAGTACTCACTGTTTTCTAGAAATTCCGAACTCAACTAAATACTGAAAGACGCTGACACCCTCGTTAGAGCATGCATCTACAACAGTGAAGTCGTCCAGCCTAAGCAATAATTCATATTTTCCTCAAGTTTACTTCCGCTAAAGTTATCGAAAACTAGATTAGCGAATCGTCAGGGAACTAGTCGGACAATTATTGTACTCTTGTGAATCGTTGAAGAGTTTTATCAGATTCAAATAAATAGTAGACATAATGTTAAGCCATACGGTATTGTGAGGGTCTGTAACTGCTCGTATTCGTTGAAGATGGTTTTCAGTTGCCAGATGGACAAGTCGGTGCTTTTGTCCTCCAACATGGGCCTGGTACCAATCAACCTGCGCCGAAGAGATGGAGGGCTTCGTTGGTCTCGGATCCTAGAATCGTTCTCTGGTGTTATAGTGCATTATTTTTGTCTTCATCACCTTACGCATCAATAGATTGGAATACATATTCAAATAGGTAAATAAATGAATAAATAAATAACTGAATGACTACGGCGAATCACATTTTTTGGCTGATCAGTTCACGTGCACTTCAGTTGGTGTGTTTTGTGTGTACCGCATGTAATTACACATGCAAAGTGGACTTTATCGCCAAAAAGTCGCTTACCTCGTCTAATCCGACTACGGCAATCGCTTTTGTGAATTCCAATTTAAACAGGTAGCAGATTTTGACTTTCCGATCCTCTCTTCAAAATCTGTAGTGCACTTATGTACCCTTGTAATAGCCTTGTAAATATTCCATGTGTCTTCATAACTACCCTTTACTCGGAAAGATGCCAACAAACTGCGTAAGTAAGCAGCAACCCGAGAACCAAAAGGTAGAAATACTCATAAATCCATATCGCTTTCAGTTTTCCAACCAACCGAGTAGTACCAAAGGGGTGCGTTTATCAGGGAAACAAGGCCGAAAAGGGAATTAGCGTTTTGTGTTCTTGGGGGTCTTTAGGTACGACCGTGTATGGCCCTGGGTAGAGTATTTGTCAAGAAAGCCTCAAAATAAGGGAAGAAGGGATTACGGTCGCATCAGGAAAGGAGGTAGGGCGTATGTCACCCTCTCCCGAGTTATCGTTCTTCGTTTTAAATCGAGGAAAAATCGTATCAAGCAAAGAATGGGAGGCCGATCTTCCGGGACCTGGTCCTGGTATGTAAGGAGGAAGTGGTTCGTGAGTGGGACCTTGGTTAAGCAACCAGTTCCTGATATCAAAACTCTTCCAGCTGAGTCAGTTGCTTCTGTTCCTGTTGAATGTGTAACTGAGTCCCATGAACTGACATAATGGCATGCAAAGTGGAAGTCAGGTGACACGATAAATTCCGTGCACTGGCAGCACACTTATCAGGGTAGAACTATCAATAACAATAACTTTGAGCGTCCTGAATGACCAATTACCAGTTACAATCTTTCCATTCCTTCGCTGATTTCCTGCCACTGAGGAAGGAAGAATTTCCGATAATAGCTAGTCACCCAGGCCTGAAGAGCAGCGTCGAATTTGTTGATGCTCTCAGGCCCTTCACTCTTCTCCGTCCTCACTGAACTAAAATAGAGAGATGGTCTGAGGTCATATAGAAAAGAATGAGGTTTTCAAGTCATGGCTCATCCTGGAGGTTTCGAAAGTCAACAAGAAGACCTGTGAGTCTAATGTCAGGACCTTCCATCTTCTCGGGCTCCTTGAATTCCAGTTAGCTGGCTCACAAAAAATCATTTCTTTCTGGGAATGAAATTTTCTGTTTTTGAGCTGTTCAAAGGGGACATTCACTCATTTTATCGACTTTATAGGCACCTAAATGTAATAAACTCATGGAAAATGGGCGCCAGTACAAGTTTCAGCCGTTGTTTATTTATTTTTTTAAAGTTATCCAATTGTAGTAACTATTATAGTTTTATCGTTCAGTAGCCCATAAGCGATAGAACAACATAGTATTAGCCTAGCGACGTGATATGCGATTTCTCCGTGATGAAAAAAACTTTATACATGTACTATCCATCAACGTCAAGGGCACGATAACGAGTGTGCCAAAAAGGATGCCATAACTGGTTTCCGCTGCTATCGTCGATGCTCTCTGCTTTTGACCATGTCGGGTTGTTTCGTTCCATCCCATTTTCAATTAGAACAATTGCTAGTCATTATTCGATATTAACTTATGTTATAATACTTATTTTTGAGCTAGGCTGTGTACTACAAGTAGGAATGCACGAAAATTTTGAGTAAGTGCTCAATAAGGATAACGATTAGGAAATATTAGGTTGAGTCATAAGTCCTCGGACAAATTGGTAATGATAATACTTATCTTACAATTCTTAAACGACAATAGCGAATCATTTGAAATATGCCCCATTCGCATCGATGGTCTTCTGCCAATGGTTGGGCAGATCGTAAATGCGCTTGCTTTAGAACGCTGGGAGCTGGCCCTTGGAGAACTGCTCCAGTGCCATTTTGGTGTCGTCGCAGGTTTGAAAGTCCTCACCATCCAGATGACGTTGAAGATGGGGAAAAAGGTGGTAGTCCGAGGGATCCAAGTCTGAGGAACATGGTTGGTGTGGTAAACTTGTCCTACCGAAATTCGTCACTTCAGTTTTGGTCGTTCTTGCAATGTGAAGGCGAGCGTTGTCGTGCTGGAAGTAAACTTTGTGCTGCTGTGGACGTGTAGTTTCGGGATTCGCCTTCAAATTCCTTAGTTGCGAAACGGGGACGTGTGCGGTCTCTGTGCATCCTTCGTCCAGCATCTCCCATTATTCAACACACTGAACGCTCCGCCAGAACCAGTGCATAACCTCCTTCGCGTGTACGTTGGGTTTGGGGGAGTCTTCTGCATCCGCACCTTTGTCAATCCATTGAGCACGCCGGTGAACGTTAGAGTAGAGGTTCGACTTCGCACCTCTGGTGACTAGTAGTCGAGCCACGTGTGGTGCCCTTGAGCGTGAGGAGAGAAAGTGCAACGTCGTCGCGGCGGTCTATGTCAAACTGCTTCAGAGCATGAGACACCCATCGGCCGAGCTTTCGCACCTTGCCGATTGACTTCAATCCACGAATAGTTGTGGACCGACTCCCCAAGGGTGACTGCCAGTTCACAAGTAGTTTGATGCGGATCGGCTTTCACCTGGCTTCGCAGCACGTCCAAATCCAACTCTATTGGGCATCGCGGACGGTCTTCATCTTCGATGGAATAGTCGCCCGATGCGAACTTCTAGTGTCACTTGTAAATTGTACACGTCCTGCTTGTGAACGTCCTTCATACCTCTACCGATTGCCGCGGGTTCATGGCCCGATAAAAAAATAAATATGATGGTGTTGCGGATGTGGAGTTACGACGGCTTGAAATCATGAGGCACCTTTGCGGGAAAGGAAACAGTTGGGTGCGTTTTCCAGGATGCATTTAAAAGAGCTTTCCATACTCTATCTAACAATGCCTCGCGCGTTCATTTTCGTCACCTCTTTCCCAAGTTATGATCGCTAGAAGTCATCACTATCACATTGTCCGAGGACTTATGACTCAACCTAATAACATCAGTGTTTTGAGATTTTTACTTTGTTATTTTATTTTACTCGTTTTATTTTCGTTAGATTTATTCAGTTTTCTTTGCTTTTCCTATTTTATACTATTTTTACTCTATTCCTTGACAACGATGGAGATATCATAAATAGCTAGAAACATTGCGAGATATTCGTTCTCGTTTTTGGGAATTTGCTTTTGGGGAGAAACCAAAATAGGAAACCTGGAAATTTTTGTGTTCAATTTTTGCAATATTTTGCATATGAAGAGAAAACACAAAAAAAGACTTTTTACATATAAACAGATCGGAGACCCCAAAAACCTGAGCCCGATAGTACCCACACAGGTACGGTACACTACCGTATCTTTCCGTCTGGTCTAACTACCAGAGCAAGTTGTGTTCTGACAGTTGGCTCAGACAAAAGGATACAGTAGAGTATGGTTAGGATTTACCGGCTTACAAATGACCCTACGTTTTTGGTATAAAAATATATAAACAACCGTCCACTCTCTACATTATGTGCAACGATTTTTATCGAATTTTCCATATCACTTCGAAGTAGCCAACTGCCCCTAGTGCCTTTGCGTAGCTACTTTTTCCGGCTCGGCGATGCATTTTTGGAGTTGCAGTGTAGTTGCAATGGCAGTTTTACAATACATAGGTCAAATCACAGCTCGCTGCTAAGTCTTCTGCAAAGCGTCGGACCTCATATTTCATTTTGTCGATAGAGCAGAACCGCCTTCCAATCAAGTGCTTTTTTAGCTTAGGCAACAGGTGATACGGACATTAACAACGTCGACAACACAGCTGGAACTGCTAATGAAGTTTTTCTGTTGAATATAGGCTATTGCCTAGACCAATTTCTCGTTCAGTTCTCCAATTAGTTATCGTGCCCATCGCGTTTGATCGATTCGGGTTGAAAATACTCTTCAAAATCTTCTCTCCCTTCGGTAACTGAGAATATTTCATAACTTTCCACTTTAAGCCGCTTTCTTGAGTGGCCGTTGAATGTCCATCCGCAGTTTGCCTCCAGCTTCACAAATTTTTATCACTCTCAGCTGACTGCCATGAATTACACGACCCACGACCCTTGCCTGTTTTTGTTTGGTAGTCGAAACTCATCATTTGGTAAGGCAATTGATTCAAAGTTCCCAAATCGCGCCCTTCTTCATTTCCTACACCTTTTCTGACTTTCATCCCCTCATAGACAATAGATTATTGAATTAAACTGGAATTGGAATCATAATGGATGGCAAAAATCACTGACTAATCGTAAGCCGAGTGAATGAGCACTACCCATCGATAAAATTTGATGATGCTGAGAGAGTGCATGGCCCAACTGTCCCATGAGATATGATCATTGCCTTACATTTTCAGTCTTTATTCGACGACTCTTTCGTTTAGACGTTATGTCCAACTGCACTTTAGCAGAGTACCTCTATAGAAATCACTCCTTAAGGGGTACGCAACTCCGAAAGGGACAGTGAAGACGAGATCAACGCTTGTAAAACCACTAAATCAAATTCCCCTCCATGACCGATTCTGCTTGTAGCGAAGCTCCATTGAATACTGTCCAGAGTTCGGCTAACAGGGAAGAGTGCTGTAAATACTTTACAGGAAAACATTAAGTAGACAATGTGGCGGCACTTACATGAGTCATCGATGAGCGGAGGACAAAGAGAAGCTGGCCGAACTGAGGCGGGACACAAGCGGTTTCACGTTTAAAGCCGCTGTTTCCTTGGTTTCACAGCGGCTCACCGCAAATCTTCTTTGCCCATTATCTCATAAAGGACAATGTCACTTCATTGATGTTACCACGTACAGAATCGACAAGTCCTTGATTTTTTCTGATCACCAAATTCATGTCGAATTTCAACTCCTCATTCGATTTTATGTCGATGTTGAGACTGTTGTTTCCCTATTCATACCTATAGGTCTCATCTAGCTCACACCCACTGTGCTTGTTCAACCTTCCTGAATCTGTTCCAGTTTGGGTAAAAGGTGATTGAAAAGGCAAAATCTGAGCTGGAACCGCACGGGATTTTTTGGTCGCCTTTTTCCCTTCAATGCTGAAATTTTTCCAACCCTGGGGTGCTGAAAATTTTTCAACCCTGGGAAGTCTTCTGATAGCTTTTTCTCTTCACTTTCTGATGGACTATATCTTGTTGTCATACCATATAACCATATAACTCGGTACCAACTTATCGGTCCAGAAGCAGAAAGTTTTCGGGCGGGTCCTTACACGAACTAGTCGGGGCTAGTTACGATAACCTCATTACGTTATCTCGTTCACCTCATCCTATTGGCCTTTGTGCAGGACTGAGCAGAATCCTTAGAAATTTGATAGTAGAAGAAGAGGAATGAAAGCAACTGAGACGCCCAGATGTGATGTCAGGAATGAGATATGGGAGGGGTAACAAGTCACACCATTCCTTCCGCAGAATTCACGGAAATAGGTCTGACAGAAGCAGAAGGGCTCTTGAAATGATGCCTTTCGAGTAGGAGGGAGAGTGTGTGGAGTGAAGGGAATGTCATAGAATTGCTTGGCCTAACAGACCACCTTCGAATCACGTTTGAACCTTCAAGAATATGAGTTAGGAGAAGTTATTTAATGTAAAGTCCGGAGTTGAGCTTCCTCAAGCTTGCCCTGAATTGGAAAATTCGGTCAAAATTGCCATCTACAAGATATTGGAGTACAACTTTATCTAGGGTCCTACATACACCTTAGCCTACCGATAGTAGGCAAAGGTGTATGTAGAACCCTAAATAAAGTTGTATTTACCATTTCTAATTGAACGGCACATTCATGGCGCAGCCGATTTTTTTTGCATTTTAGAGCTAAAAAGTTTTGTAAAACGCTCACTAGGAAAGGTCCAAAAGTTCCATTTCTACCGTTGGTCATATTGTTTACACCCAATGGTTGTTCCACATAGTCTATAATCTTTGGAGATTGTATTTTCTGAAGAACGACAATGTTGTCCATACTGTCATGGTGCACCGCGGAAACCGACGATGGACGTTCAGCCGGTTTTCGTGGTCTCTTCGCTGAACAACTACACTATGCCTATGGAAAACAATGCGCGTGGAACCCAAATCAAAAAGATCGCTGTAGACCAATGTTTGCGCTGTCTTCAAAGGTTCTCTTGTCCACCCTCTCAGTTTGAATTTCATGGTACTGCATTACTCACTAAAGATTTTGTATTATTAGTTAACAAATCTGATGTTATTGGACTCGAACCTCTCTACCTACAATTTTAGCACTACGGTACCCCTCCATTCTGTAATGGAACATATAATGGGTCACAGAAGAAGGATAAAAAAGGACTCCTGTAGGTCAGCTAGAAGGCACGACATCTGAAGTGATTCTCTGGGAAGGGTTAAGTGTTGAAAGTGAAACCCGATATTGGGAATGAACTGCTGCCAGGAACCTTTACCCAGTGAAGGATATTGTTCCTCCTCGGGATTAGTAAACCAGACAGGGTGATGATCCATATTCACCAATATAACTCGATGAAAGTAAAGCCGGGGCAAGCGGGAAAGCACTTCTGAGGGAAAATGCATGGGAGCCTCAAAGGGCTACCCCCCAGTGACATTGGGAAGACTGCTAAATCGCTAGCCTAACAAAACAAAACGAAATATCCTCGACAATTTCAGTTAGCTCTGATTAGATAAAGCCAATAACCATTCCTTCTGTTTGATTTTTTTTGAAATTTCGATCAGAACTATGTTGATTTTAGAGCTTATTGTTGACCCCACCCGGTGCAAACAAGTGAAGTTCAGGCAGAACTCTCTGACTCAGACCATATTAGGGAACTCTTCGAGTAAACATCAACAAGCATATGCCCCCATAAAGACTGACCAGAACAGCTTAGCGTCCAAAGATGTTTGGTGTCATTTCTGCGTGACCGGACTCTCCTTACTGTCGCTCCATACTATACCCTTATCTTTTGTGAAATCATCGAATCCATAGTTGAAAACGCCGTCGTCCACTAAATACGTTGTTGTCGATTACTCAGGTTTCGTAGATCGTCAGAGTAGTTAACAGTTGTTGTAGATTGTCGTTGCTAGGAATAGCATAATCCCAGGAAGTTGTCTCCCTGAACGGCTTTATCAAAGAAGATTTACTCGATGTAAGCTGAAGTACCTTGAACGTTCCTACACTTGTCTCACTCGATTCGTACTTCTTTTCTGTTTCGTTTTCATTGGTCTTCAATGTTTACCTCAGTTTTATCGCACGAAAGTCATTTCAACAGCCTTTCTAATTTCCTTCAAATTTATTATGATTTTCTCGACAACAGACAATTTCTTTTCATACTTGGCGCCTCCATGATCAATTGCTATACCTTGCTTTTCCGTAAAATTCTATTTACTCTCATGTAATTCTAAGTATCTGCTCTAGCTTACGAAAACGAGTTAGCCGCTTTCGCTTTCCACGGTTTCTCCTGGAAGTTTTGGACATGCAAACATTCCAATTCTCGGAACACTTACTTGATTTTGAGAAGTGAAGGTTTTGATTTTGACTTGATGTTCGACTTTGTGCGACCCAAAAGTCTCTTAAGGTTCGCGAGTTATACAAACCTCGGTCTCGGACGGGATTCGTAATCCTCAACTTTGTGCGAGGTTTCAGTATCTTCATCAAAGGCTTATTATGTTCCACCATCTCCAAAGAAGGATTGGCTCCGCTGTCGCATAGCATGCCTTCAACAAATCCTGATTGTTAGATTGGTTGAAGGCCTGGTGCTATAGCTGACTTGTCGACGTAGCTCAAAGCATAGACTAATCGCACACAGTAATCTTTGCGCATAATCATTCATGACCTGTTCTCTCTTTAGATTTAAGGATTACGGTAGAGAGAGAGTCGTTCGACTTACTACCCGTTCAGAATCCTACCTTTACTTGAAACGCTGCTCGCTCTAGCACTCACAAAGAATCGAAAACGGTTGAACCACTTTGCGAAAGTGGGGAGGGGGGGGGGGGGGAAAGACGCTGAATTCGTGTTACTTGTATGGATTTTAGAACTATAGTCGCATGGTCGCAACTTCTGAGCACCGCTTCGAGAGGACCACTTTTACTTCTTTGAAATTACGAGCCTTCAAAATTCATGAAATAAGATCCTCTTTTTTTTTAAAATACATACTGCCATCCAATCGAGTTTTCTCATTGCTTCCGTAGTGGCTTGTAAAGTAAATCGAGTGTGAAGAAACTGCCTTTGTGAGCCACCCCTTCGGTCAATTTCACTGTCGGATGGCAAAGGATAAGTGATAAATTTTTGGCGTCGATCAATACCATCCCTGAATGCGCCCCGCACTCGACTTCCATTCAAAGTGGCATTTGAATCCTCATGGGCCCATTGAATTGTGGCAGCAAATCAATGTACAAGTTGCTAATATCTCCCCAGACGAATCTGGTTTCGGGGTAACTCACCCCGGAGAGTGAAAGACTTTTTTGACCTCGGCTAGTATCGACTCTAGATTCGATCCCTGAGCGTTAGTGTGCAATGGTGTTTTTCCTGCCTATGCAGCACATAGCCCATGCTGCTGCCCAGTCAATTCCACAGAGGTCTCTGAGCTCTCATTTCGAGGAAGCTCTACAGACTCGCTTTTTCCATCCATATTTCATTATACCCTTCCTTGATTTCCATCGTTATATTGATAGATCCATATCAGCAATATTCTCACTGTGATCATTTCCTACGTTTTAGGGATGGCAACCGAAAAAGAGTACACAACTGTGCCGGTTGAAGATGGTAAAGAAGAAGCGGCGGTTGATCAAAGTCCAATGAAATGTGTCGACGACTTCTTGAAAATGAGCAACTATTGCTATTTAATTTTACTGATCTCAGAATTTTTTCTACTGGTTGGAGCTGGTAATATGATTTTCATGGTATTTGCTGGTGAGTGGCGCTTGATCACATGCATCTATATAATTTTTCAAGAGATGGCCTCTCAGGTAGTGCTCCGCGGGTGTCTTGTCATGGATCGAATTTTACGGTCAAAGACGTTTGTAAGAGCCACCTGGATCCGAACAAGTTAACTGACTGTGATTTGGAAGTGAACTACGAGTTCAAATCGCTAAATGTTGAGGTTAGACTTTGTAAACTGCAATTGCAACAAAGAGGACAAATGCAATTGTTTTTTAGTTCGGATATTTATGTGCAGAAGGACGATGGGTGAAGAGTAGTATCTCGGTGCAAATGGTTGGCGTTTTGATAGGTACCTTATTCTTCGGCACGATGAGTGATCGATATGGCAGGAAATCGGTAAGTTGTGCTGCTACAGTTTATCCACCGTTAATCCGAAGTTGGGACACTGGCCCAATCCGAAAAACTGCGGCTCTGTACTCTTATGTCTGTTAAAATCTGTATGTATCGAGCCAGCATTCCTGAGATACCATAACAGGCAGGGATAAAAAGCTGGAGAGGGTTTCTTCCTAGACGCCTATCGCAAAACAGTGAGGGCTGTCTGTCAAAAGCCAGCTTGGAGGACCTTAGGAACTTGGGCAGTTTCTGAAAAGATGGGATGGGATAAGGGATAAGCGGAAATGAATGCCTCCATGGTGAATTTAGGCACCATGCCCCCTAACATTGACGGTTTCTCTGGAATCCAGAAAAGACTTGCAGTTGTTGTTGTGTCGGGCAGCTTTCAACAGATAACAAGAAATTCATCATTATCCAACCATCAGCGTAAAAACGACAGCGTTCGTTTAAATCGGATTTGCTGCCTGTTCATAAGACGTTCCCTATTTTTTTTTACTTTTTTTCAGAGCCTCCTTATTTCGTACGTCATGACATCTGTATTCAGTATCGCAGCATCGTTCTCGAACTCACTTGTTGCCTTCACAGTTCTACGCACAATTCTCGGTTTCTTCAGTGGAGGACTTCTAGGGTTAGTTTTGATTCCTTTCTTACTTCATCTGATAATAGCAAGCTGTGCAAAGGTAGATCTTAAGGAGGCACGGATGTCGAAAAGAGCAGCGATCCGTGCTCCTTTCGAAACCAGTGCATCTCTTGGATCTGGATCTTGGATTTTGGATCGAAATTAGGAAGATTTCATTAATTCTCACGGATTTCCAACAGTGAACAACGAAAGACCAGTTTTTCATTTCCCGTCCTGATCAACCATCACCCCACCTTCGATTTTCAGATGTTGGTATGCGTTCCTTTCTAATCTGGAATGAGCATCCAACTTTCATAAGCCTGATTGTATGTAGGAGTGCAGGTGTGCTTGTTTGAGGATGTATAGGCTTGTGCGTTCCACCAGTAATGTACATCCTGTTCCTTTAAACTTTGAGCGTTCCTATTTCTAATGCTAGATGAAAGGAAATGGTAACAGCTGATAAAGAGGATAAGAAATTCTAGAATATAATTCACTGGGTATCTTACGGACTCCATGTCACCGGTGAAGCAGTGGTAGATTGATGGATGGAGTGTGGTGTGACGCACTCGCAGATAGCTGATGACAGGAACTAATTACAACTGATAACGGACTATTAAAGGCCAGAAGGCATTCAGTCTTTTATGTTCTTCTTGTTCACAGAAGAGCCTTTGCCCAGTTTTGCGGAATGTGGAGTGCTGCGGGTCGAAGGTTGTTGCTGATATGAGCTGATGGTGTTTGACAGTGGCTGATAGGAGGCCATAGAAGGGAGGAGTTACCGATTTCCTCCGCTCTCCGTGGTAACAGTGGGACATGACACTTCGGTGTATGATGTGGAGTGTGAAGGGGTGGAAGATGATCTGTTAGACGAAATAGGTCAGGCAATGAGGGTTTATAAAGGCCTATAAAAGGCGAGAACCCCTGGTTCCGTGGTCGAGGGATGGCAGATCTACCTGCATCCCAACCTTGACACATGAAGTAGGTATGCATGGCGTATGCCGGGCTATCGGCCAGTTCAGCACAACCGTTTCGTGGGACCAATTTTTAATAGTTCTTCACTTTTCTAGAACCTATGGAGTCTACAAAATGGAGCACATTCCTAAAAGACACAGATTCTGGGTGGCTACAGTAATCGCTTGGGCTCCGAATTTCATAATGCTCAACGTCGTCGCTTATTTCTCACATGACTGGCGGACATTTCAACGAGTATTGGTCATCATCAGTTCACCAGCTATATTATTATTTTTGTATGTTTTTTTCTTTATTTCTCAAAATGACAATATAAAATTGAAGAACTTGACGGTCATATGGCAAAATGCTCTTGATCCATTTCATTTGTAACAGACTTGGCTAGAAGTGTAGATACAATGATTTGTTCACTAGATGGCCGTTAGGGAACTCTTCGTCCTTTCAGTTTCGTCCACGAATCACCTCGATGGCTTATCCAAAAAGGAAAGATAAAGGAGGCCCGTCATGTTCTTCAACGTATTCAACACATTGATCGACAAAAAGAATCGAAAAAAGAGGAAATGGAAAAGATGCTCGACATTGCTCATCAGGTTTGTGTAGCTGGAAAAAGGAGTTCATGTTTACAGTACAACTGTAGTAGTAATTTTGAGTGGAAAACTTCTTTTTTTTTTGAAAAATCGGGTGAAGGCGCAGTCATTTTTTTAGGAATTGCAACTACGCGAGAAGAAAATGAAGAACTACAATGTACGACATCTTTTCTACAATAAAGAGATGACGTTAGCGACGCTCGTGTTCTGCGGTGGAGTGTAAGCCATGCTTATATTAGTTCCCATGATATCTCACCTTCAGTTCTAAGCGTGGAGCTGTTATAAAGATACTAATGAAAAAATGTAGAAAAAATCGAATAAAATCGAAGAATTAGCTTTATAAAAGAATTATTAGTCAAAAGGCATTTGCCAAGTTTCCCTTTTGCAGATTCATGTCGAGTATGATCAATTATGGACTGATCTTTAACATTGAAACACTATCGGGCTCGTTCTTCGTCAATTCAATTTTGATGGGATTCATACGATGGAGCATCAACATTGCTTTTGGAGTCCTGGACTTCAAGTAAGTCCGAGTTTCTTCTGGATGAACTCTTCTGACGTGAATTCGTCCCATTTTGGGGTGAGCCCCGCACTCGGCTTCCACTCTAAATCGCTTTTGTGTATGTGAGTATGCCGTGACTAGCGTTGTACAAGCCAGAACTTTCATCCTCCCAGAAAGGTTTGGTACCAATTTACTTACACCGGAAGGGAAGAAGTCTTGACTGGCTGTGGCAGGTGTTGGGATTCAATTTTGGGGTGTGGTTTTGGGCATGTGGGTGGTATGTGCACCACTGGCCAATACCACGCCTCCTCCCTTGTAAGTCAGTTGATATCCCCTTAGACGCTTCGGGAAAAATCATTGTTGTGCCATTTGCCGCAGTATCTGTTCTGTATCGTACTCGCCCTAATGAAGAAGGTCGTGCATCCGTTATGTCGACAATACATTAATTTTTTGTCCCGTTTTTTTGGCAACCCTTTGATGTCTGCTCCTAATTTTCTGCATAGGCTCCTTGCTCCTCAAGGATCACATCTTTACTAACTTAAATTCGGATTGGTACGTTTTGAAAATGGAAATTGGTGGTATTGCACTTCAGGTGGAAAGCATGTGGTCGTAAAGCCGTTCATTTAGTCTCCCAAGCTTCAATAGCTGTAGCTCTCGGAGCAATCGCTATCACCTATCTTTTGGGTGAGGTTTACTCATTAGAAATTATTTTTATTTAATTTTTGGCCGATTTTTAATATTTCTATTCAAGATCTCGAGGTGACTTATACGTCAGTGATCAGGGTTGCGACAATCTTCGCTGCAGCAACTACCTCACAAGTAAGTAACGGGATATCTATGTAGCTATGATAATGTTTCCATAAAAACACAGTCCCATTTATTCATATTACAATAGAAGATTCGATTAAAAAATGAACCAGTAAAGACGGAGGAAGTCAGCCGTATAATATTTTGATTCTTCTACCAAATCAATTAATTGAGAATAACAATATAATAACAAAAATGCCGGGATTCCAAGAAAAGAAAAGCTGGAATCAGTCGTACAGATTAATTATCAATTTCTTTTTCTCCTATGCTTTTTCGTGGTTCTTCCACATGCTTCCTGTAAAAGTTCATTTTTCTCTGACCAGTTCAATACACCTTTAATATTCCTGTATTTTTCGGAATAAATAGTTGCTCCTCAATAATGCGCTTCATTTGGAAAAAAAACTGACTTTGAATGCTCGTTCAGATTTTTATCACAAAAACGATCTCGGCCATCGAATACTATCCTACTGTGGTTCGAAATTCTGGGCTGGCATTCAAATCAACATGCAGTCGTCTTGGTACTATTCTTGCACCACAACTTTTCATTGTGGTAAGTGAACCTTTCGACTTTCAGCAACTACCATTTCCATTTAATCGGATGGTGTCTCTAGAAATTAACCAGCTCCTGTAGATGTCTGAACTCATGTCTATTTCTGAATTATTGAGAATCAGAAATGGATAATGTCGATTTCAGAGCTCATGGGATTCCCTCCCGTACATTGTACTCACTGCTATGGCCGCTCTCGATACAGTGTTTTATCAGTTGGTGATACCGGAAACAAAAGGAAAACCGTTACCAGAAAATCTCCCACCTAAACGTGAAAAAACCAGGGCGGCTTTGCCAAGTGGTAATTCATTGGCAGACATCTGATCTCCTTTTTTTGCCCACCGGGAACCAATCGGCTCTCCTCTACAGAACTTTTAAGTGGGGGAGCTTTCACGAGTTTGTATAATTGTCCGGAGCTTTTGGGAACGTCTGGTGCCTTATCCAGTCCCATGCCTTTTTTATGATAGTTTATTCCATGGCTATGATATATGGGAACCATGGCTGAGCATCAACTTGATATTGACACATTCCATAACAATTTTTGTTTACGAGTTCCATAACGGATCATGTCGTTCGTGGCCAATGTTGCCTTCTGTTTCCTTTGATTCTATCAAGTATTATTTCTTGTGTACCGTTGTTCCATATGTGATTTATATCCACAAAAACAAAATGTATTGTTCATACAAGTTCAAAGTTCACAATGTTATTACAAATTAAATATTAAGGATAAAATGATATGTACAAGCTCGTTCATTTGAAGAAATAATTAAAACATGAGGTACAAAATTAAGAAAGCTGCGGAAAGATAAACAGGTAGATTGTTGGTCGAGGTATTACAGAGGTCAGTACTACAGCAGCATGTTAATCCGCCATTTTGATTGTCGTAACAGCCATTAATCTGAAATGGACTACTTTTATAGAACACTGTAGGTGGTCTGGGTATCCTAAGGGCGGAAGTGGTGCAGTGACAGGGGGCGCATCCTACCACTGACCGAATCTCGGATCGGTACTTGCTCAAGTCAACTTAACCCCGGCGCGGCTCAAATAGTACCAGACTGAATGGGGGGGGGGGGGGGGAGGGAGAGGGGAAGCACCGACTCGAACATTGACTGGCCAATTGAATTGGTTGTATAGGCTACATACGCACTCAAACGCCCCTACGATCCTGTATAGAAGTCGTATATGCGGCGCATCCCTCAGACGGTATTGATTAGCGGTTCCAGTTTGAGTATAATCCCAGCGTGTGATAGAATTTGAACGGGCTATTAATCACACGGTGCTCTAGAGCTGAAGCTTTCTCCTCCGTGAGTAATTCAGTAATTAAGTAAGCAGTAATGTTCCTGTAACTTCTATTACCTTACATAATGCTGCTGATTGATCACACCCATATGTAGCCAGTGAGACAGGCAGAACAGCTGTGATTCTGAAAAATTCTCAAATAGCTGCGAACCATGTTCATTAGTTGCCCTTTTCTGAGAAATATATCATGTTGTAAATATTTAAAATTGAAAAAAAAGCAGTACTTTGTACAGTAATTGATCATTTGACACGTAATTTGTTCCGTCGGTTTAGCTGTACTGTTGTAGATGGCACCTGAATAATCAGCTTTAGTAATGCCTGTGAAACTGGTTCTGCCAAGCTGAACGGCATAAAAAATATCTGGGTGAGTTTTGTAGCGGAATGGGTAAGAGCTGCATCCAGAGAGCGATGTCCTCTGTCCGAAGTCAGGATGGAACAATGGGTTTTCCTGGAACCTACCTCTCGCGAAAAGTACCAGGTGATCCATAATCTCCTATCACGGATACCCTCCAAAGAAATTCCCGGCTAGTCTCATTTCTAAGCTGAAATACTTACCTCGAAAGCCTTAGGGAACTGGTAGGATGAGAAAATGCAATCAATCTGGGGTCAAGCTTGGGTGGCAGGTTCCATGGCAGTGGTCGTATTTGCTGTTAGCCGAAAAAAAGAAGGCTCTATTTGCGAAAGAGCTCAAGGGGTCGTTTTGGATGAAATGATGGATTTTAAACCCTCTTCTTCGTTTGAGGGCCTATTTGAACGGACTATAGATAAACAAACGGCTTTGCACTATCTGTTGTCAAATTTATACCATCAACTATGCTTGGGAGAATCAGAATGCCTGCTGAAAGAGTCCCTGACTCTTTAGACCACTTGAATAAGGCAAGAAGGCATTCAATTACCCCTGTAATTCTGCACACAAGCAGGACACGAGGCGTACAAACAAAGGGCTCACTCAAAGCGATCCACATAAGTTAAAAAAATTTAACTTACCCCGATAGCAATTTATTGCCATGCATACAGGAAGAAGCCATAAAAGTGCAATAGGCAGCCGGAAAATCATACCGGCAGTGGGTTGGGGGGAACTGAAAGGAGGCAATTAAAGGAAGCACTAGCAACAAGGATAACCGAAAAAAACGAGAGCGAGTTGGGAACGTTGTTCAATTATATCGCGATGAGCCGGTTTTTCTGAGACTTTTCTCACCTATCGATCCCCTTCGAATTTTCACTTTCTAGGGAACGAATATCGATTGGATGGAAACAAAATCCTTAATTTATTTCTAGAATGAACGTTTCTATGGACAACGCCTGAGCATATTAGCAGCTTTAGTCCTACCGGCACCTCAGGAAGATAAAGGACTTCCCTGAAGCTACCACGTTATTGACCCTCACCTTTAAGCAAGTTGAAGCTTAGAAGCTAAGGAGAAAACCTATTGAAAAGGTTTTCATTTTCAGGAGCGACGTGAAAACCATGGCAAATCACCGACACTCCCTTCTGATTTGGCCATGGACAATACCCTCGTCATACTTGTTACCTTTTCATCTATAATAAAGCACTGAGCGATTACTGGTCAAGGAATCTTTCATTAGCTATATGCTCTGCAGATCTGGTAATATTCAAGAAGTAGTATTGGGAAATGCCAAGGCAATTACCCCTCTTTTCGAATTCTGGGCTCCGATAGGCTTTGGTAGTAATGCTATAGATCCCAGAGACGAAAGAAAACAATAAGTTCGATAAGAATGATTTCATGACACAGACCTATTTCACAAAGAAAGAAGGATAAAGTGAGGGGTAGATTCGAATGCATGGCGCAGCCCAGAAAGATTTGAAAAAGACCATCAAGAAGAAGACCACAAGATTTGAAGACGTAATGAGAGCAAGAGCCTCAGTAAACAAGTGTCACATGAGCTTTACTCTCTACTGCAGCTGGAACGAATCGAGTACCCCTAGTTAAGTAAAGTACAGGCTCAGAAGCTTCTAACTATCAATCGGTGCTAATAATAGCCACTCCTAGGAACAGGGAAGACGATAATTGCTAAGTACGATATCAAATGGTCGATATGTGAGTTCCGATGGAGGTGGGGATGCCACCGGCAAAACTTCAACGATGCCTACAGCCTGATTAAATGTAAAAACTATCGATTTCGAAGCGAGTAGAATGTTTGTTATGGCTGAAAACTTCCTGTTTAGATCTGAAAACTGGCGACAAAAGCAATATGTTCGCATGGCAACGATGCCCACGTGAGAAGGGTCTTGTAGCAAATTGTTGGCTGTTGCGAACGGAAAATGCTGAGGCCAATACAAGCATAATTACAATGTCCATACAAACACGCACATACGTCACAGATAACAGATGACAGTCAAAGGAAAAGATTAACTTCCTCGTTGGAATGCGCCATGTCGTCAACTTCTACAAAAGGTTGCAATCGTGTTCCGAAGGGTTATTCAAGCCAATTCTTCACTTATATGAAGTACGGGTAGCTGAACATCTCAGAAAGAGAGGAGGACTCAACTGTCAACTGGCCAGATTAGGAATTGTTCAGATATCGGTGCAGGCCGTTCGAATAGGTAGCAGCAATACTTGTCAATACTGCACTTTGGTAGTTTTTGAAGTTGTATTTAGTACATATATCATGCTCAAAAACATTCTTCGAATGTGTTTCCTTCAGAGATTGACTAATCAGAGGTTGAATTCGTAAAGTATCCTCTTTCAAACGATTGTACCAGTTCGGGAAGAATGGGCCGTGACCGTCCGCACTGCTACTTCAAGGGCTATTGGAAAGGGGAACAATTCGGGAGCAATCGAAGTCTTAGTACCTCACAAATTGTCCCACATCTGATGGGGTATTGTTATGGTAAATACTTCCAAAAGAGCAGCACTCCAAGGAAGTCCAAAAATTGATCTAGGTCGTTTAAATGAAATAATTTATGAACCTGATTCGATATGAGCTCTCCAGACAGATCAATGGGAGCTTTCAAAAGGCGAAAAAAGAATCAAATCGAGTGAATCAACGGTATAGGATGCAGAACTAGTAAAAATGAATCGATACGTTGACCAAAGTAAAAGTCAACAAAGCGTGTGAAGCAGCAAGGCCGATCGCTGCAGACGGCACAGGTTCGTGCACCTTGTCATCCAAAAACTGAAGCCTGCAAGTATTATGGCATATGAGAGGAGAGGAATCTTGACTTTGAGAGCTACAGAGCATGCTGATCAGCGATGATCAGTCTTAAAACGATAGATTTTTCTGGAACCTCCAGTACCAACCATAACAAACAATGAAATAATTGGTTGCGGCCAAGAAATGCTATGAGCCTGGTACCTGTCACTCAAATCAGGCGGAGAGAGGCTTTGCTGCACTTTACTGCATCCCATTCTTAAGAGGTGACATGTGTCTGATAAAAACTACTTGATTCATAGAAAAGGGAAGTCTGGTGATATTTCACGGCATTCATTCCGTAGGTCTCTTACTTCACCCTTTCATAGTCCTGATATTTCAAAGTCTCCACACACTCCAGTCTGTATCCGCTGATATCAGCCGATAACATTTCCGCAATCCGCGACAATTTCAATTGCTGCCTAAGCCAACCCATCGCAACATGGAGAGCTACGGGCAACCAGTATACATAATACGGAAAACTTTTCCAAGTTACCCTTAGCTCACGCAGGTTTTAGGAATAGTGAAAAATGGTCTTCTTCTTTTGATGCTCAGGAATGGGCCTCAAAGAAAGAGGGCACTCACACATGGTAGGAGTGATAGACAAGTCAAGTCGTTCTCGGAGAAAAAAAGAAAATCAAGGAGTTCACCCAAGAAACAGATAAGAAGCTTAAGTCGGTCCCTATCCCTATGGATTTGCATCGTTGCCCCCTAGAACGACCATGGCTCAGGTAATATGGTTTAGCCACCGATCTTTTGTGATTCTTCTTATCTACAGTACCAGTGCTACTTGACCTTTGTTTTAGAGACAATTTTTCATCCCATCAAATCAAGTGCTCAGAGTGCTTTGAGTGACGAATGTGCACTTGTTAGACTTGCAATCCTACCTCCTCTTCATATCCAGAGTCAATTTGCCTCTGAGCCTTGTGTATTGTGTGGGCCCAGATTCACTCTATCAATTATCGAGAGGATCCACACTCGGAAGCCTCCAAAATCCTCATTAGAAGTCGTAACGGAAGACCCATCTGATGTAGGGACAAAAGCCGCTCCAGTGGCACTTACTGACCCCAAAAACGGGCTTGTTTTATCCCTTCTCCTCAGATAGAAGTTGCCTTTTGAATTTGTCCAAGCTTTTAGTCCATTCATTCTCCTAATCAGGTATCAAATGCGCAGACAATAGTTAATGGCTCTTAGAAATAATCTCTAGTTCAAAGAAATTTCTGGAAGTATTCCAAAAGCACTAATTATAAGGTTTGGGGATCGATCTTCGAAAAAGCATGACTTCACTATACGATTATGATAGGCAACAAATCGTCACCAAACAATTGTGAATCTGTAAACGTCGTATTTTCCGCCTCGGCTATATCACTAAGGAAACGCGTGTGAATCATGATATAAAAGCAAGTGAAACGTGACAGAAGCATCAGCAGGTAGGATGATTGAGAGGAGAATTTCAAAAGTTCGAAGGAGTGCTGATAGGTTGGAATTTTAGAGAAATGCTGAAAAGTGCAACCCGTCAATTATTGAAAACGAGGGTTCACTCAAGTGGCCATCGAAAAAACATCTACGAATTTCGAGTGGACCGAAATCGATCTTCGACGTACGACAGAGAGAAGTAGAAACCTTTTTCAATGGAAGATTACAAAAACGACAACGAATAAAATATGGATCACGATACTTCCGGAACTCGTCAAAAAAGGGGCTGATTTCTTCCGAAAGAGCGCTAGTTGTCGTGGGCATAATTTGTTGTCATCGTGTTTCTGGAAAATCCTAAGGGCGGCTAGAAAAACCAGCAATATCTTGGTGAATATCCAGAAATTTGATCAATGGTAAATTGCTTTCTGAAGAATGACAAAAGCTCAGAGGTGGACACGGGCCAAAGTTTGGCTGACTTGCCACTGCTTAAATTCCAGTCGAGTCTGACCATTATAGCAATTCATACGCACCCTTTAAAAGCCCCCAAATGGTGCAAAATCAACTCTGGCAAGTGGGAATAGTGGGTTTTTGATTGCTTCATAGGAGAAGGTAAATACTCAATACCGGTCCTAAGCATGGTCCATTCAACTTTTCCCAGTATTTTTCAGAGCGAACCAAGGTTCGGCCGCCACTACTAGCCGGGGAAGTGGACCCTGGCGATCGCTCTGCTCTCAGAAAACATTTCCTGGACAAATATCTACTCATATACCAAGCTGATTCCAAATGGAAGACGTATATATGGCTCATCCCGATACTCAAAAAGAAACCTATCAATGTTGAACAATACATCTACAAATCTTTTCTCTGATTGTTCAGAAATCGAGAAGTCGTTGCCGAGACTCATTTCAATAATCGCCTTCGAAAAAGAGCGAATATTTTGAGGACGAGCCTGGGCGGACTTGTAGTTGGAGCTTAGCCCATAAGGGCTGTGAATGCCACAAATCTCACAGCATATTGGCAGTCATGAGAAGTGCAGAATGACGGCCAGCATTCACAACGTTTTGCACGCTGTCGCGCCGTCGGGAGCGTCCCGCTGAGGCCAGTCCGCATCGGTGGTTGCTCAGCAGGGCGTCCCGGCGGTGCGGCTAGGTGACCAGGGTCTTCTGCCCGCTCGCCATGCTCGTATTCTACTGCCACACGGACTTGGTAGGCCTAGGGCTGCCCCAGTCTCCCTTGCAGGCTCCTACGTGGATGGTACTGCCTCCGCAGTACGCTATGGGGTTGCTGGCCCAGTGCCGAGCTCCCTCGGACACTAGGCAAGGGGGTCCACCGTGGCCTACGTGCCACCCTCAGTGCACTAAGAGTAACTGCGATATATCCGATGTTACTGACATTCTACGTAACTCCAACACACTTGTACGATATGCATTTTATGAATACTACGTCAATACGGTATTGATTATGGATACGAATAAATGGATAAAAATACTATGGAAATACTGTGAGCAATACTATAGAAAAATACTATGAATGAAAAGCAAGAAAATATATACACGAGTTAAACCACACTATAACCTACGGTCTTGGGGTACGATCCGATCTCAAGCTCAACCAGGCTCCATCCAAGCCTTCCCACCTCCTTTGGGGCTCCGCTGCATCCGGGTCCTTGTTGGCAGTGGACCATCTTCCAGTTGTTCCATTCGACTTCGATCCTTGCAGCTTGTCACCACTTTAGAGATGGCATACGAGTGGTGTTGAGAGCCCATCGGGGGCTTCGTCGGTGTTGCTGACGTTGAAGGCACAAGAGCAGTCGAGAAAGCAGCCGTCCGAGGCGTTGACACGATGGTGGAATGAAGGATGCAACGCCTAGAGCGGCTAGAGTCCGCCGCCACGTGGCAAACTCTAGCTCTCTGCGGCGTACGGTGCCTTCCCGGCGGGACTACGCGCGCGCCCAGGCGAGGCGGCCTTTAAGTCGTCCGAACGGCACGACACTCCGGGCGGCAAAGACAAAAAGTCCCGGCGGTGAGGGACGGTCGGCTTGGGATTACCTACTGCGTCTACGCAGAAATACAACACGATCTTAAAAGTTGTTTTCTACGGGCCTATCTACCTACTACGGATCGTACGGGGCGTCGATGTCATTGACTGCGAGGGCCGGAAGGTATGTGTGGGGAAATACAACTTCTTAAAATACGAATATACACAAATATATACAGCGAAAATGGGATATAATGTTGACTATGTACATGTGAGACTTGACGAGGTGACGACGGCTACGACCAATCGCGGATATTGCTCTCGTACGACCAACACAAGAAGACGACGTAGTTGCGTGACGTTGCTGATGTTCGACTGCGACGACGACGACAAGGACTACGAGATGTTTTTCGCCTACTTGTGAGTTTTGCCTCACTATGGGGGAAGTTTTAGTGCGAGGGGGAGAGTTTTACCTCGCTATCAAAAGAAAACCCCAGGGCCGATTAGAAAGAAGGGGGCCACGACAACAGAAACTCCCGGGACGTGCAAAGGAAAAAATAGCGGTCTCCCACCGCTCCCCCAGGGACACTACGTTGACTACGAGTAGTCAACTAAGCTTCGCTTGCGCGAAACAAGTCTCGCACTACGAAGTATGCTGAGATCAAGGATGTTAACTTCAGCTAAATTGGATGTTGTACAGGGAAAAAGCATCCGAAGGTTGCTTCGTCCCCACTTGAGAAGAAGTTGACTCACACTAAGGAGAGTCTCCTTCCTCGACTGCGTATATATGACGTGATTAAATATGAAGGTAAAATAATGCAAAAATGGTTAAATATGAAGTGAGTAATGAAATGGTGTAAAATTAGTAATGTGCTATGGTTATAAATGTACTATGCTACTACTAAAACGTGATTAAATATGAAGTGTTAATACTACGACTAAGAATTAAACAGCTTGACTGAACTGAAGTTAAGCTGCACTTGAATTATTCCCTACGAGCACAGTACGTTTGTGCCGAAGCTGGCACTGCGCAAATAAGGAATAAACAAAAATACGCCACCGTCTGCGTCAACGTTAGAAATAGAAAGGCAATACGGTGATCAGGTTATGATAAGAGTGTTGACTATAGTGAAACTACTGTTAACTAAGGTGAAAAACTACTATTAGCTAAGAAAATTACAGTTATACTACGTTTTGCGCGTAAACATGCCGATTTTATACGGGATGACGAGTACGCTATACTACGAAACTAGTATGAGAAAATACTACATGAAAAACAGATATGAATATGCGGGCTAAAAAGAAAACTCGCCATCCCCGCGACTACGCTGCGTGCAACAAGGAAGGAAATAGATGGAAGAAGAAATTACGTAATAAAAATTGACTATGAATATAAAGATGCGTGTTAAAATAAGTAAAAAAAACTAAGGCACAACGCTGCGTGCGTGAACTGCGCAAAGGTAACGGCATGTCTACGACTTCTACGAAGAAAAAAAGGACTAAGAGAGAAAGCTTACCTGATCATCCGCTGCGACCGTCATAGTCCGATAAGGAGTTCGTATACGACATTGGTAGAGCGATAATGTGAATAAAACTGAAGCCAACCATGACAGACAACGAGACTACCATCTCGTGCGATGTTGATCTCGCTAGGCTAAGATGTTTTAAAACGCAAATGCACTTCGTAAGAATGATATTCGCGGCTTGCGCTAAATAAATGCGTACGCGGCGCATGTAACGCTAGAGCAGATCTTGCGCTCTATGACGCTACAAGCGGGTAGAACTTGACTGCGAACGCTTTTAAGTGCGCGAATTCAACACCTACTTAGCACGAGTAATTTTGCGAGTAGTTTTCGCTGATTTTGGCTTCCGCTTGCGTCTTTTAGCCGGTGTTGTGGCTGCGGGCTTTGTTTCAATTGAATGCAAGGATACATTTTGCCTACGATGACTCGGAGAGTCTCTCGTAGGGGAAACGGCAGTGACACATTGTGGCGAATGCGATCGAGAACTACGAGGAGAATGATGGTATGATGTCGACTCGTGCCTCTCTCGCAAATATAAACGAGATGTGTCGCTCCCGGATAGACTGTCACTTCGACCACGATCTCGAGATGGACTACGAGAGGAATAACGACGAGGTGAGCGAGGACGATGGTAGCTACTGCTACTACGCCTGCTGTCACTTGGCGAACGGTGAGACTGCGAACGTTGGTCACAGAGGAGATCGTGATGATCCCTTCTGCAAGTACGACAAGGAGGGTAGCTACAAGATGATGACCTATGACCTGCACGTAAGCACCTCCAACAAAGGTTGGATGCGCGTACGAGAGCCCTACGAATAGCTACCGGAGCTTGTAGCGTACAACGAGTAGACCGATGATGTTCAGACTCGCAGAAGCAACACCGAGGTGGACTACGTGATCGTCGTGATACCGATGGAGAACGTGACGAACTAGGCTGGTGACACGAGGAGTAGACAACATAGTTGTCTCTAAGCGTGGTGGAATCTTCGTACTTCTCCTTGGACGCGATGATGTTGTCGAGCTGCTTCATGATCTGATCGAGATCGAATTCCTGTTGGCTTTGGAACTCGAGATCATGCAGCTTCTGCTGGATTTCCGCTGGAAATTTACCTTTAACTAAGTCAATAATAGGCAAAATTGAACGAAAATCCTCGTATCTGCGTAAACCATGGAGAATGCCTGAAAGGCGAAACCAGGTGTTACGAAGATCCGATCCGGTATTGCGAGCTGCTGGAAGCTGTTGAAGCCTTCTATGAAGGGTGGCACGCGCCTTGTGAGGGCGGTCGTACCTCCTCTTCAGAGCGTTCACCAGCTCCCCGTAGTTACACTCATCCGGATCGAGGTCCTGGAGAACGATCTTGGCTTCGTCTCTAAGTAAGCCTTGTAGATATAAAAACTTATAAACCGGGGATATGTTGGAATCGTTATGTACCGCTAGCTCGAAGGTACGCCAGAACCTATGAAACTGCGTGATATCCCCTGAGAATGGTTCAAGAGTAAGCCCATCCAGCCGCACGGCTGAATGCGCTGACGCCGAACCGTTAAAAGATGGATTAAGAGGAGATATAGCATACGGAAATAGGCTAGGCGCATCATGCAGACAATGCGGTAACACATGAGATTTGGTCTGCGTGCTTGCGCTAGATGTTGAGGCGATAAGCTCCCTTTGATCTCCCTGACTGCGTACGTCCTGGGTTACCCCTGATGGAACTGGAGTATGGCCGTCGTGGATAAGCGCTTTGAGTTCATCCAGACGCGTATCTAGACGTAGCAAAAGAGCCTGTGCCGCCGATATTACTTCATCTATGCGCGAATTCTGAATAAAGGCGTGATGTTCTTCGCCTGCGAGATCTTGATCGGCTGCGTTACTGACCAACTCCTGAAACACTTGACGCCTCTCGATGAGCGTGCGCAAAGCGGAGCGAACTTTTGCTGCGTGCGAATCGACGATGGCATATTGCGACTCGAGCGCACTTCGCGTAGTGTGGACTTGCGCAGCTATGGGCTCTAATGCCGAAGGAGGAATCTTACCTTTCACATTCTCCCATGCTGTTACTGCCTTGGTCAGATTCTGCTTGGATGCGCTGATGGAGGACATATTGATCGCTTGGCAGGAGGTGGTACTGCCGTACCCAATCTAAAAAGGGACTACAATGGATGTGTGCTGGGCCGGAGGGAAACCATTGGCCGATGGCTCCCTGCGGCGGTGTACGAGAATGCGAGACGCGACGCTGGCCAGGCGAACCGAAGATGACACGAACAACCGAGCGAACTACGAAGACAACGCAGGAGTTACAAGGGATCCCGAAGTAGCAGGCTGCTCACGGGGACAGATTAACACAGCTACAACCTGCGCCCTCTGACCCGCGGGTACGTCATGTGGCCTGATACAAGGAGTAATGTGAACCTCCAGGAGGGGTGGTAAACAACCTCTTCCGCCACCCGATCGGAGGACCCTAACCCAACGCATACACGCTGTCCCTACGCTGGCCTGTGCCACTCAGGGCAACGCAGGTTAGGGTTAAAATCCCACATGGACGGAAGGGCGAACCCCCTTGGCGGCCGACCTACGCGGGGGCCAGTTGGCGCTTATCAACCTACTGCGCGTCCTCTGCCCCGGAGACCAGGCGGTGAAGGCGAGCGTGAACGGGCTCGATCACTAAGGCCCAACGTGGGTTTCCCACACGTTGAACCCCAGTCCGATGCGCCATGTCGCGCCGTCGGGAGCGTCCCGCTGAGGCCAGTCCGCATCGGTGGTTGCTCAGCAGGGCGTCCCGGCGGTGCGGCTAGGTGACCAGGGTCTTCTGCCCGCTCGCCATGCTCGTATTCTACTGCCACACGGACTTGGTAGGCCTAGGGCTGCCCCAGTCTCCCTTGCAGGCTCCTACGTGGATGGTACTGCCTCCGCAGTACGCTATGGGGTTGCTGGCCCAGTGCCGAGCTCCCTCGGACACTAGGCAAGGGGGTCCACCGTGGCCTACGTGCCACCCTCAGTGCACTAAGAGTAACTGCGATATATCCGATGTTACTGACATTCTACGTAACTCCAACACACTTGTACGATATGCATTTTATGAATACTACGTCAATACGGTATTGATTATGGATACGAATAAATGGATAAAAATACTATGGAAATACTGTGAGCAATACTATAGAAAAATACTATGAATGAAAAGCAAGAAAATATATACACGAGTTAAACCACACTATAACCTACGGTCTTGGGGTACGATCCGATCTCAAGCTCAACCAGGCTCCATCCAAGCCTTCCCACCTCCTTTGGGGCTCCGCTGCATCCGGGTCCTTGTTGGCAGTGGACCATCTTCCAGTTGTTCCATTCGACTTCGATCCTTGCAGCTTGTCACCACTTTAGAGATGGCATACGAGTGGTGTTGAGAGCCCATCGGGGGCTTCGTCGGTGTTGCTGACGTTGAAGGCACAAGAGCAGTCGAGAAAGCAGCCGTCCGAGGCGTTGACACGATGGTGGAATGAAGGATGCAACGCCTAGAGCGGCTAGAGTCCGCCGCCACGTGGCAAACTCTAGCTCTCTGCGGCGTACGGTGCCTTCCCGGCGGGACTACGCGCGCGCCCAGGCGAGGCGGCCTTTAAGTCGTCCGAACGGCACGACACACGCCATCATAGCATATTTAGAAGGCGACCAAGAGAGAGGGGAAGACGGCGAAAAAGCTGAAGAGGAAGGTGGAAGAAAAAAAGGAGGCCAGCAAAGAAATAGTCTAGTCATGATGGAGTGAGACAGTCGTATTCAGCCAACTGGAAGTACATATTAGGAGAAGGGAAGGAATAATGATTGGCTAGAATATATTGACACTGGGAATAGTGCCCTATCAAGTGGATTTCTGTGCCATAGAATTCTGCGAAATAGTAATCGATCTAGGGGAAGGATGCAGGTCTCAAAACTTCACTCTAGGCACGCTCAGACCAACAGCTCAACGCTGAAATCCGATATCTGATAAAAACGCTTCGTTTAAACACTTCGGGTGCAGCAACATTCCGAGGATGTCTTCTGAATGAAAAAAACCGTTCGATAATGCAATCACGCCATGCATTGGCTACTACTCAAAAATAAAAAACGTAGGCTGTCTAAAATGATACCGTTTGCGTGAGTAGGTGTGAAGGAAAGCGTTTCTATCGCCAATTCCAATTTCGTCCAATTCCAATTCCTGTGTCAGTCAAAGGGCCCTGCTTGACAGTAAAGGTCAGTGAGTTCATTATTAAGTTTGGTTTATCTTCTTAAAGAGTCACTGAGGCCTTGTGTAAGTGTTTATCTCTTCTCCAAGCTCTTAGCACGAGCACCTTGATTGTGAGTCCGCCTTGTAGAAAAATAATTTTTATGGATAAGCCATTCCCTCGAGATCTACTTTTGGATCGCATGAATTCTTCAAAATTATAGTTCATATAAAAAGTAAATGATTGTAGAAAGAAAGAAAAGTTAATAAAACCAACTACGCAGACGTCATTCCAACCAAAATAGCTTCGAAGTTAGCGCATGTTCCGAAAAAGGTGTTTTTAGAGCTCCAGCAACCAAATTTTTGGTTTTGCACGGTTTTCTCTATGAACTCAGTAATTTTTTCAATTTCCCTCTGTTCAGTGGACGAAAAACCACTTGGATAGTCATGATAGTGAACGTGATTGAAAGGACTCACCCTCATTGTTGTGAAACGACTTTGGAAGGATTTGAGCTGATAAAACTTTTCAAACGAATTGTTTCTTTCTTTGCTAAGGACATGGAAATTTTAAAGATCATATCTTTGGCCCCTTTACTACTTTTGTAAGTAGGTTAGCCGAGCACCTTTCTGATGACATATGATCCAGATTGATATTGTACAAGACAGATAGGATACAATTATCACCCCAACATCTCTCAGTCGATTCCAGACACATAGCGTAGGGCAAAAAAAATTTAACTAACCGACAAGAATTTCACTATTTCGAAGCGGATTCAGATTTGAGCCAGCTACAACGACTGGAGCGATGAATGTGCATTGAAAGCATAATCCATCAAATGCTGCATTAACAAGGCAATTAAGGTTGCAGGGCTTAACTATTCTACACCGGAAATTTGAAAAAAGTTGGCATCCTTGGAGGTAATAGACGTCCAGAACATTCAACTCCCCAGGGCACAAGAGACACGGACGTATACGAGCGTTGCACTTTGGAAGGGGAATTGGCTCCATAATGAGATTTACTTAGTAAACATCGTGGACGTCGTGTGAGTGTATGTGTGAGTCCTGACTGAGCTTAGTTCCTAGAAAGGCAGTGAGTAGATAAGTAAGTCTTACAGGATCTCCCAAAAAAAGTGAAGCGATTCTTGAAGAAAAGTAAAAATCAGAACTGTCAGAATTCGTTCCCAACGTGGAAGAAAGAATAAATTGTACAGATTTTCTGCGACCGGTGGACCAAAAGAACAATCAACTGACTCTTCATCTATCTAGCAGCTCAGTAGACTCTAAACTGGAAACGGCTATTTAGGCTAGCCTTTAAGTGTGTTAGTCAAGAGCCCATTCAAAAGCTTCTACGATTATGAATGAAAGTTGAAAACATAGCTCATCCGATAAGCACTATGTAGGTAATAGCTGTCTTCAACTATTTTTCTGGCTGAATTCCTGTGAAAACCCACCCTAAGCTGCATGGAAAGCTCATGAATGTAATAAACAATGCAAAATGGGAATATTGACCACGTTTTTCAAGAGCTAGAGCTCCGAAACTATAAGGGAATGCAATGAAGAGAAGGAGTTTGAATCGTAGGCGACTGGCAAAAGCTGGGAGAAACGACTCAAAAGCAATTTGACGCCAGAATTTATAGCCTGGCTACAAAACGGTTTCCGAGTGGAGATTGCTGATGAAGAAAAGGCTAGCAATCGAAGGAAGCGGATTAACCAGATTAGAGATTAGATGATCGAATTCGATGGCAATTTATAAGGTTTGATGTGCTTTGGACAGAGCAGAGGCAATAAAGCAAAGGTTTTTCTGAAGTGCGAAGGGGTGTGTAGCCCTCACTGGCCAGGTGCAAGCTGATAGTGTCACTAGCCATAGCTTGTAAACAATGATAACGTCCCACTGACTATGAGATATCACTCGCCATAAACTTGACTTCATATTTGTAACGATTTGTCAGACAAGAGGATCGTTGGGGAGACCTATATTGTCGCCTTTCCGTAAACAAACCTGTAGGACTCCTTTTCGACCTTGGGAAAATCTCCCTTCTCTTCAAAATCTTTTCTTAACACTGAACCCCAGTGATTACTTGACTAGGTAGTAATCACAGAATCGAGCTTTGTGCTGAGTTAGTCAGCCGTAACTCATCCAATTTGAACACGATTTGGTCAGCGCGAATTTAGAATGAGCCATGCATACGGATCCCTCTAAGAAATGTAATGGGCCAAAAGCGAGAAATTGTGGTATGACTGGTATGACTCGCAAAGAACAATATAACAAATTGTACACTGGAGGGATTGAGTATAAGGGAGAAGAGGTATGACTTGGATTATAGGATCTGGTCGAGATTCTCCAACAAAGTATAGTATCGCTCATTTCGGGAGAAAGAGGAGAGTTAAGGAGAAGGCGTCTTCATTTAGTGAAAGGTTAATTGGTCATAAGTAAAGGCTGCACAAGCTATGAAGGTTTGTGCTCCCTTAGTTACGGCTTCACTATTACAATTGTAAAGTACCTGTAAACATTTCAGAGGACAGGATGTATTCAGTGACATGTATGGAGCCAATGGTAAAGGTGGCGTTGAAATCATAGCCCGAGAACCTTGACTAACCCGGCAAATTTTCAAAAAATGGGCGAAGTTCATCAAAAGAGGGACATAGGTAGGACGATTAGAATAAGCGAAAAGTAAACTTCGCCCTCAGATTGTGAAATTGTGCAGATTACCATTGGCAACGGATAATTAGACTTAACGTAGGTAGTAATCATTATCGATGCCGTTGTTAGGCTTTCATCAAAACGGTCATCATCGTCTTCGTAGTAATAGTAGCAGTAGTAGTAGTAGCAGTTACAATTATGTACGGGATGCCATCGGCCGTTGTTCCATTCCGCATTTAGAAAGAATGCAGACGATATGCTGCACTCACTATTGGCAGTCTTCCAAAATACGCTAACGAGCGGAAAAGCTTAGACAGCAATGGCCGGAGAACAACTAACTAAAACGTGGCCGAATCAAGGAATTCACTCTCGGGTCCTCTCAACACCCCACGAATTGGAAGGTCTCTGGCTCTGAGCAGGAAAAAGTCTTTTAGCACATTTTCTCATTTATTCTGATGTGAAATTAGCCGCATCAGGCACGAGGGAAAAAGAGGAAGCCAAGACGAGGGCAGGGAGAGGCAGGAGGATATAAAGTCTATCCGCACCAGCCCTTGTTTCCCAACCAGTCGCAATCCCATTCTGACGGTTATGTGCTTTTTCTCGGGAGCAAGTTACATTAAACTGCCAATTATTGTCGGCATAAATCTAGTCGTTTTGCCGGCAAAACGATGTACGCATGTAGAAGGATCGGAAAAGAAAAGAGAGCTCCTATCATAGCAATAGATCTAGTGGACATCGGTGACCCCTCAGTCAATGAAACCTGTCAGTTTATTCAGAACAGACTTGGTCGCGCTCATTTCATGACTTTTCCAACTGGAATTTGGTTACAGAGCAAACAGTTCTGACCGGGATTTTCACCCAAAGGGTAGTGTTTGATAAATGTCGGGCTCTAGAAGACTTACGGCACTTTTGGTTCACCAGCCGCTAACTTCCTAAAAGCGAATGGAGCCACTTACAACGGTCTACTCCTAGCTCCCTCCCTCTCAAATGTCATCCTAATCGCTTCCGAATCTTTTCTAGTGTTGCTATTTGGCTGTGGTACCCTTATGTCATCATTTGAGGGTTGAGTTAGTACCCTGATTACCATCTTGAAAAACATATAGGATTCACAGTTGAAGATGGGAAGACGATGGTTGCATCGAAAGGCAAGGCTCTTGGATTTAATGATGTCCTCACCTAAAAATCTCAAACGGTACAAGGATTCGGCAGCTACAAGTCAATCACACCGTTCATTCAGTTGAGGCTCTCAGTTTCGAGTGCATACAGTGAATTCAAAGGCAAGCATTATAAAGGTGAGAAACAAGAAAGACAAATCTGTGCACATTCAGGTTATACCGTATCTTCACTATCGCTCCACCCTACTTCCACTTCTTCAACGTCGTGAAGTGAGGTTATACAATTCAGTAGTTGTAGGAAAACGTACGAGATTACGGTAGAAGTTTGTATCTGTGCTGCGTTTCGGATCTAGTTAACAGAGACTGTTTGTCTGTCCTGATCTTGACTAGCTGCTTAATTCAAAAAACAATCCACCTGGAAAAATACAAAGAGGTATTCGACTTTCTACTAACCAATTGCTATGCTCAAAATGTTTAACTCAATATCTGAATTATCAAACCCTGGAATAGATCGTATCGGGGTAATAATAACGTATCATTCAGTAGACTTACCGAATCTCCAGTTTCATTTCTACTCGACTGCTCATCCCGGTTGGCCGGCCCACACATGGGATATACTAACTCCGCCGACGTTCTCGCCCTAAGATATCGAGACGATCGTGAGGTACACAATTCATTTCTTCGTGGTCCATACCAACCATGTCAATGGGTCTTTGATACACCTAAACGTAATGCGCTGATTTCTCAAAGGTTCTAGTGCTCGAAGTCACAATTTAAGCTCAATTCGTTGACCTTTTGCCAGCATCATCATCTCGGACATGGAGTCCAAAGGTCCATGGATTCGACTGATTAATTTGAGATCTATTTTTGATAGTTTGATTTTGTTCTTGGCCTTCCAAGCGGGATTGAACTTGCTGTCTCAGTTTCTGAAATGATCTTTGAGAGTGAAGGTGTGACCTTTCGGCTCTACAGGATTTTCTATGAACTGCATGACTCAAAAATCAGCCCAATATCTCGGCTTGTGGCTTATAGTGAGAGAGGAAATTCTAACCCTTTCTTCATCCTCTTAAACTTGCATATTTTTCATGGCTCAGTGGGTCTGCCGGTATGTCTTTAGGTCAATTTCATTATTACTTTGTGTATCTCACCGATTTAGCCGTAAAGCGTCCATAACGGTGTCTGTTATGGGTAACAAATGGCATCTAGCAAAAGCAATCGTTACCACTGATCGAAATACTTCTCGCGATAACAGAACGCAATCAATGAAGAGTGCAGGTTTTCAAATTCATGTGAAAGAAACCAAAAGGTCATGGAAAACAGAACCAGCTGGAAATTCGCGTGTGTGCGTGCAGAACTAGAACTCCAAACTAGGGCTTTCTGGACGAGTTTCCAGGTCTTTGATAACAAATAATATCCATATGTTGATACATGATACAGCATATCCAAAGATAACAGCTTTTCGACGTACACTGACTCTGGGTTGGTATTTCTTGAGTAAATACTATTTGCTCCCCTGTCGAGACAGTTCCAAGGTCACATGTCCATTTCTGTCTAGCAGCCTAAGCGCCTTCTTTCT
This sequence comes from Haemonchus contortus, assembly GCA_000469685.2. Classification (NCBI taxonomy): domain Eukaryota; kingdom Metazoa; phylum Nematoda; class Chromadorea; order Rhabditida; family Trichostrongylidae; genus Haemonchus; species Haemonchus contortus. Next base: position 41,230,952 of record LS997565.1, read on the forward strand.
GGGTCGTCTGCAAAACCAGGTTCTTTCACTGAATCGAAGCCATGACCTTTACTCTAGGCGAATTTGATGTAATTGCAAGCGGCACACTATCACACAGTAGTGTCTATGGATGAACTGATACCTGGCAGATATTCACCCAAGCCTTCCATCCCCACAGAAACGAAAATTCAGTCCTGCACTTGGCTCTTACAGTAATCCGGCACGTGTTAATACACAAATTTTGACACGTCACATATATGACGCGTCGAAAAGGGGCTTTGGGCAAGGACACGGGGGTGGGAGGCGGGATAGGCCAGGGGTACTGTAAGAGCCGAGTGCAGGACTGAACCCTCGTTTCTGTTTCCATCCACCCCCCCCCCCCCCCCCCCCGTATCACGTAACCGATACCGGGCCGATAAGGACACTCGTCTGGAAGAATCTGGAAGAATAAATACACTTGTATTAGGGTCGACTGGTCACCACAGGTCATTCATTGTATAGGCCACTACGATTCTGAATGGAAGTAGAATGAGTTAGAGGAAGAATACCGCTCGGGACTTCATCCACTTACCATTTAAAGTTTACTTTTGTCTTTTGGTTGCACTAGATAGTCGGGAAATCTGGCCTCGTTTTAGGTATCCCTAAGACTATGGAATTTGCATTTGTTCTCTTCCGGGGCATTCAGTAACGTATATCGCGGATATGCCGAGTCAGACACTAATATACCTATGGAGGTCGTGGTCAAGAAAACATGGTCCGGATCTCGGGAGAGTATGTGTTTACATTTTGCGTAATAGTGTACTACAATGTACTTCGAAAATTATTGATTTATTGATTGATTACCGTTTCAGCGACATCACTAACATGTTACGAAATTCATATCTTAAAAATATTAAATCGCCTTAATCATCCGAACGTTGTCCGTTTACTTTACAGCTACAAAACACAATACGCTGACAACGTAAGAAAATTTATTTGATCCCTAGGGCTTACTATTTAAACTTTTAACCCATACATGGATTCTGGGTCATTCCATAATGTTACCGATTGGGTGGAATTTCTATTTTTAGACATGCTATTCACTGATATTCGAATTTTTACCACTAAACCTTTATCAATACCTGAAAAAGCACAATCGTCATATAGCCATCATTGAGACGAAAATGTTTGCATGGCAGCTGTTCCGTGGGCAGTTCCATCTGTTGAGGGTCAGTTTCTACAGCTTTGTGGCGAAGGTTTGGGAGCCTTCTAGGGCTGGGCGCTGTGAAAACAGCCTCATTTTGTCATGGTACATCGTTTGTTTCTGCACATTCAACCCCCCGCCCCGCCTAATCGGCATCTTCCCACATTCCACTACGACTCTGAAGAGTTTTGCGTTATATTCCCGGACCGTAGTGCTAACCTGTCCTTCTTGGCAGCCTATTTGACCACGTATCTTAAGGCCGCACAGTGCTTTGCGACAAAGCCCTAGGAGGCTCCCTGGTTCGCTCCAGTACCTCTTGTGGGCGAGTTGTGCAATCACTTCAGGCAGGCATTTGCCATCGTGATATTAAACCACAGAATCTGCTTGTTAACGAGAACACCGGCCTACTGAAAATCGGCGACTTTGGGTCGTCTGCAATCGAGCCGAGGAAAAGCCCTCAGCCCAGCTATCATGTGACAAGGTGAGCTTTCTGCCCTTCCCTAATCGAGTTTGAAAATAGTGGCAATACTGAAGTAGTGATAGCATGCCTCAGAAGATTAGGGCAGGTTGCCCCTGGGTGCCGCCTTATCTACTGAAAACTCTAGTGACAAGTCCAAATTATTCGCAGCAGACCCAGTGATGTGATCATTTCAAGGTACTACCGGCCACCAGAGCTCCTACTTGGCTCAAAAGTCTATGGTTGTGAAGTAGGTGAGTTACGAAGTGGTCTTAGATTTGGCAAGTTCCTACTGCAGCTCTTGATCTTCACAATCACGGGCAGGACAGGCGACGACTGGGCGTATGACAAATGGGCTCTCAAAAAAGGAGTTATCAGAGCGGTTGTGGTTCCGTTATAGAGTTCCGAACTAGGTCAAGGTGAGGAGGATAGAACAGGAGGGATGCTCCCACTGCCTTCTTCCCTATGTTGCATCAGATATGAATGGTAGTGAATGGATAGGGGTCGAAACTCCGCGATAGGATGCGCCATGCTTTAACCTCCAGTTGGAGTTGATGCGGGACTCGGAAGCACGCGTTATAGTTTACGCGGAGTCCGGAGGTGGTATAGTGGCAAGTGGCGCACTACATCACACGTGCGGTCAGGGGTTCGAATCCCGGATCGACGCCCGCCTACGCCAACCAAGCCTTCCACCCATACGGGTGGGTGAATTGGTACCAGACTAGTCTGGGAGGATAAAAGCACTGACTTGTACATCGGCTGGCCACCGCAAGTCATTGTATAGGCCACATGCGCACTCATTACGCCACTACGATTCTGAATGGAAGTCGAGTGCGGGGGCGCACCCCTCAGGCGGGATTGATCAGCGCCAAAAACTTTATCCTTTTACTTTATTTCAGTCCCTACACATTACAGACATATGGTCATCTGCTTGTGTATTTGGAGAAATGGTTTATGGAGCTGTGTTGTTCCCGGGGAAGAGCACAATGAATCAAATGGAAGTGAGCCGACCTCACTACGCTCTCACCAACTTTGTCCCTACAAACTGGGAGTCGTAACTGAATTAGTGACACTTTCTTGTACAGCTTTACATCGAAAATTTTGGTTTACCGACTGACTACGAAGTTTCCGCAATGAATGCCTCTAAAAGCAAATGGAAGGAAGTAAAATCAGTAAGTGTTCGTCTAAGATCTTTTTTCTGATAAACTCACTTCACCCGAACACTTCGTTTTTCATTTATTTTCAGCGTTACGCTCATAAAGACTCTTCAAAAAAATTTAGCAGGGTAAGAAACATTCCTATTATCGAAACATAAAGAAACTTTTTTCTTCTTCTCTACGATTTCCGATGCTCTGAGCTTCTGAATGAACTTCCTTTACTCAAAACCTTAAGTATTATATAGAAAGTTGGGGGTCCGGGAACTTCTCCCCTAACACGGCGTCGCACACGCCGCATTCGCCGCCCATCGCAGGATTGCGATGGAAGATTGGAGCGCGCCATTTGTGAGGTGGGGAGTCCTTTACAATTTGAATTGGCCGGCCGCTCTCTTCAGTTCCAATGCGATCCTGATCGTCGTTTTTATAAGAGGAGTCATTTTAATTAATCAAAACTAATAAACATGAAAGCTGAAAAGAAACAGAAGAAAAAACGATAAAATCCAATGAAAAAGCAAGCCAGTCAAAAAAAAATATCGCGTCCTATCGATTGGCGGGAGGCGGGGTGAATACGGTAATTGCAGTGACATTTGCCGCATGCCGCAAGGGAGAATGCCGCGATAGGGGAGAAGTTCCGTTACCCGAAAGTTGGCGACATACTTATGTACTATGGGCAAGACGCGGGTACGATGTTCAGTAGGACGCTATCCCAGATGCGATCACACGCAAGGGGATCCCTAGCTCCTATAGTCGTCTTTCTGGAGGCCTAGTGTTCAAGACAGGTTCTGGTATTACAGAAGTTGTGGTCGCCAAGTTTTCAGGCTTCTCGAATGCTCCTAAGGGGACATCGTACATGTTCCCTCTGTGCGCTCATCCGAGATATCTTACCTATCAATAACTTCCGTCATTAACGGTATTGATGAATACCGTTATCAGGATGAAAGATGAGGTGTTCTAGTATTCATCAATCCCGTTATGGAATAAGCTCTGAATTCTACTTCCATTGAGTATCGTAGTAGCATTTCGAATGACTATGTGACCTATGCAATGACTTGCGGATACCATTCAGTCTGCACAGCACTGCTTTTCCACAGATCATAGCTGTCACAGAGCCCCATTTGGCGCTACATTTGTAAGCGCGAAACTGTAACATAAATTCCGAAAAGGAGGGGGAGGTATGGGAGGGGGTTGGAAGGGTAAACGGCCAAAAGTGCTAATTTGGTTTTGATTTTAAAAATAAGGAGAAAATCTGTGGTTGTGCATCTAACGGTCAGCAACCGCGAGTATGTAAGCAGGGCTCTGACTTTTATGCTTCTTCCTCTCTATACAGGGTGGGCCGAAATTATGATTACAGTGCGCGCTGACGTTCATGGCGAATTTTTTCTGAAGGCATAGCAGTTCGTTCGCTTTCTTCTATTTCACAAATAGATTACATTATTAAATACCTTCCTGATGATACCAAAATTTTGGTAGATTTTGAAACTAATGTAAGCGTAATCACCCCGTGGATAAACCGTGACTTTGCATTTACAAGCACTTTTGGCACGGTGCATCTACAGACGACTCAGAGTAACAAGGCAGGGGGTACATTCGATTATAAGACGCTTTCGAGAGTTGGGAACAATTGCTGATAGGAGTGGTAAGAGGCCTGCGGTTATATTAAGTGGGAGTTTAAGGAAGCAAGGTGAAGGTCTGTGTAGTAGCGAAGTTCATTCTGAGCCCAAAATGAGTAAATGAATGGATATCTCCTAAAGTTTTCTGCGCGAAATCGTGAAACATCATCTGCACGACAAGGCCTTCATACGATCAGAAAGTGATTTCTCCAGTGGGCAGACTAAAAAGAAGAGAAGTGTTGGCTCACCGAAGCTGCCCGGCCGCATACAAAAAATTGTCGTACGGAATTCCTGTCCACCGGCGAAAAGATATCCGCGATGACAAAGGGGCCCAGTAAGCAGGGTTACAGGTTTTGTATAAAGCAGAAATAAATGGAAGTGATGCAGCGCTAGGGTCGCTGACTCTCTGCAATATCCTTTTCGAGCGTCACCGCCGAGGCGAAAGCATTGATTATTTTTGTAAAATAAGGAGTGGAAGTTGATTTGGAGACCTGCTCGATCTCTTCGTGCGCATTAGGACAATTTGGCGATTCAAACCGGACATATTGCCAAGATGATGCTCCTGACTGCAGATCAGAAAATGTCTAAAAATTCCGTGAAAGGGGTTCCCTGACTTCGTAACCTTCGATCAGTGACCACTCTGGGGCCCGGACCTAAATCCCATGGGTGTCTCAGCGGTGTCAGCCTTTGAGATGGAAGCATCTGTTAGCCCAAACAGGAAGTGGAGTAAACTCAAAAATGCTTTGCAAAAAGCCGATATCAACTCGGTAACCTTAGCTGCGTGCCACCGTCAATGACGTCCATCGTCGTCTCTGGGGTTGGGTGAAAGCAGAAAGCAACAGATCCATTCCCAATGTACTATTAGGTCGTGAAGAAAGTTCTTGCGTATTTTGACTCCCAATTTTTAAATGCTCGCCGCGGTGTCATTTACTACAAGATTGTTTGCAAGTTTTATACCATTCTAAAGCGCATTTCTCGCTCTATCCAAATATATAATTGGTTTTGTTCCGGAGTGATTCCTGGGGTTTTTTAGAAGGTCGAAATCAGCATGGACAAACGACAGGTTTGCACGATTTATCTTTTCTAATTCAAATTAGGCAGGAGTGCGACGGAAACGGTCCGGGATATCAACGATGCCTTTGGTCTAGGTACGACGAATCACAACACAGTAGAGCACAGCGGTTTTTTGAAAAATTTCGTACCGGCAATGAGAGCCTGGAAGGTGATGAGCGTAGTGGGCGGTCATCGGCCATTGACAACGAACAATTGATAACATTAGTGGAAGAGAATCCACATACAACGCTGAAGGATATTGGCTCGAGATTGACTGTGCAACAGGAACGATCCATTTTTCGACCGTATTGTGACGTGTGATAAAAAATGGATTATGTACGACAACCGGCGACGATCAGGACAGTATTTGAACAAGGATCAAACTCCACGACCTTTTTCCAAGCCGAAGAAGCGTGGAAAGAAGGTCATGGTGTCATGGTGGTCATGGTGTTTGGTGGTTTGCAGCCAGGCTGATCCACCACAGCTCCATGGATCCAGGTGAAATCGTAACAGCCGAAAAGTACTGTCAAGAAATTGACGAAATGCACCGAAAACTCCAGCTCATGAGCCCGGCACTGGTGAATAGGAAGGATTCTGCTCCACGACAACGCTCGGCCCGCGTCGCACAACTTACCCTGAGAAAATGGATGGAGCTAGGCTATGAAACTCTGCCGCATCCACCATATTCCCCAGACCTTGCTCCTACAGACTACCAGTTCTTTAAACATCTTGATGGCTTTCTCAAGAAGAAATGCTTCAAAACCCAACATGATGCTGCCGCGGCATTCGACGATTTCATCGCCTCTAGATCTCCGGGCTTCTATGCGAATGGGATAAGCAAACTTGCTTCTCGTTGGCAAAAGTGTTTCGATAGTAATGGTCGTTATTTCGATTGATGAAGTTTTGTTTAAGCCGAGATATGTGCATTTGAAGTTTGAGGCGCAAAAACGCAAGAACTTTCTTCACGACCCAACGTTTTGATAAGAGATTAGTGATAGACACTTTTATGAAATTGGTTGCTTTTTTAGCTTTCTATTCGTTTTCGGGGATGTGATATCTGTGTAATCATAATTTTGGCCCACCCTGTACATATCGTTGCACCCTCACAAACCATTAAGTACTTCACTATGTAGAACATCTCACACAGCACTTATTCAGATGTTCAATATCTCAAAAGACTGTCCTGCAGAAGCTGTTGCAATTCTGGGAAGAATGCTTGTTTATGTTCCGACAAGTCGTTTGCATGGACATGAATTGCTGAGTGATCCATTTTTCAAGGAAATTTTTGATAAAACCTCGCGACGACCTTGTGGCAGGCCTATTGGATGTTTAAGCATCGATGTAAGCTTTGTTTGCACTACCGAGTGTTTATAGTCAGTTTACATGCCATGGTTACTAAAGTGGAAGGAAAAAAATAGCCCTCTTCCTTGAAAAGAATCTCATGGTCGAACTTTCGAAAAGTGTATAATGCTTAATTTCATCTATATGCCCAGACTTAGTTGTAGGATAGATAGAAAAGTTCTTTTCTCTTCCTCTTGCCCTCGTTGAGACCCTGCTGCTTAATCTTTAAAATGATATGCCTCATTTAGACCGGTATGACTTGTAATGTAGAAGGGAGAGAGTGAGGGGGTGGGGGAAGGGGGTAGGAAATGATCTTATTCTGAGGAAGGTCTCGAGGAAGCCGCTTCTATCGTTGTCGTAACTGGTGAGAAAATCGTGGGGCGACGAAACGGCATCAGTTGCCTTCAGAACCATGTGTACAATCACGGGAGACATCTGAACTTCTGTAATCGTGACTGCGATTTGCTTGCTGCTGCTCCACTTAACTCAACAATCCAAAACGGTGGGACATACTTCGAGACCATCGTCATCACCCCGCGCGCTCATCTCCACCCTGGACATTTAGAGCTCCCATAGTTCTGGGAATCTTCCAGTCCATTACTTGATTAGATTGATTCCTCGAGAATAACTGAAATTCCAAATTCCAACCTATGTCGTGTCATGTTGTTTGATTTCAAGATATCTGCAGGTAACTCAGGTACTCTCCAAATCATTGCAGGATTACATCGAGGCTATGTCAGGGGACCGTTCGATGACAGGATCTTTTCTGTGAAATCAGTGAAGAAACACCAATAATTGATCAGATTAATGCAGTAATATGAAACATTTAATAATAGTTGCATATGGTTCACTGTGATCTCCGGTATACTCACCTGATATCCATCAGAAAAAAATCGAAACGATAGAAACGCGTCATTTCTAGCCTATCAGGCTGGCTACGGAAGGCTTCATGTACAGGTGATTTGAAGGATTGCCCTAAAGTGCAAAGTTTTAAGACTGGTGAAACCCTCTATAAACCTGAATCTGTTAGATTCTCTCTTCTTCAGCCACGAAAAATTAAAGTAAATCAAACTAATTTCCCAATAATTTCTTTTAAATTTACGGAACTAGCAGCAAACTAGACATTGTACGAATCTCAGAAGTGACTTAATGGCGAAATCCAAGTGCTTGAAACAGATCAAAGAACGAGCCACAAACCCATCGCCTGGGTTTTCAGGGGAACCGTGCTAGTTCATGACGATCCATCCTGCAGATGCAGTGAGAAGAAAGCATAGTGTTGGTGTGGATAATTGGCATTTGATTAAGCCAGGAGCAAGTGCGATTCATATTAAGGGTTCACACCACTTGAGAGAATTTTTCGCTCTTATTTACTTCATTCCAAATGGTTATTTTTATAGTTCAAACATAGAAGAATTTCCGGGTAAAGTGGCATCGTGTGTGCAGGGTATGACAAATGTTTCTATGTTGTTTTTGAATAAGACCGTAGAGGAGTGGCTGTGGATATGTGATACAGCGTAGCGAGCCACGACAGTGGATGTGCCACATATTGGCCGAGGCTATACAGGATTACCTACTACGTGCATCGATGTAGTATATGTACATACAGTAGCGCTCAAAAATATTCGGCGAAATGCTTCTTCAGTTATAATTTTCAGTCATAACTCCTTTCCTACTGGATCTAATCAAGCGAAATTTCAATATCTCTAACACTGGTGTAGTGTTAATATTTACCACTATTGAGCTGCAATCTGATCATGTTCCAGATATCCAAAAGGGCTTGAACAAAAAATCAACTGGAAATACGAATGGTGGTCCTTCTAGGAGTCCTTTCCTTTTTGCCATGTCTTAAGTGTACGAGCACTGATGTCGAACCCAGAAGAGAAGACAAACGTACACAAGATCGGAATAACTGCAGACGTCACAAACTTGCTTTCAGCACAGTCTACAAACGCCTCCCCATTAGTATGTGGATATGGCTGTTTTGCTGTCACGTAGTGTTGGACAGTGTTAAATAAGCTTCAGCTAAACGTATCAAAATTTCATGTGATTTGCTTCACTGGGAAAAAAGGTACGGCAAGTTAAAGTTGACCGAATACTTTTGAGCGCTACTGTATATGCCGTGCCAGGGTTCATCGAGAGTCGATCATGGTCACTTCCTAAAGTCAAGTCACAATACTCTTTTGCTATCTTCTGATATCTTCAGGCATGACTAGACATTTTGCGAATTGCTGTACTTCGTGGAAACAACTCTGTACATTAAGGATGAAGCCGTGTGTTTAGTTAAGGGCATAGACGTTTTGAGGTCGTGAATGTGATTGAATCTAAGTATCCCTTCAATCACGTAGTCTTAGTCGGTCACAAACCATAGTCCTAGTAGGGGTTCGGGAATATTGAAGGTGTGTCGTGTCATTGCAGCTCAGCTACTAGACTTTCCAATTCATTTCGTAATTCAGTTGCAGTTGCAATGGGTGACTGCTCGGTAGACTACATATGAAGAACACGAGAGCACCTTTGAGTTGGTATTCAGGCCGGAGTCCACACAATGCGGTCCTTCTTCATTCCAGAAGAACAGCAATGGTGAGGCGTTCATCCACCCATCTAGTTATACTATTTTCGTGAAAATATAACTTGTGCATATCAACCTCGCCAACTTAGTGAGATCCAATCTCGATTCCTTCGGTAACGGAACGCAAAATGTTCCGGTGAACTGCAAGCATTCAAAAAGTATGACGGGAGAAAGGATTTCCAAGTTTATTTCCTTACATAGGAAAAAAAGAGTATCATTCACAAAGACCACACGACTTGGCACAGTATTCCTTCGCAATCGCGTGATAGTTAGGGGTTATGCATGGAGGCTCATTGTCTTCTGCTTGAGGTGTTTGCATGTATTCACAGAACCTTTCGCCTGCTTTTGTCTCCGCCGCCTTGTCCACGCACGGCTGAAAAGATCAAATGAGACGGGATTGAAATACCTTCAATGTTTATATGTTGTTTGTTACAGCCTCTGCGATTTCAGGACAAGGCTCCTTTAGTATTGCAAATCGCTGCTGGATATGATAACTTACTTCCGCTTTACTTGTGAAGGCGCTGAGTAGGGCAAGAGCGCAGACAATGTAGAAGAACATTTTGGATGCCGCTAGATTTGTGATGGGGTTCTATGACCTGGAGCAATTTATACTGAATAGAGAGCGTTTTTTTCTAAAGGGCAGTTCACAGTGAACGAATTTGGTCAAGCAGATGAGGGTTCTCGCAAATATTGCACAGTTTGCCATTGTTCTACCCTTTTGTGTCAGAAAATGATATTATACAATGGGAAAGTGCAAACTTTGTGAATTGTGTGCGTTTACATTACGTACACAGAATGTTAAGCAATTGAGGACCTCTACGATCGGAACTGCTCTAACCTGACCACAAAAAAAAACTCCAATGATACATTCGTAAATTTTTTTTGAATGGTATGAACTACTTCGAGAGGATACGACTTCTTATCTTAGAGAGGCAAAATCATTCCGAGATTCAATCATTCGGTTATGCAGCCAATATTGCAGTGCGATTATATTAGTAAGGACAGTACACAGGGACTGAATAATCACCAACTACCTCTCCACAAGGTATTCTATACCATTTGTCTATAAAACATGGAAATGGCAGGCCAGCAGTTGGGAGCGTCTTGAAGAGAGCTACTACTACAAGTCGGTCTTCTATAATATTTTCGTCAGGATAAACTCTATGAGGTCTTTGAAGGCTTTACTGACAACATTGATAAGCTTTCGGTTCAGAATCAAGCAAATTTCAGCTTCTACGAAAGTGGCTGGAATTTGCATGACTAGTATGATTTCTAGATTGCGCAGTTATCGTTTTTAAGAAATATCCGACAGGACCATATTAGATTGGAAATTGTTTGCGAAGAGTTTCACAGCACTCCATTCACGGATTCCGTTTACACAGTCCCAACCCTGGTCGAAGGATCGTTCATGGTTCAGTATAAATGATGTGGGATTACCAGAGTCTATCACTTTTCCAGCAACATCCAAAATGTTCTTCTACTTTATCTGCGCTCTTGCCCTACTCAACGCCTTCACAAGTGTAGCGGAAGTGAGCTATCATTACAGCAGCGATTTGCAATACTAAAGGAGCCTTGTCCTGAATTCGCAGAGGCTGTAACAAACAGCATATAAACATTGAATGTATTTCAATCCCGTCTCAATTTAACTTTTCAGCCGTGCGTGGATAAGGCCGCGGAAACGAAAGCAGGGGAAAGGTTCTGTGAATACATGCAAACACCTCAGGCAGAAGACAATGAACCTCCATGCATAACCCCTAACTATCACGCGATTGCGAAGGAATATTGTGCTAAATCGTGTGGTCTTTGTGAGTAACAGATGTCAGATACCTGTTGCATTAAAATAAATACTTCTCAACAATCTGTCCTGTCCTTTGAATCATTCTTCTAAACGTAACCCGAGAAGACATTCATTTCGATTTGCTTCTGCGAAGGTATCAGTGGCTGGAGACAAGCTAGGTAATTTATTTTGCAGTACATGAATAAGGCTACTACGAACTTCCAACAAAATTCGAAACGACTTGTCGGACCTCCATCAATTTGGAGGCATCTCAGCATTAGTAGAAAACGTTTCTCGATGTTGAGTTGGAATAAATAGAATAGAATGAAAGATGAACCGGGCCTCCAATACACATTGTAATCGGACAAGACTATTACTGGGTGTAGGCTGAAGATCTAAACGCAACAAAAGATGTGTACAGTGGAACGGACTAGGAATTTTAAAGTCACTTGTGTATTATTCATATTTAAGGAGGATTTTCTGCGCTTTTCCTGAAAGCCTCTAAAGTTTTAGCAAATAAGTCGGTTACTGCAGAGGTTTCCTAATTCTAGCAAATACCGTTTTTACTTCTCACAGTGCTTTCTCATGCCTCATTGTTATTATATATCGTCTTTCCTTTTGTTTCTTCAAGTATTATTCACACAGTGAGTTGTTATTCCTGCGAGGTTCTCGTTTCGCGTAGGTTTGTTGTACCCACGTGGACTTTGGTCACTTCAATCCATAAAGATAAAGATAAAGATAATTCCAACCCAATAGCAAGGGCAGATAGGGCTACTGAAGAATATAAACATGCTGCAACTAAAACGTATACTCAACCCGGGTCACCCGAACTCTGCCTTCTTGGGAGACTCTACTTATTGCTAACTTTTTAAAAATTAACACCACACATAACAATTGAAATTTCATAAAATGTACAGTGTACTCTTCTACTGTAGTATACTAATGTTTAGAGCGTGAAAATGCCATGTGGGCATTGCCTAGTCTTTCCTTGCCCTCGGGAAAATTCTAAATATGGCTCGCTATCAAAGTCATGAATTCGAGAGGCTGTAAACGTCGCTATTTTCAGATTTCTATCAAACATTGCTAGGAATCACAACCTTCCCCTCGGAAACTCCAAAATATAGCTTGATATCGAAGAGTTGATCGGGAGGATTTCATTATGTCTCTGCATCATTATCACTCGATTCTTTGACTTGTTTTTAACTCCTCATTCAAAATGCTCCGACATTACCAAGCACGCCTGGAGACTCATCAATGCACCGTCCAAAGGCGCGCTTCCATATGGCAGCTGTGCGGCATACATCGCCGATGACACACATGCTTTCCAACACGTGCGAAACACAAATTTCGAAGAAAAAAACTGGTACATTATCTGCAACTGTAAAAAATCTCTCCCGGATCAAATTACTCTTTATTGATAAGCTGTACAATATTCGCTTGCAGTCCGGATACCAAGAAAAAACACCCAACAATGAATAGAAACAGATTATGCATGACGAACCATATTATCTTTATCACTGAGTCAGATTTAGATCGAACCGGATAAAATACTATCACATCGATCACTGAAGGAATAATCAATGATAAAAGCATTCCTGCTGTGATACCAACAAATGGTATAATCTCGTTGAGATTTGGAATGGCAATAGCCCATAGCACTGCAATTTTCACATTATCAAGTATGTTGACAGTTATTTGACGGTAGGGCCTAACGGATCAGCCATAGTTTCAATACTCCTAAGCCTTACGAAATTGAAAAAGATGGTTTTTTGGGTTTTAAGCTCGATCTAGGGATCTTGAATGCTTGTGCAGTAGCTGAAGAACTTACTTGCAAAACAGACGACTCCGATACGGAAAAGATATTCGAGTAGAGATATTGTAAGATTTCGATACTCTCGTACCACCAGCTTCTCCCTTATTTTCGGCCATAACGTCTCAATGATAACGTACAGCTGTAGGACGTTGCCAAAGAATACAACAATGATCAGAAGGAATTTGACGACAACATTTACACTGAAATGTAAAATTGAGCCGTGAGTTTGGTTGGTTCGCCGAAGCCTGAATCGTAGTCGGACCTTATTTCTTTACTACCACAAGGATTGAGTAAGGCATCCAAACCCTACAGCACACCGCAATAGGTAAAGCACTCACGTGGAATCCGGTAAGTTCAGCGTTACACTACCCTGTACTGCATTACCAAATGTAATATACCCGTAGAATCCACAGTAGGAATAGATGATTGTTACGAGACTCATACCTGAATAGTTATAGCTGGGTGTTTCTGGGAGACGGGCATTAGGAACGTTTTTGGGTAATCGATTTGCCGCACGCGGCTGTTGCGGACCATTCATTCGCTGTTATTACAGCTCTAACGTTCTTCATACAGCTCAATCGATATGCGATCATTATTTTATGCATAATTCTACTATTAGTACTTTTGTTCTTGTATTTCTTACCTACTGCTGTATCCTGCTACACTCCTTCGCGCGCGACGCCCTTCTCACTGCGACGCGACCATTTCGTTCCTAACGCACCACACCCGGGTGTTTCTGATAAAAAGCTCCGAACATGCGCTCAAGCATAAAGTCTCGCGATAAAATGCTTACACTTTACTCCATCGTTCCTTTTCTTTCCTTCTCGTTCCCCCTCTGCTTATCACAGGTTATGCTATTCCTTTACTCCTTGAATTTACAAAAATCAGCAATTTACATAACGATTTAGTCCTAACAAATATTCCTTCCTGATGTAAGCCCAACATTCATAAAGAGCTAGCACCAAAATCTCAATATGACCTTAACAACAGAGAGATCCCCTCAATCACGAAAAGAGCGATAGTGAATGGAATCACCTGTAGTAAGTACACCTGTCCATCCAAGCATGTCTTGAGGGTGCTTCAGTTTGTTCTCCAATGGAAGAACCTTGAAATGGTAGATTTTAAGAGGAATCCGGAAATAGAACGTTGGAGAGACTCTGTCAAAGGACTACGGTGAATGGCAGCGACCAGGATACTTATTCGTGAAGCTCCCAATATTTTGATCAATTTTTTTCTCAGTGATGGGCCTACCTTCACATTTCTTTTTGATCATGTAGCACGTACCGAAAGTAGCGAGGGTGGGATGCAGTAGCAGGTGGGGCATTAACACGCATGAATGATCCCAGGACAGAGTCCCGAACCCATTCTTGCCCAGACCGCCAAGCATTCTATTCCTCAAAGCATCTGGTACATGTACTCGATCTATTGGAACTAGTCGCCTGGTAGGGTGAAACCTCAGACTTGTGCATTGTCTAGTCGCTACAAGTTACTTGTAAACTGCAGACATCATTAAACAGCCACTACGATTTTAAATAACAGAGACTGCAGGATTGCACTTCAAGAAGGAAGCCCCTTTAGACTTGGGCATCCTGACTAAAGCCAGAGTTTCCATTTAACCTCATGTTTTATCGGTGTGTCCTCTTTAAAGGAAGCTTCAATTGGCTCTGTCGCAAGGTGAACTACATTTAAGAGCGTTCTTATCGCACCATAGCTTGTCCCTCGAACGAATAGAGCAGTGAACCGGCTGATGCAACAACTCCATCGAAGCTGGTAACCCATGGGAGTTCCTTCCAGTGATGTTCGGAGGTGAATAGCTCCTGTAATTTCAATACAACTAGTATGAGTTAACTGCAAGTGGTAAAGCTTCGTTATTTGGGCTTTCAATTGAAATAGAATCAAGAAAAATTAAAAAACAATTACTTCGAGTATCAACGCTATCGATGCGAAGATAAAGATGTTTCCAATCGTACAAACAATCGTCACTGCACGTATCGAACGTACAAAGTTGATCAATATTGTAGGAATAGTATAAAGCAGAAGAAGCTCTTTGACCGTCAGATCAGTGCCAACATTGAAATGTTGAAGAATCTGGAAAATCATTTTGAGTATTTGGAAAAGACCAGAATCGAAGAGAATCGCGAATTTTATTCCCTTCTGTAAATGGAAAATTCTGTGACTGTTCGATCAATACCTATGTTTTGTAATCCCCTAGATCACGATCAAATATGACAGAAGATAAGCTTTTGGTGTCCATCGACCTAGTCAATGGGATGCTCCATGCATTCGACGTTCATTGATCCGTGTACGGACCTATGTACACAATGAACAGTCCATGTCAAGTTAGTGTTTTGTCCATCTAGACTAGCCCGCTACAAGTTAGCAGACCCCTAGGGATGTAAAGCTTGGTTGGATCTCAGGACTACTTGATCTGCGCGGTAGTGAGCCCTTTGCCACTGCACCATCAGTACAATGACTTATCAACAAGCCTCGCCCTTCTGGGTATGTCATATATCCTATTCATTACCGTAGGTATAATATTTATAAAGTAAGAGATGAGAACTGCTAAGGAACAGGTAACAGAACCTCTTGGATATGTTCAACCACGAAAACATAAGCTACACTGGCGACACCGACTTGAAATGCTATCAGACAGCCGTTCACGAAGTATCTGAAGTGACACACGTTTCGAGGTGACAAATTCAGTATGGGTTCAATCCGGAGGTAGCCACACAACAAATACTGAAGTAAATCAGAACTGGAGACAGCGTCTACTCATTTTGGAGACGAGAATGAATTCGTCTTTCAACAAACTTGGCTTTGCTCTTGTGTCGAACAAGGACGGCGCAGGCGCTGCTCCCAAACGCCGACTCGGCCATGTCGCCATAGTCCAAGTAGGTGTGGCTGTTCCTGAAAGCGAATATGCTGTAGCATAAAAAACAAGGATATCGTGCAAATAAATCATTTTGGAACGCGCCACACATAAAAGTTTTAATCAGATGCATATAGTTACTGGGTTGTAACATAAGTTCGTAGAGTTTTTCGTTAGAGTTATTTTACAACGACTTGTTTTGTTTTTAAGCGAAGTGTATACATCCATTCGGAATAGCTCTTTTCCCTCTACAAAGCTGTTTCATTTGTTTTTTTTTGGATAGTTCAATTGTTCGCCTTTTTTTTGTGCCTCAGAAGTGGAATATCCAGGAAGAAAAAAATAGGCATTCTCGACATCTGCTTTCCTTTGCTTTTCATCGCTTCTCATCGAGGTCAAAAAGGTCATCAGGGCATGTGCAGTTTGGGAAAGGTCTCTCAGGTGTGTCAACTGCACAAAAATAGTTCGTGAAATTTAAAAATGATAGCTTTAACCTTGAAGACACGCCTCGAAGCGGGCGACCTGCAGAATCCTACGAAGAGCATCTGACGGACACACCTTAGACACATTCCCGTACACACTACATATGTCCCGATGACCTTTTTGACCTCGATGAAAAGCGATGCAAAGCAAAAAAGAAGCAGATGTCGATTTTTCCTCCTGGATATTCCATTTCTGAACCAGAAAAAAGACGAACGATCAAATTATCAGAAAACACAAATAAAACAATTTTGTAGAGGAGAAAGAGCCTTTTCGAATAAATGTATATGCCTTGCTAAAAACAAGGTAAGTCGTTGTAAAATAACTCTAACGCGAAATTCTACGAACTTATGTTACAACCCAATAATATATTGGTAACCACCAGGGCAAACTAATGAGAAACACCTCGCAAATCACGGAACTGCGTGTTTCGCTGATACACCTGGAATTTTCATGAAAGGCCCCTGTACTCCGAACAATTCTCTGGCCATACGAGTTCGGTCCAGTGGTAGAGAAAACATTTGCAAGGGCGAAATTCGTACTGCTATTGATAGACCGCGGTATAAGGCGAAGAGCAATCAAAACCTAACCGAGGTATGCTTCACTAAGAAGGATTAGACATTATCATACACTCCATCCCCGGAAAGTCATGTTATTCAATGTGAACAGTATGAGATACTTACATGCGGGATAGATGTTGTGAGCATTTGACAATTTTCATCATTGAAATCGTGCTTATTCCTCCAAGAAAAAACACAAGGAAGAATGACATCTGGAAAAAAGAAAAAGTTCCTCAAAAAGTCCCGCTCAAAACACGTGGGCATTTGGTTTCTCGGGTAAAAAGGGTTGAGTGGTCGGCGAATGCCATGCTTAGGTCAGTGCCAGTGAATTGCATATAGCGAACACGAAACCAGTATACTATACATGACCAATACGTAAGCGTATAGAGGAAAACTGGAAGGAAAAGGAAAAGGAGGAAAGAGGATAGCAAAAAAAATGCGAAAAAGGGTAACGAACTAGAAGGGTTAGTTCATGGGGATTGGTCCTTATGTACAGGAAAAACAAGAAAATCTCACCCACAGGCCGCCTTGTTTGAAAGCCATCGCCACCGAGAAACAGCCTGGTCCGATCATTCCGTTGCGAAAATTGATCAAATTATATGTAGCACTAGAACTGAACCCTACATTTGTTTTAAGTCTGTAGAACTTTGAGAAATGCTAGGAATTTACCTGATGCCATGTTCCCGAACCAGAAGCACTTGTTTTTCGGCGGCTGACATCGTGTCAATAGCGGCCTAGTTTGAGTTACGGAAACTTTTTCATTGATTCATCACTGATAACACGACTTACGAACAATGACTGATGGCGTAGGTTGTAGCAGCGCTAAGTGAAGTGGGTGGACTCCTTCCCATTTAGTGCCCGAGAAAAACTGTTTTTCACTAACATTTTAAGGTGAAAGTTGATCTCTACTACAGTTGCATCAACTGATCTCACCGTCACTAATATCAAGCTTATTATTGATCAAGGCCGAGTTGGTGTAGTGGCAAGTGGCTCGCTATCACACATGCATAGTCTCGGATCGAATCTCGGGTCGATATTGACTCAGGCTGACCAAGTCTTCCGATTTCCCGTGGTTATTTGATTTAATCGGTGAAAGGCACCTGTTGGCCACCCAAACGATTGTGTCGGCTGTACAAGGTTCTGAACTCCACTAGGATTCTGAATTCAAAATGAATGAGAGGGTTTATCCTCAAAAAGGAATTGATTTGTCGGGAAAGATTTGTCGGGAAGGGCTCTCTCACACAAGTCCGGTACATACAGGCTCAGGAGGATCGGAGGACGCATTCGGTCTTAACCGCACCTGGCCAGCTACATACTTTTGATAAGATCTGACAGAAGTGTAGGCTACCGCTGGTCTGTAGAAGAAACAAAGCGTATAGGGGTGTATGTACAATATTTATTTGAATATTTTACACTATAAATAAATAATTTACCTCTAATCTACCATGACAATGCTAAATTACGTACAAATTTGTACAAAAACAATAAGAACCAATGATATAAGATTGGTAACTGAATTACTGCGTGACTTTCCATCGATTCTTTTGAAACATTCATCTTGAAGGGTAATTACCTGCGTTCCGAAATAACCTATATTTATAGACAATGCACCTGAGTATTTTATGGTCGATTTATAACTGAATAAAAAGTTTTTCTCTCCTACTGAAGAGCTTATTCATACTCCCCTTGAACAAACGCAATTACTTAGCTGTCAACCTAATACTTGACCTATAAGTGTCTCAGACGCCGTCTTGTAACTCCTGGTGGTATCTCATATGTTTCTGGATATCCGACCCGTTCTTGATGTTCAAGTTGTTGAGTTGACGATGGGTGAACGATTGGTTCTATAAAGTCATTTCTCGTTGTAGCAATGGAGCCAGGATGACGCCTTGAACCTTACGGTCAGGAATGATCCCACTGGCATGAACACCACCTACCCTGGCTTGATATCTCGTCCTCTTTGAAGCCATCCACTTCTGCAACTCGGTAAATACCACGTGCAGGGCAAGAGCAATATTCGGCATCGACTCCAGGTACTCCAGGTTTACCAGGCTGCAAGTAGTCTGATTAATGATTCCGCCTCGAGAAGAACCCTTATATGCACATAGACAGCTGAATTGAAGCGGAATAGGTACCTTTCCAGGCTTGCCCATTGGGCCTGGCATGCCGGGTCTGCCTTGTTCGCCTGGTGGACCAGGTAGACCATCTGGTCCTTCTTCAGCAACACCGGGCTTACCAGTGGCCCCAGCTGGACCTGCTTTCCCGGGAGGACCACGTGGACCCGGCTTTCCTGGTAGCCAACGTGTTCCTTCACGTCCCGGCTTCCCTGGAGGTCCGATTGGACCATTCGCTCCTGAAAAGCATCGACTCAGAACCATTCAGGTTGTTGGCTGTGTGTAACATACCCGGTGCTCCACGATCTCCACGAGGGCCTGGTGGTCCTGGTTTTCCTCGTGCAGTCTTGCTCACACCCGGTACACCGGGAAATCCATCTCTGCCACGACGTCCCGGTCGTCCAGGTGGTCCTCGGCGGCCAGGTTCTAAATTGTGTCATGAGGCCTCACGCCGATTGGCCGCTTATATGATATTAGAATTCCAATGATTCGAAAAATACCGACTTCCTGCAGGACACTTCAGGCAATCTTTCCGGAAGTATATCGTATATGATTCAGCACCAATACCATCGGGACCTGGAGCGCCGGGAACTCCGGGTACTGCAAAAAAAAAACAGATTCTTGAAGACGTAGCGTGTTCGCTTCTATTTTAAAAGCATGTTCAAAGGGGAAGTCTCACTTCCGTCTTCTCCCTTGAATCCAGGTTGCCCAGGAGGGCCAGGCGGGCACTGTTCGCTGGGTTGGACTGAACATTCTGGAAAGGCAAGGTCTATGTTGGATCTAACGGAAGCACCCGAGTTCCTGGTAAGGGTCACTACAAGGAAGTGGACATGAGAAGGCTGTTTAATCTCCGGGAGCAGGGAGAGAACGATTAAGCCATATCTTCTGACGCTGAACAAAACAGGGTTTGAATAGCCAGGAGGGAGTAGGGAGTATATTCGCTCGAGCCCCACGCCTGAATTCTCAACCATCATTTGCGAGAGAGAAGTCGAAGTGGTCGAAGAGAGTGGAAGGTTACCGAAAGGAAAAAAATTTGAGGATTTCTGTCTAAAATGAGTTGTTCGATACCTAAAACAATTAAGTTCAAGTTTCTGGCAACCCCTTTCTTAAACGTAGGCTGCAGAGCAGTCACTGGCCACCCTAGAGAGGCGCTGGATAACCTATGAAGAAGGTATATAAGATGGTTCCTCTAATTTTCTTCTCTCTAATTCTCTAATCCAACGATTTGCCTGCTTTACTACTGGTTTCTTTTACTTCTTCTTCACTGGTTTCCTGTCCCAACCACCACTTTGAGGGTCGTGTGTAGGAAGCGGCGCGCGAGCATAATTAGAGGGACCTGGTACAGAAGAATGCTGAACTTTTGTTCCTTTGTGTAGCTTGATTACAGTATTTGATGCATGCCAGCAAAAAAAGTATTTAGTAAAAGGAATCTGGTTCATTCCTGGCGAAAAAGTCATTTCTGATCTCGATATTGCTAACAGGAGTCTAGTATAAACGACTTACTGCATTGTGGCAACGGCATGGCGGCTTTCTTTTCTCGTTCGACTACAACATCAGACGTAGGACTTCGTTCTTGCCGAATGTCCATAGCCATTATTTCCGTCCATGCATCATCCGTGAGAGCCTACATTGAGAGTATCCAGTTACAATCGTAATCGAGTACCATTATAACTTTGTAGCACGATCTATTTCTTTCGGCCAAAATCTGGATTGATATTTGCAAAGACTGGTCATATTACAAGCCTCTTTAAACCTGTCCATCATAGCCTAGGAAAAACTCTGACTAATGATGGTCATCATTCAGTTTTTCGATGGTTTTCCTTTTGAATTCGATCCATGAAATCGAATCCGCTACGTAGTTAAGCCTTGGAAAAGAATTTTAAATTCGGAAGAGCTCAACTCCCAGAATGTTTGTCTGCCAGTACGGTACTGTAAGGTGAATGAAACCCAGTCGGAACTGAGGGCCTCTTTATCTCTTCGAAGCCATAACCAAGCCTTCGGTGCAGGCTATTCAAGGGGGGCTAAGTTGTAAACTGATCATAAAAGGTAATGAGAAGGAACCAAGCCTCATTTTACCCTCTCATAATGTTTATTACAAAGTCTGCAAGCGTTTTACGGATGTAGACCTTTCTTCTCGCAGAGCGGGGTCACGTGGGGAAAATAATCCTCCCTAACCTGACCAGGAGTTACATTAATTTTGATCTGCCAGGAATTTTGTTCCTCCATTGAAATGACTCAATTCTGTTCGGAGATGCTGAGCCAGATATGGTAGTTCCGGCTTCTATTTTCCATCTCCCCCTGACCACCCACATAAATCCCCTTTCGTTCTTTTTCGCCGGCACCCGAGGAGGTACAGGTTCTGCGAAACGAGCTTCACTGCCATTTATGACGTGCGGAGAATAGCTTTCCTATCTGACAGATATCATGATATGTTTGCGATCGTTTCAAAGATATTTGGCCTTCTTTGAGAGAAATTCCAATCCCTGGGAAGAGATTTGAACGAAATTTCCGGAAATAGAACCGAAATTTACAACCGA
Source organism: Haemonchus contortus (assembly GCA_000469685.2). Taxonomy (NCBI): domain Eukaryota; kingdom Metazoa; phylum Nematoda; class Chromadorea; order Rhabditida; family Trichostrongylidae; genus Haemonchus; species Haemonchus contortus. Next base: position 41,252,445 of record LS997565.1, read on the forward strand.
GTGGGTAAATTATTAGACTTCCCTTCACTTAAACTCTGCAAATATCATATTTATGTCATGGCTCATGATGGAGTCATCTTTACAGCAAAATTACTTTTAAGAACAGTGAACTCAGAAGTACATAATTGAAATTGGGTTTAGAAAATCAAAATTTTACCTTGAATGCCTTCATTTCCTCCATGCTGGTGTTGTAGAACTCGTTCATGTCACCACAAATTAAACCGGCAAAAATACCACAAGCTGTCATCATAGCGATGCTTATCGTTACTGATAAAAACGTTGCTATCGTAACCCTATCTCGTGTTCTGTAGGGCATCTGTAAAGTTTATAGCTCTGTTAATCGGTCATCATATCCTCAGTCATTTGGCGGAATCTATCATCATCCAATGCGAGAGGAAAAAATGGAATAATTGGGTTGGTTCGAAAGTGAATCAAGACGAATAAATTGAAACCATTTGTCAGAAATGGTACACAAAAAGGAGGCTTGACAGAGAACATTGAACTCAATCATGATACGGTAGCTCACTGTCCTTACATTGATTGGGAATCTCCCCATGAGTTGATCATAGCCAAACGTTACGACTCGACAGTAATTATGTGACAGATAAACTTCAGAAATGGCAAAAAATGAAAGAATGGAAGAAATGAGATCTCAAAGATATCCTCAGAATGTTCAGATTTGAATTCATAAAAAAAGGTGGATAGCAAAAAGGTTCGAGGCTCGAGGTTCGGTGCTATTTGTTGGCATAATATCCAGCCTTTTACTACGTGCTCTATGCAAAGGTAGTTTCGGTCACGCCCATGATCACGGAACTACACCCTCGAAACGAAATCGAAACGACATCGATGTCACGGTCCCTGATCAAAGTTGTGGGAAAAGGCCGGAACTCCGACTTTGGTTGAAAGGTGAAAGTTTTCGAAAATGAAAATAAGGTCGTCAGAAGAAGCGCAAATCATCAGAACAGAGAACATCATCTGATTAACACAGACGATACAGCCTCCCTCCATCAAAAGCGCTAAAATTTATCATTAGATTCGGCTTTGAACAACATTTTCAAAGTACTATACCCTTGGCAACTACAATATCTGGCAATAGAAGAGAAAATCGGCAGATCGAGACGGAAATGGGAAAGACATTTAAAGTCGCAGAATACGAACAGTGGCCTAGAAACAATGCCTTAATTGTCGAGAGACTGCGAAGAGCAAAAAATGAGAGGGATGTTTCAACATGACCCAGCAAATTACATGTCTAACCATTGAATAGCCTCGTGTTCGGGTGGAAGGGATGAATGAGTGGGAAAAAGGTGAAAGCCTCCGTGTAAGTCAAGAATTCAGGATATCCTTCCAACTCTAAGGCTTGAAAGCCAGTCTCAATTAGAAAGCCATCAGGTAACCTCCACAAATTCCCAGGCCTAGGGATATAACGCAATTTAGAACGTGATGATAGTACTATCAAGGAACAACGATGGCTCTAAAATTGGATCCATTTCAGGATACGCCACATGTTGGACAATTCTTTGGATTTGTTGATTTATTGAAACGAAATTGAGTTTAAAAAAACAGCAACGATCTGCAGGGATTTGAGCTGTTCTTATTAACATGTGATGGAAAACTCAATCAGTTTGCTTTTGAATGGAGGCGGATCTGAGGTGCTATCACCAACTACGAATGAGCCTTGCAGAAGTGCCTTTCATACATAGGTTCCCATCAGATAGTATCAGTTAGAAGTGAGGAAAGAAATGTTTGAGACTCTGAGAGGTTGGAGCGTTTTTTGAACGTTCGAAACTTCACGCACAACACAAGATTATCTCGGAGAAATCGAACTGAATAAACCGGAAACTACGGCGAGAAGCTAAAGGTGGATGAACTTGAAGGGCCTTTGTCTCGTGAACTCGCTTTATGATAACGTCTAGTTCCGTACCACAGTCGTTTCCGCCGTGCCCAATTATAATCGACGAAAACCACAACGCGACGGAATAACCAGCTCATCAGTGCAAGCCTCATTCACCTCGTTACCAGCCACCTGTTAACGAGAAACGGCGCTGATTATATGATCCTCTTACCCAACTCACAACTGGTTACCACATGAGCCCTGCGACGGATCGTTGAATGAACAACTTGATGGTAGGATCTCCCAGAAAATGGGCCTAGCGCACGACTTCTATCCTAACAGGCACTTGAAAATCACCTGGCTGCATCATGCCTCCATCAGAATTCAGGCGGAGGGGTAATAGTAGCTGTTAGGTATCCTATTCAAGGTGAAATGGTCAGGTACCAGATGAACAGAACAGAATCCTTTGCAACTAGAAAATGATACCTCTGCCTGGGCGGGAGAGACGACCACTGAAAGTCTATTGTTCAGAGGAACTCACGAAACTTTTTTCCTTCTCGAAGGAGGTTTTCTCCTCAAAGACATTCAACTTGTAAGGGACAAACTTGGGAATGCAATCAAGACAAAATCAGTGAAGCGGAATACGATAACGAGGAGATAAAAAACTGAACTGGCAACGAACAAAGCGATGACAAGAATGCAAGAACGACCACGAGTGCAAAGAGCTTTGGCGCACCGCCCAGCGTTGCAGTGAACCTGTTCACATAAGGATGGATAGCCAGGGGCTAATCAGGCAGACCCATCAGAAGGTTTTAAGGGAAAAAATTGAAGCCAGGAAGAAGTCTACAAAACGTTACTTCGGAAGGATAACCCTTGGTGTACCTATTCTGAAGGTGAAAGCCTGCCTGACGTCTCATCCTTTCGTTTTCCCGTTGTCCTAGTAGGATCTGGAAAGAGGTGATCCGTATGAACCCTTCCAGAGTATTGGTTTGGAGAATTGGTTTTGATCGATGGGTGGGACCAAAATCAGTAATACCAAGTGCGCAAAACTGTTATTGAATACCACTACAACTTCACTCATTTCACAGAAGCTTCAGAAGGACAGGATAACTCCGCCTAATGGAGATCTAGTTGACTCCTGCTGGACTTACGGTAAGCTACATCCAATGAGTAGCATGAACGGCAGATGTCTACGATCATCTTTCAGTAGTCATCCATCAAAGATTCAAAAACTTTCTAATGTAGAAAAATTGGTAGTTGAAACAGGTTCTGTTGAGCCGAACTGTGAAGGCCTAAGAATGTCTAGGAAAAGAGGGCAATTAATCAGACTTAGGCCTCTAATGATCCGTAGAAGGATAAGGAAAGTCAAAAAGGAAATCTAACTTTCCGGAAGAGTGATTGATGGCTAGGATGGCTGGCTGATGGGGGAACTGACTGAGATGGCTGATAGAGGAACCAACTGCCCTGAACAGCAGGACTGCAAGATGATGGAATACAGAAAAGATCTTGGTGATAGAGATCTTCAATGGGAATGTAGGCAAAACCTTAATGGACTCAGGAATGGCTTAGTGCTAACGGCTATTAACTTTATAGGAACCGTTTTCTTAGCGATTCCTGATGCTCGTTGAAGATGGCAATTATATGAAGTAACTAGTTTTTGTTAGTGATTTACTGCTATCGGCCGTACTCCAAGTACATTACCCCATCATCAGACACTCAAGTGAGCACCCACTCTGTGCAAAAAGAAGCAATTCACAGGGAGATCTTCCGTCATAAACTACCCCTTGACTATGGTTATGTGGTCCTAAAAACATCAACAAGTAATAATTCTAAGGAAAGGGCGAATGTCTCGGTACCGAATCCTGATGGGAACCCACCCTTCTGGGTTACTGGACCTTTCTGACGGGGATAAGGGTACCGCCGCGGCTTGCCATGCAACAAAAACGGATCCTAACGTTTCAAAGACTGTTCAGGTCGAACATGCAACCCAACAGTGCTAACTGGGAGACGAGCGTTCGAAGGGCATAACAAATGAGCATGGATCAAGGTCAAGAATTTCAGCCTTCGGACAGTTTCCGCAGGTTGCAAGTGGAACAGGGGAAAATGACGCTGCAAGCGCACCCATGGATCATTTAACATGTCCCATATCGAATCAAGATTTCCCTAAAAGGAAGGCCTGTTTTGGAGGGCTCACGAAGAAAGGCCTACGAGATAACGTCTGGAGGAAACTGCATAAGTTGACATGTCCCACATCGAATCAAGATTTTTCCGGGAAGAAGGCCTGATTTGGAGGGCCTATGCAGAAAGGCCTAGGAGGTAACATCTGAAGGAAGATGTATGAGTTGGGATTCAACTATTTGTCTATGGGATATGTAATTACAGTGGAGCGAGTGACGCATTTTGAGAAACCAATTAGAAATAGCTTTTTCCTTGTCTATATAGGGTCAACTCAATTTTTTCTGAGCGATTCATCAAAAATTTCTGCCCAGCACTTCGGCTGTTATCGATTCGCTTGAGAAGGCATTTCTAGGCGACAAACTACTCACAGACAAATCTTTACTCCTTCAACGCATTCCTAGCCTTCGTATCCATCTGATATCCACTTTAGTTTTGCATTTTTGATATACCCAGAAAAGCTATTATCCTAACCTTGAATGCGAATTTTTTGAAGTTATCCAGTTCTTTAGTCACATTTAGCCAATCATTCTGAGAAGTATCCAGTTTGAAAGTGCTTATCCCCCCCCCCCTTTATTGCTCCTGTTGTATTCAAGAAATTTTTTTTCTTGGCTGGATTCCTTATCACCGTTTGATCGATATTCTACTGATAATCTATCCAAAATTCAGTACGGACCTAGAAACTCTAGGATAAAAAATAATAGTCTCATGTCCGGCATAGTAGCTATTTTTAGCAAAACGAGGACGACGAGCTGCGACGTTGCGAATTGAATCGGGCCGTTTCGAGGCATCCCTATAATGGAGTTGGTTAGTGAGGCAACATTTGGAGCCGAGCTTTCTTTTTCTTCTTTCGCTTTTCTCTTCAGTTGGGTTTATTTAATTTTTTTACCGGAAATGTCCCCTCTTATGTCGCGATCTCGTTCAAGCTAGAACCTCTCATAAGGGATCACCTCTAAAAAATTTTCCCAATTTCAGAATGAATATTGGGACAATTCAAAGCTTATCAAGTTGATAGTCCAGTTGATAGTCAAGTTGATAGAGATGTGACTCATAATTAATTCACACGATAACATATAAATAAATAAAGCCATGTGAAAAAAAACGCTCGAAAGCATGAAACACTTTTTTTAGGTCTTCGAAACATTTTTGCAGAGTGTTTTTGCGCTGATCAATTTCTTTTTAGGGTTGCGCCCTGCATTCCATTCCCAATTCAATTGCGGTTTGAATACGTATGTGGCCCATACGACTTACGGTGTACATCCGGCGTACAAGGCAACATTTTTGTTCACCTAGATAAGCATGATACCAATTACCCCACCCCATAGGAGTGAAAAGCTTGGTCGGTCAGAAAGAGAGTCAGAGCTTCGATTTTCGGGCCCTACGTATGAGATAGTGACAATATGAGATAGTGAGCCACATGCCTCCAAACCATGTCTTCTTCCCGCTTTCTGTTCCTGTGAGATTAGTTGGAGATGACCAATTCTACAGCTGGTGGTGACCTTATGGAGTTGCCTTAAAGTAGAGTTCCCTTCTCAGCAGGTATTCCCATTCCCACTTCCGGATAGGTCTAGTGAAAGAGACCTAGCTATGGTTGCAGCAGTATTACAACCTGCACTCAAAAACCCAGATGAAAATGTGCTCGTATGGCTGACATACGAAGTTTGCGCCGACTACCTTACCCCACTTTTTTATGAAGCATTTCCCAGCGTGTTTCCCAGGATATCTGATTTCGCAACGAAGCTCGCTCATTTTGCTCACTTTGGCTAACCGACCTTCCTTTCTTGCATTTTTTGTGCAGTCTTGTTTCCCCTGTTTTGAGTGCTCTGTGACGCTTATTTTTGGATTTTTGCTGATAAGCTGATGGGCGTAAGCTCTTTATAATCTCTGCAAAAGCTCTTCATGACCAGAAAAATTTCTAAGAGTGAAATCCCTTTGTTTTGCAAATTTCTCCATTAACTTGATTCAGGATGAAGTCTCGTAGAAAAACGATGGAGATGGAGGAGCAAGAAAAGTTAGCACCAAAAGAAGTAGAGATCAAGGTGAAGCTTTTCTTTCAGACCGGTATCGGAATTCTTACGGTTTTTTTGTTTCTAAATTGACAACTTCCGTCCCGTTCCCACGAGAACCCTCGAGTGATGAACGGATTGGATCTCCCATTATAACCCTCCTGTCTTAGGCCCTTCAGTTTTTCAGGTCTACCGTGCCTCTGCGTGCCTCTGCATTTTAAACCGTTGTCAAGTGGCCTAGACAGGGGATATTCGCTGCGAGGCTGGCTCCTAATAATAGGAGTTAGCAAATCTCAGGACTAGGAACTGGTTGAGAACTCTTTGAAGGGGGAGGAGGGGGGAAGTTAGGGGGATGAGTCATTCATCATTCCTGCTTGCACATGCTCCCAGAGCTATATTATTATTTTGGGGAGAGTTATTTTGGGGTAAAGAGTCTAGACGAAAGCAAGAAGATTGGCTACTTAAATTAGATTCCAATCTTTACTAGGGATTCATATTCTCATGCTCCACGAGTACTTGTTCTGGTGGTGGGAAATCGGAAAATCGTGGGAGATTCTTTTGTATTTCATTTTATTATTCCTGTATTGTTCCCCTAGTTAGAAATATACAATGATGCTTCTATCGTTCCCTATTGCTACTCATGCACTGCCAACTCTCTCTAGCTCAGCGACTTAGGCAATTGGGTTTACATTCACTGAATTTTCTCACTAATTTAACCATTTTCACACCGTCATTACATATTTACCAATACTCGTTGCAGCTACCTCCAGGCTCGGTGCATTTGGAAATTCCTGATGAGCATTCTGGTAATGCCTCGCCTTCTATGAAAAACTCACGTTCAATGACAAGCTTACGAGCGAAATTACGAGATCAAAGGGAGAGATTTCGCAGTGAGTCACCTATGCAGAGTGTTTTTAAGTGGCTAGCTAAAGTTCGAACCTGCTTAAGCACCTCTACAAAAACAGTTGTACAACATGAAAGCTAAATCGTGTTCGGCAAAAACTGATGGAACCACTTTCGGCCGAACCTCAACTGAATCACTAGATTCCGCTCTACAAAACGAAAAAGGAACTGCCTAATCAATCTTATTGTTCCCTTGGTAGAACTGATAGGGCAAAATGGGGCTCATCATTCATGTCTTATTCCATTTCGTCAAATGAACGCAGTTAGAGAGTTCAAAAAGTCATCAGATAAACAACATTCCATCGTAATAAAAAAGTTTGTGTGATTCGGTCACAATAGTGTCAAGGACTTTCAAAAAGTACGAGTACGGAAGTTGGATCAGTTTAAATGAATTGTTAAAGTGCGATAAATTCCTAAGAGCTCAGTACTAGCCCCATTTTTTTTCGTTTATGCATCCATTCAAAAAGTCATTTGATCAGGCAAGGCACTGCATGTGGGTCCAAGAGTTGAGAGAATCACTGTCCGGTCCTGGAGATGCCTACTACATAGCCTATAGACCTACAGCCAGTTTCTGCAACAAGTGAAAAATACATTGCAAGAAAACACCTTGTGGGCACCATATAAGTCCTCCTGGGGTAGCCAACAATTTCCCACTTTCAGCAATCAACTAGCAAGCTCATCGTCAAAAGGTTTCAAGGATTTCATTGGAAATAGTCGCATCCCTCCTTCTTCCCAGTTCTATAAGTAATGTGTCCATTGATTTTCCAGCAAATTCTCTTGGCATTTGTATAGGTCCCCAATGGAGTGCCTTCTCATGGTACTGCACTATCTCTTCCTTTAACCTTAGCCATAAACCGTAGTATACCGGTTAGACCGTATGACCTTTTATTATTGTGCTATGTATGTCGAATGACCGTCGCAGCCGGTAATTCTGTCACAACTAATTTAACTCTAGTTGGGTAAGGGTAAGTTATAGTGCAGGGTAACGGTAAACGGCATTGTCTCAGGTTTATACTGAATGCGTAGCGCTTTCCAAGGAGGGCTGCACGATGCCCATTTGACTACAAAGTTTTGACTATTCGGTATTTCCTCATATCTGCAACGTTTCATAAACAACTCATATGATTTCAGCATTTACTTATTTATTTATTTATTGACAGCAAATAGTGAGCAGACATATTTACAGAAAAAATTATGGCAGTATTCGAAACAAAGACATTTACAGTTTTCGTAAATGCACCAACGGCAACCCGAACTTGTTGGTGATCATACAACCGCATCCTTTAATCGCATATTCGTAGGACAATATCTGAAAACAATTCTCGTAATTCCGGAAACTTCCCAAGTGACCTTATTTGACTGCCTAAAAATTCTCAAGCGCTGCTATCGTGCTTGTATCGCTATACAATTCTAGTACGATGATTTTGAACTCAGACTTCTCCCCAAACTGCTGTCCAGTTTAGATGAATTACTCTAGAGAAATTCGAAATTGGGTTAGGTGTCCGGAGCAGACCCAGGTTCCCTCTTTGCAACGAATCAAAAAGGTTTTGCAACGGAAATTGGATAACTACATAAAAAAAAGTCCAGCAATCAAATTTAAAATCCATTTTCATCAGAACTTCCAATCCATCAGCGGTCCACGGTCGAGACTCCATAACCATAACCAGAATATACGTACTGAATTCGATATTAAGCCTTTTTCGCTTGGTTACATAACGCATAGAACATAGAGGTACTGAAATTCCATTACTACGATTCAGAATATCAACGCGATATATGACTTACTCCTTAAGAACTCAGCTAAAACCAGGCAACTCCTCACAACCTACAGATTCAATTTTATAGAGATACTCCATAAAAGGGTCAGAGACGATTTTGCATCAGGCCAATATTTATGCGTCACATGAGAACTGGTTTTTTATAAAATTGAGGAATTCAGACTGGGCTAAAGAGAAAGAGATTGATGTTGTGACCTTCTTCACAGTCCTTACGAAAATCATGTATGCATACTGGAACTAGCCCACTTGATCACTTTCATTGAAGGCACCAAAGGTATATCACAAGACGTTGATCTCAATCATAGAGGGCACCGAAGGTATTTCACAAGAGAATTCTTGCTAAAAACGGTAATGCCAAACAGACCGGTTTTTGATGTTACCATAAATAATTTACTCTAGTAATGGATCTAATAATGAAGCCAATCATTGAAGAGGGCCTTCACCCACTCATTCTCTTCCGCGATTTTCCATGGAAGTCAGATACGCGGTGAATTTTTGAACATCATATAGTAAAAGCCTATACTTCTACAAGTTTGTTTTTAACTGAAATCATAAACTCACCGTAACCCATTTCTCGAGCTGTCGTTTTCACTACAACAGCCAATTGTAGAAGAAATATAGCAAGTGATTTGAAGTCAATAAAGTACGCTATAACGAGGAAAAGCTGTCCAAGATCGTAGAAAATCGTCGATTGATATTGAATGATGGGCGAAATGAAGTATATAAAACCTCCAAATGGAGCAGTGAGTAGCAGTAGACAGGGCAAAATCATAATGCAGGAATGAGCCGCCTGAAGCCGCCTCGTTCCAATATAAATAGGGCTCACACTGGCGTGAACTTTGATGCCTGGGTATAGCGCATTGAGGGGCGAAATTGCCTGCGATCGTAGGAGAGCGGGAGGCGCAGAAAGTTTGTCGGCGGGCGCACTTTCGGATCCTCCCTCACCATGTGTTTCAAACAAATCGTCGTCATATTTTTTTGAAGGATGTGTAAAAAATACACAAGGAACACGACCTTGATTTTAAGAGAAATAGAAAAAACAAAAAAAAACACGATTGTTTTTTCTCAAATTGTTTATTTGTGTAGTTCAACGGTAGACTTAACAGAGTGTGGAACCTTGTTTGTGAAAGATGACTCAGTATGGTTGTTTTTCACTTCGAAAAGGTCAGCCACACAGATTGGAGGCAGCGAATTCATCTTGATTCGTTGGGGAGGATCTACTTGAAGAAACGAATGACAACTTTGCACAGTGCTGATAATCGTACAGTGGCAATAGAGGATTAATAAAGTTATTGAAGGATAAAATCCTTGGCGTTAATCAATCGCCTCTGTGAGATGCGCCACAGCACTAGGCTTCTTTTCAGAATTGTAGTTGAATTTGAATGCCTTCGTGCCGTGGCCAGCCAATTTATAACTGAGCGCTTTTATCCTCCCAGACAAGTCCGGTTGCAATTAATCGAAATTAAAAAGGATGGAATGTTTGGTTGGCCCAGGCGGATATCGATCCCGTGACTCTGGGTGTGTGATAGTGCGCGGCTTGCCATTACACTACATCCTTTCGTTGTTCTGAAAACGATGCCACTAGCACATAAAAGTCGTATTTACGACGACAAAGTATATCGAGTTGATTACAACGCCGTATACTCTACTTCCTTTCAAAATCATAGACTCAATTGGATGCTCATTTCGCTTATACAATGCTATTTGCTATACAGGATTGATTTTCGCGAACTGTCGATCTTCAATTTTTTTCCACCGGTTGTCAAGTAATTATCGGCCATTTTTCTTACTATGATTGAATCGAAAAGAATGCATCGTGATCTTCATCCAGTTTTCTTGATGGTAAGCAAAGCTCTCAGCGTTACTCCCAAACCTGCTCGCATAAGGTCGTGAATTTTTTTTTAGGGGGCAAGTGTCTATAAAAGATCCTTAAATTAGTATAATGTACAAAAGGCGTAAATAACTCTGCTTCAAAAACTATTTCAAAACTGTGGCTGTTTCTCATAACTCGGAAGTTTAATTTGGTTTGGAACCCTTTGAAACGGCATTGAAATTTATTTTGCTCGACATACTGCAAATTTCTGGACAAACGGTTTATTAGTGCATGCAGGGAGCATAGATCGAAGGCAGAACCATTTTCTTCCCTATTTTCAGCTGTCAACAATTTCCAGATAAAAGTCCCCTGACCATTGTAGGTTGTGCAGTTTATTGTTTCGATACGCCAAAATAGCTCTTTGTTTTCACTATCACTTCCATTCCTGTAACGGCGCTTTTCCATCAAATGGACTCGCATGGCCCTATGAACTCACCAATGAATCGCTATTTTAAATCGTTACTTCTTTACCAAGTACGACCCTTACGCGGTGATTCTCGAAGGTATTGACAAAGAGGGGTTGAACGGGAATTCCATTTTGATAGAAGTATATTACTCTTTAAAATGTGTGACCCTTCATCTATCATTTCTTATTAGGAACGGTTAGAAAAGTAGTTCAACACTGTTCGGCTGTAATGTAAACATAGAGTAATAACTAAACTGTAGTAGACTTTGTACTTTGTGAATATGACATCACCACTTTTTTTCAGGGAACCAATGCGCTGGTATCGTAATGTTCTTCGTTCTCGGAACCACGTGTAATGTCCTAGCCTATCTGGCTAGTGTCTGGTCGGCACAGCTCAATTCCGAAGTCGTCAAGTCAGCAGTGGAAAACGAGCATACATTGAGATTTAAATTAAAGAAAAGTAAGCGTGTTCACTTTTCAAAGGATAGGAAAGCTCAAGGACATCTTTCGCGAGCACCTAGGGACATAAAGGAACCAGAGAGCGGATCTGTTTGTTAGGAGTATATTGCGCATTTTACAAGTCTTTTCACTGCATACACCTTGAATCGGTTCTTTTTAATGATAGTTCGCTGCAAAATAAGGTACCAAGGTGGGGACGTTTTCAATTCACCAATGCAATACCAGCTAATCTACTGATTTCCCATTCGTTGGCACCATTTATACCACCCAGTTATCACATGAATAAAAATGTCGTTGACGGTGATCAATCCATTGTGGGATGCGTCCCGCATGCACCTGCCATCAGAACGGGATTGGCGGTTTGAATGTATATGTGGCCCGTACATGACCATGACACCAGGATGGGCAACTCGGTGCTCTTAGCCTTCGGAGGGGTCTGATACCGATTAATCAACCTCGAAGGGATGGATGGAGATATTGACCTAAGATTCAGTACCCGGACTACATATATAATATGTTCATATGTATGTGGTAGTACCCGCTTGCTACAGCACCGCCTCCACCCTTTCTGGTATAAGGCATTAGATCAATTTTCATTATTTGCCATAACTTCAGTTGTTAAATCAATGACTGGATTGTAGTCCTTCAGGTTTATCAGAAGCGCCATCGAAGTACCTAATCGGATTGCTGAATTTCGGAGGACGTGTACTCAGTGCAGTTGGTACTGTGATGCTCGTTCAGGTGAGTTCAGAACTGCCATTCCAGCAGAAGACTCACTATTAGCTTCGAAGGCCAGTGAAGGGCGTGAAAGTGTGCTTCTGTAAATTGAAGAGGTTCAACTGAACTGCACTGAATCAAAAACATAGAAGACTTTTTTGGAGCTACCTTCAAAATTAGTTAGCGGAGTTCGACAAACGTTAAAGAATAAAAAGGCCTTTGAAGCTTCCTAAGGTAATATCTGTGCAGGTTATTGCTGCATGGTGTAAACGTCGTCGATACAATGTTTTGGTAAAAAGTGCAGCTGAAGAGGCGGATACGGTACTCGGTGATGCTCATCTCGGCCTTACTGACACAGCTGGCGAATGCTGTCTCAGTTGCTTTCAGGTAACTTGAACGCTTATGAAGTCCCAGAATACACATAAATAAAAGGGCTTAATCGATTCTCCCGAAAATTCGGTAAATCGGTCAGGAGAGCTGGGGCAGTGACAAGGAGTTTTCGTAATGTGAATCTAATAAAGATGAACCATAACTATGCTGTGATCTGGGAGCGCTTCGTTGCGCGTGTCCGTCGAAACTAGGTCACGCCGCAGCCGTCGCACGCGGCGAGTCGGCCCGCGATATTTGACAGACGTCGCAATTGTCACTAGGGCATACGCTTTGCGTTTGGTCCACGGCAGTCAGTTCAAGAAGATAACACAGACAAATGCAAATCATTTGCTCCAATGACACTTGGTGGTACTGTAATGTCATCTCGAGATCTCACAATCAGTGTGATGCGCCGCGCGCGAAGTGGGCGGGGTGACCTACTTTCGACGGGCACGCGCAACAGACGTTCTCCCTGTGATCTAACCAAAGCTAGGCATGTCAAATGGGTAATGGGTGACTATTCTTTGATGTCCCACATACCGTACCTATAACCAGCGTCAAACGTATTGGACTAGGATTCGGCCGGACAGTGCCAGCGCCACACTGTTAGAATGAGATGCTTTGTTGACTTGGGCAAAACTCAACTTAGGTTTGCATCCCTGGACTGACTATAGGAGCAGCTACTTCCATCTTTGCCCCATTTCACCTAATGGTTCTAATTCATACTTCTTCCGGTAATTTACTCAAGAATATCGCTCCTGCCCAGGCTGATGTCCCTGTTTCAGGCTTTCTCATGACAACTTGCTACCTCCTATCTGTAGGTCCTTCTTACACTCGTCCCCTCCAGAATTGGATCTCTTGTTGGAAGTGTATGTTATTTGAATGCAGAGATTTGTATGTACCATTATTTGTTTGTTAATTTCGTTGTTTATAGGCCATGTAAGTCTGTATGAAGGATAAATTATGCTGAACAGAAGTTAAAGAAAGTAACCTGTGCATAAATAGCAGAGCTCTTGAATCTTGAGGGATGCAAAAAGCACGAAGACTGATCGTGTACACACAGGCTTTACTTTGTATGGGTTCACCATCTGACTGAATTACGACAAGCTTCTAGTATTTGTAGAAAATGGGGGTTAGGCTTATCGTTTGCATTTCCTTGAATTAGCAGATTTCAATGATCACTTACGAAAAGAAAAGCATAAAACGTTTGAACACTATTAGGACAAACTCTCAGGCTACGCCATGCATTCAAAATCGTTATAAATTGCACTGACATTTAACGACGAGGATATTTTACAAGGACAAGCATATTTTAGTAACGAGTATGGAACAATGTGATGGTATGCTAACAACCAAGGTGGACGGAGTCGAGTCATCACTCATTTGTTCCTAGCAGCCTCTGTCATCGGCGCTCTCTGCTCAGCTGTTTTTAAAAATGGCAAAACGAGGAAATTAGGAAAACAAAACAACTGGGTAAGGAATGTCATGATCTTGAATAAAAAATTTCCCCATGAATCATGTGACCACAATACTGCCCTCCCAAGTGAAGCATCAGGTTCCAGATTTTTCCTTACTTGGCCACTACTCTTATTAAACGCATTCAAGAGTAACCGAGATGATAGCGCCTATAGGTCACTACATAGGGGTGTTACATAGATGATTTATGATGGAAGCATCGCGACAACTGGTTAAGGAGCTGTAATTTGCTTAATGCTCTCCCCCGTCGTTTTCCACAGTTTTCAAACGGGTCCTTTGATTTGGAATTACGATTAGCATCAGAGCGTCATGTACCAAGAACGCTGTGCAATCTGCAGCGCAAGCAGCATGAAAGATCGTCTCGCCTCACGTTGCCGATCTAATATCTCATTAGCCCCGTGCAAAGCCAGAATGTGAAGCTTTGTGTATAACTAAAAACAGTCCTAAGCTGTCTGCTTAATTCAAACCTTAACTGGAATAGAACCTTGTTCTAGCATAGGATTTCATAGAAGGTTCCCAGATTACGGTACGAATTCCTGGCGAAATACCGTAACACATCGCAATCTGTGCATCCTTTCAAACAACAATGTCTGTAAATCTGATGAAAACACCTTGAAGAAGTGTTAGTTGGCTGGAGGAAGACCTCTAACATTCAGAATTCGTCATACCCCTACCCATCATACTAGACTTCTCTCTCACTTACATGTGGAGAGGTCTAACTTGAGCTGAAAAAAAAAAACGAAAAACGAAGCAAGGAGTTGTAGTAGTATCAACTGAATCCGAAAGCTCTCAACTATTTTGTGAACCTTCGTACATCCAAAACGCCAAAAACGATCTCGTCAAACACAAGTGATTGGTCACATTGGAGCCACCACGTTGAAAAAACAACTGAAGACGTGAAAGAAAAAAGAAAATATAAGATGCTGTACGGAACTGAGTGGCCGTCCAAAACAGACTTAAAGCTTTGCATGAGAAATTAGTTCAAAACAAAAATTTTTAAATTCTCCTGTCAAAGTAGACTTTCTAGTACCCGATGTGATGAGTTTTGGGTTCACTTTAACATAGGAGGACTGCTTTTTGAGGGAATATGTATGTATAGGAGCGACCAGGGCTTCCAATCGGTCAGCATTATGAGAATTCAAAAGTAGAGTAAGAAACAGCTCGAAATTTATTGAAGAGCTGACAGAGTACACTGATAATACACTCGATGCTACTTCTCTAGCAGCTCAGGGGGTGGGTTCCCCTTGTGCTAAACGGTCTCTCAAAGATGTAAACAAATGTCACTAAAACCTTTAGAGAGATATGGATACGAGCTCATACCAAAATAAATGGTTGACGGCGAAGAGGACGGGTCGAAGTACTGATACTCAACAAAGGCATCCAAGAGAGAATAGGATGCAGCGAATGCACCATGTCGAGCACTATTCGGGATCAACTCCTGAACCTTTCAACCAGACCTCTTTGTCATGCTGAAAGGGCAGGATTACGTCTTGAATGTTAAATCAGCGACATTAAAGGCGAAATTTTTTGTCGGTCTTTGCACAGAACGAAAACGCCAACTAACTAAGGCTGAAATCAAACGCATGGCGCATTCCGAAAATAAGTAGATAAATATTAACTTTGTGAGGTCTCTGCTATTAACACTCCTTTTTCGCAAACAAATTTCAATGGACATATCCTCGTTGACATTCCGTACGTCAAAGATTTCACCAAGACGAACAGCAATCTTTCGAGATTTTCGTCAGATAAGCACTAGTAGTAGCGACAAGTTTTCAGCAACGATACAATCACCCCGGCTGGAGCTTCACATAAAAAGCCAGGAATTCCATAGAATCCGGATCATTTTGTGCAGTTGAACTACAGCCAACACCCAGCTGAGGAACCTATTTGTTAGGATGCTGTCTATGCCAACAACCTTCGTATTCGTTGTTTGCTGTGTCGCACTTATCGATGCGTGTGCACAATCGAACAGATGTCAGTCATTCTAGAACCTTCCTTCCACAGTCATTTTATCATAATTCATACCATGCTCTTTCCCCACTCTTCTATCATTCTCATTTAGCTAATATGGACCGAGATCGGCGGCGGCAACGAGAAGAAGCAATACGGGTTGAGACGCAGCGTCAGATTGATGGAGCAAAACAAGCTTCTCAGATGCAACAAGATGCGTCAAGGGATCTTCAGAAAGCACAGCTAGACATTCAACGAGGAGAACTTGTAGCCCTCTCAAATTGTACATCTAAATACTTACACAACCTTTATGACTTTTCCATAATTTGAAATTACAGCAATCACTGCACAACAAATGGCAATGATGGCATCTGCTTCTCCCGCAACCAGTATGCCAGCAACTGGACGAAAGAAGAGAAGAGCCTTGTTCGGACGTAGATCTGCTCACTTCAGACGTTTGTGAACGAATTCAGTCTTCCATTTCGATCAATGGACCTCATAAATAACACTTGGACATTGATCAAAAGGTAAATTATTTGCGAGCACTTCTAAGGTTGCTCTTACATCTGAACTCGTTCCTTAGGTGCATCTTATTGAATGTCTTTTTTTTTGGACACGAAGAACCGGTGCTAGTTCAAGATCAGATGTGAAAGTAGCATCAGATGGCTCATTTCTTGATTGTACCCTCATTATTTAGTAACTTATTTGTTTCAACAGAATTGCTTCAGTATGGGATGGAATAAAACTTTTGATATCATATAGCTTTCACAACTGTTTACGCTTCAAATCAACAATAAGCTCAACAACTGAAGTGGCCTCCCTCTCTTCTGAAGCCCAATGAGAGACTATGGTATAATAATTACATGACAATTGAGCGTGCATTCGCAGTACGTTCCACCTTATCAAGTGCCCCTAACCAAAAGCCAACCATACTAAACGACTTTGTACACTTATGTCCAGAAGGACAATATTTCGAGCAGTGCAAGTACTGCAACCTTCAAAAAAATTTATCAACATGATTATAACAAATAAACAGCTATAAATACTTTCAATTCAAGGCACAGTTTACGATAATCTTGGGCAATCCAGATTATGATGAAAAATGGAAAACAAGATCGAAAATAGTGTGATGAAGGTGAAGAAACTGCGTGAATAGGTGTTTCCAAAGTGAAAAAAGGCTTCGAAACCCCGTTGAAAGGGGGGTTGACGAGAATGAGACTAGAAAAATGAAGAAGAGTGAGGCGTTTGGACGAGCTATACAATGTGTCTCACTGCGTACGTGTGGGCCCTGATGCGAATAACAGACTATGGTAAGCAAAACTCATTCACTAACTTCATTCACTTATAAGCATGAGAAAACAAAAAAACCCTAGTAACAACAAAAAATTCTCTTTTTAAGCCTCTAGGAGTAGGAAATTAAATAACGGATCGCGGCAGCAAAAAGAATAACAGAGGGAAAAAGAATGGGACAAAGACATCGCTTCATCACTCGGAGGACAGCTGATTGTGTGTGGGTCCTAGAATGAATAGTTGCAATCTGTATTGTCTCGACACTCGTCTGACGTGATGATGTGACATCGATCGAGAGGCGGGGAGGTCATTGACGTTCCCACCCATTGAATTATCGTGAACTGTGCCTCAACTAAAAACAAATAAATATGTAAAATAACAACCCAAAACGATGAGATATGTTCAATGTATACGGATCCCGTTCATCTCAATCAAAAACGTAAGCAGTGATCGGTAGTAGGATAGCACTTGCTGATGATTGATCTATATATCACGGGCATGGGTACATACGTGGGTCCGAGGTTGCGCGCGGCAAATTGCGCGGTGAAATTCGTAACGATTTGAACAACTTCAGCGCCTACCATTGGGCCCCAAATTTGGTGTAGAGTAGATTACAAGGATCATCTGACCCTACTAAACTACCCTACTTCAAGTTTGTGCCCCGAAAATTGGCGTCAGAGTCGTACAAATCGTCACGAACTTCGCCGGGCAAATTGCCGCGCGCATCCTCGGACGCACGTAAGTTCCGCCCCACATGTATCACGCATATTTTCTTTAAACAAAAGCTTCACGGCAGTCAGTTCAGCCCTTCGCTCGTGAATCGCTTTAAATGCTCCTTCGTACTGATCTGAATGCACTAATTCGAAAAGGTCTCTCTGTTAGAATATCACTTATACTACCAATGACACAAATAATAATTATTATAAACAATATTACGTAATTACAAATAGAGGAATGGTTATATTGATAGCGACCAGAAGATATGGATTGTGACATGAACCAATGCCGTTATTGGGATACGCCCCCTGTCGTGAAGCCCACGACTTCTTGACATCTGGTCTGTCACTACACCGCGCACATACTATTCGACGCGCATCACGTCACCAGCGATTGCGCCGTCGTCATCCATTGCCACGTGGCATTGGGCGTGGCGCCGAGTGTGCCATTCAACACCTTGCCATTCCGTGTCATGTAAACGCGCCGGGAGGTTGCTCTCTCTTTTCGTGTGTAATATACTCGCAATACCGTCGTCGTCTAATTACCTCGTCTCAGGGGATCGGGAATCACTCAGAAGATCGCACAGCCGAGTGAGAAGGAATAAAAGAGGATCTAGGGTGCGAGCAGGAGAATGGCGGCTGCCAGCTGTCACCGGACAGCTGAAGTCACCAGCAGCTCGGGAGGGTTAGGAGCCTGGGGTCAGCGAAGGAATTCGGGGTCGTGGAGAGGAGCGGTCCGTGCATGACACACGTCTGCGGACACCGCGTCACTCTCCTTCCCCGAGGGCAGAGAGTGCCGACGACCCCTAATGAGGTGGGAGCTTGACCCATAGGCATACTTCGTATTTCCTGTCGTATGAAGATAATTGTAATAACCTTTATGGGTCCTTTCTCGCAATAACTGTGATAACGGGCCAGTGCTTCTATGCCGCGTTTTCTATCATATGTAGTAGCAACAATACAGTATCTTATCCGTAGAGATTCATATACGCATATATATATACCAGTCGGGCCGCCCAGCTAACGCCGGGCTTCCCTCCTTCTTACGGGTTCGCCCGGCTACGCCGGGCGCTCCTCCTTGTGAGAAATTTGCTATGCGTAAATAACACTTCGGATTCTTTTTCTTTGAAAGCTCTACACCCTCATATTAGCTTCGAATTAAGAGTGATTTTTTTCTGTGAGCCATCTTCGCTGTGTCCGAATGGAACATCGCATAATATCACAAAGGCGCCTATTCAAAGAAAAAAAAAGTATTCAGAGGACTTCATCGCGGCTGAGTCTACTATGTTAGCTACCATCAATGTTCCCAGCCAACTCCCTGTGCCTCCAAGTTTCAACGGTCTGGGTCCGAACTAACGGTATCCATTCACACCCAGCCCTTTGGGATGGAATTTAGTCTTGCATCCTATCATCAGTGTTCATATCCTGCCTCTTGTATTCCTACCGAGTTTGGTCGCTCTAGGTCCATTTTGACATTTCTCTGCAAGCCTCGCCCTTGGAGGAGTTATGATTTTCCGCTCGAACCCCGCCCATTGTGGGCGGAGTCCGGTTTTGCTACCCACCAAATTGTTACCATCCTGCCGCCTGTACTCCTACCAAATTTGAACGCTCTAGGTCCACGGGAACTGCAGTTATGATTTTCCGCACAAACCCCGCCCCCTGTGGGTAGAGTCCGGCCCCGCCACCCAATATGAGTGTTCTCATCATGCCGCCTGTTCTCCTACCAAAGTTGAACGCTCTAGGTCCAAGTTTAAGTCTTTCACACAAACTCCACCCCTTGTGGGCGGAGCTCGATCCTGCTACCCATTATAAGCGTTCCCATCCTATCTTGGGTACTCCTACCAAATTTGGACGCTCTAGGTCCACGGGAACTGCAGTTATGACTTTCCGCACAAACCCCGCCCCCTGTGGGTGGAGTCCGGCCCCGCCATCCACCATGAGTGTTCTCATGCTGCAGCCTGTACTCCTACCAAATTTGAGCGCTTTAGGTCCACAGGGACAGGAGTCATGAATTTTTGCCCAAACCCCACCCATTGTGGGCGGAGCGCAATTCTGCCACCCATTATAAGCGTTCCCATCCTATCTTAGGTACTCCTACCGAGTTTGAGCGCTTTAGGTTCTCGGGGACAGAAGTTATGACTTTCCGCTCACATACTTATTTCGCACGAACCCCGCCCCCTGTGGGCGGAGTCCGGTCGCGCCACCCACCATTAGTGTTCCTATCCTGCCGCCTGTACTCCTACCAAATTTGAACTTTCTAGGTCAACGGGAACCGGAGTTAGGAATTTCCGGTCAAACACACACACACACACACGCACAGACAGACAAACCAACAGACACACTTAGCGCGTTATATATAGCAGGATATATATATATCCGCACGCAAAGGAAGGCAGGAGGAGTACGCTCGCAGGAACGAAAGGGGAGAAGGCAGTGGATGCCACACCACCTGATAGCAGTACCCGCAACACGCAGTGTCTCGCTCTTCTCGCGATCGGGGAGCTCTAGGAAGGACCGCCTCAACGCGTGGCTAGGCGAAACATCAGCTCCCTTAACGAAGACCCCTCCGTTCGCGAAACCCCCGAACTCTAATTCTACTAAGGATCGTCGGGCGCACTGAATGAGTATGGGGCCCATACAAAGAATCCTCCCATGCGAGTGCATCAGCAGTGAAACCACCCCTAAACGATGGAAGGCTCCTCGGCTTGTATGGGTATCGATAGGGAATTACATAGATCCACAACCTCCGCTCATATAGAACCCATGTGGAAAATATACAAGGTCAGGACGAAGAATTGGAAAGGATAAGTAAGAACGTTAATGAAAGTAAGAACACATGAAGAGAGCTAGAGATTGACGAAGACGAACAGCAATCTTTCGAGATTTTCGTCAGATAAGCATTAGTAGTAGCGACAAGTTTTCAGCAACGATACAATCACCCCGGCTGGAGCTTCACATAAAAAGCCAGGAATTCCATAAGATTCGTATCATTTCGTCCAGTTGAGCTACAGCCAACTCCCAGCTGAGGAACCAATTCGCTACAATGCTGTCTGTGCCAACAACCATCGTATTTGTTGTTTGCAGTGTTGTACTTATCGAAGCATGTTCACAAACGAACAGATGTCAGTCATTCTTATAAGCCTTCCTTTCACAGTCATTCTATCATAACTCATGCCATACTCTTCCCCTACACTCTTTTTACATTCTCATTTAGCTAATATGGACCGAGATCGGCAGCGACAACGAGATGCGATGCGGGCGGAGGTGCTGCGTCAGCAGCAAGGAGCAGCGGACGCGTCTAACCAGCAACGAGAAGCAGCGCTAGCTGATCAACGGCGAACGATAGACCTTCAACGAGCAAGCCTTTTAGCTCTCGCCCAAAGTAGATATGAATATTTACACAAACTTCATGCCTTTCATTTCCATACAATTTGAATTTACAGCTGTCCAACAAAGGGCAATGGCATCTGCTGCTCCCGCAACCATGATGCCAGCTACTGGACGAAAGAAGAGAAGAGCTCTGTTCGGACGTAAGTCTGCTCACTTCAGACGTTTGTGATCGAATCCATCCGCCCGATTTGATCAATGGATTTCATGAATAATACTTGAACATCGATCAAAAAGTAAATTATTTGCGAGCATTGCTTGAGCTGCTTTTACAATTGAGCTCGTTCTACTGACGCATCTTCTCTAATGTCTTTTTTTGGACACGAAGAAGCGGTGCTAGTTCAAGGTCAGATGTGGAAGTAGCATCAGATGGCTCATTCCTTGATTATAACCTCATTACCTAGTAATTTATTTGTTCAACAGAATTGGTTCAGTATGGGATGGAATAAAACTTTTGATATCATCCAGCTTTCACTACTGTTTACGCTTCGAATCAACATTAAGCTCAACCACTGAAGTGGCTTCCGTCTTTTCTGTAGCCCAATAAGAGACTATGGTATAACAATTACATCACAATCGAGCGCGCATTCGCCGCACTTTCCACCTTATCAAGTGTCCCTAACCAAAAACCAACCATATTAAACGACTGTACACTTATATCCAGAAGACGGCTAATTTTTGGAGCAGGTGCAAGTACTACAACCTTCAAAAAAAATTTTAATAACATGATTATAACAAATAAACAACTGTAAATGCTTTCAGTTACCAAAAAAACAAATAAATATGTAAAACAACAACCAAAACGATGAGATATGTTCAATGCATATCAGATCCCGTTTATCTCAATCAAAAACGTAAGCAGTGATCGGTATTAGGATAGCACTTGGCGACGACTGATCTATATATCACGCATATTTTCTTTGATCAAAAGTTTAGCGGCAGCCAGTTCAGCCCTTCGTTCACGAATCGCTTTGAGGGCTCCTTCGTACTGATCTGAATGCGCCAATTCAAAAAGCCACTCTGTTAGGATATCAATTATACTACCACTAACATAAATAATTATTCTGACAAACATAGGAATGGTTACATTCATCGCTGACAGAGGTCTCCGGCATTAACCAATTCCGCCACTGTGATACCCCCCGTAGTCGAATTCTACTCAGAATCGTCGGGCGTATTGAATGAGTATGTACAAATGCTCATACATATATATATATATTTGTATATATATATATATATATATATTAGGTTGATGCATAATTATTGCGGATTTTTTCGCGGCTTTTTTTCTTTCGATAGAATTTGAATAATGAGTTCGGGTTTTTTCTAGAAATGATCTACTTTATTTCCTCTACAAGAATATACCCGAAAAACCATCCGCATATTCGCAAAATTGGGCTTTACTACTTCGAGAAGATTGGAAGGTGGCGCACTCATTCCGCGATCTCAGTAACTTTTCAGCGATCGTTCATTAGGTGATCTAGTGAAAGTACACATGATGTCCTGATGGTCAAACACGGTCAAATACGGTCAACATTTTGATATTTTATATTTCCCTGCATTTTACCTACCTCTATATATATAAGGTTCTATATATAAGGTTGATGAATAATTATTGCGGATTTCTCCAGCAAATTTTACTTAAAGAAATTACAGAAATACTAAGCAAAGACATATTCAAATAATTACTAAGGGACTTATTTACCATCTACGCCAAGCACTGCTCCCCATTGATCAGTTAGTCGGATCCCAAAAGCGAAGAAGTTTCGATCCTTACGGGCGATCCACGGCGTAACATCGGCCATCAAGTCATCCAAATCGACGTAACTTCTATTCTCTAGCCATTTTTTCCATGAACGGTTGACGAGATAATCCATAAAAGTTCCTGCTGGTTATTATGGCAGATTTGGGGGCAGATCCCATTTCTTGGTTGGCTCTGGCTGATTGTTCGATCGCCGAAAAGTTACTGAGATCGCGGAATGACTGCGCCACCTTCCAATCTTTCTCGAAGTAGTTAGGCCTAATTTCGCGAATATGCGGATGGACTCTTAACGATATTCTTGTAGAGGAAACCAAGTAGATCATTCCTAGAAAAAAACCAAACTCAACAAACAAACTCTTTCGGGAGAAAAAAAGCCGCGAAAAAACCCGCAATAATTATGCGTCAACCTAATATATACATATACAAAGAGTCCCTAAAGGTGAGTCTTCTGCCAATCAAGGCCCCGAAGAGATGGAAGGCTTGTCGACCTGGATGGGTATCGACAAACAATTTGATCCTGGGACCATACCTGTGCGATAGTGCAACACACCTCCGCCAATATATAGAAGAATCAAAATAATCGTTCTATAAAAAACTTCGAGTTGATATTTTTGAACAAAAAAAGAAATATAAAGGAGAAACATGCTTAGTTATTTATAGAACCCATCTGGAGAATATAGAAGACCACGAGGAAGAATTGGATAGGTCAAGTAAGAAGTGTTGAAAGAATTGAACAAAGAGCGGGATCAACCTCTGGGAACAGGATAAATGACACGTCCCAGTTAAAGAAGTAAAGCACTCTGATTGAAAAAAACAGAGGCGGTACCCAAAAAAGCATTAATCAGAGCGATACAGCCTAATAGCACCTGCTACGTCCAATGAGAATGAGAAAATTGAAAAGAAAACTCACTTTGGACGTCTATCTTGGCTCGTTCAATATCTCGCTTGGACACTCTGAAATTAACGTGCGAACAATGGAATGAGTGTGAATAAATAACAATCTTTAATGAGTTCAAAAAAACCTTTTCCCAGGTTCATAACACTTAAGGCTGTCACGAACAACGGCAGTCGCAGCTGTTACCAGCGCATTCTGCAACATATCTATCAAGAAAATCAAAAATAACATTCAGAACACATATAAACTGAGAAAAATCTTTCGAAAATTTTAAAAATCTATTACTGTCGATTTTGCTACCCAAAAACGGTTGAATCAACGCAGTTTCCACTTGATATAGAATAAAAAATAGTACGAAAATATATTCGAAAAACCGTAAAAGAGCAGAGATTCTGATCAAGAGAGAAATAGATCTGAAATGTGAGTGGAACAAATAGACTGCTATGAAAAGCAAACATATAATCATGGACAGCCAAGAGGTCCTAAAGATTAGGATATTATAAATTATGAATATATGTGAGTTATTCTCCATAATTTTACAGCCACCTCGAAATTTCACTTTTTCAAAGGGCACATTCGTTGCGATTCAGGGCGGATGTGGTGTAGTGCCAAGTGGCTCACTCTCTCATATGCATGGGGATCGAATTCCAACTGGTTACTCGCCCAAGCCAATCAAGTCGTGTAAATGGTCTCCTCGGCCGGGTAAATGGTACCTACCATGAGGTGATTGATCATCGCCAAATGCTATATCCATTACACTTTGTTACTGTAACAAGTCAGGCAGCCGACTACGCTCGTATGCTCTCAATACCAGACATTTGGAGCCGACGGTAATGAAACAACGTTATAACTAAACCTGCCAAGGAACTTGTCGAGAGAGCCGTCTGATCTGACAATAACGTTTACATATAAGAATTTTGTCTAGCACCAGGTAAAGAAAACGACGAATCATTTGGCCCTCTGCCGAAAGAAAAGGAACGCTAGAATCCGAGGGCGAGCAAGAAGTAAAATACCAACATTGACCCTTGAGTCATTGAAAATGAAAAAAACAACGGCGCTGATAAATTCTTGCTCTCACCTTCCGAACTGTTCTATTGACGTATTGATGAGGAAAACAGGTATCGATCAACTTTAAAAAAAATCAATGCTGACTTTTCTTTTGGAGAAATTAAAAGGGTTCTCGAAACCTATTTTGAAAAACCAATTCTTTTTTAAAATAGATCTATTTCTTGAAAACCCCTCACATGCGAATTCTTCCTATATTACTCAATACTTCTGAAACTCTTGAAATTAAGTGGATCCAGCAAACTGATCCACTCAACAGTTCCAAGTAAATTTAATAGCGCTTACACCCAATTGATACGTAAAATTGAATTACTTCGTTAAGCAAGAGTACCCATACCTCACTCGGAATGGAAGTGCCGGGAATCCCGTAACGCATACATAGCGAATTCATTTGAAATTCGCTAAGTTCACAGTCTGAGGTCAACTTTGGTGGCTGAGACGGCATCTGAAACCACCCTAACATTTCAGACAATTAATGCACCGAGCAAATTCAAATGCAAATGAATAAAATAGTAAAGAGGGAACTAGGCATGAAAAAACTTCCTAAACAAACAGTCTCATAAACGAAACGATTACCGACCACTAATTCGAAACCGCAGGGCGGATTTCGTTGCGGGACCGACGTGCAACCCCAAATCACGACCCACATCTACTTCCCATAATCGTCATGTTACTAATTGTAAGTGATTTGAAATAGCTAATATCCCGAAACTCCAAAGGTCTACAACTTGACTAACAGTACGTCCGAACTTCTTGGATATACTGCAATTGGCTTCAGTCCTCTATCGTAAGTACTACATTACAGAGTAGCTTTCAAAACTCACAGATTTGTCACAAATATTCTGTCGCATGGAGGAAGCTTTGAAGTAGGAATCCTGCCGGAAATAAGTGCTCAATGTCCAATTAGGGCGCCGAGTGTTTGATTGGAGCGTGATTGATCTACAGTAGGAGCGGTTCCTGCCACGTTTCTGAACCAATCTACACCCGGAAATTTTGGGTTTACGTGGTTATGGTTTTTATCAGCCACGAGGGTTTACCCTACGACTAGTTTACACGTCAACCTTTCCCAGAAGGAGGCCAAGTTGCCCTCTTTACCAATGCAATGGTCATTTTTGGCTTGGAACGTACCGTGCTTATGGAAAGCTAGAGTATTTTCCCTTTCTGACGCGACCATCTTGATTAATTGGAGACTGATTCTACAGTTCTCTCAAAATCTTGAGCTTCAGGGTTGCCGCATCGCATTAAACACGCGTGCGGCGATCGATGCAGTGCGAGTGTCACGGCCCCAGGCTGACACAGCTTAAATCACCCAACTCGTCCGTCCGTCATCTTTCTGCGTTTACCGACTGAATACCGCTATTATTGGCCTGACTGGCTTCTCCTTGATCGAATATTGATCATCTAGTGGACCTCGGTAGGTGCTGCAGGGATTGCAAGGGTAATTGTACAAAATCATCATCATTCCCTCGGCAGATGTGATTTAATGAGATAGGACTTTGGTCGCTGACGGTGACATTTTTCTATGATGTGGGCGTGGTCTAAGACGAAGAAATCGAGAGATCGTAAACGAACTCGCCATCAGGCCGCAAGTCAGTCGGAAGTCTCGGAAAACTAAAAAGCGTTGACTACTCGAAGGTGAAGCATGTTCATCGTTCGTGTATAGTTTAATACTAAGGGTCAGTAGTATTAGGTTGATGCATAATTATTGCGGATTTTTTCGCGGCTCTTTTTCCTTGAAAGGATTCGACTTTCAAGTTCGGGTTTTTATTAGAAATGATCTACTTGATTTCCTCTACAAGAATATACTCAAAAAATCATCCGTATATTCCCGAAATTAGGCTTTACTACTTCGAGAAAGATTGGAAGGTGGCGCACTCATTCCGCGATCTCAGTAACTTTTCGGCGATCGTTCATTAGGTGATCTAGTGAAAGTGCACATGATGTCCTGATGGTCAAAACACGGTCAAACATTTTGATATTTTCCATTTCCCTGCATTTTACCTGCCTCTATATATTAGGTTGATGAATAATTATTGCTGATTTTTCCAGCAAATTTTACTTAAAGAAATTACAGAAATACAAAGCAAAGACATATTCAAATAATTACTCCGGAACCTATTCACCATCTACGCCAAGCACTGCTTCCCACTGATTAGTTAGTCGGATCCCAAAAGCGGAAAAGTTTTGATCCTTACGGGCGATACACGCCTTGACATCGGCCATCAAGTCATCCAAATCGACGTAACTTCTATTCTCTGGTCATTTTTTCGATGAACGGTTGACGAGATAATCCATAAAAGTTTTTGCTGGTGAATATGGCAGATATGGGGGCAGATCCCATTTCTTGGTTGGCTCTGGCTGATTGTTCGATCGCCAATTTGATCGTCGAAAAGTTACTGGGATCGCGGAAAGGCTGTGCCACCTTCCGATCTTTCCCGAAGTAGTTAAGCCCAATTTCGCGAATATGCGGATGGACTCTTAGGTATATTCTTGTAGAGGAAATCAAGTAGATTATTTCTAGAAAAGACCCAAACTCAACAAACAACCTCTTTCGGGAGAAAAAAAGCCGCGAAAAAGTCCGCAATAATTATGCATCAACCTAATATATTTGGCCATAGAGCAACCGATAAATTCCTGTTCTCCCCGATCACTGCATAGTGACCCGTCGTATTTCCCAAGCTTCTCAAGATGTCAAAAACCTTTCAAAAAGTCCTACCGATAGCTATGCTGGGAATTCTTGTTCGTGCATTCCGTGAATCAAGGCTCTCATGTTGGAGTCAGTCCTGTAAAAACCTCAACAACAGCGACCCTACAACTGTTGATCAAAGCCCACAGTTCACACATAGTCCGAGTAAATTTGAATTTCAATGCCCGTACATGAGCTCTAGTGATTGACTCCACATAGTGAAATTCCGTTCAGTAACGTCTGCCCAGCATTCTACCTATTTTTTTTGCTGAACGTTTCACTTTCTGTGAAGGGATGGCAAGATGTTTTCCAACTATGTGGGCCGTCTTATTGTTAGACATATCGTTCTTCTCAATCATCCCCATTCAAGATCACTGCAGATTTTTTTAAAGCACTCACAGTCACTATGTCTCCTGTCCTTCAATTCAGAGCTCTATTAACTATGTATTTTGTGCTTTTTTTCTTTCTGAATCTAGATGATTTATGCTCTCCCCTGTTGACTTATGATAAAAACCGAAACACTGGTTTCAGTGGTACTTGTGCATACCGCTGCTGCTGTACTTGTACAGATTTTCTTACTTCGTTTCATGCATTATTCAAGTTCATCGAAGGAAAAACATGTTTACAGTACGGTTATACTCATAGCGGGCCATCGAAATCCGCTACCTTGGAACGAATACAGAACCCCCCCCCCCCCCAGCATAAATATTCTATCACGTTCTGCCTTCCTTCAAATAATATTCATAGTGAAAGATATTTTCCCACATGTGTATACCCTGGGTGGAGGTCGTGTAGTGGCAAGTGGCGCACTATATCACACGCACGGTCAGGGGTTCGAATCCCGGATCGATGCCCGCCTAGGCCAACCAAGCCCTCCATCCCCCCGGAGTCGGTGAATTGGTGCCAGAGGATACCTGGGAGGATAAAAGCACTGACTTGTACATCGGCTGGCCACCGCAAGTCATTGTATAGGACACATACGCACTCATTACGCCCCTACGATCCTGAATAGAAGTCGAGTGCGGGGGCACATCCACCAGACGGGATTGATTAACGCCAAAAACTTTATTTATTTAACTTATGTGTATACCCTAACTATTCATTCATTTTGTGTTGTTACTAACTAATTCCTTCATTCGGTCTAAATAGCATCCCACATGCCATGTAAGAAGAGCGATACCGTAATGCTTTTACCGTAATCCATTCCATTTTGCGAGTGCAATAATATAATACATTTTCTGAATGTTTGCCAACCTGTTGATTGGGAAATTCCATGGATGCTCCTTCATTGCCTATGCTTCAGAAGTGCTTAAAATAGTCGTGGTCTATAAATTTCGATGGGGAATAGAGAAATAGGCTAATTTCCAAAAAACGGAAATATTTGTTTGGTTCTGCTTCAGCACAGTGCATCGTTAGAGTGCTATGTAAAACATGTATGGAAAATACTGTGTTTATTGTCGTTTTTCAGTGGGTATGGCTTCTTCACGTGCATTCGAAATGCTGTGTATAGTCCTTCTTGGACTAGGTCAGATGTGTATCTTCACGGGATACGATTCTCAGGTAATTCTTGAAAGCCTCCTCTCTTCCTCCGATCTATATGCTCTATTGCTCGGAGCCTTGACTATACGATAAGAAAACTGATAGAATTGCTCGCAGGTCAACCGCGAGTTGCATTCTTTTGCGTGCTCATCAACGGTTTTCTCTTAGACTTAACCATCGGAATATTTCGAAGGGGAACACCTACCCATCTGATCATTTAGTGAAACCTCTTTCCCTGAACCCCCATATGATTGTT
Organism: Haemonchus contortus; assembly: GCA_000469685.2. Taxonomy (NCBI): domain Eukaryota; kingdom Metazoa; phylum Nematoda; class Chromadorea; order Rhabditida; family Trichostrongylidae; genus Haemonchus; species Haemonchus contortus. The sequence goes on from LS997565.1 coordinate 41,281,984, forward strand.
TTGAGTACACAGCCAGGTGGTAATAAAGAAGTACAAGAGTCGATACGCTTAGGTCTGGAGTTCTATAATGACCATACCCATATCCTACGGAACTACTTCGGTTCGTAGGAAAATACCTCGGGCTATTGGGATCCCCACAATGCACCACCTCTACCTCTCCAACAAAGCCAGCATGAGATACCTCGCAATCTTTTGACTGAGAGAGCACAAGGGCAAGATGGAGCTCCGTACGTGAACCTCATATCCAACCGTATTCGATCAAGGAGTGGGGAAGAGGCAGGCCGCTCTAGGTGCTTCAAATGACATCAACATCCCATGTTCTACTTCCCTGATTTGCAGGAATATGAATAACGTCTTTTATGTTGATGTTTTAATAAAAATAATAGGGAAACGGAGGTCTATTGCTGAGGCACTGCTGAACCATTCCAAGCTGAACCCTTACAGTCTTTCGTTGCCGAATCGGTGCTGCACTCAGTGAACAGCCGTGAACCAACACGTATTGATGCATTTGCAGGATACTACGGGTATGAAACATTCTATCGGATTGGACTTCTCAGTTATCTTTACCATTTTCAGTCAAGCCACGTGCTATGCTGCTTATATGACCGCATGCCTGTTTGCTCCATCAATACTGAGAATTTTATCGGCAAAATGGACACTCTTCTTCGGCTCCGTCTGCTTTACTGTTTATCAAATTGGATTTTTATATCTCAACAACATCTACTACTATACTTCGTGCGCTGTGATGGGCATGGGATTCGCATGTGAGTTTACCTATCAGCAATTGAGGAGTCTTTTTGTCTTAGGCTTATTGAAAACTCGATGAACTCCTCATTTGACACCATGGAGAGACTCACACAGCTTCCAACGTTGCCCAACGGTTCCCAGCATCGTTCGTACTACCTGAGCTCGCTTGAGCGTGTTCGATTGGGTGTAGTGCATCAGAAACGAAATTGTTGCGTCGTGGCGAGAGAGACGTCGCGCGCGAAGGAATGTAGCAGAATGCAACAGCAAGTAAGAAATACAAGAACAAAAAAAGTAACAGTAGAATCATGCCAAAAGTAATAAACGCATGGCGATTCAGCTTTATGAAGAATGCTAGAACTGTTATAATGAGGAAAATGGTCCGCGACAGCCGCGTGCGGCGGATCGATTACACACAACCTTTCTTACAGTCCGTCTTCCTGTTCGATTACCACTCTGAAACTAGCGGCTTATGGGTACACCACCCAGTGTCTGCTCATCCCAGGTTTATTCGGCCCCAGATCGGACAAGTATAAGTGTACCTGTAGAGTCTGAAGTATGAGCTGCAAGAATGCATATTTTTTCCTGAAATTCCACTAAGTAATGCTATCTGGTGAAAATAAAATTAAAAACTCCCCTGAATTCGATAATTCTGATGCCACATGAATGGTTGTTCTTTAAGTGTACTACTGTGGTCACGGAGCATACCTAACATCACATTCCACAAAAAAGACACTCGAACAAAATTCGGCAATAGCGTGGACGATAGCGTGCTTATGGTAATTATTCATTTAAAAACCCCAACTTTCGGTTGAAATAAGTAGTAATGCTTGAAAAAAGCTACTGTATAGCTACAACTAATAAATATTCCAGTATGATTGTTGGAAGTGGAATATTGGCAGGGGTTTTTTCAATGAACACAAACCCTGTCGTTCCTGTGGAACTATGGACGAATGTGACCGATAATCTACCAAGACATGGTGGTGCCTATCGTCAATTCACCGAGCATGAAATTCGACTGATGTACGGTGCCTTCGCCGTAGTGACCTTCTGTGCAAATCTGATTTTTGCTTTCACACCATCACGTGAAGTTGATGACTGTATCGAAGGGAAACAGACAAAAGTTCAGGAAATCACCTTCAGAGAGGAAATGAGTAGGTGATTCTTTGGATATTGTAATCCCAGTATAACAGTTCGTGGGCCTTAAAATTCAGATCTGATTCGGAATATCTTTGTCGACAAACGAATGGTTATTCTGACGCCTCTGTTCATTCATCTAGGGCTGTATACCTCTTTTTGGGTGTCCGTTTATCCAACTTCGTTGGTATTCACTAAATCACTTTCTGCACATATTTATCTACCAGCTTACTATAGTGCAGCTGTTGGTATCGGAGAGGTTGCCAGTGAGTGCAGTACACTTGCGATTTACAGAATTTGAAAGCAAAATTATGCTGGTTGAGAGAGAGAGTACATATGGTGGTGGTCCTGCAGCATACAATGTAAAAAAGTATGTTAAAACCACGGAAAAATTGAGCTGAACAAAAGATACTCTATCATTTCTCTGGGCTTCCAATTAGTAAGTGAAGCTCTTTCACTGTGCTGATTCCCTGGTATGCACTGCAGCTAAGAAAGTAAGTACAGTCAGGCAATGAGCCCTTGCTAAGAAACCGTTCTCTCCACTTCAAGGGGTGCTATCTCTGAATACTTACAGACCACAATTGAAGCTCTTTCGTTTTTTTTTTCGCAGAGAATAGCTGTCTGTTTTGTATTAAATCAGTACCATTTGTTAGATTTTGACTGCTAAATCTACTGACTCGTTTCTTGAAGATTCAAGAGTCAGGGATAATAAGATAAACAGGAAAATAGTGAACAGGCTCCCCCAAAGAGGATGCATTTCTATAGTGGGATTGATCATCAGCACTATGTCCAAGAGAATCAAAGGTTTCGGCCTTGAACCAACCATGTTCATCGCATTCGGTCTCACCACTTGCCTAATGACGGTGATTCTGATATCAGTACCGAAATGGGCAACGGTTCGGCTTACGGATGAGCCATCGTGGATCATTCAACCACAGTACGTTTCCTTTACCCTTTACATGGCATATTTTATCTTTATTAAATCGATTCAAGCTTATTCCAGTGTGCTTTTGTCGACGGTCATTGCATTCTTTATTGGCACGGCGGATTCGTGTGTAAATAACCTCAGAAATATAATTTGTGCACTGGCACTACCCGACAAAAGGGCACAAGCTTTTGCTATTTCGAAGTTTTATCAGGTTAGTTGAATACCTGTTTGAGCAGTTGTAGGGGTGGTAAAATGAATGATCCAATAAGACGCCTCTTAAAAAGTCCCTGACAGGTTACGGATAGATATCAAGTTTTTGAGAAACTTTGAGGCGTTTAAGCGTTTTCATCTTCTGAATTCATATGATTGGGAAGTAGCCAGGAGAACACCATTTCATTCTTTCAAAAGGGTCGGAAATAATGAAAACATTATTAGAAAGAAAAAGGTTCATGCCCCATCATCGACGGACGGAAGGGGCGTGTGCAACATTGGATTCGATCAACTCGCACCATTGGATGATTCCTGGCTAGTTGCTCTGCTGCATGTTGCCTTGATTCAGTTGTCAGTCATGGTTAGACGACTTGCCGAGAATCCTTAGCCTCGAGTTCGATACCAACCGCCCCAGGGACACTGAAGCAGCCCTTCCGCGGATGACTGTCATACATGACGGCAGAGAATTTTGCTCCAGTCGCTGATTCATCGGCCTTCGGACAAGTTTCGCAACCCTTCTCCCTTACCACAGGAACTTTCCCTTCAACTTTGGGCCCCCGTATAGATGTAGTTTAGTGAAGAATAGAATTATTTCAGTTCATGGTCTTAAAACAACGTTTTCAGGCGTTAGCTGGTGCTACCTTGATGTACATCAGCCCTTATCTATCCATTCCACACTACTCTGCAATACTTTTCTGTACAATATCTTTGTCAACGATTTGTTTCGTTCGTATGGCCAGAAAGATGAAAGCAGAAGAGCTGCAAACAAACAAAATTGCTCCATCGGATTACAGTTCGAACGAGAAATTCTGAGAATCAATAAATTTTGACTTCAGAAGCTGAAAATGTGTTTTGGTCTGAACATTCTCTGACGGAAGCGTTTCTTTGAAGCATGGAAACCTTATACCTCCTCGTAAGTTAAATCTTAGGCTACAATGCAACACCAAACTATCTGCCGATTCAAATGGTCATGGAATCGTGCCAATTTTGCGTTTCTGGGAATTAAGAAAAATTCTTGATGAACTTCTGATTTTTATTGATCGGCCTTGTCTATTTTAAGTTTCCATAAGCTGACACTCTCCGAATATTGCCAAAAAATAAATAAATAATAGCATGTGTAAGGGCAGGATGATAATGATCCGAATCATGATAGAAGAAACTCTTATCCTTATGAAACCACCTCCAATCTATTTCGCTCGGATCTCAAGCGCGATGCCGAATCGTCTTCGTCGATTTCATTTGATTTGGGAACCTGTGGGAAACGCGTTGGTAAGCTTTTGGATGGCTGTGGCACCGATCCACTTGGAATGCTGATATTCGGCTTCTTTGTTGTCCTTTTCGAGAGTGACGCTTTACCTAAACAGATCTACTCCTTTCTCAAGGAAAAAGACAAATAAAATAGGTCTCTAGCTCAGTTCTGTCCTCAATTTCATCTCAAAGATGGACCTTAAAATGGGCAAACGCGAAATATCTATTGCTGTTTCCTTTTATTATCAGTTCTGCACTCTCCATTCATTAGAAGAGTATGGAAGACTCAAGGTGTGGAACAGTTTTTAAGTACTAGCAGTCCATGGTCGAGTCAGTCCCTATAAAACTACATTTGAAGAGCAACAGTCTCCCAATTGTTGATCCTTTACCATCACTTACGGGGTGTCCATGGGTAGCGGAGCATTTAGTACCAATGAGACCCTCAAGATCAACTGAAATAAACACAGGTAGCGGGGAGGTTTATACGGCAACTTCAGGGGCCGGGAAAAGGGAACCACCTCATTTGCACTTTCGCTCTCCATCAAGCGAATACCCCATCTGAATAATCCTAGATCGACCCACTACTGGAGATCGACCCACTACTGGAAACGACTAGTAGGCCAACAGTGTCGTTCCGTGACTCAGAAACAAGTCAAATGTCTTTGTCAGTGTCTAGTCACTTATGATTTCAAAGCCTAGCTGCCATAGGACTCTAACTATAAAGTTCTAAAATATTTCTCACAATTCTAGAATAAAAAATGAAGTGTAATGCATTTTAAGGAGCCTGAAGACAACTAGAAGCCTCTTTATCATTGCCTCATCTTCAATAATCTAAAAACTCACGTTTGAACTCTTCAACAGTCTCCAAACGGCGTCTTTGTCCAGCCTTCAGTTCATCAGAGTACCTTTCGACAATGCAAAGAGCCAGTTCTAGGCCTTCGGCTCCCTCACAACTGTCCAGTGTATCGTCTTCGATACTGCTGTGGAAAGAGCTTCTCGGTCAACGTTTCATCATTAACAATTAAATAGAAACCTTGAGCAATGTGTAAAAAAACTCACTTTTTCGGGGGAGTATCGATTTTCTCATCGTTTTTCACGACTTTGCCAAAAACAGTCAAAGGTGCGATAACTAAACGAGCGAGATGAGGCAATGACCCTTAAACTGAAGCAGAACAAGGGAAAGCTTACCCAGCGTGAATCGAATCAGGAGAGATGTCATCGAGCCGATTCCCGAACAGACTCGCCATGATTTTATACAGGTATGAGTAACGAGGTTAAGTAAACTACAATTAGAGCGCGTCCATGAAATGAGGTTAGGTAAGAGTATTACTATAACTTGTAGTCATAGGTTACTTATGGTGAAAAAACCAAAGTCCGATTCCCCACACATGCCGGTACCAAACAGTAAGTGAAAGTAAATGCTAGGTCGATATGGGATGGGTCAGTTACAAAAGTCTTCTTCACTAGCAAGGCACTTGTATATTGACTCTATTATGGACTCTATTACTGTAGAAAGCAGGATGAACATGCTGTCAGCGTTGCTCAACGCGCTCTGGAAAGGACGATGCTCGGAATTTTCCTGTACACGCAAGTGCAGAAGGGAACCCGGAGTTCCGAGCTCCGTCAACGAACGAAGATCAGGGGTGCCGTTGACTACGCCAAGAAATCGAAGATCAGGTGGGCCGGACACGTTATGCGATATAGTGATGACCGTTGGACCAGGGCGGTTACTGGCTGGATCCCTCGGGACATCAAACGAACTCCAGGAAGGCCGCTAACGAGATGGTCAGACTTTTTCACGAAAGCTCTGAACGAAAGGAATGTTAATCCTCGTATCCCTGGAGCGATTCGTTGGACCACTCTGGCTCGTGACAGAGACGATTGGGGACGTTACTGGCGCCCCGCTTGCGGAAATCGACGATCAACGGGACGACAGGTGATACAGGTGATTATAGATCCAGCCGGACTCAGATTTTGATAGATCTTCAAAATACCGGTGGCAATCGAAGCCAAAGTATTGCGGTACTCGTTCTATTCATCTAATTTTACACAGCGAATACTTTAGATGTAGAAAACTTTATTAGCGCCACTATGTCGGAAATCATAAGTTAATCATTTTCGGGAAAACCGCAGTGCACTTGTAAGACGATGCTCTCCTGAGCACAAGAACCTTGCCGCCATATCTGCCATCCGTTGGAGGACTTCTCAGTGTTGTAGGTGTAGAACCTAAAATCCATTCATTTGATCATTTACTTATTAGCCCAAGTAATAATTTATTTGATTTATTTATATTCTCTTTTTATATACGAAGGTCTGTCGGAAGCAAAAATGAAATGGTATTCTCCAATAATTGTAAATTTAACAATGAGGACCTGATATAAAGACATAGAAAAATTTGTAGAAAACTATGCAAGTCATCCGTAAACTATCAAAAACTAGCGAAAACGAAATTGATTGCATCAAAGTAGAATATTATTTACAAAAATTTTCCATAAGATTTTGAACTTCGTGTTACAAACCTTATGCATTTCCGATTCGTTGTAGGGCTTTTGGAGATGACAGAATCCCGGTCAGCTCCCTCACATTTGATATCACATAAGTGACGAGCATCCGCTAGAAATTTTTACATAAGAACATCAATCAGAATCCATGGACTTTCACAAAGAAAAACACATTCTCTTTCGTGGCCGGTCAGGATGTGGCAAGCAGTAATTCTATACAGAATGCGAATATTCGCTCTAGGACCCACACACAATCAGCTGATCGCCGAGTGATGAGGCGATGTTTTTCTCCCATTCTTTTTTCCTCTGTTATTCTATTTGCTGCCGCAATCCCTCATTTAATTTCCTACTCCTAGAGACTGAGAAAGGTGAGCTACTTTTGCTGTTACTTGGGTTTTTTGTTTATTTGTGCTTACAAGTGAATGAATTTTTGCTTACCATTGTCTGTTGATCGCACCAGGACCCACATGCGCGCAGCGAAACACACTGTTTAGCTCTTCCGAACGCCCCACTCTTCCTTTTTCTGGTTTCGTTCTCGTCCAGCCCCCTTTTTAACGGTTTTTGAAGCCTTTTTTCACTTTGGAAACGCCGATTCACGCAGTTTCTTCTCCTCAGTCGCACTAGTTTCGATCTTGCCTTCCATTTTTCATCATATTCTGGATTACCCAAAATTATCGTGATCTGTGCCTTTAAAGAGGAGTAAGGGAAACGACGGCATCATCTCACTTATCTGCAGTTCGATATCAGTGAATTGCTCATAGAGAAGGCCCTTCCCTAGAGTAATCATAAGGTTTCTACACTCTTATTTGAGGCGAAAGTTAGCACTAGATTAAGAACGTTTAGTCTCAGAGTTCACTTAAAGGTCCTGGAAAGGCAAAATTCTTGTTGAGAGGAAGGGACAAAGGGGGGTAAAAAGTAGGAGCTCTATTTGAATTCACCTTCAACAATACTACAACAGCTCGGTCTTCATAGGAAACGGGTGGAAAGCTTACCGTTCAAAGTACAGTCGGCTTTAGTGAACGAATCATTTCGTACTGCTAGTTCGCAGTCGTCAACATTACATTTCAGTGTTCGCTCTTCTGGAAAACGTTTTTAACTGTCTTACTAAGATGTACAAATGATTTATACAGAGGAATGTATAAATTTTGAATAATATAACACTTATAAATTTGAAGTTAAAATTGGAAAAGTGACAAAGAAGCCACTGCATTATGTCTAAACTGACCCCATCGAACGACACATGAAACAAGAAGAAGGGCATTGAGAAGGCCGGCAATTCGTAGCATCCTTTTGAGGTCGTTTGTTGTTGAGACACGTTGTATACGCTTGACCCAGATAGATTAGAAGTTTTTCGGGCGTCAATACTGTACCTCTATTGGGGACTCCGACAACTCCGACAAAGGCGGGGATAATTATATAATGATATTAAAAAATATGTCCTTCCATCAGATCGCAGGGCAAAAGTCTCGATGCAGAGCAACCATCGGTAGCGATGAAATCAGGAAAATATGCAGAAATCTCTAATTATAAGACTTTTCAAAATGATTATCCTTGAGGTTGGACGATCTCGTGACTACAAAGGTGGTGTTTGGACGAGTTTTAGCGTAATCCATCGATATCTTATCAGCATACTGGTATTCGTGATGAAAGATATTACTAAGTTGATGGTTGGGAACAGTTCATTTTGCTATGCACACTTATAAAAGGAGGTGGCTTTACGCTATTAAATGTAAGTACTATATACATACCGACCCCAGTGGGTACCAAATACATTCCCACAGTTACTAGCCAATGTCCTCTTATTTGATAGGACCATCCCACTTCATAAGACGCCTTTTTATCTCCATAAAATCATTCCGTTGGTTATCCATCGTCCATTTAACTTGAAATGTCGTTGTTTCAGATGACCTCTTACGAGGGGAGCATAGGAAGAGCAAAAGCGCTCTGAGAAGTGCGGGTATGCTTCACGGTTTGGGATCTGATGAAAATTAGTCATTCTTTTCCTCATTTCAGTTATAACGGCGGTTTTTTTGCTGACCACATGCACGTTGATGTTATACGCTTTCCCCAGGTATGTTTTCAGTACAAGAAAACATCATTTTGACGGACCCCCCCCCCCCCTCTCCACCCCCTCTGGGCACATTTAGTGGGAATTCCCAAAAAAAGGCCATTGAAAAGCTACAAAAGTAGTTTAAAACAAACATCTGAACCAGTTTGTAATCTCTAAGTTCTCCTATGTTGTCATGGTTTCACAGGATGTAAATGGCCTTCCTCGCCCAGATTGAGGGATGAAGTCCAGATACTTCTCTCTATAGAAAGTTTCGAAGAGCAAACCAAGGTGGCTTTTCAAGCCCATGAATGTGTCATACAGTGGCCACGCAATGCGTGCCACCTAGAAATCCTTTGCGTTCCTATCTCTCACAAACACTCCGGAACTCTATTGTGATTGATATTGATAGCGATAAAGTAGATCACCTACTATCTACTCTATCACAATCTACTAATTTAGCTCTCTCTGCCAAATGGAAAAGAAGTTGAGGGACTACGGCAAGTTCTCGGAGCCTTTGATAATCGCGATAACGCCTTCATACAGAAGGCCTACACGATTCGCAGATATGACGCGGTACGACAGACTTATCATTTTCTAGAAATTCCTCCACAGTCGCAGCTCCTTTTCACTGCGGAAAACGGAAGTACGCGTGTCGCGAGTTGATGGCCACCCTTTAGAGCGCGATCCGCATCGGCGGTACGAGCACTTCAAACCTCGCTCACCGGACTACCACGCCCCTCCTGCGCCCCGAGACAGGAGAGCGGACCAAACCCCCGAGGACCTAGGGGTGACGGCTGGGAAGGCCTCTGCCTTGCCGAGCGACCTCAGTCTAGTATCTCGCGACGGGATCCCTGCCCCCGACACAGGGACCAGCTGTGTGGACGCGGCGACTTAACCTACCTCACCCGTCGCGAACAGGGTGCCCCACCTTACTCACTACCTATGCTGTGCACGAAGAAAGGATACACTAGTTTATTGGAAATATACTATGCACTATAAACAGGAACTTCAGGGAGCAATACAAGTGATAGCAATTGGAGTTAAGATACGCGAATAAGCATGAAGGATAAATGATTTAATAAAGCAATACACGACATCACGCTTCCCAGCTGTCCCTTCCAGGCCCCCATTGGCCTCGGCGGTCTTCTTGCCTTCCTTACTCCTCAGTATCTGGCAGGTGACAACTGCACACCCTCAGAGAGGGGCGCTCGGATACTGGTCGGGCTTACACTGGTGCTCCGATGCCTTATAGGCACCTTCACAGCGTTGCCCGGCTATACTGACCAACAGCCGACAGCCAGCAGGTCGCGGTGAATGACGAGTGACGACTGCCCTGGCTAAGCGAAGGAAAGCGCACAACGCGTGCACATACGCGCCGCGTTGTGGCGGCCGAGCAAAGATGGGCCGGGGCGCGCGCGGTGCGCCCGGCGGCCACTGTCGCATCCGCGACAACGCGCTTTTCACTTATAAGCGTCGACAGGAGCCGGATAACACAGTGCTAACTAGGGGAAGGTTCCAACTCCCCATGGAACTTTGAGTAGAGACCTAGATATATCGATAGGGCTTGGAAAGTTATTAAGAAAAATGGAAATGAAAACTGCAAAATGAGTCTACCAAAAAAGTTGTGAGCGTTCAAAGTTTGCATGAGTAAAGCATGGAGAGATAGCACAAGTTCAATGCCTGCAACGGCTGCAACGGTTCCGTGGCGTAGTGGTAGTGCCCGTTTAAGGAGCTTTTATTCTGATGAAAGCACGTTTTGCAATAGCGAAAACGACAGCGGAAAGCAAACCGTCATCGCTTACCTGGAGAGCGAAAGCACTGGCACTACGTCACGAGGACCCTTGCAGCCGATGCGGGCAACTGACCTTATCAACTGGCACTATCTCTCCATGCTTTAAGTAAGCGAACTTTGAAAGCTCACAACTTTTTTGGTAGGCTCGTTTTGCAGTCTTCATTTCCATGTTTCTTAATGAATTTCCAAGCCCTATCGATATACCTAGGTCTCTACTCAAAGTTCCATGGGAATTTGGAACACTTTCCTGGCAAAAGTATGCCTGGTAAGCCCGTACGCAGGAGGTTTTGGCAGTGAATTACGGTATGGTCAGATAACGGTCGTGGGAGTTGACAGATTGTTGATTTAAGGCTGGCGAACACCCTTCATTTGATTCCACATCTATACTGGATTGTTATCGAGGATGGAAACAATACAGTGCCCTACGTTGAAGCGATTTTACGCCGATCCACAAAACCTTATACCTATATAAAGTCGCCAACTCCAGATGGCTATCCAGGCAAGCTAATAGTTTCCAAACTCTTCGATTTATGTTCATTTTCTAGCCCTGATTGAGAATTCCTTTATAATCCACTCAATCAAGCTTAATCAGAATAAAATGCAGAATCAATTCAAGGATGATACGTACAACCCCATTAAGGAAGACAGTTCTCCCTTCCTTTAGAATTTCTCCGAAAATTTTCCAGGGAAGGGATGGTTTCAGCGATCAGTGGCTCTGCAGTATTTACGGAATAACTCTGCTCGATTGTTAGAGAATTATCTTTCTGGTATTGTTTATTTTGTTGATGATGACAATGCATACGATATACGCGTATTTACGGATTACGTACGAAATGTGAAAAAGTTGGGAATGTGGGCAGTAGGTGAGCAAGTGTTTTTAAATTTCCAAGTCATTATTTGTTTATGAAAATCTTCTTGTTGCATATCAGGTTTGGCCGGAGGTTTACCAGTGGAATTTCCAATCGCAGTAAATGGAATAGTCATAGGTTATCATGCTTGGAAAGCAAAAAACCGAACATTCGCAGTGGACATGGCCGGTTTCGCAGTTCATTTGGACGTCATTCTTAGGTATAAGCAACATTTCACACCAACCTATCTACGCGTTTTCTTCTTCCTTTCGATATTCTGGTATACGCCCCGCAATCGACTTCCAATCAGATCCGTAGCGGTAGTTTGAAGCCAATACAATGAAGTGAGTAATCATCCGATGTGTGGGTCAGTGTTTTTATTCTCCCAGCCAAGTCTGCTATCATTTAACGAACCTTGGACCCAGTGGGATATCGATCCGGGATCCGATCTCAGACCGATGCGTGGGTGGTAACGCGCCACATATCGCTACATTACATTACAAAAGTTTTATACTGGATAAGAAATGGTGCAAGTTCAACGTTAGTATAGACTGCCATTTCCGAGGAACCAAACGATCTTCAAGGGGAAAATCTGTCAAACACTTTAGATTTCACTTTTAAGCTCTACAGCTATCATTGGAAAGCAGTGCAATCAAAGATTAGGGCCAGAAACGTGCCTTCTCGAGGATCTTGGTTTGACTATGGAGGATATAGAAGTGTTCGGTGAAGGAGGCGAGGTGAAACCTACATTCAGGGAGCGTTCCTAGTGACGTTAATTCAATGTTTTCGATTTCAAGAAAGGGCAACAGGAGATACTTGTGTGGCACACGAAAACGTCTGATGTCAACTTTCAAGAATCGCAAGTGGCTAATCTTCCTTATGTGTTCGAGTAGGAATTTTGTTTTTTTTTTGAACACTATCACTTTGTTCGAATTACAGGGTGGTCAATCATTACAAGGACTCCCACCCAAAGCAACCCTACTGACTCAAGTTTGTTGCCCTCCATTAACTCATTGTCATAGTACCAACAGGATCAGCAATGAGTTGAGTGGATTTCAGTCAACCTGTTGCTAATCTCTCTCTGTAGGGGCTAGAGAATAGAAATCGATCCTGGGGTGGAATGAAAAGGGTATCTATCGATTGGAGTAGTACCGGAACGGGCGAAGTCGGCCACGAGGGAAAAGCTGATGGGGAACTCTCTGGCGATATCTGTGATGACTGAATGAGAAATAGAGTAGACTTTGGGTCCTTGCCCATTTCCAACGCTCGGGAATAGGCTCCTTTACCGCCGTTATCACAAAAGTGTCCTATAGAGTTGAAGGTAAGCTTTAAGTGTCAAAGGGAACGGTGGATTGTGCTCATCTTTGAGAACTTCATGGTCCTGTTGAAGACAAAATAATGTCTTCATGGCACTCCCGCTTTGAACTGATTACTTTCCCGTTTCCCGAATGAATCCCTGAAGTTTTTAGTATAGAGAAGCAGGAACGATTCCCGAAGGTCAGTTTATGACTGCGTCAAATAGCCGTGCGTGTGTCGGTAAACCGGCTTCTCTCCTTCTCAGAGATTCTGAAAGCTCTACAAACAAACTCATCCTAACGTTCCAGAACTAAGGCGGTTCATCGAAAGCAGAATACGGAGACGAAGTCAACATACATGTATGAACGACTTACACTTCTTTCTCGAAAGTAAACAAAATTACACTATAGTTTCGAAGGCCAATCATCAAAATACTAAAAAATATTTATTCGATAGTCGTAATTTCTTACTTTATTAATTCTTTTTGCAAAGAGAAAAGCACTTCTGTAATACAACCACTGTCCAAGAGATGGTTCATCGCTTTTGCTGTTCTGTGTCCTCAAAAAATACGCCGCCGTCCAGTGCACAGTATTTCGGGCAGATACCTTTTTCGCCTTTTCGACCACGTGGCCCAGGAGGGCCTGGTAAGCCTGGTCTGCCGGGTAAGCCACGCGGACCATCCTCGCCAGGGGGACCCTTAGGACCGGCATCTCCTGAAGAACCGGATTAGCCTGTAGATTTCACTTTCTTTCTTACTAGTACTCAAAAGGTCTACAGTAATTCATTTCTCAAGGTGCTTATATGGCTAGGTCGATCCCCTCCCTCGATCTCGAGCGTCAGTTTGATCTCAATTGAGTTCAGTCTGAATATATTCCGGGAAGAAATCTTTCTAATAAAGAATATGATACGTTAGTCGTGAATAATCCCTTATCTCCCATGGTTCGGGGACATCCATAGGCCAAGAAATTAGGGAACCCGATGAGCTTTTCAGGAAGGGTCCTCAAATGAGGTTTTGAAGTGGGTTCAGTGGCTAGTTCAATGCAAAACAGAAGAGGTCATCATGGATTCGTTATCAGCCAATTCTGCTTACTTAGCTTTATAAACTTTATCATTACGTTCAAGACATCAACATAGGAATCATACAGATGGTATGAATTTGAAAATTTTCAGACCTCTTCTACAGAAATCTTTGAAGAGAATCTTGGAATCTTGGAGAGCAGTTCAATTTTGAGGATGTTTTTAGAGAAATTGTATCTTGAACTTTATTGATCGTTTCATTCAACGTCTGTTGATTAATTTTTATATCGAATTTCAATAATAAATTTTTTGTTGGCGACGTATGAACAATTGGATGCTGAATTACTGCACGTACGCGCCAAGGTTCTTCTTAAGGATTTTTCCGAGAGGGGTGGAGAAGGGGAACTCCCCTCGAAAGAATCCTTCATTAATTCATTTGAGAGGAGTTCCCCTTCTCCACTCCCCTCTTTCCTCTCTTAAAATCATGGATTAAAACGAAGGTTGAGGCTAAAAGAGGTCAAAGACTAGGATTTAAACCTGTCTTTCAGCTCTTGATTTCGATGTGGGTGGGCCTTACAGGCTGTCCTGTCGCCAGCATTACCCCGAGCTTTCGCTGAATGACCAGTTTTCAAAATGGGATCATAGACTTGTGCTACTCCACCTTCAGTAGTATAACTACCACAGCTAACAGTCCGAGCAACGGTTACCTATATTTCCGTCCAGGCCTGGACGTCCAGGAGGCCCTCGTGGTCCAGGAGGGCCAGGCTTACCTATAGGACCTGGCTCCCCGTATTCCAATTGCCCTGCATCGCAAGAAGTACCTGAAGTATAAGTTAGGTAAGAACTGTATACTCTCGATTGGATGACAGACAAGTTACCTGCTAGCCCAGGAATTCCTGGCATGCCTGGCAGACCAGGTGCCCCCATTGGTCCTTGCTGACCTTTGAGCCCAGGTTTTCCGGGAATCCCTGCTCTACCTTGCTTTCCTGGAAGGCCAGGTTCTCCAGGCGGACCGCGTTCTCCCTAAACGTTTTGGTGTGCTGACTAAGAAAAAAATGAGAACTTCACTCAAAACCGAACAACCTTTTCTCCAGGTGGTCCCACACTGCATTTATTACAAAAGTCTGAAGTGACAAGCAAAAGTGGTGCCATGAGCACACGACCAGGATCACCATTTATACCGTTGGCACCCGGTTTCCCCGGTCGTCCCGGTCTGCCAGCAGGACCGGCTGGACCAGGTGGTCCGGGTATGCAGCAACTATCATCACATTGATTTTTTTCGGATACGGTACCAGGAACCTCTTCAAGACTCGAGTTGCGTCGACTTCGAACGCCTTAGTAAAGTGTAATGACTTCAAGTACAACTGATACGGATAGAAAAGTCGGTAACTCACGCAATGAAATCTTCATTTCGACGATCTCCTTCAAGAGGTTTTTCGCTGTCGTTTTGCATAAGGAGAATTCGTTCATCAGGTAATTTTGTACGTGATTGGCGTAGATATAAGCTAGCGGAAGGCTAATACATGCAGATAAAGCGGTACATAGTGAAATAAAAGTAATAGAAAGTGCTAGAATCCGATAGACACCGAGGCGACTGACCAACGGCATCAGAGGGAGAGAACCAGTCTAAAAGAGAAATGTGCATTAGGATGATGATTCGAGGCTAATTCAATGGTAATGACTCTTTGAAGCATTTCCGTCACTATCAGCATAGAATCTATGGAATATAAAGGGAAACTCCCGTTCCTCTTAAAGGCACAGTTGAGGATAATTTTGAGGTACCCGTTTTTATTTGAAAAGAGGATGTATAGATTGGGAAGAAATCATCATTAGTGAAGAAAGCGTGAGAATCCGCTGATTTAAAGAACTCCTCAAAAGTAGGGAAAATAGAGTTTGGACGAGATTGCCATGACGCAAATAACACCGAAGAGGCATTCGGACGAGATTTCAGTTGTTGCAATGTCACAAAGAGCTGGCTACATCAAGCCAGAACTGTACAGAACTGTCTTTCACTGTCGCTGTAGACCATGACAAGTTGTTTGAACTTCCTACATGGGTTCCCTTGTAATCGGTGCAGCCTCTACAATGAAGGTGAAACTCGTCCGAGGATACACTCGGGATAATCTTCGAGCTTTTATAACTCCCTAACTATGCCGTTTTCCGACTTAATAGTGCTATATATGGTATACGCGGGGCCTTCAAATTCACCCTGTTGGGGAAAACTCAGAAATCATTTTTATTGTGAACTGTGCCTTTGATATCATGAGCGAATATCACGGGGAGGTGTTTTTTCTCACCCACATATCCCTTCGACCCACGCACTCTAGCTTCTCTGAATTCACCATGTCTTTGTGCTCCTCTCCTGACAAATTCTAAAGGAGTCTGTGTGTGGACCAGACCTCGACACCTCCTGTGAGGTCGCAGGCAATGTGGTCATAAGGTTCACATTGTGTTTGTACACAACTAAGCATGAAAAACAGAAAGATGGCGGCCATTTCACTTAATTTAGAGTAAGGCAGACGGTACGAGATTAATATAGGAGCTAGAGAATATCATAGCGAAGAAGCCGAACAGGGTTGTCAGTGGCTCGAACCATTCCCGAAGAGGTGGATTAGATGGGACAGAAAGAATGGGCGGGAGTCCAAGTGAAATGAAACCATAAGGCATGCCGAAGATCTTGCATGGAACTTCCGCAATAGAAGCTATGTCCATAAAAACTGACATAAACGAAGAATGCCCGGACGAAATTGGCCAAAGGAATCAGATTTGTTCATGAATAGAAGGAGAGCCCGCCCTGAAAGTGATCATCTAGTGGGCTTCTATCATCCACTATGGACTCATAGACGTGATCTATTTAGTGATCCGATTTGAAGATGACCAATGCAATATGAGTACCGGTCTAGCGACAAGAAGCTTTTGAATGAGACCTATATCGAACGATCAGTCCTCATTCATTTGCGGACGTTCACATTAATGGAAAAGTCGAGCCGATTTTGCTTAATGAACATAATTCTGCCACAATTAACGACATCGCTTCATGGATTCGTGAAAGGATTCCCAAATATTCGTGGAATGGATTCTTCAGCAAAAAGCCTGCCTGAGGGACTAGGATAGGGGTTGGATTTGCTGTTACAGCTTCATTGCTGGAACACTTCATAGTTCTCTGAAGTCAAGGATGTCGATGGCCTAAAACAGTCGGATATCCCAGGTAGTTCCAACCACCTTCGAAAGCTCAGTGTAGAGTAACGGCAACTATACGTAGCTGATATGAAGGTGCTCAGATTGGGGCTTAGGCTGAACACGACTGGACCGTATTAAAGGTAACGTCAAACGTCAGGGCGGGATCTGAGCACCTTGTTACAGCCCCTGTCCAGCTTAAGGTAGGACAGTAGCGCCTGTGATGGTACGGACATGTACAGAAAAGGATCTTCTGGTAAGGGAGGCAATGGGAGGCTCAAGGAAAGCAACCACGAGCAGCCCGAATGATGATGTGGCGAGAAGTGATCAAGGAGGATTTTGCCGAAGCTGGAGTCAGAGATCAGATGTAGAGATACAGTAGCGCTCAAAAGTCTTCGGTGAAATGGTTCTTCAGCCGTACTTTTCAGTCGTAACTTCCTTCCTACTGCATCTAAGCATGCGAAATTTCTATATTCGGAGCTTCGGTGTATTGTGAATATTGACCACTATTAACTTGCAATCTGATCATGTTCCAGATATTCGAAAGAGCATGAACTCAAAATTGACTGAAAATGCAGATGATGATCCCTCTAAAATCTCTTTCCTTTTTGTCATGTCTGAAGTGTACGAGCGGTACTGCCGAACACAACAGATGAGAAAAACGCACATAAGGTGCGAATAAGTGCAGACGTCAACAACTTTACTTTAGCAAAATCTGCTACCGCAACAAACACCTTGCTCTACCTGTGGATATTGCAACTTTGCAGTCAAATAGTGTTGGGTTGGGTGAAATATGCTCTAAATGAACATATCCAAATTTCGCGCGATTTGGTTCACTGAGAGAAAAGTTATGAACGAAAAAGCGTCAAAGCATTTCACCGAAGACTTTTGAGCGCTACTGTAGGTAGGAGTAAGGCGAGATCAGCGGATTCTGCCACGGTTCAGGATCAACGAGAAACGACAAGTGTGTTCCGCCATTCCAGATGCTACTGAACCGATGGAGATACTAAAGGGGTATACGGTTACTTCATTGGCCTAACATTTGATGACTTCATTCCAGGGCCTATTATCTTTATCACTGATAGCTGTCCCTCAGATTCATCCCCGGTTTTAGGTTTTCTAATTTCTCAATATTCGTGAAATAACTGGTTTCTAGGCAAATGTCAGCGAGAGTGTACAAAAGGGTGAAACCAGGGGCGCGGAGGCGAATGGCGCATTGAAAGGCGATGAGTGTGTCCTTTCATGAGGTCGAATTGAAACGAAAAGAGGGCAACGGTTGTCGCAAGATTTCACTTCACATTCGACAAAAACTGAATCGCCTACATTACCTGAGTTCCTTCATTGTTCATACCAACCATCGCAATTGATGTTCTTGTTTACCGATTTTTTGCTATTTTTGAGCTCCCCTTACACTGATACTGCCTCCTGATCATGATGCCTTACTGTGGCCTTTTGTGTAATACTGGCGTTTGGCGTTTGTTTTGACAGTAGCTACCCGCTTTAAATTCCTTTTTGAGGATTTTGTTGGGCTACCCTAATATTATCCGACGCCTAAATATTTCTGGGTTGATCTTACAGTCTTTTGTGTTTTTTGTCAGCTTCTTTTTATTCTTTGCCCTCCTTCTTTTCCCGGCCTTGTTTTCGCTAATTTACTACGCCCAAGCTTAGGTTGGCCTGTCGTTTAGAAGTAGAAAATAAGCAAATAAATAAACTCCTTTCCAGCGAAGTTTTTTTCGAGAAATATGGCTGAGATAAATCGCTCAAATTCTAGAATCGCTCAAATTCTATTAGTTTATATCAGGCCCTCTCGCAGTACCTATTCTCTGCTGATCCAATGCTATTCAACACCGTTTCTCATGACGCTCTCAATGTTGAGGAATGCGTTATTGATTTATACTATCGACTCCTATCTGGTTTACCTCACGGACCCCGCCCACCCGCATATACCTCTGATTTTTGGGATTTTGCACTGTAAAATACTACTAATTTCGCAGAAGTGACAAAGATAAGCCGTGGTTTGGAAAAACTGTGATAGTCTGGAGGCTCGCGAAGCTTTGCTTCTCTTATCTTTCCACATTGATCCAAGAAGAAATTAGTAAGCAGAGTCTTAAAAAAATTATTTTGCCATTGACATCCTTGGACCCCTTCAGTGAATGAATGGCGGCTACAATTTTGTCTGGAACCCTAGCGATTCCCTCGATACCTACACATTTTCGCGCACCTCAGTGGTGACCATGAATTTGAATGACTCAAATCCGCTTACAGTAAAAGAAGGGCATCCGTCCGTCACATATCCGCAATATCCGCCTAGTTCACCCCAAAGACGGAGGAATTTCTGACAAGTTGTGAATGAACTGGGTATAATATCGTTTCGTCATTCCCAAAAATTCGTTCTTGTTGCGGTTCTGAGAAATTCGTTCTTGTAGCCGTTCTGAGATTTAGTTTGATCTGTGTTTTGAGAGTGGGCATCTATAGAGTTTGAGTGACCTATAACAGTCATCTTGAGCGTATTGGAATTCGATTGTATTCATTACTACTGTTAGGAGAACATCTGATCATATGGTTGGAGGTAGGGTGAAGGAAAGTCCTAGAACGATACAATACCAGGACAACCAGGCCTTACATCCCTCCGGGGCATTTTAATTGATATGGGATTCGTTTGGGACGATGAAAGCATTGGCACTCAACCACAAGCCACTGCATTGGCCACATCGACCTTCAAAACCTTACGACGATTCCTAGAAGTCGAATTGGGGCGCATCCAAGAAACGGGACTGATCGACGCCAAAGACTTTACCTTTAGTTCCTTATTGTTTACTTATAGTCTTTATTTGGCCATTTGTGTTATAGATGGTTCTTTGTTTCTATTCATGTTTATTTATAGTGTTGTTTATTTATGTAATTGTTACTTTCATATTTTCCTTCTATACCATATTACATTTGAATATTTTCATGTCATTGTTATTTATTGAGCCTTTGAATCGTACTTCAAGAGCAAGGCATTTTCGGCATTTATTTTCACCAGTTGGGTTACCCGGCTTGCACCGTGCCTCATTCCTTACTTGTCGTTAGTAAATGTAAATAGTTAGGAGGGAGGCATCACTTATATACAACAGTGAAGGCCGGAGGGCAGAGAAGAAATGATAGTCAACCAACCCGTACTCAGAGACGGTTTTAGGCGAAAAGCAAACGACCCATAACGTCGGTGCTTCTCCCCTCTCGAATTTCAGGCCAAAAAACTGTATATCCTAGGCTAAGAAACGTGCTGAGCACAATTATGGGCCAACCTCCTGGTCTACGCTCTAGCGCTATTGAAAAAGGAGCGCAGGTCTCATAATTACATTATCATCTCCGATTTTTGTATAGACATACATAGCACGATGCTAGTACAGATCGAGATCACAGTATTAAATTCCATAGGGTGTTCCAGAATAAGCCATGAAACTACATTTTCTTCACATTCGAATGGTACAGTCGACTATAAATTCAGTACACCTAACCAAACTGATTTTGAAGACCATGCAAGCGCTATATGACACATTCTCCCTCACATTCTCCCCTACTCTCAGTGTACTGTATACAGCCTGATTTCCTCTACTTTTCAAACGCCTCCTCTTCTGAAAACTTTCCTCGATTTGCTTGCTGTACAGTCTGGTACAAGATTATGTCGCACTCTTTTTCGGTCTCCTGATCCGATAATGCAGAGCAGATTCAGGGTGGGCAGATTCAGGGGTACGTCTAGCTTGGTCTGCTTGAAAGGTGATATCTGAAAGACAAAGTAAGGATTTCTGGAATCTATACTATTGGGTTGTAACATTAGTTTGTAGAGTTTTGCGTTAGAGTTATTTTGCAACGAATTGTTTTGTTTTTCAGCAAAGTGTATACATTCATTCGAAAGAGCTTTTTCTCCTCTACAAACTGTTTTATCTGTTTTTTGGGGAGTTTAATTGTTTGTCTTTTTTCTGACTCAGAAATGGAATATCTAGGAGGAAAAAATCAGCATTTCGACATCTTCTTTTCTTGCCGAAACAGCTCGGGAGATATGCAGTGTGTACAGGGAAGGTGTCCTACATAGGTGTGTCTACTGCACAAAAATGGTTCGCATAGCTTGAAATAGGCGACTTTGAACTTGAAGACACGCCTCGAACCGGACGACCTGCAAAATTCGACCAAGAGCGTTTGAAGGCCCTATTGAAGGAAGATGGTCGCCAAACAATTCGTGTGTTGGCTGATTATTATAATAACTTATTTAATAATCTAGTATTGCAATTATTGCTTTTTGTTCAGAGAAATCTTTGTGAAAAACTCTACGAACTTATGTTACAACCTAATAAATTTCTGAAAGCAGGGCGCATAGTCTCAAGTGAGAGGAGAAGGCAGGTCTACATGGTAGACAGGAAATATTTCCGTCACGCAATTACGTCTGAGTCGGCACATGTGGGTTTCAGTTGATGATACACGTTTAGCAGGCTTGCGGAAGCCAGTTTTTCCGACTAGCCTTTATTATGCTTCAGACCATGGCAGCCTTATGCAATATTCCTAGACTTTTGGAATCCAACCGGCTCCTTGTTTCTTAGTTTCCCGAGGTTTCGTATCTTCATAGCATCTTCAGCCTTCATTTTTGGAGTGATCAGCGTGGTTTCAATCATGTTTCTCTATGTTTCCCATTATGTTAAGCATGGGTTCCTATGATTGAGAAAAGTGGACCTTCTTTTCCTATGATTTCCAGTTTACAGTAAACATCGCCAAATTGTGCTCATATCAATTTCTGAATCTCGATCCTTATCATAAAACCACGAATGTCCGTTTTTCTGTTTATCTGTATGTTTGTTTGTCTGTTTCACTGTAACTAACTTATACGGCGTTGCTTGGAAATCCAATGAAACAGCTCAGACAGGTTGGAACAAATGGGAATTTGGGATGAACAAGTGGGGAATGAGGTGAACCCCTCAGGTACACGTGATCTGAGCTAGGATCCGCCGACTAGGGGCGGGGTTTGCGCAAATAGTGTAGTTCACCGGAAATCTGCAACTCCTTTGCTCCTGAGCCTAGAGTGTTCAAATTTGGCAGAGATTAAGGTGGCAAGATGGGAAAACTAATGGTAGGTGACAGGTGTGGACCCCGCCTAGCGGAGCCAGGGAGCGGGCCTTCCTTAAAAATAGTCAACTTGAGCTGGCTCGTTCAAGTTTGGCAGAGATGCAAGCGACAAGATGGGAGAACTAGTCCCATTCAAAAGCGTAGAACGCGTAGAATGAGTGGCCCATGCTCCGTGGTGAAGTGCTCTTCCCCTATTGCTGTTTTGTCTATGAAGAGCACCGACTTCTCAGATAGGCTGAAGAAATGATCAGTACTTTTAGATACCATAATATCATCTTACCTTCACATGGCTTTTCGATGAGAAAAGAAAACGCCCAATCTGCAAAATCAGTCCTTACGTTAATAATCTTGAAAGCTTCACGACAACTTCTTCATGAAGCCATGAAAGCATTCCGAATGTTCTTTAAGTGTTTCATGTCGTGATTCGTGTGTGGGGGGGGGGGGGTGAAAATGGGGATGAAAGTGAGACCGAAAAGAACTCCGTTATAGGGCAGCGGCATGCTTCGGGTTTCTCGAGCAAAAAAATTCCAAACCGAATTGCACTGACTCTACCCGTTGCCAGAGCACTCTTGAACATACCCTAGCTTTACCTATTCCAGGCCCATCGTAACATCCTACCCCTTCTACTCTGATACGAACACGTTCAGAGTTTGAAAATCCTGGAGGATCCTTTTACGACTGGGATCGCGATTGACCACATATTTCCCTTAGGAGCACTTTGCAAAGTTAAAATGAAGAACCCTTCCAAAAGAAGTTTGCAGTCCGGACTCAGTCATAAAGGACAAAGTATTTGGCGTTAATCAATCTCGTCTGAGGGATGCGCCCCCGCACTCGATTTCCATTCAGAATCGTATTGGCGTAATGAGTGCGTATGTGGCCTATACAATGACTTGCGGTGACCAGCCGATGTACAAGTCAGTGCTTTTATCCTCCCAGACGAGCCTTGTACCAATTCACCGACCCCGGTGGGATGGAAGGCTTGGTTGGCCTAAACGGGCATCGATCCGGGATTTGAACCCCTGACCGTGCGTGCAATATAGTGCGCCACTTGCCACTACACCACTTCCGCCTAGATTCAGTCATATCCACATTTATTGAGTCCTATCTGCATAGTTCGCTTCTGAAGCTGAGCTGTTCTGTTTCCGTGGCATACTTCTATCGGAAAACAATAACTATTAGTTTCGACTGATACTGATAGTTACTGATAGCTACTGACTGATTGCTGTTGAACATGTTTTGGTTCAAGAAGTATCCTAGCCATCAAGAGTTCTGTTCTGCTAAGGCAGGATGACTGTCACCGGAACCAGTTTGGACGACATAGGAACCGGCCAAGCTTTCCAGAATAATGGGTAGGCCATATGTGCATTTATATGTTCTGCGGTTCCGAAGAGGAATCAAATGCGTGGAGAATCCCAACATGGGATCGGTCAGGGCCAAGAATTTGCCGTTTTCTACATCTTCCAGTTGCAGAACTTCTAAGCACTTCACCCCTTTACAGACCTTATCACCTTCTTCCTCTTATGACATCATTGTTCTTCAGGAATTTCTTATAGCGATCTTCTTTACTTTCCGACTTTTCTATAAATAGAACTGAGTACGCGTAGAATAAGATTTTCTCGATACTTTTGTGGTTAGAGGTACTCAACTACTGATGTTCTGCCACTGCTGATTTCCCAAACCCTTCATAGAGCAGACGTTTGGAGGCCGCAACATTTGTTTAG
The DNA here is from genome assembly GCA_000469685.2 of Haemonchus contortus. Taxonomy (NCBI): domain Eukaryota; kingdom Metazoa; phylum Nematoda; class Chromadorea; order Rhabditida; family Trichostrongylidae; genus Haemonchus; species Haemonchus contortus. Next base: position 41,305,750 of record LS997565.1, read on the forward strand.
CCTTACCTGCATGTTCGTCAAAGAAGGCCTAGGCCCGGGCTAACTGAAATCCGGTTCTGGGGAAGGGAATGGGATATCTCTATATTGGTCTCGAGTGGAAAATACAGAGCGTACGGGCTTTTTCACAGCTCCATTTCACACTCAGATAAGTAAACCACGAGTTTCCATGCAATTTCGTAAGTAATCAAAAAAGCATGGAACTAAATAGTTCCAAGTCAAAATGCCGAAAAAGCTTTTTCCTGGAAGGTTCCAGTTGTCATGGTTATGGATAGCAAAGCTTGTGACAATGTTAGCGACGGCGGTTTCAGTCTGAGAACTCAACACCATGCCTTCAATCATATCACAGCTGCCGAAAACTGCTTACTGGTCGCCAGACCACCTTTCCGACTAGATGGCGACCATGTGGTGATATGACCACTCCCAAGCTAACATCCGATCTGTTCCATATATGGTTTCTCGTGTCGTAATTGCGGCTTCATGTACCTGTCGCGACAGCGAAAGTGCTGGGAGCTCTTGGTCATTCCCGTGCCTTTCGACAGATCGTCGTTTACGCGTTCCTTGGAGCACCTTCTTCTTCTTATGATATCGTTGTTCTTCAGGAACGTCTTATGGCCCGTTTTTTTTTTTGAAAAAATCACCTGAACAGCTGAGCCAACCCTTCTGAGATGATAAAAACGTTCCCTAGTTCCTCACAAACTTCCCCTCTTAGGTATGGGCTCAATACCCTCCTGAGGGCCGTCACTATTATGAAGAAAGGAACTGAGGTAGTACCCAGTTGCATGGTACCACATTAGGTCGAGGTCCTGGATCAAATCCAGAGCTGACATCTCACGCAATTCAGAACTGATACCCGTCGCCTGGGTCAATCTAGTACAACTTTAAGCTGTCAGCATTCAATTGCTAGAAATCACTGATAATAGAGGCTTTTTCCCAGTTCTCCTCCTTTGATCTCTATTTATCTTCTTTTGGTAACCGATGATCATAAACAGTAAACAAGTAGTGAATAATAAACATGTTTTTCAGATTTGATGTTGGATTCTGCGAAATTTAGCCGACTCTCTGCTGACGATGAGGAAGCCTACGCTACAATCTCAATTAACGTGGCTACAGTCGGTTTCGTTGGCATTTTCATTCCGTCACTTCTTTTGACAGCTGTGGCGTTGTTAAACGTGAACGACAAAATTGAGCCATGGGAAGGGAACAACGACACACTTACCCAAACACTTCTCGAGAATATTGAGGTGAGTTGAAGAAAATGTAGAACGGAGTGTACAAGGGATCGCAGCGGTGAATGGTACTAGTCCGTTTGGTCCCCCAATCGAACCATTGAGGCAGGGTTTACCCCATGAAATCGGGCATCAATGTTGAAAAGCCTATAACCTGGGACAGAAACTGAGCCATTTCTACGATGCCATGCAGAGAACTGAAACTAGTCTTTCAGGTTATTTCTATCACAGCATCGCTAGACCCAAGATTAAGCCCTTTTCTAATCCTCAGGGCTTCGCCCCCCCCCCTGTCACTGAATTCCCTCCCCTCCCCTTTTGCCTAGTGATCACCCAGTGACTATGAGTGCTCTTTATCGCCTACTTTCAGATGCTTCGAAATGGTTCATATTATTACTACCACAAGGACGAGCAAACCGGCATCATTGATGCTACGGTCATTGATTCATGGTACTCAAATATCTTTGAGGGAAAATATCGATACGACTTTGGATATTCCTTCAACAACTTTTGCTGGGTAAGTATTGGTCTCAGTGGTCGTACATCCTTTTATGTTAATCAGGTTTTGCTTTTCGATGACAGTTTTTCCCAGGCATCCAGGTCCAGATATACCTAAAATGACCCAGAATTAGGGGCTTTTTGACTTTTTTGCCTTGTTACTAGGACAAATTTTCAATAGCAAAAGCTTGAAAAGTGTCTCAAGATCGGTATTTTCCGATTACTGGCCCAGTCCATGATTGACAGGGTATTTATGGTACTACCAACTTTTCAAGAATGCTGAACGGGGCACAACCTAAGCTCCAGGCAGGACTCGACCTAGCTCCCGGTTAAGCTGTTCTACCTCTCATTCATAGATTCTCGTTTAAGAGAGCTTTTGAAAAGCAATATTGAGTCACTGACTGATCTTGATGTTCGATATGCAGACGTCCGAACTCACCAAGGCAGTTTTCGCGGATTGTTACGGTGATTGCAGCTGATTTACGACGAGAATCGTCTGAGTCTAAAAATCATTCACTACAGGAAGTTGGAAAATGTCCAATAAAACCAATAGGACTCAGCCTTGGCAAGACCACCGTATTTCGTGTCTTTTTCATGAACTTCCTCAGAACCCAGTGGCCTCGACTTTTCCTACCAGTCGATTCCGATTTCTTAGCAATCACTCGTTGTTCGTGACACTTTATCGGCCACAAATAGCTTGAGTTGACTTTCGATCCATTCCATTTGGAATGGCTCAGTGGCCCCCACCCTTCAAGAGGCATACTTCCTGCTTTGAAAGCAAAACGTTGGGATAAAAACCTCTCCAGATAACCTCAGGGTTTTCTTTGAAAAATGCAAATTATCGGTCAAGCTGAGGGTTTACTCCATATAAGGATACACACGTGATTAGTTTTACAGTAGGGCAGACGTAGTAGACGAAGCTGTATGTAGGAGTGCAGTCAGCAGAAGACAAAGTAATTAGCTCCTTGTATTCTGAACGCTTTTTATCAACTTTGCCTAATGTGCTTATTTTCCGAATCGAGAAGAGATTCCAGAAGAGGAATGGATGTCATCGCTGTACCGTGCTTCACAGTTATTCATAGAAGTGCAGGTAAGCTACAATCGTGTAACTTTGTCCAAACTACAGTTCTTTGTTTGAGACACTCGAAGGTCAAAACAGAACAAAAGGAAACTCTCCGGGTTCCGTTAAAAGTCAAAGGTCAATAATAAGAGGGAAACAGTGCGTGTGAGCGGGCGGTCGCTGCGCGGCTAACTTTCTGCTTCAATTAACCGCGTCGCAATCGCTCGCGTACGCAAAAAGGCGGCAGAAAGGACACGAAGTAGAAATAGTGAATAGATTGACAAGGTTTTTCTCTGACAAAAAAGGTTATACATAGGGCTGGACTCCCGTCACCAAATGCTAATTTTCTATATATGCAGTTACCGATTCGAATTGCTGTTCTGATCAGCATCACGTATCGTCTTCTACTTCTTCATGCAGCAATTCAATGTAAAACGGTGCTAGGCACGTCTACAGCAGTCATACAGGCTGCGCCATACCTACTCCTCAACGAATTCCTCTTCCTCATTTCTATGTTCCTCTACTACTCCATACATACATCGCAAGACGAAAACTGTAAGTTTTTCTCTTTATGATATGATTGGAACCCAAAGCTTCTGAAAGATAACGACATATGTCGATAAAATTAACCTGCAAATTGTGGGTCTTCTGCGCGTGCGTATTGCGTTGCGGCTGTCCATAAACTTCCCGCCATCAAAATTACGTATTTCAGTACTCTACATGATTCCACTTCTATCGGCATTGATGTTGATAACGTTTGTACTCAAAATGCTCAGCGGGAATTTCACCCAGATAAAGGTTTCAGTCAATTTCCATTATCAAAATTGAACGCCTATTTTCTAAAGATCACGGAGCAATAGTGAAAGTACGGTAGTGGATGGAGGTTCCGCTATTGCAACAAATCCACGAATCTAGGCATTTTACAGCTCACTAGGTACTTGACCCGTCATTAGGCCCTTTTCTTGTGAGAGCATTTACCTAAATTTTATGAATAATGCATGTCCATTGCAAGTTCTCCATGAAAATATACGGGGCTTTTTCTTCCACAGTCCGGCCGACAACGCTCCTTCTTCTTCAGTCCAAAACCACTTTCGTGATGTCATGAAAAAAGGGGGAGATTTACTTACTTACTGATGACAGGCAGCTTATCGTTTGATAAGTAAGTACAGGAAATGGATGAGGATTGGAGCTTCCAATATTCGGCTCTACTTACATGATGTGAGCCTGACTTTCCAACCCTCCCTCCCCCCCTCCATTCCTCCCCAAAATATAATTAGCTGCAGGATTTCAATATATAATCCTTTTCAACACTGACTTGCGGAATCCAAATAGTCCCCAAAATGGAATTGTTGCCCTATTGGGCAAACCTAGTAATTTTGAATGCCCAGATAGTTGAGTAATGAACCCCATTTGAGCGGCGATAGTGAGGGTTTGATCTTCGGATAATGCCTGCTTCAGCGGAGCTATCGTTCACTGTCCTAACTCTATTTTGATAATATCTGTCAAATAATATCGCATACCGGTGTTTCAGGGGTGTAACCGGTCCCGAGTGGCACGATTAGCAATTGGCTTCATAACAGGCTGTGTTGCTTCGCATATCCTTCAAAATGCCAATAATGCCGCCAAATCGATGAATTGTGATCAGAAGGGTACATTACTATATTCTGACAAATCCCATGTAACACAATATTTATAATTGCTCTTTTGGAGACTCACTCAATTTTGCAAAAAAATGAACCCTATAATTCTTTCGTCATATCATTCATCTAGAAAGAAGTAGTGTAGCAGTAAGTGGTGATAGTCTCGAATTTGAACCAATCGATACTCGCCCCAGGCCAGCGAAGTCTTCCAATCTCTACGGGTTTGACTAACTGGAACCAGACTTGTGTGGAAGGATAAAAGCAGTGCCTTTTATGACCACCCCAATAGGCCGAATCGAATAGGTCATATAAGCATTCAATACGCCACTTCATTTCTGAATAGAATTCTAATGCAGGGAGCATACCGAAACGGGACTTATTAATGGTAGGAAATTCTCTTCTCAATTTCTAGGACATCCTCCATTTAACTCTAAAACGTTCTGTGAATTTTAGTTAGTTTTTTCTGCAGAAACTTGTTAACTCATTGCGATATTTTCAGTCATTCCGTTGATTGCCGTCAGTGAATACATCTTTTTGATCATGGCTTTCGCCAGTTTCGCTCTCGACCTTAATGACAGCAGATCATTGCATATGATTGTGTCCTGCAGCGCTCAAGACGTCGAAGACTACAGTAGAGTGACGAGTGAATGTGACGGACAATCGGCTTAAAAAGACACTAATTATATGAATGTATGTATTAGGTAACTATTGATGCACGGGTTCTATTTATACTGATTGTGATGCTCTTGCTTAAGCTCATATTATATTTGTATTCGTCGAAAATATCATAAATTACTTTGTTTCTGAGGAGGTGACGGAATTCTCAGGGCGGAGGTGGTGTAGTGGCAAGTGGCGCACTATCTCACGCGTACGGTCAGGGGGTCGAATTCCGGCTCGATACCCGCCTAGGCCAACCAAGCCTTCCAACCCTCCGGGGTTGGATAATTGGTACCAGACTCGTCTGGGAGGATAACAGCGCTGACTTGTACATCGGGCTGGCCACCGCAAGTCATTGTATAGGCCACATACGCACTCATTACGCCACTATGATTCTGAATGGAAGTCGAGTGCGGGGGCGCATCCCTCAGATGGGATTGATTAACTCCAAGAACTTTATCCTTTATCCTTATCCTAGGTAAATTCTCAAGGAATCTCTAGATCTATGAATATGGGTCAACTTGGATCACGAAGGCACTGCTGTTACTACTGAATATGGTATTCATAGCTACCTACGGTCCGAAGCGGTCTCTACCTGGAGATACGACGAAGGGCATCCGAATCTCCGTTCTGTTGTGGTACCTAGGGTATCAACGACTTACGCCAAGGCGATTTCGCAGTAGATGAAATCTTTGAACTAATGACGGAACCATAGTAGTCGTTGGTTAACTGACGGCGTGCTAGCTCTCTCACTCTCTACTGTGCTGCCAAGCATCCCGACAGCACCCTTCACCACGGCCATTGCCTCCACCTTTCGAGCTAGGAGTAGTTTGACAGTATCCTATAGACGAAAATCGCATCAGAATTCTTGGGAGTAGAGATTCAAAGGACTGCATGGTTCAACGTGAGCAAAGGGATTCGAAATCCTTGCAGTTTGATATGAAGACAAGATAAGCAAAGTAAGATTAGGCGCCTGAGTAGGGTATGGTTTCACTTTTCGTAGTATATTCCTGCGTACGGCCGGCAGTACGTAACTCTCCGGATGCAGTACAACGATGGGCAAAGACCTTAAAGATGTCAAAGATGTTATTGAATTTCCTGACAGGTAATCGAACTCACTAGTTTCACTTGTCTTCCACTAATCGAGTGCAAAACTTTTCAGTACTGTAAATGTTAACTTGAAATTCGACGAAAAAGATATGCGGCTTCTCGACGAGTCGGAAGGGAGCGAGACGTGAGCCGCCTAAACGCACCTTCTACACCGCATCTTTTGGGAAGCGCAGCGATGTAGCAAGAAAGATGAAAAAGCAAGTGTGAAATGTTTCCAAAAAATTCATTTCCAGATCGCACATATCCATAACACCAGGTTTGGCCGCGAAGTTCAGGCCAACAATATATGTGCTCATCTCCTTCGGACTACTATTGTAAGTTCTCAGGTTTGGATTCTATGTACTTCTAACACAGTCATAAGCAGCAGAGCTATGAGTTGCATGCAGCACAACGGCGAGAGGTGATTGAGAGATTGTCACCTTTGGAAACCCCAATCCTTCTTCTCCAAGCAACAACATGGGGTGCCATTTATTTTCCGCCCTCTCCGCCTGCCAAACATTAATGAAGGTAGTGATACGGAAAACCACCGCAAACTGTAGTAGTAACGGTTAGAAGGAAGCTTAAGATTCAGGTTGGCGTGGGATTACTGATAGCATAGATCATAGCATGATCGCATGTTCCGCCCATGTGATTTCGATCAATAGCGATCAATATCTACTTGTGACGGGAATGAACAAACAGTCATCACTTAAGCCTGGGAGAGCAACCTGATAAATTGGTAAGGTTTATGATTAGCATTGGGGTATGATCTCAGAACTGGCTTAACAGTAGGTAATTATAGTGCCCAGATCAGCTCTATGATACCAGTAGATATTAATGATAACGAGCAATCTTCCACGTTAATTTGGAAAAACGACCTGTAAATTTGAGGCATAATTACGAGGTTTTCCTACCGTCAGGACCACATGAGTAAAGGGTCATACGGTACCAATGGCTCAGTAGATCTTGGGTCATGTAGACCAGCGGATTTACTGGGACTGCGGTGTAACACAAGTAAATCCATATTGTAAGAAAATCATTCCAGAAATCTCCTGAACGCACTCGCCCACTTACAGCCGTTTCTCGGTGGTTTCCTTTCCTTGGTTTTAATGATATTTCTCTACGAGTGGCAACGAATGCACGGTTCCAAGCTAACGAAAAACTCTCGGGCCTCCTTTGACTATGCAAAACTACTAGCATTAGACAAGTAAGTGTTGAAGGTTGGAAGGTTCCGAACAGCCCAATTACTTTGCAGAAACTATATTCCATTCTATGCCTTGGAATTCTTATTTGGCGAAAGGTATAAGGGATATGTTTTACCGTGTACTGGAGGTGCAGATGACGAAAGGACTCCGAATGAGTAAGCCACCATGTCCTACTCCTTTATCAAGTTCATAAGTTGAGAAGTTTCCTACAGCATTTGATGGATATTGATTACTTCAGGCCAGAAGCAAGATCACCCGATCGACTCGTGCCACTAGATCCGAAGTTTCATCGTTGAGAAGCCGGCACTTCATGCAGTCCGCTGTGCTTGATAAAGGATACTCTTGTCCCCATTTCACTTGTATTGTAGGCGATATATTTCATTTGAACAAATAAAATAAACGTGAAAAATTGATTGACCACGTTGTCGTGCAGAAGGATTTTATTCAAAGCAAAGCAGCATAGTAAGAATGACCCGGAACGAGGATAAAGACGAAAACTATTTGTTACTCAAAAGGAAATTTCGAATATCGGTCCAATGATTGGAATCCTTGTAGAGATAGGTCATGCTCTTAACAAGAGCTCCTTGTAAAACATTCGTATGATGCTCGAATAGCCACAGTACGATTCCCCAAACAAGAGCACCGAACAGTGGGAAAACGGGAAAGTCTGGAAATCAGCGCTGACGTCTGTCTGCTTCAAAATGGAAAGTAACATCACGTCATTATCATGATGTAGCCCATAAGAAATCCAGCATCAAGCGTTTCTACCGTAAAAACTTCCAAAAAAGTGAAGACTTACTCGGCCGAGGTATGACGTCGTTATCGGCGGCGAGCTTTGCTAGCCCTACAGTTATCCTCGACAACAAATATAAGTTTATCTGAAAAATTCAAGTCGTTTTTGTCATCCATGATGATATAGAAGTGAAAATGGGCAAAACATCAACTGAATAACTTTGTATCGTTTACATAAACGATAATAATAGGGGATGAAAAGCAAAAGCCTTCGGCGTTGATCGACCACGCAGAGGGTTCCTCCCCCCCCCCAAACATGCGACTTACATTCAGAAACGAAGTGACGTATTAAAAGGGTATGTGGCCTATACAAGGCTTGTGGTGGCCAGCCGATGTACGAGTCAGTGCTTCCATCCCCCCAGATTAGCCCGGTGCCAATTCACCGTCCGGGGATGGAAGGCTTGGTAGGCCTAGGCGGATACCGTTGCGGGGTTCGACCCGTCGTGACGCGTGTGCGGTAGTGCGCCACTTGCCACTACACCATCAATAATAATAGTAATAGTAATACTAATACTAATACTAATACTAATAATAAAAATAAGAATAATAATAATAATAGGACCAAGCTCATTTCGACTCCTTTTGAGAGCTTGGCAGCACACGTTTTATAAAAAATTGTAAGAATAATGAGAGCATCGGTCCCAAAAAGGGGGAGACGGGTTCCACTAACCTGCATATTTACAGAATTATCTTCACCGAAGACGAAATAACCCATTATGAAAGCTGCCGCGAAAGCATGCCATTCTTGGGCTCGTCCTGAAGTAATCAAGATTGAATGGAATAGAAGAAAATATCCACTCGCAGTGTTTGAATGCCCTTGAGACTTTGCAAAAGATCTATGTCGATTACAAAAAAAAAAATCACCCTAGCTACTGTTAGGCACCATAAGTGTTTGAAATAGGCTAAGTTGAGTAATATGGTTGACGTACGTAAGTTCGGTTTCTTTTATCAATCCCCCTTGACGAACACTAGGAGGGCTTTCAACCAAACACTGTCTATAAGGATTCATGAGGAATATTCATGAGCACTTGCCTACTTTTTGTTAGAACGACTGACAAACGACTGCCAAAGAGAAGCCAAGCCTAAACTTTCGATATTCACTCCTTATATTTCAGTATAGTAAGGAGCCAACAGAACTACTGTATTTTCACATAATCGACTCCATAGTGACAAACAGTATATTTGGACAGATTTCAATGCTTACCAAAGCGAATGCAATCCCAATACACTCACATACATACACCTAGAGCAGTACTCTGAGCCAAAGCAGATTTTTAGTCGTTCGGACACATGCAAAGATCTTTTGAGGTGTTTCTCACTATACCTAGTAGCTAGGCTTGCTCATGGGGTAGTCCTTGAAGTGTAACATTCGCTTGTGCCCACTGAATTACAGTTTCAAAAAATACCTTGCATTTTTTGGAGAGCGGCTGTGATAAGCTTGTAGCTAAATGTGAACTTTGCAAGATTCATAGCATGTATTCTCGTTAGACGGAAGATTGTCTGCAGCCTTTCCAGAAACCTGAAGAATGGCACTTTTAGCTGCGTCCATCCGAACAGAATGAAGCTGCTCAAAATGTTAGGGTTAGGTAGCTCTAGTGTAGGAAGGTGTGCAACCGCATATTAAGGAGAAATCTAGATGAAAGTGATTTGTGTGGAAACTCTATCGGTGAAGACAGCATGAAAAATGAGAAAGAGAGCCTAAGACAAGGAGGTTAGACTATGAAATGAAAGTAAAGAGTATGAAAAGTGGAAATTGTAGACAGAGGCACCTCAGTTTCAAAATAATACTTCAAAAGATAGCATTTATCAAGGTATACGAGGTAGGATAAGATAAAAGTAATCATACTGCCAGTGTTTCTTCGATTTCGGCCTGAATCGAAATAGACTCACGTCCCTTCGCCAAATAGGAAAACCATGACAAACGCATGAGGAGCCCGAATTCGAGTCCCATACCTGAAATTGAAGGGGTTACAGGTTGTTAAAACTTCTGGTTGATAGCGTCATGCCGTTATGTATGATGACAAGCCTCAAAAAGGGTTTCCACTCACGCAATTCCATTTCGGAAACCTTTCAGTGCAGCTAGAAAATATCTCTTATCGTTGAATGCCTTCAGAAACTCATTTCCATATGATTCCCAGTTTCTGACGATGTACGCCATTGTGGCGATCATCGTGAGGCTGCTAGGCACCTAAAAACTTGTTTCTTCTATATTCTAGGAAACATCCGAAATTTTCATTGGCGATTGGTTACTACGAGCATTCACATTCAGGAGTTCAAATAATTTTTAACAGGCTCAGAAGAGATCCTCCCATATCTTTCGTAAAAGCGTAACATTCCGGAATACGTCAAGCACCTTACTTCGTTACAAAATTTTGTACCTTTTTGTTTACACTTATTTATATAAACTTCCAGTAGTAGGATTTCACTGAAGGTAGTATTATATATATTTAAGAGCAATAGTTAAAGGTTAACAGAGGTAGTTAAAGAAAATGAAGGACGAGAGAATGAAGGGGGGAATCCTTATTTCACAGCTGATCCGCTTCAAAACTTCTCAACTGACTGCAAAATGTTAAATGGAGGTCGAGAAAGGCGATGGAGGCTTTCAAGCTCAGTTCACTACCTCCGCCCTTATCAGAGAACTGTTCGTAGAAACGAATTCTGGTGATCAGACACTTCGATATTCCCTTATCAACAAATATGTGGGACGGAATGAACATAAAAACTCTGCATTAGCATTTTTAGCGGTTGAAAGACCTCTCATCCGTGAGGTTTTCACGAGACTTTGTTGTTCAGCCATATTGTTCGTCACCTTAATAACTATAACAGGAGCACTGAGCTCTGTGAGCTCGATATGATCGGATACTTGAAGAACTCGAATCTTTATGCTGCGAGGATAAGGTATGACCCTCGAACCATCAGGAATCAGCAGTTGATAGTCCTTGAGCCAAGGGGCTAGTAATTGCAAGCTATACCAGAAACAGAGGAAGTATAGGATGAAAGTACGGCAACAATCAATCACATTCCAAAAAAACATCTACATTCCATTCCTTCCTAGAGTGGAGATGACACATGGAAATGTGCTATGCATTCATACTTACATGAAAAGGAGCTACACTGAATTTTGCCTTAAAAATTAATGAAAAACCAGTATCAACATTTTCTATTTTAGATATAACTCTGATAAGGCTTTTTTATCGATAAAGAACCTAATCTAGGCAGAATTCTAGAAGAAAAAGGATAGACAGATCGTCAAGAATTTAAGTAAAACAACTACTTTCTTCACTCATTTCACCTGTTGCATTAATAAACACCAAAAGGAGAAAGCTGGTTAAGTGGGCAATAAAATAAAAAGAAAGCTAAATTAGTCTGTTATCAAATACGCACTTAATAACGAAATAAGTTCAAAAGTCATTTTAAAACGAGATCGGTTTGGAAAACATTATGATGGCGCTATCGACTAGTGGGCAGACAACAGAGGACAGGTTAGGTGATAACACCGCAACTCATATCGAGAGAACCGACACAGGACACGGTGCCAATTAACTTCTGATTGACTCCACCGATGCGAAAGACACGTAATCGATTGGTGATGATGTTCGTTGAGTACTTCCTTCCAACGAAGATTTATAAACCTCCATCGAAAATGTTTCTTGAAAGTAGAGCTCATCCAGAAATTCAACTGAAGACATAACATTCGGTAGGGATAATAAAGCCATGACGGTCATATCCAATAGAGTTCAAAAAATGATTCTTTCCATTGAAATTAATCACTATGACGATAAAATCTTTTATTTTAAAGCCAACGTGGTGCCTGGTCCTCCCGTGTAGATCTCTATATGACAACCCTGATCCGATGCCTTTTACCTTTTTCTTTTCTTCGGTTACGGCACGTTCGCTTCATTCATCTTCCCACGGAGTGTCTATACTACAGTAGAGTGTAAAGGAACCGTACACATCCATAAGTGGAAGGCGAGGGCCACAAAGTTGCATATGTCTTACCCCACAACTATATTTTCATATTACTTGTATTGTGCAAACCCTGACCTATACATTTGCGTCCGTCCATGCACGAAAACAGTTGCTATTTTTGTGCTTCTGTCTGCTTTCCTGGTAGAATAGCCCGTCACCGAATCCGTTTGCGTTCACAGGTTCCTATCACAGGATACAAATAGACCTCAGCCTTCTAGGAAACCTTTTCCTAGGAGCATTGGCCTCCTAGGTTCACTATTTGTTGTTTGGCAGCATTCAAATGAGATAGCCATGCTCTTTTCTTACCGGCTTTTGCTTTATTGCTTTATCCATTCGAAAAAACGTCAGACATTTGCTCCCCCTCCCTTCCCCCCCCCCCTTCCGAAAATAAATAGTGCGCTTCAGAAGAATGTATGTGGACAATCGGACATGCTTTCACAAAGGCGTTCTTAACTTAACATTGCAGAAACATTCTCAATGGTGAAGGAGAACTGAAGAGGTCTTGCTTGCGAATATTTAATTGTAAGCTTTCCGGGTTTTAAGCAGTGAAAACCCAAAAAAGGGTACGTGAGATACTATCGAAAGCAAAGGGACCCGTTTCACATTTCGTGAGTGCCTTCTTGAGCTATTCTTAGGAGGAGCGTCATCCTGCGTAGAAACCATACCCTTTAGTCTAAGCAATTCGCTTAGCCCCATCCACATATAGATTTTGCAGTCCAAGCGGAGCCTAGTGACCTTTTTTGCACTCGGATTAATCTTGCAGATCAACGAAATCACTTTATTCGGTCATTATCTGATTCACTTTGCTGGCGGTCTTCAGCTGGGCAGTACAACTTTGAAGGATATGATTGCCACACTTAATTCTAATGGATACAGCAAAGAGTTTATTGCAATAAATATTGTTAAATGTCTATACAGAAATAAATTTATTGCATACAACTTTAAAATAATCAACAACATTAAGGATATTGAAAAATTTGTTAACAATATTCTTACATAAACACTTGCCTATTTAGGATGCTTTAGATGATGGTTCTAAGGTTGTACTTGGTTATATAAAGAATAAGATTTATGACTGCCTCCTTTAAATAATGCTTACAGATTTCTACTAACTTAACACTTGGTTATGACTTGTGTTCTGACACACTCCACTTCGATTAAAGGTCCTTTAAGACCGTTTTGGCGGGAAAAATCTTATTTAAGTTCAACGGCTACCTAGTAGTTCAGATTTTTGGATGTTCCCCCACTTCATTATTTTGCTTTCTTATCTTTTGCATACTCATTATTTTAGTAACAGTTATTTCTCGCATCTCGTGCATGCCATTAAGTGACTTCTATATCCATACCTTTTTATGGTCATCACTTAATCACTGAAGATGCCTCGGGTGATGACTGACATTGGTTCGTATGATGAAGAGGCGAAACGGACCAATTTCTTGCTTTTCTCGTCTTTTTTCTCGTCTTCTCTTTTAAGTTAGCCCAAGACTTTGTCTCTCTCTATTTGAAGCAATGGGATGAGGAGGACAACCCGATGAATTTGGCTTGCCTCCTCTGATAGCTCCTCTACTTCTCTCATTCACAACACAAGCGGGAGAAGAGTGGATAAATGATGTCCACAAAGACCCAAATGAATGTTGACGGAAAAGATGAAGAGGGTTTTGTGCTGTTCCCGTTAACCTATAGCTGACCGGAATGTTACCCTGAGACATGATGAAGAGTCTGCCGGCAGAGTACGTTATACTGCTTGGTTCCCGGGTCCGGGAACTTCTCCCCTAACACGGCGTCGCACACACCGCACCCGCCGCCTATCGCAGGATTGCGATGGAAGATTGGAGCGCGCAATTTGTGAGGTGGGGAGTCCTTTAAACATTTGAATTGGCCGGCCGCTCCCTCAAGTTCCAATGCGATCCTGATCGTCCTTTATATAGGAGGAGTCACTTTAATTAATCAAGTCCAATAAACATGAAAACTAAAAAGAAAAAGAAGAAAAAAAAACCCGATGAAAAAGCAAGCCAGTCAAGGAAAAATATCGCGTCCTATCGATTGGCGGGAGGCGGGGTGAGTACGGTAATTGCAGTGACATTGGCCGCATGCCGCAAGGGAGAATGCCGCGATAGGGGAGAAGTTCCGTTACCCCTTGGTCCCCTTTACCGGCCTCTATTGAAGCAGGCTTCCAGTTCACATAATACTTATTCGCTTATTTGTCGCGTAGGAACTATTCAAAAACTTTTTTCTAGAAACAGCGATCTATTAATGGAAATAGTTCCATGACGTATTATTACGCCAATGCCCTTTTGGTAGAGCCATATATAAACTTTGAATGACATCATTTTCGGGAGTTAACGAAATCATTTTGTCCTGTTAGTGAACGCGATTTATGCGTTGGCCCACTTTTTAATTTAATCCACCGTAAGTGTTTTATCCAACGTATTCGCAATCGAAAATGTAGATCTTAATCCTGAGATGAGACCATTAAAAGCCTAACCTGAGCTATGATGCTGGTTCCAACTCTTTCACCCTCCAATAGAGAGCCAACGACTTTGAAACCAGTAATAGCCTATGGAACCTTAGACAGCCTCTTTTTTGAAACTCTAGAGAAATATTTCTATGTTGGGAATTTATTAAATTATGCTACGGTTTCTTCGCTAATCCTTCTGGAGCTATGAAAAGTCGAACTTCCCACTTCGACCAGTACAATTTGTTTACTATCAACAATGTATGATATAAGTTCTTTTTGGAGATACTCTTCCTTATTAATCCATCTTTCTTCTCTCTCTGTTTTCATTCTTTTTATTTTCAATTTTTCTGCAACAGCGAGTGTCCAGATGTTCCTTTTGTCCAATGGTCCAATGTTTCCACGGACATTGATGAGAGCCTTCTGAGCTTCTATAGATTGTGATAATAATTGTTATTTAAGGGTTCTACTACGTGCATATAACAAATGATACTTCATACTCTTTCGAAACCTTACACTTCCTCAATAACTTCATGTCGTCTTCATATTATTTTCGTAAACTCAACTGTTCTTGAGCTATGTAGGAAGAAGGAGGAACAGCTCCTAGAAAGTCTTCATCGAAGGGAATTTTTTTGGAATTCCAAAGTTTGATCCCATTGAACTCCCTCGACACATTTCGGACATGCCGAGACCAAAAAGTAATCAAAAAGCTTGTTCACGCAATGTGAATCCCAGCTTGCGGCTAATCAAACAAACGTCACTTCCTCATTTTTGCGAAATCCTCTTATGGTGGCTGCATCACGAGATAGAGCTCCTTTTCTAGGACTTCCATAACTGTCCTGGTAGGGCTTGGATAATTAGCTGGATTGGCAGAGAGATAAGCCAAAGCCTATTCGGTTCCTGATTCACACAAAGCCTAAGCTCACCAAAGAGGGACAGAAGAGCTCTGTAGTGATCTTAATCAGTAGAGGAACTTTTCAAGACAAGTCGGCTATTTGTGAACTCTCCTGTTGAGATTTTCATCTGAGATGACTTCTCAATATCGTCAACGAAGTTATGAATGTCGTTCGGAAGATCTTTATGAAGATAAGGTGAACTCATTGCAAGGCTGCTTTTTTTCTGCAGCCGGCAAACACATCTTCTGAATGGACATCACAAAGCTTTGCAAATACAACCCTCGAAAAAATCAGCAACAGGATGCACCATGCACTCGAATCCGTCCAGTTTCTTGTAGTGTGTAGATCTGCACTAAATGAAGTGTGTAGACCCATTAAATGAAAATATCCGCCTATGCTAACCAAACCTTCCATCCCTCCGGGGTCGACTAATCGGTGCCAGACTCGCCTGGGAGGATAAACGCACTGAATTGTACGTCGGCTGGCCACCGCAAGTCATTGTATGGCCACATACGGATTCATTACGCCATAACGATTCTGAATGGAAGCCGAATGAGTGGCCGCATCCCTCAGCCGGATTGATTAACGTCCCAAGACCCAAGACTGCATCCCTTCCCCAGACAGATCTGGTGCCAATCAAACACAAAAACAACAAAGGGCTTGCCGGGCGCTTTGGTGGGCCCGGGCCCCAAAACGCTCCGGCGCCTATTTCCAGCCTTTACGCTGTCACTGCAACTTTTGGACCTAATTTTAGGCCCGGAAAACGGCATGCATTCGAAGCCGCTTGGCTAGTTCAAGACTCTTGAATGGCTCCTGAAAACCCATATTCCGTCTAGTCCCTTTCTTCCGTAGTGAGTGGCAGGGTTTATTTGGATCTCAGTCTGGTGGAAAAAAATCGCTTGCTTTTCTACTCTCCTGCACCATTATATTTATCGAGGCGTATGTGTACACTTGTCGTTGGTCGACGACCGTAACAACCACAAAATCCTCGACTCCCTTTCACGTGAACCTTGCTACGCACCCGCGCTTGGCTCCCAGCACGCACCCACCTTTCCAGGCCGTGACCGATCAAGGTCCAAAAAATGACGCCACAAAAGAGATTTTTTCGTTTTTCCACGTAGTCCACTAACGACCTGATCCTGACCTGTTCACTTTTGCGAGCAATAGAAGTGATCCAAATAGGATCTGAATCGACATATTTCACTTTTATCCACAATTCGAAATTTGGCAGTATTATGCAAGAGAGAAATCAGTGCAAAGATTGGGAAAGGGAGCTCCACGCTGTAGGTTATTAGACTGTTGAGCAAACATCGTAATCCGTGGGATCACAACAATCAAAAGCAGTAAAAAGAGGAGGGACACCAGCCAGCCACAGTACTCACAACATGTACAATGAACCAACTTAGGTTGTTGAACAATCGGGAAAACTCCTATGTATTACCCTTATGCGCAGGTGTCATGTGCAGTTTCATGGAGCCTGTTTTTCCAGAATTTAGAATGCGAGACTTTTCTTTCTCGCAAGTCCAACCTTTTTAATCAACTGCTTTGTTCCTTTGGGAAGTATAAGCCCTTGAACACGCCTTCAAAGGGGTAAAACTTCCAATCTATCCTGGTATGTGCCACATACTTGTCTCATGATGCACTTGAAAGCATGTCTGGGTCATTCATCGCTTCGTAGGGTTTTGGAATACGTGAATCGGCACGTTCTGAGACGCCGGGGGTACGACGTTATTGTTCAGTACTAGACATCTGCATCAACAGTATTCGAGAGTACTGTCACAAATTCCTGACAGTCTATTGAACAGTGGTTTTCAGCTGAATTGAGCTGGTCGTCCCGCTTGAGCATTGAGCATTTAAACCTGCGAGCAGGCCATACCACCTACTATTAACACTTTCTACACAATGCCAGAATCCCCAAATCCTATGAAAATATGTGGTAGCGGGAGAGGAGATATTTACGAAGGCCCTGTCGCTACCGTATTTGTTATAACTTTGAACGATTTAGTACTATTTAACATAATTCCCAGGCACGTTGGCCGCACATGCAGAATACGTAGAATTTGAATAGGCCGACGTACGGAGGATTACCGAAAAAATCTGTTACCCCACAACCGAACCGGTTGTTATGTTTGCTCGACGAATCGGTGGTGATACCTACATACTCTGCCCCCTATTTTTTCCTTCCGAATGTTTAGCAGGCCCATACACCAGCAACGGTTCTTAGATTGCTCAGGGAAAATGATAAGGGCCTCTAATCGGCAGTTACCTTACAGGCACAGTTCACGATAAAATGGTTTCTGGGGTTCCCCCACGGGATGGATTTGTGGCCTCTGTTATACCATGTCTGGCGCTATCATTTCGGAAAACGGCCTAATATGGGCGTTATAAAGGCTCAAAGGTTGGCTTGTTTGTATCCTCGGACGAGTTTCACTGGCATTGCAGATGCTGCACCATTCATTGACAAGGGAACTCAGGGTGTGTGTCAAGTCGCCCGTCCGCGCGCGGCAACTTGCGCGGTGAAGTTCGTAACGAATTTGGACGACTCCGGCGCTTATCATTGGGACCCAAATTTGAAGTAGGGTAGATTGCTGATCCTACTATTATACTGCACTTCAAAATTGGGCCCAAATAATATGCGCTGAAGTCGTCAGAATATGTATGAAGTTGCCGCGCAATTTTGCCGCGCGCACTCTCGGACGCACGACTTAACCGTCCCCCGGGAACTCATGGAGGAGGCTCAAGCAACTTGCCATGTCCCATAGCTACAGTGAAAGACCGTTTCGTTAAGTTGTGAATTGATATAGTCATTTCTTTGAGCAATTGCCACAATTGAAATCTCGTCCGAACATCCCTTCCATGTTATTTCCGTCATGGTAATCTCGTCCAAACTCTAATTTCCCTACTTTCGAGGAGCCTTATTTTTCTAAAAATCGGCGAATATTCTCCCTTTCTTCACTACCAACTAACTGTTCCCAACCTATACTTATGCTTTTCGACTAAAAAGGGGTACCTTAAAATTATCGTGAACTTGCCTTTACGCTTTCTTCGCACTCTCTCCACTCCACATTCTTTTATCACTTCGCTGCCACTGCATTTTCCCAGCAGGCTTGGGAGAGGTAACCAACACTTCATCTCCCCCACATTCTTTTATCAATTCTCTGCGACTGCATTTTCCCAGAAGGCTTGGGAGTCGTAACCAGCAGGCAAAGTATGTAAGGATCAATGATATATCACAATCGGGGGGTTAATGTTTAATGTTTCCCGTCCAGTCCGCTGCAAATCGGAGATAGGGTTCAAAGTTCTGATCATTGGCGACGATCGAAGATCAGGAACACGGGATCAATGGCGAACGCGTGTATCGGTTACGCCTAAATGAAGTTAACACAGCCATTGTACCAGCATTAATACCGGTACAAAGGTATACCGGGGTGGTTGGGTAGACAAATTGACATGAGAATGTTCACCGACGCTCAGTTTACGCTACTCGCAAAGCGAGAGGGGCTCCATCAGATGAGAAGAGATTCGAGGCGGTGTGCTATAGCTGAAAAGACCACATCGATTTCTCTGGAAGAAGGGAATCTCTAACTCCCTCATGATTTGACTCCAAAAATCTGCCCTAATGTCGCAATGATTCAAGTCGAATTTTGCAGCATCTCGAGAACATGGCTCATCCTTAAAAGAGCCTACTAAACTGTAAAGTTTTTCTGAGGTTTGTAATCAGATAGGAATATGTTGTAAGGTCTTCAAATAGTATTCTATGGTGAACAACAAGAGCTAAGTACGTCATTCATGACGTGAGTCGTCCCCAAAAAGCCCTGCCGCTCGAGAAAAATCATTGCTGGGTAGAAAATGTTTTACAGAGGTTCTATTTTGACCCATACTCACCCAGAAATGCATTGCTTGGCTCATTTTTTCCATCAAAGTGCTGAACGAACACTTTCAGAATGTATTCTGGCACACAGGCTACTTGCTGAAGGATGAATCAAAAGCCTCTACAAAGGTGAAACACAAGAGATTTGAAGTTCTCCCGAATTCTTTGTTTCTTTTACTTCTCGGGCACCAAATCTACTAGTTAGTTCGACCCATTCGAATGTATGAAAATGACTAGTTGTATTCTACCGTTGTGTAGCTAAACATGCGTCTGAATGTAGTTCCAGTACCTGATGGGTGTCGAATGCGTGGCGCATTCCACAGATGAGGCCAATACTAGAATAAATGTAGACTCTTCACTTAAGGGTGCCGTTGTTGGGATCACTAATTCCAAAAAAACTTTTGAAAAATGTCCTAACCACTAGTAAAGCCAAAAGTTCCGTCTTGGTAGTTACAGAGAATGTATTTAAATAGTTAATACCTATATATGGTCACTGCTAAATAGTATAACCACGCATGTAATTGTACGACAGAATTCTTCCAGAGTCCCCCGTTTTCTCTTCGTGTAACTGATAAGAGATTCCGTATTTCGCTGACACCATCTTTTGTTCGATCAATCGCAGCGACGTCTCTCAGTGATAGGAGCATATCGCTGTCGACGTGCACCCACCATTTGGGTGCAGCTGTACCCAGGCGAACCCACGGCTGAGCACGTCCAGACACCATCAGTTTGTCGACGATAAACGGATTCATCGCTATCGACCCACTCCTCGATCCATAAAGATTTATAGTATTCAAATGATAAGGACTGCCTTTTTTCTTGGCTATATTTAGCTTTAATGATCCATAAGGAGGTGTCGGCGTTTAATGGTTGGTAAACGGGATTGCGACGAAACTTCAATTCAGATCAAAGTTTCGCCAGATACGATCTAGATGTTTGAACGGAACGATCTGTTCGATGCACGTTCAGCTCAGAAAACAACTCATGAGAGACACGCCATGCCCTCGCGATTATGACAGAATCACAGTAATATTTGGAAGCATAATATTTTCATGCATGGCCTTCATGGCTAGCTGAAATACGAACCAATGTTTTGTATTAACCTTCCTAGTTTCGTATCAACTAATCAATCACATAGGAAAGAATAGTGTGTTGTACCTATATAAAACCCTATCTGGAAGTATATATGACTTGATCCATCTGATAACAGCGAAAATTCGGCCAGCAGTCATTAGATTCTTTTTGCTGGCAGCATGTTTTAGTCAAAGATATCTGGTCCCCCCAAGCCTTTCAATCAGATTGGGGTCCAGGCGTTTCAACTACTTTCTTTTGTGCTCTAAAGTAGCTGGGTGGAACTGCCGGGCCGCAATGGTTCGTCAGGGATGATACCCGGGTGTCCAGCAGTTTGCCGAGCCGTCTAAGGTTTGCTACAGAGCTTCAAGGCTAGGCATCAAAATTCAAAGATCTTCGAAAAGCTTATCATTTAATTGGCCTTGTTTTATTGGTTTCTTGATAAGTGTAACTGATAATGCAAAATTTTCGCACATAATGGGGTTTCCCTACTTTCCAGGACATTATCGTGTTCATTTCAGGTTTACGTCTCTTCGTTTTTGAGTAGGAAAAAATATTTTCGAGTTTTTTCATGACCAGATTTTCATTAAAAAGGAAGTCCCTGAAAATTAGAAACGACCCCGTAAATCATAATAGGCTGCAGTAAACCGCAAGCCGAACTGAAGTGAAGGGAATAAATCATTGCATCGTCGTATCTTCGGTTCTCTGCTTCTCCCCCTTTCTGAACTCCTTCCTGCAACCCCTCATTCATCAAAAAACACCTTCCAGCGGCGGCTGAGCGCGAAGGTGCTGGGTGCGTTTCGTGGAGCGAACTGACGTTAGCCATTTATCAGCCATCGAATGTCATTCATCCACTAAAAGTTCGCGAACAGCTGATCATTGCGTCATGAGAGTGAGCATGAGACCGAAATTTTCCTCAGAAACATCACGTGTTCGTGTAGATGGACTGGGCAACTGTCCCATACATCATCTGTAGAACCCTTTCAACCACTAAAATATATTAATCTTTCCTATTCCTATCAGTTACTCCACCGTAATCATTTGTCGATTCAAACTGGTTGAAAGGTATATCGGAAGTGTTTTTTCCTGGGAGGCGTGGTCGCGAAGAATTGTGGCACGTAAACCATTTTCACGTGCTCTGAACATTGAACAAAGTAGAAAGTTCACTTTATGAAAGTTGACAGTACTACTCAAACATCGTCTAATTGATGTTATTGGAAGGAGTACGTGCAAAGTGGTAATAGGCAGTTTTTTATTAGGGTATTGACCTTGGATTCGAACCCCTTACACTTTTGGACGCTGGCCACACGTAAAAAGATCGGCTAGAGCAGTGGAATCTGTTAAAAAGTTTAGTCCGGACTGTAAGTAATTGAGTTAAACAAATAAGTTTGCTTCAACGATTTTGGATGGCATTCGGATACATGGCGCATCCGGCCACAGCGATTCTGTGAACGCGTACTCCACTATTGCGTTTGAGGGTGATGATCAGTGATGTAAACACCAAATGGTGAATGTGAGGGGAGGGGTGTTCATCCTAGTCGCCCAGGAGGCTGCCCAGAGGCGGGGCCGTCCCAGGGACGTTAATGAAGTTAAACAAACGATACGAAAGTTCTGGGAATATGACCGGAGCGTAGCTGACCTTTAAAAAGTAAACGCATGAGCGGAACAGTCTTAGTCCGTGTTTGCTTGGTGGCAATACCATCTTAGCCGATACTTGAATAGAGAGGTCCAAAAATTTTGGAAAGCACCTTATTCCTGAGTGTTCTTACGGTGACACCTACCTTAGGTTCTAACTACTTTGCACCCTAAGCTCAAGTAACTCCCGAGCTTTACAAATGATTCATTGTCAGCCGTTATTGATTGATTAGTACATATGTATGAGCATGGGAAGGGCTGCTATAGCACGTCAGTAGAGCGTTCAACCTCAGCCTGGCATCTCCGTCTTTTACTTGTTCACATTTCCCGTTCCCCTTTTCTCTCCCACCAGTCCCCCTTTCTCCTCTTCGATCATCGATTTACTGAAGAATTCGCTGTTTTCATTTCCAAAGCATTGCGAAGCCATTTTTCATCATCGGCGCTGAGACGTATGTAGCTTCACAAAGCAAAACTGCTTCGTCATTAATTTGAAAGACAAAAGGGGTATGGGGGACCGTAGGAGGTTTTTTGCTTGTTGTTCATTAGTCAGAAACTCTCTAGCACTTCCTAACCATTTTATTATTGTTATCACTTGAGAGTAATCTGGGAATTTCTCTTATTAGTTCCATTACAAACCTTTCCCATGAATATCATTGCAAGTGGGAGGGCCTGAGAGTTTTCTGTCATCCCAGTTCTGGTACGACTTGAGCTTTCTTTCTTTCCTTTTGAATTTTGGTAGCAACTTTCTGAAACATAGGTTCCGGTTCATCTAGAGGCAATAGCGCCAGAACCATATAATAACAAGCAACTAGTGGATACGCCTTGAACTCTACTCCGCTATTCGAGTCGTTGAAACGATGGTATGGATGAAGCAGGTCCATGGGTGGGAAGGTGATCGCTCTCTGATTCTGGTACCACTGGGAGTGGCACAATCCATTTCTTGAAAGATTCGAATCATTTCTATGGAACGTATTTTAACAATACGGTGCCTCCATCAGAGCGTCTCCTCTTCCTTTTCTCCAAAGCGCCTTCCTACTGAATGGGTAATCAGTATGATAGTTGACTTAATTCAAGTGCTGTTGATTGCCATTGTCTGACATTCTATCGCCACATTTTTAATGTAATTTTTCTGAACAAGAAATTCGAGAAGTCATGTCAAGCTAAGCTGTGTAAGAACTTTATCTATTCGGACTTGGTCTTCCATTTACGCCGTGCCTTTTCAGCCAATTACTCTACATTTCAAAATGAATTTCCTGGTAAATCTTCGATTAAGCAGTCCATTATCGATATTTTCAATTGCAACTTCCAAAAATGGCTTACCTCTTTCCATACGAATGTACAACTGAGCTAACAATTGGAATAAAAAAATCTCTGGCCTCCTATCCACCCAGAGAACCTTCTCCTTGGTCACAGAATGTTGTTGGCTATGGTGTTTATACTTTTTATTTTTTCAGCTCTATCTCTGAGATTTTCGCAATTCTCTGTAGAGAGAGACCATTCTTTTCGTGTTCGGTACACCTGTAGAAGAGGTGAGATTGAGGCCACATTCCTTCCCCAGATTCCCGATCTCAGAACCGATGGGTACCTTTTTGTTATTCCGGAACCCTTTGGACTTCTGCACACGATTGCTGGCCTCTTTTATGAGCTTGAGTTTATTTCCGAATTTGCAAAAATGCTGCCAATTTCCGGTCCTTCCCTTTTTTGAAATTCGAGCAACACTCGGAGAATTGTTTCAACTTTCCCATGTCGGTTTTTGTTGATTGTCATTTTTGTTCACTTTCTCTTAGCTTGAAGATCCGCATTAATTTCAGATCCCAGTAGAGTCACTTTCATCCCTACGGAAATTATGTAGTGTGCGGTATTGTAGGTTTAGACGTGTTTACAGTAGATATGTTTTTATTGTTCCCATGGGCATTTATACATTGCATACTAAACGATTGCTGTTTATATGAGGCTCATTGGCGGAATACAATCCAAACGAATGCCGTTACTCTCAAAAAATGCTGATAAACGTAGCTGGGAAAAGCTGATAAACACTTTCGCTACTTCCGCGTCGGCTCAGCGTACATAACTTGAGCGATGTATCTCCATCCTCCATCCCTCAGCTGCTACGTGAGAAATTTAACGGGGAAAAATAAATGGCAGTGAGCGAAGAGCAATTTGTTGCAATCGCATCAACTTGCTAAATGTCTACACGAGCTTTTTAATGAATTAATTAGGTCTTGCTTAACAAGCTACAGTAAAATCGCGTTGGGAAACCAACAAGACTTAGTGGGGATAGAAATTGCATATGGGAAGCATCAAGTCTCACCCGTGGGCGAACGCATGGGCTCCACTTCACTGACGTTTAAACTTTTCAATGATGCTTGAATATTTGCGACTGTAGGGAGATTAATAATAAGCATATGAACAGGTAAAATAAACAAGTAAATAAACATGAATCTGATTCACGAGCACTTCTTGCACTGGACGTCTGACATCTAAACGGAATCAGTGGAGCATTTGAAAAGGGTCTCTCATTTTGGCTAATTAGCTGAGTATTATTCTCACTTTCGCTAGTTGCAATCAACCACATCCAAGGAAGTTTTTTCGGTCTGAGCAATCTCTGGTCTCATGGAAATGGTCGACGTAATCAACAAGACATTTCCTACTGGTCTTGTCTTACTATCTGATTAATTAGATGAAAGGCATCTACCTAATCGCCTGAGAACCCTTTTACGCATCAGTTCTTTGTTTATTTATTATTACGTTGTGTTACTGTAATGAATATAGGTATGAAGGTAGTAGTAAACAAGCTATTTCCAGCCATTTCTTACGATCTATCATAATCTGTCGTTACCATTTCCTACTACTCCTTATACGGAAAGTCGAGTGCTGAGTCATAGGCTCAGGGGTACAAACCATGTGCTGTCAAAGAGCGAAATTAGCCGTCCGCCGTCCAGAGATCACTCAGTGGCTGCCGAGCTGCAGTCGTCATCGCCGTCGTTCACTTCCGTGTTGATTACTTCCCGATCCCCTGAATAACCGCTTTCGCCCCTTTAATGCGCACAGACCACGCCCCCTCATGACTAATGATTGAGAGCTTTCTTCAAAATGTCTCTTAATTTCAGTCGTATATCCAGTGCGTTTCTCTTTCTGCAGCCTCCATCAGGGATCGGTCATGGCCCTATTTTACAAAGTCGCAACATCAGGGACCATCAGGGACCCTTCATCGCGCAGTAGTAAGGAGGTGACTACGATTTCGGGCAGCATCGCCCGTAATACGGCGTAATCTACAGCGTGCGAACATCGTTATCCTATACTCTGAATGATGTCATCTGATCCCTGGTCCATCCCTGGTATATGAACTTTAATCTGACTTGGACCACATCGTATGGTTCCCGGCATGGTAGGATTCTGGACAAAGTTCATTGTTTGTTGATTCGTTTTGATCCTGATCCCTCATGGAATGGGAGATTGGAATGAAACGCAAAATAGTCTGTTGTGGTTGAAGGGTTCAGCATAATCCTGAATGAACAGGCATCTCTTCGATCCTGGCGGCCGGTGGTATCATCACCAAGTCTGTCTAGCCATCGGGGTGTATAAAGGGCCTGGTTGGGCTCCTTGTCTACCTTGATGGCTAGACTCTAGTCTCATTAGACGATTCGAATGTGGGTCGCTACGAAGATATTCAAAAATTTCAGGTGGGGCAGGGGTTTTACAATAGTTGATCCAAGACAGTTTAGGAGCCAAAGCAGGCTACAGAACAGCCTCACTTACAGGAATCTTTGAAGAAGTAACG
Source organism: Haemonchus contortus (assembly GCA_000469685.2). Taxonomy (NCBI): domain Eukaryota; kingdom Metazoa; phylum Nematoda; class Chromadorea; order Rhabditida; family Trichostrongylidae; genus Haemonchus; species Haemonchus contortus. The sequence continues at coordinate 41,331,592 of LS997565.1, forward strand.
AAGGCTTTGAACCGGTTCCTTTACCAGGTACGTATTTCATTGCAAACTGGTCTAAAGACGTGCGATCTGAACGGTGCCGTGCTGGTTGGGTACATTCAGATCGGAATAGCCAATGTTAGGTACATTGCGGTCGCAAAAGTCCCTTCTCATCAGACAATCGCACATTATCAATCGGGTGGTCTCAACAATGGCTTCATTTGACCGCAGCGCACCCATCAGCTGCCTAGCACCCGGACATTTACATATGGAATTCGCTCCCCATCTTTGAATATCGCCAGAAAACGTTTCAAAGGAAGGGTTGAGGAACTGGCTCGGTCCGTCAGCTTTCTCAAGACCGGCCTCCAGCTGCGTGTCGCATCACGTTGAGAGCTGGGCTAATAATCTTTAAAAATTCGCCTGTTCTTCCCCTGTTCAAAAGGATTTAGATGGGTCCTGGGTGAAACGCATCCAAATTTCAAGGAGACTTGTTTCTCATGGAGCCTGTGCAGGTTCTACTACTGTCCAAACCCATACAGCTCAACTGCTGTCCTTACCGCGAGCTGTTCTATGGGAGGGTGTGTATCTCTCACAGCTGTTTTACAGCAAAAATAGCTGAAAGCCACAGCCCGCTAGACTTTTCAACCTTTGCTTCGCGATTTTCAAAGTAATTACGACTGTCATCGAGTTCAGAGCTGCTCTCCAGAACGCCCTTCACACTTGATTTCTACTGGAGAACGAGTAGCATACGATGCCTCTCTACAGAAACCTCTCGAGCTATCATTCCAAAGGTGTCTATCCCAAAAAGCCAGTCTGGCATCGAATAACCACCAATCCCCGAATTAGTTTGGTTACCAAAAAAGGGCGTGTTATGGTGAATGTTATTTTGCCAACCATTACTGCATAGTAACTGTGCTTTTGTAATCATGTGGCAAAGCGCATGACCAGACTGTAAACATCCGTTTCCGTCCACGGCGTGAAATGAAAATTCAACCCAAGTAGAGGGGTACATTTGTCTGTATAGCCTAACTTAGCGGACGCCTATTTTAAGAATTACTTATAAACAACGAGCCTATATCTAGTTATTTAGTAACAGAATATCCTCGCCCCATTGTAAAGGATTTGTATTTTCTGGCTGTTTCTTTGATAGCAGATATATTGAAAATGCACGGCGTATACCAGTCACAGCTCAGTCACCAAGCCACGTGAGAATCGTCCATAATACAAAATCGTTGCTGTCTCTGTAGAATGTGAACTGCTGGTATGATTCCCTAAAAGGAGGAATTCTTCGCTCCAATAATCCCTTTTGGGGATAATCCGTGCATCTTGCTTTAACCCAGCATCAACGTTATGTAAGAACGCCCATCTACTCTAAAGAAGGTGTGAAGGGGATGGTTGATCCAGTAACCTTTAAAGACTGTATAGGTGGTTCGTTTTATGCCCCACTTTGTTCCTACTACCTATCAAATCTTTCAAGGGCACAACCGAGCATGGCAAGACCTGGTCCCAAGTTTAATGCCCTAACAAATGAATACTATTGATGCCACCTGTCACAGCTCCATTTCCCCCTTTAAGTCCCGTAATAGAATCCTGACTTGATGTATAGCTTCATCGGGAAATATCAGCAAACTGTTCTTCGGTGAATTACTACGTGATTTCTGCGAAGTTTCTGTCTTGGAACAAAAAACTTGTTTGGCTGCCTTTCCGATGAGCTCTCACAGGTCGATGAACTCTCATGCGAAATTCATAGAATCGTTGGCTGAAATCCACGTGCCTATTGATGATGTTAATGCTTATGCGCTTGTTGAGGTGATGACTAGGCTCCCCGAACAACCGCCGCCTTCCACCACCATCGTTGCTTCGTCTTTTACACCGATGACTTACAATGCGCACTAAAAGACGCAGCCCATCGTCGTCGACCTGTTATGAAGGCGAAACCACAGATAACGGCCGATCGGTCGCTTCGCTCTCGATAACGAGCCGTCTCTTCATCACCCACCAGGGAAGGCTTTCTATTGATCGATATCGATCGAGAAAGAACCAACCAATGCAAATTCTTCCCACCACAGGGTACAGGTGTTCGGGCTCATTAGGCCACAGCTGCTATGTTCAAATTAGCTACTTCTTGTTATATTTTGACTACCGATGAAGCTCATCCTATTTAGAAATAGGGAAGTTGTGTCTGCACTGGGCTTCAGGTATGAGCTGCGCTCATGCTCGGAGGGGGCTAGATTAGCATTTGACCCATGTTTCCGACATTATTAAGCTAATTTACATGATTAGATAATCTTCCTAGAAAATATGGATCTATATAGCAACAGCATATGGGTTTTGATGCCTAGAGGAACATTGGTTGAGTTTTGAACCCATGAACGGCACATATTACAGCCCTTTTACCCATCGTTCCCATTGTAACTAGGCTGTTATCATAGAAAGGGCTGGAAAGCAGAACTAATGAAAAAGCTATTTATGGAAAGAACACTTGATATTTATCTCGTTCCATGTCTGTCACTCTGTGATAAGAGTAAACAAAGGAACGTTCCAGAAAGACGCTTCACATTATCACCGATAAGTGACGTTGGCAATGTGTTTGGATTGCGAATTCACTGAAATCAACAGCCATTCACACCTTTGTGTAAAATCGATAATCGATCCAAACAATAATCGTGAGGAATTAGACTTAGTCAATGGACGTGTCGCTCGATTATCGATTGATTTCGTAGTGATTAGAGTGGAGATGGAATGTGATGCTGAAGTAGCGCGACTAGTGAGAGACTAACGATCGCGGAGAGCGCATGGGGGGCCAATGAGATGGGTGCACACAGGGTGGTGGGAGGGTGTCGGACGGCACGAGTGGGGGGTGCGGATTGGGTACGCGAGCACCCAAGCAGGTTTATCGCTCGGCCCGCGCCGTCCCAGGAGGACGCGCCCCAACCGCATCACACATACACACGCATTCTCTCCCACTCGCCCGTCCATCAGACACTTCATGCAGCTCTGTGCTGCACGTTCTAGGGTATCGGTTGTTCTTCTAGAGGGGGATAAGATAGCGTGGGGTCAGACAGGGGCGGATTGAGCTCGCTTTTGTGCCGAGGAAGCGTCATAAAGCGATTACGGCCGCGATGCGCTCGCTCTGTCGCCGCGATTTCTCGTAACAAACAATCGTATTCATCAGTTTTTCTTTCCATCTAGCTCCTAGGTAATTCTCTTGCCGTACGAATCAACTTGGCAAAAACTTTTGGTAACATTCCTATTTCTAACCCGCCTTCTATCTTACCACGTATGAAGCTGTCCTTACTTAATACTTACTAATACAAGTGATGACTAGAGTATGCTGATTGTTTTGCTTTGTACATACATACATACATACATACATACATACATATCGGTTTGAATCGCAGATCGTTTTTTCCTATTTGTCTAAACTCACAACGTGCGCACCGTACCGTGTCGCCGTCCTTTAAAATTGTGCAAATTTGCGTCGTAACTGATTTCAGATCGCGTCAGCGTGCTCTCCACAACTGAGGACATCATTTCTAACAGCTACGAAATGAGGTTAGCCTTAATAAAATTTACTTTTTTTAAAGATATTCATAGATGGTAGGGTATTCGCCTTTAAACGTCGCTTAGCGCCTTGCTGGTGAGACTAGAACGAAACTAGATCAGTTGGAAACGTCAAAACATACATGCAGTCATCATCACCTACACATGACTTTCCCATCATGTTCATTGCATATATTAGTTTGTTTACATTGGTTGGGACCGATAAATAAATAGCGATAAACAAAACATGGTTGAGTCGTATAGCCATGTTTCTGTCATATGAAATTCATAATTCTTTGCCGGCGCTTTCCTTACCATTGATCCCATTTGCTTTTGCGTGAAGAGTAGAAAAAAAATAGAGAGAGATGAGAAATCTAGCGTGACGCCCATCATTAATTTCTGCTGTTTTGTCGTTTCAATGACGACATCGGTCTCTGAAAGCGCACGGTAGCATTTCAATTACACTTATACTTGACGAATTCGCTAAAAATGTAGTAACCAAAAATTGCCAGGACAGCTTGTCCAGAACTGCGGATGTAAACATTGCCGATGGACGAGCGGTGACTTATCCAGCTTTGCAAAGTTTTACTGAGCTTTTCTACTCTAAGCCTACACCTGGGGAATCGTCCTCTATGGCATATAGGTGACGAGTAAGCTAGTATCAGGTTGTAAAGGATAAGTATGAGTTTTTGACGTTAGTCAGACCCAATCGGCCGATCCCGGAGGTATAGTAGGCTTGATTGGCCTGGGCGTATATCGATCAAATCGATCAAACCGTGACCATGCGTGTGTTATAGTGTGCCATTTGCCACTACGCCATCCCTGCCACAGCCTATGCTACAACCAATAAAAAGTTTCCTAAGGAAGTGGCCAATATTGTAGGAAATCCGACATATTGTAAGCTCTTTCCCCATAGCAGGCATTTAACGATATTGGTAAGTTTTTAAAGTTAAAGCGAAAATTCAGTCCGCTTCAAATTTCTACCGTAATTGTGGTCGTAAAACTTCTTTGATATAATGCTGCATCTCAGAATGAGGGATGTTGCCTGCAACCATATTTGATCAATAAGGAGTATTCAACGGAATCAAATCTGGATCAAAATTAAGTTTGCTCTAAAATTCATACCGTAATCCACTTTGCATCATCCAACTATTTGAAGCAGGTAGTCGTTTAATACGGCGCACTGGCTGCAGTATTAAGAGCAGTAGTGGAAATGCGGTAAGAATTGGGAATCATTTTGAAATTTCAATCTCAAGTTTGATGCGGACTAGGTTTTCGTTCCTTCTGAGAAAACGCGAACCTTTGGATCTTGGTTGGCTTTTTCTCATTCTGAGCTGATTCATGCCTTTCACGAAAGTGTTGCAAGGTTTCATAGAGCCCATAGTTTATGCCGACGCCAGCAAGTGATCAGTGTTCTGGGATTTCAGTGCTGCCGCGCATGTATCACTACTATTAGCAGAAAGGAGAGCAAAAACTGCGGGATTACGGTAACGATTTATAGTGGCGAGGTGGTCGCAACTGTTCCACCCGGTACGCAAGTGGTCGTCGAGGCCAAGTTGCTCACCTCGGATGTCGATCATACTATCGAAGAAGTACGTCAGGAGACAATTCAACAGGTTCAGGAGGCTCTGACGGTCAGTTTTTCTATGTGTTTAATTGTTATCGAGTATAATCATCCTTTGTTTGTGATAGTTTTGCGCAAAGTTTTCAAAATAGCATTCAGCCAAAGTTGAAAGTCCGAAGTTTAGTCAAAGATCATCCCCTTATGTTTTCCTGGGAACCAGGGTAAATATAGCGAAACGATAAGCCCAAAGTAGTACCGTCAGCTAACTCACTTTCATTCCTGTACCTGATCCGCTTACTTCTTTTCTGAAAGCAATCAAACTATCTAGAAACCCTATCTTTGCTCGGACTCCAAACGCTCGAAGAAATCGATATTGATGGTGAAACCGATAATAGTCAATTGTTGGCCGAATAAGTTATTAGCAATCTTGTTGGCAATTTTGAGGGAGTCGAAAGGGGCTGGATGAACTCGAATATTAGTTGTATCAAAATGAAAGTAAATCGTCAAAAACTTTCTTGACTGAGTTCACAAACTTGTTTCCCTGCTGAAATTGCTGAAGTTACTAGTTGGGTTAGATATTGAACATTGGTTCTTTGTAGTTGTTCTTTACGATACTTTTTTCAAAGATGAGTGGTGTCATATAAGATTCATACGAAGTTTCTTCTTTGTCGGATTCATGCTGGTTACTGAAGTCATTGCCCAAGTAACGGGTTATACTCACCAGATCAGTTTTTCTTCTCAGTCTGCCCTCTTCTATGCCATTTTCTATTGATAATTTTTGTTTTCTTCTCAGCAATTATTCACAACAGAGAGCTGGACTTTGAAATAATGTCTTTTTTTTTCAAAATCAGTAAAGTGCATCCTGTTTCTTTAGCACATCTGATCCTTATTTTCACATCAAGCAAATAAACAGCTTGTAATCTGGATTTGATTCAGTACGGAAGTATTTACACCATACAACAACTATTTTTTATAATTTTGTTGCAATAACTGCTTAATTTAACTTGTTCTTGCTCATAATACATGCAGAATTTTACGGAAAAAATATGTTGGAAGCTAGAACTGAAACTGTTTATCTGTTTGCAACTTTGGAAACATTACTAATGAGTTGTGTTTCAAGAGCTTACCTTGACTCAGCATGAAGTGATCAAGCTAATTTCTTTAACACTCATTCTAATCGTTTATAATTTTGAAACGAAAGGTCAAATGTTTTATATATAACGCTGTTTCGCTAACTGTTGACCACTTTTGCCATTGATCTAGTGGTATTTCCTACCAATGATGAACTTTTCTTAATCAACGCTGATCGGCTACCAAAGCGGGAATTGCCATTTCGGAAGTGTCTTATTTCCGCGTGATTGCGTTCAACAAGTGTTTTCATTTGAATTCCAACGAAAGTCATATGGTTGTGTTTTTAGTCCATCGTTCCGTCACACTTGTTTGTTGTTATTGAAGATCGAGCAGCCGTGTGGGGGTGCAGTCTTTGAAGTTCTGCTCATTAGTTCTTCACTTCCATGTTTCCTGTTTGTGCCAGTTTGCCCTCTTTATTGTTCGCAAACAGAAAGAATCTATTAACTGGGTCACGAGGGATCTGACGTCCCCATACAAAGTTACCCTTACGGAGAGAACAATACGTTGTAAATAGAAACTGCGATTGAGCAGGGTAAGGAAAACATACTTTAATAAACGTTAACTGTTTTTGATATATTTCGGCGATCAGGAATCACGAATGTTGTAATTGGAAGCAAATGAAAAGAAGATTCGGATGGAAGTGAAGCCATCTGTGCGAGGTGAAGGAATGGAAGGTATAGAGCTTTACACTGTAAAACGGAATCTACCTATTGCAAAGGGAGTATTTTTGCCTCTGATTTTTTTTGCCAAACCAACTTTCGTCAATAATTACCTTTTTCCCTGAAAGCCCCAACTTGAGGAAAATTTTTCCCATAAAGGCTAAAAGGCTAATCTTTGGTTGGATAGTGGGGTCAGAATTTTTAAAATAACTATTGCTTCCTCTCATTATCGTTAAATGATTTTGTGCAGTCTGAAGTCACTTCTCGAATTTTTCAAGAGTTTTTTCTTAGCTTTAAATGCAAATGCCGCTGTTAACCGGCGCTAGCTGTCGTAGAGAGATCTTTGCTACAGATCTGCAAGGAAGTAATTTTGTTAAGTGTACTTTTCCTCAAAAACAAAAATCGTATGTGACGGCATGTACTTTGTCACTGCGAATGTTATCTGTTGTGTTCAAGTGCTTATTTTAAGAAATAGCATTGAACTTTGCTGATCGGTCGTTACAACCACAGATCTACAAATCACTTGAGGGTAATTATGTTGTTTATTTCATTTTGAACGCTACCGCGCTGTTCGGGCCATCTGTTCACTACACCATAACTAATGAATTTGGCCATCAGAGATCGTTAGTTCATGGTTTTGTAAAACCTCTAATCCTACGATTTTAGCAATGTTTTCCTCAATTTCCCGTTTTCGAGTCATTGCACAGAAAGGGATATTTCGGAATCGATGTTCATGTCGAAATTGAAGTTAAATACTCAATACTACATCTATATCTTACAAATCACATCCTATTCTAGGTCGTTGGTCAACCGATACCGAACACTAGACCGTCAAATCGAACGTTATTCTGTAGGAAATGCGAAGGACATGGTTTACAAGTGGTACTAAAAGGCCATGCATCTCGATGCCCGTACAATAACTGCCAATGCAAAACAGTAAGTGATCAAATGTCAGTCATTCTAGAACCTTTTTATCTTGTTGATCGATATGCATTTGTTCGCAATTCGCAGTGGTCTTGGCGATGGGCACCAGCAGCGCATTTGTCACTCATTGTTTTCATCGGCGAATATGAATCTTGCTGTGTTTCGATGGAAACTTCCAGAATTGATGGTAAAATGCGCACAAAGAATTTCCACTTTTCCGTATTAAGAATGAGTAATGTGCCTGTGGTGGATTACATTAGCATAGTAACAATATTGTAATATTAGAATCTGGTGCTTGGGTCTAGACTTGTAATATAGGGTAGGTAAGCAAGTGCGTGAATGATGGTCCAGGGCGAGTGTCGTGACGTTTTGCATTGCGGTTACAGTCCGATACCGTGGAAAACAGCCGGACTACGATGATGCACATGAAATGCACGAGTTTCTCACAGTCACCGTTGCGGCAACACCGTGATGATCCGATTTCGTCGCCCATATTTGCGAAAATTTCCTCCTGTGCTGATCAGAGAAGGGTCTCAGATTTTCATGTAGGATGCAGATCTGAAGTGATGAAAATCCTTCCTTCCTTAAGTTTCGCCAACGGCCTGTTGGATCAAGTGAGTCTTCATTGAAAGTTTCTGGAAAGTTGATTCGGAATGAGATTCTGCTATGCCTTTCAAGCAGACATATAAGGCTAAAGTCGATTGCACGCTCCTATCCTCTTTAGTTTTTCAGTGCACTTGCCCTTTTAATTGGCTTCACTTCGAAACTCTAGGAACTCTAGGTTTGTTGAGCCCATTCCTCAGACGCAGATGTATTTCTGACTTTGAATTCTTGGAAGCTCTACGATTTGGATTTCTCCGATTTCGAAGATGTTCTCTCAAAACAAGGAAGGGAACAGAGTTAATATAGGGTGACCCACATGAAGTGTGACGAGCAATAAGAAAATCAACTTATGGGCTTCTGGGCTGGAGGAAGCGGTGACCGCTTGGGCAGAAAGGAACGCGATGAACGTCAGCTGAACCTTCCACAGGATATGGTACCAGCCCACAGCGCAAAGAAGATGCTGCAATGCTGTGAAGCCACGCTTCCGGGTTTTTGGGGCGAAGCACTTTTGACCTTCAAATTCCCCGATCTCAATACTATGGATTTTGATGTGTGGTCGATTCTGGAGCAAAAAACCTGCGCTTTCGAACACATGTCTTAGGAACCTCTAAAAGAAAGTCCTCTTGTAGGAGCGGGGGATGAAAGTGATTGCGCGCATTCTTGAAAAATTCCGAAAGAGGTTGGATGCATGCATTAAAGTGAAAGATGGTCATTCTGAATGCGAGATGAGATATGTTGTTTACAATTTTGTGATGATTGTATAGGAGTAATTGTTTCCTATTTGGTTTGAACTGTATAATTTTGATGCTAGTTTCCTGCGTCACACTTCATGTGAGTCACCCTGTATTTACAACCGTCGCACTGAACTGTGCTTGTACCTATCAGCGAAAGAAAGTGGACAGGCAGGATGAAACGGTTTCCTTGCGAAACTTGTTTTGAGTTCTGTCATTCTTTCAGTTTACACTGAAGACTTTTCTGGAGATTTGAAGAAGTATCATGGGCTTCCTAGTAGTTTTTATAGCTTTTAATTTGAATAAAATAATTCTGTGGAGAATTAGCGCGCTATACGGTACAACATTACTTTTTAACTAATGAGGCGGTCATCAAAATGAAGATATCAAGAGAAATGAAAAGTTGGGCTTGAACAACCTTGACTAGCGTCATATTTGCGCGGCAATCGGTGGGAAGGTTGTAGCGTTCCGTGCGGCGCGGTATTGATAGTTGGGAGAAATGGAGTGCGAAGAACCCTCTGGTATTCTCTACTACGGTGCTTCAGAGCCCTCACTGGAGAGGTATACCGGAAAGTGGTGAGGTACACGGTGCTCCAGGGAGAGAATGCCGACTTGTTGGCAAGAATAATGGGAGGCATATTCATTCCGCATGAGTGTAGACGTTTAGGAAGGCCTGTGGTTGCGTGAATCGACCACGTTCGAAACGAACACGTGAAGACTGTCGTTCAAACAGCCCCTTTTCAGTTGGAAATGATTGAGCAGTGCCGCCGATGGTATGAATGCACCTTAGAAGGCCAGAGATTCGGGAATATGCGCCGATGCTGTAGATAGAAGGATACAGCGGCGATCGAAAATAGTAGAGGGGATTGATACAAGGAATAAGAAGAATTTGGAGGAAAGGTTGTGCATTGCGCAGGGCATAGAGTTTGTACCAGCTCCCTCCTGGTTTTACAACTACGTCCGCGAAAAGCTAATAAACCTTGAAAGAAAATGTGTGCGCGTTGACTGACAAGCTTCGGTATGTATTTTCAAGTAATAAGGTAATACCTCAATGTCTAAGTAGTGAAAAGATCATATTAATTTTCTTTTATTCATTACTTTACACAGCGTATGATGAGTACAAGTAGGCAGCTTATGTTTATTTGAATTTCAGTGTTCGAATGTTATGTCGATGAGAGCGAACGCCATTATCCGAAGATATCGCACCAGAACTCTTGATGGAGGTCTTGTTCTGAAGCCGGTTCATTTCAAAAACGGCAATACCCGTCTCAGAGTGTTCCCGAAATACGTTGATGGTAAGCACCCCTGAGTTAGTTTTTCATCAGTATTACATATTTTACGGATTCACTGCTTTTCTAGTTCTTGTATTTTCCAGAATCTGATGCATTGCCTATTCCAATGGAGAGGAATCGGGAGAAACATTTGTCAGGTGATGATAATTCGTCGAAGAGCTCTGTAAATCCAACTACTCCTCCTGTAAATGGCACTGCTGGATCATTTGCAGTTAAGCGCAGCTTTAGCGAAGTGAGTGACCGCGTTAAGTGTAATCGTTCACAGGGTATTGAAGAAAACACAAGGTTGTTTTCAGGAAACAGAACTACGTACATCACCTAAAAGATCGTTAGCGGAACCGGCTACGGGGGGCTCACCGGTCGATGACCGTACGAGTTCGTTCTCACAGTACAACAGTTCTTCACAAGCACCGAACCTCCTTGACATTTTGTTAAGTAAGTTTCTTCCGCGTTAGACATTCTTTCAAGAGTTGATCTCTGATTTTCCGCCCTAGAAGGATGAACCTAATAGTGGCTCTGCGACCTTTGATCGCTTTTGCTAATCTGAGTGACTAACCGTTACTTGAATCACCGTAGTGCTCATTCAAATCGAAGAATCTAGTCGTTGACGCCTAATTACTTCCGCATGACTCATCTGAGTCGCTGCTGTTTTGTGCACAAATATTAATCAAGCCTTAGTTGCTAGGCAACGATTAGTGAGTGAGATTATTTAACGAGTACGTGTTCTCTAGATGGAGGGGACTATGGTTTGTCGTTTAAATTAAAGGCTACTGATCCTTGAGCTGCGGAATTAGTCATCGTGCTTCCTTGAATAAATAGCATACTGCGTATGAAGTCCTAGTTCCTAAGGGTTCGCCATGGTGCAATGGGGCTAGCGAACTTTGACTTTGGCGGAAGTTTTGGGAGGCGAAATAAATAATGCGATATGAAGGAAACGTTACCAAACTTCGATATAGCACTGTTACGCCACTGTGTTACATGATCAATTTTCTCTCCTTATAGATGCACTTCTAAACACTCATTTTCCAATTCCAGAGCACCAACTGACGAATCGTGACCCCGCAGCAGATTTGCTGGCACAAGGACTTTTGGGTCTTCCAACTAACTACATGCCAATGTGTGCATATCAGCAATATGAGCCGCCTTCGACATCGTTACTTGCCTCATCGTTATCTAGTCTTCCAACTGCATCACTCACTTACTCATCACCTGTGACCTCCTATGGAAATCCATTCGTGACAGCTCCAACACTCATGAACTCTTTGGCGAACAAGGGTGAAGAGAAAAATGTATGTCGGTTCTGCACTTTGTACTTCTTCTGCTTTACAAATCAGTCCGAATTCAGGAGCCCGTTGTCTGTCCTACAAGTCAACTGAGCGAACTATCAATAGGCATGTCTGAACCGCCCATTACTGAAGCGCCTAAGCTTACACCAGGAATGGTTATGATAGCAGGTGAGAGTTTAGCTTTCTTTTAACCTAAAGCCTTGTTCGCTTTCGTCCAAGAAGGGAACGTTCAAGAGTTCTCGAAGTACTGAAGATGGCATTATATCTGACTTTGACCTAGTCGGGCTTCCGAGATTAGGCCATTTCCTGCTGGGCCTTTTCATAAGTGCGATGATTACTGATGGAGTCCCCACCATTGTTTGATGAAATCTCCCAACTTTAGAGTGCCAATTCTGCCCGCATAACTGAGGCGTGGACATATGTGAATCATTTATGCTCATCGTATCACCCCGTATGCATCGGCCCACTTTCACGATTTTTAATTTTTGAGTAAATTCCGACGAATGATTACTTCAGAGTTACAAGTTCTTCTTTTTAGGAACTCGCACCGAACGAGAACCTGAACCGTTCACTGCAAACCTCATGATCTCACCCGATGCAAATAGGAATCATCCCTTATTTAAACAGTTCTTGGCAACCGTTAGAGAGTTGGAGAAACAGATGCTTTCCCAGTACAACTCATGATATTAGTTTTTCATTTAACAAATCTGACTTCCATATGATTTTATGAAGATTCTAGCGTGTTTATATGGGTATGTTTGAAGAGTGAAATGCGTGTGTATGGTCCATGTTCCTTTTATTGGAAAGTGTGGTGCGCGGAGGTGATACGGCAGTCAAGCAAGGTTGAACAAAACGGGTGTTTCACAATTTCCTTTTGAAAAACATGACGTCTTTTAACCGTGATTAAGACGTGAACTGTTGCCACGTGGAGCTTGGTATACCCGCGCATGCGGCATTCTTTGTTAGCTCTGCCGTGTCACGTCCGTGTGCTTTCATAGCGCTATAGGGTTCTGGGACGAATGGACTTCAGCTTTCCCAGCTCTTATTTAAACCAGTAAAATTTGGATTTTTCCTTCTCAATTTCGTGCGTCTGAATCTGTCAAGGTGTGAGCCCTGAGTCGCTATCGTGGTTATGATGCACGCTGACCTCTATGTCGCCTCCTGACTCATAGCCGAATTTGTTGCGAAACTTCATGGTAGAATTACGTACAAATAAGATTCTTCAGTATGAGTAGGTTCATATAGAGTGATTCGGATGTATCTGTATGTAGGATTTTTGAAATTCTTAGAATATCTAATTGCGACGTTTTCCAACCGTTAAGACTCTCGCGAATCACTATTGTGGGATCGCTCGCGTTGTAGTCTTTTTGACGATTCACAGAAACAAAGCAATAGGAACATTGCTTGTTCATGTGATATTGTCCTTTTAGTCTTTTTCCTATAAACTGTTAACAGCTCATAATTAATTCTGTGAGTTTTGTTTTGTAACAGGAAATATTTTGTAATCTTATCTTCCCTTATCAGTGATAATGAGCCTTGACTTTTTTGTCATTGCACAGAACTACATTGGAACATTCAGGTGATTATTGGTTTTGTTAGGTTTTGTAAGAAGTCTAATATATGTAGATGGTAATATTCAGAAATGAGTTCTTGATAAATTCACAACTAGACGGACTTACTTAGATAAAGAACAACTGTGATTGGATATTTTACGTAATGATTAAGATTCATATTGATTGATTGTTAAAAATACATTAGTCAGTCGTTAACAGAGTGACTCAGCAATACCTTCCTGAAATTGGAATTTGATACGAAATAAATGTGTAAAATTGAAGTTGTTTGTTCTCGCTGAAGCAGGAATGGAGCATTTTCGGGATGGGTGAAATCAGATTGAACCCTTAGCTCTCGCCAGGTTTAGGCTATAGCGCCTACTATCGCGAGGGGCACAACGCGTCGCCAACGCGGGCGTCCTGGACCTGCGTGCTCGTCTAAACCCTCTCAGCTAGACAACGGGGAATGTTTGCTTATTTGTGATTCACTCACAGGGATAAATACACCATTACAGTAATGCAAGGCTGGAGCACTACAACTGAAAAAAAAGAGGGAAAGGGCACGAAGAGGCTGACCATGTACCCATCAGATGCAGTGCCCGCGCCCATCAAGGCCTAAGGAACGAGAGTGAGCGGTGTGCTTCTGCATGAACGGCGTGCTGCGCTTTCGGAACCCGATGATTCACTTTCAAGGAGAAGATTTGATTTCCCAGGGGAAGGTTATGAGAACTGCGGCGGAGCTACCGCTGCTTTCTTGAAAGATGGGTACAAGAACGGGATTCTGAAGAAGGGTATATTGGTAATTACCTAATAGAATGAAATGAATCAATAACAAACAAGAAAGCATTACTACATTCATACAGTACTTACAAGGAAGCTAATCTACGAGATTCTGTGCAATACATTGATGGAGCGAGTGTAAAAGCATGTCAGAAGGCACAACGACGTGACGTCACCAGGGCCCTTCTTTTCTGAGTACGGTATTATGCATCCATTCGTCGAGTTTTTCTACATTGTAATCTACTATAACATGGATGACCGATCGCACGCGATCCACTGGGTGAGCTGCAACATAGTCAGTTAGTGAACCGTCACGTCCGTACATCACACTGCACCAGTCGACCACTACTTGACCTCTGAAAATCGTTCATTTCAGAAGGAGGTCTACAGTTCACAAGAACGAGAGGTGGTAGCTTTCTATGAATGCCGTGGGTGCAAGAGGTGGGATTCGCCCCCAAATTCTGCCCCGCTCATGACAAATCTTTGGTGGTGATCTCGCGGTATCCAACTGCAATGACCTTGACCACCCATTGAATTGATGCCACCACCATTTCTTTCATATCTAGCCCATACATTGCTAGCTCCAATAATCCGTGGAATTTCTGCGGTACTAGGCACTACGAGACCCCACACACATCATAGGGGGCCTAGGTTTGGATCCAGTGTGGAACGAAGACGTAGGCTACAATCACTACAAGGCTGCGCGATTGTACGATTACGTTGCTTGGATGTTGTTGGTCATTGCACTAACCTTGTCATTTGCCCAGACAGCTCTATACCAAGTCGTAAATCCTTTGTTTTCCTAGCTATCGCTTTTTCATTGATTGCAATGGCGACCGCGATCTCATCGCAGTAACCGTACTGTCGACCATTTTTGGACATCACGCCATTCCCTAAACAGCACATGAAAAAAGACCCGGTCGTAGACTGTGATAGTCAAATTTGCTTCTGCCCAGTACGCCATCTCCCATTCTTCTTGCCACCCACCTAACAGTGAGCGTGGGTCCAAACTAATCGGTGGAGAATGGAAGTGCGAAACTAGGCCAGTTTGTTACCTATAGAAGAACCTAAACATTTATTCGAACCAAGAGGAGTTGTAGGACACTGGCAAAAGACAACTCCGTTCCCTGATTCATTAATAGAATCTCCATAACTCTACCCTGAAGAGTTAAATCGATTCGTAGTGGCTCCCCATCCTAACCGTAGGCTCGAAGGAACCTCCATGAAAGGCGCCATTCACGTACCCTTAATCTCAGCATTTTTTCGGATGGGTGGCATTTTGACAAGTGACGGTCGTTTTACAATCCATTATACACTGAGCAGATGTAAGAACTAACCGATATTTGTAGCCAAACAGAGAAACGACGCCAATGGTGTATCTATTTTGAGATGAGATTGGAAATCAACTAATTCTTCATGCTGAAATAGAATTTAAAATAATATCATTTTCCTTTTTTAGATCATATGCACAGTTAGGATAGCTGTAGGAAATTCTGTTTGTCAAGAAAAGGTGTAGACATAATAGCAATCGCCTCCTTTGTAGGTTGTAGGAGTGAGGATGGTGACGGCCTTAGGATCTGAGAGAGAGAACTACCTTGACATTACTCTGTCCATACTTTATTAACCCATTGGCGACCGCGCCTTTTTAGCGTGTCTGGCGTGTGGGACCGAGCGCGCTTTTCGCGGGCTGCTGCTGTGGCCCGCTGGCGGGCCACACGGTCCTAGGAACAAGTAAATTTTTTCGTAAGCACTTCCAGCCGACAAAAAAGTTTTTTTAAATGTGGCATGTAAAGGTTATAAGTCATACACACTATTTAGAGCTACGTTATGGCATCTAATGTTGATTGTTCAAAGGGAGTGAAAGTTTTTACCAAATCATTTCCAAATGCGACTCTGTCTAGACACGAGGAAGCAGACAAGATGAGAATGACATGTTTCAAATCATCGAATACCTCAGCAAAGTCCCTTTACATCCTTTTTACGTAAATTTGGTCACCTTTGGTTTTGCTCCACCAATGCCCTCAGAAGTAACTTTGTTTTCTGTTGTTACTAGAGTCAAAAGTAAACGTTTCACGAACCACTGCGCGTCAAGATTCCACAGTAGGTCATAAACATGCTCGATACTTGAAAGGGTCAAAAAAATCGAAAGTGGATGTTATACATGGAAAATAAAACTGTGGCCCGTATATGGGCCACGCGGTCGTCAATGGGTTAATGTGATCAGTTTACTGGACACGTTAGAAGGAACACACATCAGATAGATATTGAATCAGGTAAAGAGCAGACTGGAAAATTCGAAAAGCCTCTATTCGAGTCGATTGCTTCCTAAATCGATGCGACTGCCCATCTGAGCTTCCCCTCTTGAAGGCTCCCTCGGCTCCCTCTATCGAACCGAATCGATCGATTTCCCAGAAAGCGAAATAGTAGGAGTTCCAAGAGATCTGCACATACCTGAGCTCCATTTAAGTATGCGTTTTCCCACGGCACCATTGTGATCGGAGTGTTCATCTCTTCCATGACAATCTTTGCTGCTTCCGGATCCGCACCGAAATTAAACTCGGCAGAAGAGAATTCGCTCATGTTACCCACACCTGAGCTTGGGTCAAAATTGTTTGATGTTTGAAGAACTCATGACGCTTACACACACCAAATGCTTTCATTGAACTCACCAAAATAGTTTCCTCCAAGAATAACAAGCTTTCGCAAGCGTTTCACGAAGTTTTTGTCAATTTTGTAAGCCAAAGCTACGTTCGTTAACGGTCCTATGCACACCAAAGTGACACCTTCGTGTTCCGTTGTCAAGCGGATCAGCGCAAGTGCTGCCGATTCAGCCTCGTGCATGGTGAAATCCGTAGGAGAGACCTAAACCGATGCACCTCTAATAAAACAATTGAACTAGCTTTGTAGTAGGCTCTCTGCAAGACTTCAAATTATCTTCCCTTTTAATGTAGCTTGTGGCATTTGAATGCTCAATAGAACGCACCTACATAAAGTGGGACTTCAGGTTAAGGTGGCCTATGATTTGGTTGAGAAACGATTCCGAGCTAAAGGGTTGGACTTTCTGGCCTAAGCCAACACAGGGAGAATAACTGGGGTAAGCGGGATGCTAAATTCATGGAACGCAAAAAAGTAGTAGCGGAAGAGGGTTCGGCCAGTAAGAGACTGTCTAATCGAGAGAGCGCAAGCACTCCGCTCTACCGGCTTCCGCGGCTTCTTTCATGAAGCGATGCTCTGTTGCTATTAAATCACTACAAACTTTGGCTACAAATTGTAACGAGAATAAAGAAAACTACATCTACGATTTGCTAACGTCTTGACGCTCCTATTAGACAGCTCGGGATTCCTGAAAATAGGCAAGACAAATTGATAAAATTACTTCTGGAAAAAGATCAGGTCGATCGCCGACACCATCTATTCCAAAGAATGGATTCATCACAAACGGCTTCCGTATGAGTGCTTCTGAAGCTCCCATGTAGACGGGAATGAGTTTCTGGAACATACAGTAAAAGGATTATACTTCACATGTTCGGTACAAGGGAAGGAATCAGTTTTTACCTTCAGAAGATTAGCTCGTTGAACTCGTGCCACATTGGCGGTCGCCTGTTCTACCTTCACACATCCATGGACAGTGGTGATGGCAATTAACTGAACATTGATAAGATTGAACTGAATGCTCAGTGAACCGGTGAATTTTACAAATTCCAAGCGACTACCTCATCAGACCAGGAAAAACTAAGTATTTATTCGTTGGTGGAGGGAATCATTTTAGAGCTGAAATTGCACTATATGCGCACGTCCATCTCCTGAGTGACAGTGTAGCAAAAAGATGAATGTGAGGATAATCCCACTAGAGATGGACGGTAATCGTCTCGTAAAAGATAAAGTTTAAAGTATAAATTTTTTGCGTCGATCAATCCCGTCGGAGAGATGCGCCCCCGCACTCGACTTCCATTCAGAATCGTAGTGGCGTAATGAGTGCGTATGTGGCCTACACAATGACTTGCGGTGGCCAGCCTATGCACAAGTCAGTGCATTTATCCTCCCGGCTAGTCTGGCACCGATTAGCCGACTCCGGAGGGATGGAAGGCTTGGTTGGCCTGGGCGGGTATCGAGCCGGAATTCGACCCCCTGACTGTACGCGTAAGATAGTGCGCCACTTGCCACTACACCACCTCCACCCTAACCATCTAGTACAATTCGAAATTTTCATTCAAAAATTGCTTCCATTAGTTTTTTAGTTCCCGGGTGGATGGATGCCATTATGATTGCGAAATGAATTCAAGTCAATTACCCGATCGGTTCTCATCAATCACCCTCCCCACTTCCTCTTACCCTTTTCGCTGAGCATGGCTAGCGCCTATAAGGCTTAGAGGGATAGGTGTGAGATTTGAAGTTCCCTGCTTCCTTCTGTACTCACTACTTCGATGAAGTGAGGAGTGAGCGACAGGGACCTGATTTGGCCTGAAGTTGTTTCGTTTCAGGACATTTTGTCGAACCCAAATGGCTACAGCTTTGAAATACTTTGTAATGCTTCTTGTGAGGACCATGAATGAGTAATTTCGAGGGATTGGAGTGACCACGTCACGTTCACGTTTGGAAATAGTGAATTCGGACGCATTTCGCGAACTCCATAGTCACTCCAAAAGCTTACAATCTAATCCATGTTCCTAAGCCTGTAGCTCTCGATCACCTTCGCAGACCCCTCCCAAGGTCTGTGCCTTATAATAAATGCTTTTAAACATTTGAATCAGCCCGAGAACCCCCTCCAAGTGAAGTTTCTTCAAAGATGTGAATTGGAACATACGAAGCAATAGTGTAACTAAAACATCAGACGGCTTCGAAAAGAGGTTCATTATGAATGTGTGCGAGGAGAGACGCACCTGGCAATTGAGGAAAAACGAAAGATTGTTCTGCCACTTCTGTTTCTTCTATAATTCTTCCGTAACTCATTCGCTGTGTCTCCTTTCTATTCCTACCCAAAGAAGGGACCTTCTTTCCTCCAGTCAATGGTCAGTGGGTCACTGAGAGGATGCATGACAAGCAGGGAGGGGGGGGGGGACGGTACGAACCTGCGTCCGAGGACGCGCGCGGCAACTTGCGCGGCGACAGTCGTGACGATTTATATGACTCTATCGCCAATTTAGAAGGAGGATCGTAGCGCCTGGTAGAGATTGAAGCCTGTGAAGGAGATGAAGGGCACAACTGTTTCTTCATTCGGTTGATCAATTCATTTCAGAGTATGCCTATTCCCACTTGGAAACCTAGAAGCTGTTTGAGTGTGTACTTTGCCTATACAATGAATAGTTGGAACTAATCAGTACTCAAGCCATTTTTTTTATTTTTCCCGTCTGGTCATGTACCTGCTGAAGATTCCTGAGGTGGGGCAACCTTCGTATGTCCGGGTGGGTAGTGACCAGAGATTTGATCTTGGATCAATATGCGCTATGGCGTGGACGAACAGTATGTAAGCAACTCCTCTGAGCAACTTATCCGCCGAGTGGACAAGGCTAGACATTGGCATTTGGTTCAATAAATGAGTGAGAGTTTCTAATTTCCTAGTACACCATAATATGGGGATTCGGAATGGAAATTGAGGTTTTCTAGCTACTCCTCTACGAAAAAACATTAATAGTCTAAAAAACTGAAGCAGAATTTCACAGAAATCGGAGCTAATAAGTGTTATCATGGGGATATTTCCTTACGAACATCTTTAGAAGAAATGTAAATAATGAACGCAACGGAGTAGACCATACCTCTACGTCAGGATGTTGTATTGCTAGAGAAATTGCTCGCATATCATCAGAGACTCCATCGGTGTCTGTGAAAACCTCTATCAATAGTGAAAATTAACTTGTAGGTATAAATAGTTATAATTATGTTGCAAATCTGATTTCCGATAGGTAAAAATATCAAATAGCAAACGCTCTGAAATGAAAAGATCGAAGGTTACTAGCATTAATCAAGAGCGATCAACGCTCTGGGATAGGCTCCGCTTCTGACAACCGTTCAGAATCGTTTTGGGAAGGTTTATGGGATTATGCGAGGCTTAAAGGTAGAAACGATAGAGGCTTCGGCTTCAATCAACCCCATCTTTGGGATGCGCCTCCACATTGGGCTTCCATTCATTTTTTGCAATGGCACTTTTGAATGCGTGTATGGCTTATATGTGGTGGATAGTCCGTGTACAGGCGAAATTATCCACCTGAGGAGTCTGGTACCAATAAGCCGACCACAGAGAGGTAATAGGCTTCTTTGGTCTGGGCTTGATCGATCCAGGTCTCAAACCGAAAAGCCCCCACAAATCATGGTTAGGAAGAAAAGATTGAAAAGCCTACTCGAAAAAGGTAAAGCGGAAACCAAGGTTCGATTGAAATAGCTTGCGTTTTGGAGCGAAGATGAATGTCAACAGCTACTTTTGCTGTTATTTTTCATTACAAAAATATTTTGATTAAGTTCTGACTCACCTATGATCATCTTCATTTTCATTTTGTGAAAATTATTTTCGGTAGTCACTAAAAACTATGACAAGGAACAGGCACAAGTGAATGGGACTGCCGAAGCAACTGATTAGACAAAATTTCAAACATCAATGGTATTAATTATAAGCCTTTCTTCGGGCTGATAAGGTAGGCATAGACCGCTTGCCAACCTGGAAGTAGTCGTTGAGTATACGTTGGACTCAAAAGGGATGTATTTTGCTCCGTCGCGAATCTCACCTGTGTAACGGTTGGACTTTTGCACTGAGGAATTGGTTGGTGGCTGTCAAATAAATGGCGAAGGAAAAGAAGGTGTGGTTAGGGGGACCACTAAGTTGTGGTCGACAGGCTTTTTTCAATCAACAAGAAGACTCTAGTCAAAATTTCTCCACTGTTAGAGGCATGATTGTGATCGAAACAATTCCCTAAGCTTATGGCCTCCAACCATATCCCATACCCCTCTCGAGGTCTTATCCTGAGAGAACCTCTGAACAGTTTAAGCACTTCTGCAACCCTTTCCAACTGAAGTGGCTTAGATGGTCTGAGTTGAAACACATGATGGAACAATTACACTAATATCTAAGCCGCTTCGATCTGATTCGTTTCTTCTCTAGTTGTTCCGTAACTCGTTACTGTGTCCCTTTACTGTTTCTACCCAGATAGGGACTTTTTCTTCTCCAGCCGAATGGTCACTAGCCCAATGAGAGGGCGCACGACGATCCGAAGAGGTTCCCGCGCGATCAATGAGACAAGCCCGGTGTGTGCGTCTGAATCTGTCAAGGTGTGAGCCCTGAGACGCTATCGTGGTTATGACGCACGCTGACCTCTATACCGCCTCCTGACTCATAGCCGTGTTTGTTGCGAAACTTCATGGTAGAATTACGTACAAATAAGCTTCTTTTGTATAAGTAGGTTCATGTAGAGTGATTCGGATGTATTTGTATGTAGGATTTTTGAAATTCTTAGAATATGTAATTGCGACATTTTCCCTCGCAAAGACTCTCGCGAATCACAATTGTGGGATCGCTCGCGTTGTAGTCTCTTTGACGATTCACAGAAACAAAGCAATAGAAACATCGCTTGTTCATGTGATATTGTCCTCTTCGTCTTTTCCTATAAACTATGAACAGCTCATAATTAATTCTGTGAGTTTTGTTTCGTAACAGGAAATATTTTGTAATCTTATCTTCCCTTATCAGTGATAATGAGCCTTGACTTTTTTGTCATTGCACAGAACTACATTGGAACATTCAGGCGATTATTGGTTTTGTTAGGTTTTGTATGAAGTAATATATGTAGATGGTAGTGTTCAAAAAATGGCTTCTTGTTAAATTCACAACTAGACGGACATACTTAGATACTGAAAACTGTGATTGGCAACTTTACGTAAAGATTAAGATTCGTATTGATCGGTTGTAAAGAATCATCCTACTTATATAGTCGGCTAGCGTGTGTCTGTTGGTGTGTTTGTGTGTGAGTATGTGTGTGTCCGTCCCGAGCCCCGTTACCTCAAAGCGGTGGGATGGTGTAAACTCACTCGACGATAAGAACACTCGTTGTTGCCTGGACACCGACGTGTCGAGTGAGGCTAAAAACTGGCCCCCTCTTGGACAAGTCCATCTCCGGCAGTGGACCTACCGCTAGTTATGGCTAGGCGGTGAGGGGTCAGTCCAGGCCACCAGCATCTATGAGTAAAGTTGTTCAAGAAGTACCCTCAGTCCCGTGCGGCCACCGTCCTTCCCGGCAGAGAGGACAACGGCAGAGGGGGAGAAATCTCACGGCGAGCGATCTGCCGAGCTGTTTTCTGAACATTGCTACCATCAACGTACGAGGTCTTACTAGTGATTCCGCGGTTGATCAGTTGATTTCCGAATTGGACAAATGTGCGGTAGACGTGGCATGTGTGCAAGAAACGTTGAGATTCGAAGCAGGAACATGGAAATGGCACACCGGTCACGAAGTCATGCTGGGAGCTGGATCAAAGAACGGTAAAGTTGGAGGAGTCGGATTCATCATCGCGCCGCATTTGGCAACGAAGATCACTCACTGTGAAATCTTTTCTGAACGGATCGCGATGCTAGTGCTTGAACTGGATGGAGGGAGCACGATAAAGTTGCTGTCAGTATATGCACCCACCGGAGCCTATGGTGATGATGCTGTAGAGGAATTTTATGATGAGCTCGAGAACGCAGTAAAAGGCCCCCCGAAAGGAACATATGTTATTTGTGCTGGCGATTACAATGCCCACCTTGGTCGAGGAGAATCTGGAGAGAATTTTATCGGGCCACACGGAACTCCAGGACGCAACAGTCGAGGAGAAACACTGGTTCAGTTTTGTGAAAGAACTCGGCTGTCGGTAGCTAACACATACTTCCAAAAACGCCTGGGTCGTCGATGGACTTATCATACTCCAAACAGGCAGATGTTCCACGAAATTGATTTCATCCTGACGAACTGTTTACGACTTTTTCACAACGTTGGCGTCATCGGAGAATCACGCTTCAACATCGGATCAGATCATCGTTTAGTACGGGCAACGATAGCAATAAAGCCGAAAGAAGAGCGGAAGAGACTAGCTGCATATCACTCCAAACGAATACGATATGAGCTTAATGAAGAAACACTGAAAACCCTAGCGGCAACTGTAGATTTTACTGGAGGTTCAGGAAATGTCCATACGAGATACGAAAAAGTAACTTCCGCTATCCGAACTGCTGTCAAGGATGCGTCACAACGTGTAAGGAGTAAACCACGCGAGCGGTTGAGTGAGGTCACTTTGCAGATGTTGGCCACACGGAAGGAAGTAGGCAAAACTATGACCCCTGTGGCTCGCACAGTGCTCAATAAAGCTATACGAGTCAGAGTCAAAAATGACTACCGGGAATATGCTGCACGTAGAGCAAGAGAAGCGGCTGAGAAAGCGACGAGCATCAGAAGAACATTTATAAGTACTCGCTTGAAGACCACCACTCCGGAATGCCTGACGAAAGCAGATGGCACTGTTCTGCGGAACCGCAAGGCTATAGAAGGAGAAATCCGGACCTTCTTCCAGGACTTGTTTTCTTCCAAAGTACACGTAGAAGCGTACTCGGAACCATCAGAAGGCGAGAACGATAACAAAGAAGAATGGAGAGTCCTCGAATCAGAAGTGATGCAAGCCATTCGTCAAATGAAAAGCGGAAAAGCACCCGAACCAGACCAAATACGGCCAGAACATTTGAAGTGCCTGAAGGAAGTTCTCGCGAGGCCTTTAGCTGACCTATTCACGGAAATACTCGACTCAGGAATCGTTCCGAAAGATTGGCTCAGCTCCCACACTATCGTGATACACAAGAAAGGGGCGCGTGACATCCTAGCCAATTATCGCCCGATAGCACTTCTCTCAACAATGCTCAAGGTCTTCTCACGCGTAATCCTGAATCGAATTCGTCACATCCTGAATATGAATACGGGTAAAGAGCAGGCCGGCTTTCGCGAAGGTTTTTCCACTATCGACCAAATCCACGTAATTACTCAGTTGGCGGAAAAATGTCGAGAATACCGAATTCCTTTGTGTTATCTCTTCATCGACTTCAAGAAGGCTTTCGATACAGTTGAACATCAAGCAGTGCTAAACGCTCTTACAGCTTTTGGAGTTCCCCGAAGATACGTGGAAATGA
This sequence comes from Haemonchus contortus, assembly GCA_000469685.2. NCBI lineage: Eukaryota > Metazoa > Nematoda > Chromadorea > Rhabditida > Trichostrongylidae > Haemonchus > Haemonchus contortus. The sequence goes on from LS997565.1 coordinate 41,355,766, forward strand.
TACGGAAGTGCAATACCAGCTGCTTCACCGACGTAAACCTTTATGGAAACCCTACCCTTATCCAAATACGGCGCGGAGTCCGACAGGGAGAGGTCATCTCCCCGATGCTGTTGTCTGCTGCTCTAGAGATAGTGATGCAAAACGCCCAGATGCCCTGCGGAATCGACATAGACGGAGAAAGGCTTCAATACCTAATGTTTGCTGACGACATTGTACTCATCGGAAGCGAACCGAGTGCTCTCGAAAACTCATTAAGGATCCTAAGAATCGCTGCCAGCTCTATCGGTCTAGAAATCCATCCAGGAAAAACAAAGTGGATGAAAAACAGCTACGCGAGCGACTACTGTCTACGCATGGATGACTCAGTCATCGAGGAGGTTTCGTCATACGTATACCTAGGCCAAGCAGTTACAATGGATAACGATTTGACAGTCGAAATAAGTCGTCGTCGTAGGGCAGGCTGGGTGGCATTCAACAAGTATCGTGATGTTCTCACTGACAAAAGAATTGATGCCCAAGTCAGAGCCCGTGTGTTTAACACCCATGTCCTGCCGGCACTGGTGTATGGAAGTGAAACATGGAATACAATTTTGAATGAAGAAAGAAGACTGGCATCCACTCAAAGAGCGATGGAACGAGTGATGTGCGGTATCACGTTGATGCATAAAATTCCTGCTCATGAAATTCGAAGGCGCACTGGCGTCAAGGATGTGATTGAAAATATGTATGACTCGAAAAAACGATGGGCAGGACACGTAGCTCGTTTAAATGATAACCGTTGGACATCCCGTGTGACCAATTGGTATCCCCGCGGAGTAAAAAGACCGCGAGGAAGACCCCCGGCCAGGTGGAGTGATCCTTTCAGAAAACTATTCGGACAGAGATGGCAACAAGTGGCAAGAAACCGAAATGAATGGCATAGATGCATCCTGCAAGGTTGGAGAAATCACCCTTGAAGAGCGGACATCAAGGTATTCAAGGTATTCAAGGTATGTGTGTGTGTTTGTCCGACCGGAAATTCATAACTCCTGTCCCACTGAACCTAGAACATTCAAATTTGGAAGAGAGAGGCGACACGATGAGAACAGCGATATGGCACGTGGTAATAAGTGACAACTATCGATATAATTTGATAAGGAGCCTTAAAAGGCAAAAGCCTGAGTATCAGTAACTCCCTTCGTATTAGCGATGAAGCCTTGGCACTTGGACAGGTGGTTTAGGATGTGAAGGGATCGTTAAAGATTGGTGACAGAGAATGATAACAAGTGATAGGGACTGATAAGAAGCCACAGAAGGCGAGGGCCTGTAGGTCTGTGACGCGCTTCCCTTTAATAGTGGAATCTTGGTATTTCAATAGGTTATGTAAGATGTCACAGGATCGTAGGTACTCGGTGACAGGATCTATAACGGTTGGTACCAGACCAGGAGCTGATAAAACTGACAAAGGCTAATGATATCCTCGAAAGCTTAGGGCCACTATAATAATGGCATTAATAGTGGAGCTTTGACAGTTTGGCATGTGATGTAAACTATAGTGGGATCGTAGACGACCGATGATAGGAACTGATAACAGCTGATAACAACTGATAAGAGCACTTTCGAACTGAATTTACCTCCTGTGGTATTTGCGATGTATTTATGATTACGACTATTACATAGATTACGACCGCTCCCAGCAAGGTTTCTAAAGATCAAGGGTACTTTATATTTTGATATCATTTACGACAAAGCTCATCCGACCGCCAATAATTTGGGTTTCTCAACTAACGATGTACCCGTGGAAGAAAGAAGGCTCAAAGATAACGACATATGATAATGGTGTTATTATCACTCGAGAACATTAGTGAGCACTGCACAATTCTTTGGTTGCCTATCAGTCAAACCTTAATGGTTCATTAATTTCAAGATGAAGAGCAACCGATTGACACTTTTAGTCGTAGGCGTATGCGCGGGCATGTGGTGCACGCATTGTGGCGTGCGCAGCCCAACTGGTACATTAATAAGTCGTTGTGGAGGTGGCTTTGCAATATCTTTCAAAAACTGGAAATTGGTGCAAAATAAATGTGAAGAACTGAAGTTGATTGTTCTTGTTGAAGCAAGATCAAAGCATTCTTGGGATGGGTGAGATCGAATCTAACATACAATTGCCGCTAGGGGCACGGACGTACTATTCGGACTGCGCGCGGCTAATTGCGCGACGGAATTTGTTTCGATTAGATCGATCCTGACGCCTATTACAAACTTTAAGTAGAGTAGATTAGTAGGATCAGGTGACCATACCGAAATATTCTACTTCAAGTTTATGCCCCAACAATAGGCGCCAGAGTCGTTCCAATCGCCACGAATTCCGCCGCACAATTTGCCGCGCCCGGTCCGAATTGCGCGAATGCACGGTGCTAAGTGAGATGGGGGGGGGGGAGGCACGCGGCGCGGCCCCTGCGCACTTTCCAGCGAGATAGTAGGGAAGGAAGAGTAGTCGAGCCCGTAATGGTGTTTAGGGACGTTTCATAGCTCTTTTATGTTATAACTTTGTATTTTTCACCTGATTTTAGGAAGGAGGGGGGGGGGGGTTGCGGGGTAGGTGAGCCAATTGGACGTTCAACTTTTATCTCATCTCAGCGCTTTTTAACGAGATAACCATCTCATCCACCCTGGTCCCCTTCAAAAAAAGGTTTTATCGGCTCAGAAGAAGAGTATCCATAATATGCAGTATCCATAATATGCAACATGTGCCAAGAGTTAGTTTGTTTTGAATCACAAAACGCATTAGTGCAACCTCACCATTCCTTCCCAGACTCAGGCCCACCACTATCTCGCTGGAGGGAGCGCAGGAGGCCGCGCCGCGTGCCCCCCCCCCAACCCGCTTAGTAGCGAATGCACCCATGCCTCTCTCATTAGGTTTAGGCTATAGCGTCTAATGTCGCGCGCAGCACGCCGTGTCGACAGCGCGCACGTCCTGGACCTACCTGTTCGTCTGAACCCTCTCAGCTAGACAACAGGGAATGCTTATTTGTTTGTGATCCACTCACAGGGATAAATACACCATTACAGTAATGCAAGGCTGGAGCAGTAAAACTGGAAAACATTGGAACAGAATGTGTCTTGAGGTATGCCGGATTACAGTGTGATAAATGTTCGACCCCTTTTTGTAGATGACTCCTTTGATTTCCAAGTTTTTAGTCGATAGTATTGCCGTTTTATAACCATTCTTTCCATACAGTTCATTTTCACATAATAATTACACAAGTTGAATAGGAAATGAGTCTTAATTACTTATTTGTGATTAATTCACCGAACAGGAATGACAGATACGCAAGGCAAAGCATAATACTGGCAGGAAAAAAGCGTTCTTACAAACAGAAGAAGGACGCAAATTAACTAAACTTGCATTATAAAGGAATATCATTACCGCGACATAAGGCAAGGCAAAGAACGAAGGAAGGAAGATTCGGCAAAATCAGAAACATCACAAAAGAAATGCTAGTGAAGCGTATCACAGCACCTATCAGGGAAATTATCGTAAGGAAGAAACTTCAATGGACTGGTATTCATATGCTCGGTTCGGGTGTAATACAGCAGTATCGAAACTGTCGCGTCGCGGCGAGAGGGACGCCGCGCGCAAAGGATTGTAGCGGAATGCAGCAGCAGGTAAGAAATACAGGAACGAAAGAACAAACACTAGAATCATCCCAAAAAGTAATAATCGCATATCGATTAAGCTAAATGAAGAACGCCAGAATTGTAATAACGAGACGAAAGGTCCGCGACTGCCACGCATGACGATTTGATTACACAAAACCGATCCTACTGCCCGTCTCCCACTAGGTTCTATTTACCCATTAAATGCACTGCACACGCACATCAGAGCCCGAGGACCAAGAGTGTGCGGGTTACTACATGAACCCAGTGCCACGCACGCCACGCCCAATTGCGATCAGTCATGCGCAGTAAAGGGGAAGATTTAAATTCCCTATGGAAAGTTATGGTGATTGCAGTGAAAGCATTACGGGTTGTCTTAGGAATCCGGGTTCAGAACCGCCCACCATGGAAAAGTTCATTTTGGTAATTATGATAAAGTAAAATGAAACAATACCTATGGTCATACCTAGAGTCTATGGGATTATGGTAAGACATTCATCGATTATGGAATGTAAAACTGTTCTAGAAGACGCAGCAAAACGGCGTCACCAGGGCCCTTCTTTACCGAGCACGGTACTATGCATCTATTCGTCGAGTTTTTCTACATCGTAATGAATTATGGTATGAATGATCGATCTTGATTGATCCACTGGATGAGCTGCAAGATAGGCAGGTAGTGAGCCGCCGTAATCTTTGACCACAGCGAGCATACAAAAGTCGCCGGTCACTTGACCTCTGAAAATAGTTTGGTTCAGAAGAAGGTTTACAGTTCACAAGCACGAGAAGCAAATTCTTCTATTCTTTGATGTCACGGTTTGAGAGGTGGGAATCGCCCCAATTCTGCCCCGCCTATGACAAATTTCTGAAAGTGATCTTGTGGTAGCAAACTGCAGTGACCGTAACCACCCACTGGATTAATGCCAATCATTTCCTTCATATCTAGCACATGCATTGCTAGCTCCATTAGACCACTGAATCTCTGGGACACTCGGCAATACGAGACCTGCCATACCACTCATGGTCCCCAAGCCAGGGGATAGATGAAAAACGAAGTTATTCGTTTGATTCAGAGGCGAAGCGAATCACATACAATTAATTAATAAACATTTGTTCCCAGATAACTCATGTTTCTTTTTTTTCATTAGTTATCATCCTAGGACCCACTCCGGAAAGAAGACGTAGGCTACAGTTAATTTAAAGGCACCGTTCATAAAAAAGTTAGGGTACCCTTTTTTGACGGGAATTGATAGAACTACTCTAGATTAAAGCGATAACAACGAAAAAAGCGCAGAAAAGATGAACAAGAAGAACTACAAAGGGCCGAAAAAAGAGCTGGAAAGGGGGTTGGACGAGTTTCACATTGAAAGAACATCGGTTAGATAGTGTTCGGGCAAATTGGCTAATTGCCAATTTGCAATTCAGGGTGGGTCCTGACGCGATTACATGACACTGTGTCGTCTCGACACTCGTCTAACGTGCCACCGATCGAGGGGCGGAGACGCGAAGTACGGCAACAACGGAGCTGCCACTATGCCCTGGACGTCGAGATTGGGGGAATGAGAGGGTCCCTTCTACAACCCATGGGGGTCGCTGAGTATTAATAAGGTAAGAACTCAATAACTTTTTAATCGTGAACGGTGCCTCTAAGACTGCACGATACAAGTATAATGATATTGTTTGAGTTTTGTTGGTCATTGGACTAACCTTTTCTCATCAGACAGCTCTACACCGAGTCGTGAATCGTCTGTTGCCGTAGCTATCGCTTTTTCGTTGATTGCAATGGCGACCGCGATCTCCTCGCCGTGACCGTCCTGTCGAGCGTGTTTGAACGTCGCGCTAACCCCTAAGAGAGCCATGAATCAGAAGACAGCACATGAGAAAAAATGTGGTCGTAGTGTGTAATAATCAGATTTGTTTCTGCCTAGTACGCCATACTCCATTCTTCTTGCCATCCTGCACCCAAGTAACTGTGAGCTTAAACCCAAACAAATCGGTGGAAAAGAGAAAGGAGAAACTAGGCTAGTGTAGTACTTATGGAAGAGCCTGAGCCTGTAGTTGAACGGAGAGGAGATGTAGGCCACTGGAAGAAGGCGAATCTATTCCCCAAATCAATCCCAGAAGTTCCAGTACTCCACTCTAGCAGAACCAATCGATTCATACTAATTCCTCATATTGACTATAAATTGCTGCTCGAAGGGACCACTGTAAATGGTGCCATTTAGGTGGCCATACTATCACATTTTTTTCTTTTGTAGAGTCGCGGTTTGATGGTGACCGTAATTGTAGAGTTTGCGTTCATACACTGAGCAGAAGCAAGAACTAACCGATATTTGTAGCTAGAGCGAGGAACGACGCCAACGGAGTGTCTATTTTGAGATGAGCTTGGAAGTCAACTATATCTCCATCCTGGAATAGAAGCTTTGGGAAGTTCTCCACATCAAGAAACGGTGCAAACAGTGAGAAATGAGCTCCTTCGCAAGCTAGTGAGAGTAGTGAATGTCCGAGTAGTAACTATCTTCGGCATTACTCTATCCATACTTTATTAATGTAATCAGTTTCCAGGCTACGTCAAGAAGATTCTCAGATAACTGATGAACAAGGTAAAGAGCAGTCTGGAAGACTTGGTAAGCCCTTACTCGAATCGTCTGCTTCTTAAATCAATGTGGCTGCCCATCTGAGCTTCCCCCTTAGAAGACTCTCTTCATCGAATCGAATCGATCGATTGGCCATTCTCAGAAACCGAAACAGTAGGGGTTCCAAGAGTTTTGCACATACGTGATTTCCAATCGCATATGCATAATCCCACGGTACCATTGTGATCGGAGTGTTCATCTCTTCCATGACAATCTTTGCTGCTTCCGGATCTGCACCAAAATTAGACTCGGTGAAAGCGGCGTCGCTGACAATCGAACCTGGACATAGACTGAGACTGATGATTTGAGACCTTGTGAGGCATACACACACCAAACGCTTCCATTGAACTTACCAAAATGGTTTCCTCCAAAAATGACAATCTTTCGCAAGCGTTTCGCGAAGTTGTTGTCAATTTTGTAAGCCAATGCTACGTTCGTTAACGGTCCTATACACACCAAGGTGACACCGTCGTGTTCCATTGTCAAGCGAATCAGCGCTAGTGCTGCCGGTTCAGCCGCATGCATGGTGAAATCCGTAGGAGAAACCTAAACTGATGCAACCCTAATAAAACAATTGAATTTTAATTAAAACCTAGTAATAGGCCGCAAAAGTTTGCAGACTGTGTGGCATCAAATGATCTTCCCATTTAACCTAGCTTATAGCATTTGTGTATTCAATGGAACGCACCTACATAGAAGGAAATTTCACTTGCAATGTTGTCCCTTCGGCAGCTTTAGGAGGCTCCACCCCACTGTGCTTCACATTTTAGAAGCTGATCGCTAGAGTCAGAGGAGGTTATCGTAAGGCAGCTGTGAGGACCTATTTAAGAAGGATTCTGAGCAAGCAGATTGGAGATTTCGGCCTAGGCCTATGGAGGGGGAAGCACGGGGTAAGTGGAGTGATAAATTCATGGAATGCAAGAAAGTTAGAATGGAAGAGGATTCGGCGAGTGAGATACTATTTCCCTGATAGAGCGCAGACGAGGGCGCAGGAATGCTCCCCCCCCCCCCTATGTTCCCACCGCTTCTCTCATCGAACTATTACCCTGTTGCTAATGAATATGCAGCAAGCGTCCAGGGACATTCATCTACGATTTGCTAACGTCTTGACCCTCCAGTTAGACAGCTTGTATTCCTGAAAATAGGTAAGACAAGTTAGTAAGTTACTTGTGGAAAGAGATCAGGTCGATCACCGATACCATCCGTTCCAGTGCGTGGATACATTAGCAATGACTTTCGTCGTATGAGTGCTTCTGAAGCTCCCATGTAGACGGGAATGAGTTTCTGGAACATTCAGTTGGGAGATGTACTTCCAGGTTTATTCTGTAGGAAGAAATCAGTTTTACCTTCAGAAGATTGGCTCGTTGAACTCGTGCCACATTGGCCGTTGCCTGCTCTACCTTCACACATCCATGGACAGTGGTGATGGCGATTAACTGAACATCGATAATGGTGAGAGGAATGTTCAGCAAAACAGTGAAATTTCCAAATTCCGAGAAAAGTGAGGGGAATCCTTCTCAGAGCTGAAATTGCAGGGTCTGGGCGGGCCAGTGTCACAACGATTGGGGTCCGGGAACTTCTCCCCTAACACGGCGTCGCACACGCTGCACCCGCCGCCTATCGCAGGATTGCGATGGAAAATTGGAGCGCGCCATTTGTGTGTTGGGGAGTCCTTTAAACATTTGAATTGGCCGGCCGCTCTCCTCAGTTCCAATGCGATTCTGATCGTCGTTTATATAAGAGGAGTCATTTTAATCATTCAAGTCTAATAAACATGAAAACTAGAAAGAAACAGAAGAAAAAACGATAAAATCCAATGAAAAAGCAAGCCAGTCAAGAAAAAATTCCGCGTCCTATCGATTGGCGGGAGTACGGTAGTTGCAGTGACGTTCGCCGCATGCCGCAAGGGAGAATGCCGCGATAGGGGAGAAGTTCCGTTACCCCAACGATTGCGAAACCAAGTGCCCGATTGGTTCTCATCAATCAGCTTCCCCACTTGCTCTTACCCTTTTCGCTGAGAATGGCCAGCACCAATAAGGCTTAGAGGTATAGTTATGATATTTGAAGCTTGCTGCCTCCTTTCGTACTCCATCACTACTTAGATGAAGTGAGACTCGGGCGATAGGGATCTTTTTTGACTAAGAGTTGCTTCGTTTCAGGACATTTTGTAGAACCCAACTGGCAGTGAAAGCATTGTAGATTTTTGTAATGCTTTTCACTAATGCTTCTCATAAGTATCGTGAATGCTACTGAAGGGACGATCTCAGCGCCTTCTTAGAAAACGAAGCCTATGAACAAGATGGAAGACACAACTGTTTTTTCGACTGATCAAATCATTTTAGAGTGTGCCCGGCCCCTTTTAAAGAAGCTACTCGAGCGTATACTTCGCCTGAATAATAAATTGTTGGAGCCAGCCAGTACCTAAGTCATTGAGTTTTATTCTTCCCATCTGGTCATGTACCTGCTAAAGAATCCTGAGTTGTGACAACCTTCGTATGTCCGGGTGGGTAGTGACCAGAGTTTCGATCTTGGATCAACATGCGCTTTGGCGAGGACAAACAGTATGCAAGCAGCTCCTCTGAGCAACTTATCCGCCGAGGGGACAAGGCTATATTTTAGTACTTGTTAAAGGCACAGTTCACGATAATTTTTAGCTACCTGTTTTTAGTCAAAATGGGAAAGTATAGATTGGGAATAGTTGATCGGAAGTGAAGAAAGCGAGCAAATTTGCCGATTTCGAGAAAAATATGGCTCCTTGAAAGTAGAGAAAGTAAGGGTTGGACGAGATTGCCATGACGGAAATAAAATAGAAGGGGTATTCGGACGAGATTTCATTTATTGCAATTGCACAAAGAGCTGACTACATCAAGCCAAAACTGTACAGAACTGTCTTTCACTGTCGCTATGGGTCACGACAAGTTGTTTGAATTTTCTACAAGGGTTTCGTTGTGATCGATGCAATCTCTATGATGCCGGTGAAACTCGACCGAGTATACACACGGGTCAATCTTTGAACCTTTATAACTCCCTGACTAGGCCGTTTTCCGACTTAACCGAGCCAGATATGGTATACGTGGGGGCCTCAAATTCATCCAGTGAATCTCAGAGACCATTTTTATCGTGAACTGTGTCTTTAAATAGTTTAGTCAGAGTTTCGAATTCCCGTATACACCATAACATGGGATTTCAGAACGGGAATTGAGGTGTTCTAGGCATTTCTATATGAAAAAAGTTATCAGTATCAAAAAAAACCCAAGCACGACCTTAGAGAAATTGAAACTAATAAATATTGTCAAGGAGTGATCACGTTTATAAAGATTTTTAATAGAATTGTAATAAATGAACTCAGAGAAGCGGACCATACCTCTACGTCAGGGTGTTGTATTGCTAGCGAAATTGCTCGCATACTACCATGGACTCCATCGGTGTCTATGAAAAGCTTTATCAATAATTAAGTTCGAACTAACTGGTAAGTATAAAGTTACTATAGCTTGCAAATCAGAGATTCAATCCGTATAGATTAAAATATCCGAAGAGCAATTGTTGTGAAATGAAAAGATTGAAGGTTATAAGCATTAATCAAATGTGATCGACGCTCTGGGATAGGCTACGCTTCCGGCAACCTCTCAGAATCGTTTTGGGAAGGTTTATGAGATTAGGCGAGAATAGAAGGTTGGAACGATGAAGTTTTTAGCTTCAACCACCTCCGTTCTGTGGATGTGCCTCCGAATTGGACTTCCAATCAGAACGGCAGTGGCCTTTTGAGTGCGTATAGGGCTCATACAATGTATTGCGGTGGCTAGCCGATGTACTAGCGAAGTTATCCACCTGAGGAGTCTGGTACCAATAAACCGACCACAGAGAGGTGAAAGGCTTGCTTGGTTTGGGCTTGATCGATCCAGGTTTTAAACCGCGGACCGTGTGTGCCTGGTAGTGACCACTTGTCACTATGCCACCCGCCCACACGAAACATAGTACGAAAGATAAGATTGAAAAGCCTACTCTGAAAGGTAAAGCTGAAACAAGCTTAGATTGAAGTAGCTTGCCTTTTGGAGCGAAGATGAATGTCAACGGCTGTAATTGTTGTTATTTTTCATTGCAAAAATATGCTGGTTAAGTTCTAACTCACCTATGATCATCTTCATTTTCATTTTGTGAAGAATATTTTCTGTAGTCACCAAAAAAATATAACAAGGAACGGGAACTCGTTCTAATAAACGGCACTGCCTAAGCAACTGATAAGGAAAAACTTCAAGCACTACTGGTATCAATTATAAGCCTTACTTCGGGCTGATAAGATAGGCATAGAATGTTCGTCAAACTGGAAATAGTCGCTGAGTAGATATTGAACTCGAAAGAGATGTATATTGATTCCTCGCAAATCTTACCTGTGTAACTGCTGCTTTTGCGCCGAGGAATTGGATGGTGGCTTTTAAATAAGTGGCAAAGACACATAAGAGTAAAATTGGGCGTGGTTACAGTTATTACCGAATTGAATCAACCTCAATCAACGAGTAGACTACAGTCAAAATCTTATTCGAACCACCCGAGGAATCATGATTGCGATCGAACTCATTTTCTCAGCTTACGATCTTCAACCATATCTTCATATCCCTTCCAAGGTCTAAGACTGAGGGGTTTGGTGCAGTAGGAACGAAATTGTCGCGTCGCGAAGACATGCCGCGTGCGAAAAAATTTAGCGGGATGAATCAGCAAGTAAGACATACAGGAACACAAGAACTTACATTGGAATCATGCCAAAAATAATATCGGCATATTGATTCAGCTGTATGGAGAACGATGGAACAGTAATAGACGCGAATGGTCCGCGAATGCCGCGCGAGGCGAATCGATTACACAATACCGATCCCACCGCCCGTCTCTCAAGTCTGAGAGAACCTCCGAACAGTTTAATCAGTTCTCTAACCCTTTCATAGTGAAATGGCTCAGATGGCCTGGGTTGGAACACATGAAGTAATAATTACACCAACATTTGAGCCGACTACTAGATCTAACAGTAAGAAGAGGTTTATAGTGTAGATTACAAGGAAGAGACACCTGGTCTGGCTTGAGCAGAAAGGAAAAATTGTTCGGAAGCTGCTTCGATCCTTTTCTAATTCTACATTAACTTTTAGTCCTAATTTAGTTTAGTTGTGGTTGTAGTTTAGTTTTTTTAGTTCTACCTTAGTTACTGTGCCCCCTTTCTGTTTTTACCCGGAATAGGGGCTTTTTCTTCTCTAGCCGAGTGGTTGCTGGCCCACAGAGAGGGCGCACGACAATCGGAAAAGATTTCCGCGCAACCGACAAGACAAACCCGATGTGTCGCCGTCCCAAGGAACCAAGGAACCGCTGTATATGTTGCAGTTGACGATTGCCTCACAAATGGGTTACTTTTTTATGAGCAGGAGTCATCGTTCATTTCAGGAGGGCAGTGGTCCGTCGATCTCGCTTTGCAAAGTAACAACAATCATCATTGTCCCCTCTCATTTTCTCAGTAGGTATCCACATGCGATGATGGTAAGGTAACTGATGGTAAGCTAGGTGCAGTAGCGTGGGTTGAGGAAGCCGGTTGCTCTACAGTCGTCAGGCAGAAACTCTAACAACTCCATCCTTGTAAGCTTAAGATTGTTCGACTATCCGGAATTAATAATCAGAATACAGTCATATGTATTATTCCGTGGAAAGAAAAGATTAATAGCATCTAATATTCCACCCCATGCATTTCGGCTATAAATTTTATTACGTTCTCTAAAGCCACATGTATGTCTCCCAGTCAACTAGCGTTGCCATAGATACGACTTGGCATAATGCCAACACCTGGCAAACCTTCGCTTTAGCACCCCTAATGCTGCTTGTATAAAATCTTCTGCCGATGTGCTATTTCTTTTGACATAGCTTTTATTTTTAGCTCTGTCCAAACATCTGGGATAAGCTAAGGGCAAAGTGGTGCCAAACAAGAGGCTAAAATGGAGTCAGGCAGCGTATTCGACTTCTCCGGTTCAGCAAAGATGATGCGACTCAAGTAAGACCTTTGAGGAATTTGATAGAAAAATGTCGTTTTAAAGACACATTTTTCAGGGTAACTTTGATAGAAAAAGGCCTAAATGCAAATTCAAATGGAGTGCCTACAGAAAGTCTTACGGGAACTTCTATAAATCGTACGGTTGATGAGCTAAACCTTCAATGGCAGCAGAAAGTATCCTCGCACTATGAGCTCGGGAACATACAACAAGAGTAACAATCGTTCTTACTAGTCATCCTTTCCTTTTTTTGATGTTATGGATTTTTGCAAAAAAAATCTCCTAAATTTTGTCAATTGCGACGGTTGAAATCGAAATTAATTTCTTCTACAATTTTGATCCAAAGGCATACCACATTCGAAGAACTTTCACAAAATCTTTTTTTCATTTTTGCCGGCTTTTCATCGAGTAGCACCTTTTTACTGATTAATTTGAAGGTTTGAAAGCCCATTTGCAGTTCAACACGAGCTGAACCACGATTGTTTACGTATGTGGAAGGAGAAACATTGCCTGAACGCTTCAAATCCATCGGCATTCCATCAAGTAGCGCTGAAATCGCTCCAAAGACTGGATATGAGTTGGTTTTTGTTTCTTCCATATTTGAATTCAATGATCGATATGTAAGCGTACGATTTGCATTATATGGAAGGTAGGCGCGCAGTCGCGATGCGTGAATGTGGGAATAGCTCACTTGGCCCTGATCCTTCTCATCCTTGGCTATTAGTTCACTCATAGCATTGGCTCACATTTTTGTCCTGGCGAAAGCCTTTGAGTCTATAAATAGAGTCCATTCGTCCATAGAAGTGAGTTGGATTGCAATGACGTCATAGTATCCGTTAAGAACGTTTCTACAAGGCTATTCAATGGAAACGGGGTTGTTAATTTCCTAAGAACTTGACATCTTACTCCATACGTTGCTCTTCAACTGAAATAAAATAATCAACAGTTTGTGGATATACTTTTTGCAACTCAACCATGATCAAACCTAAATCCGTTGAAGGCACAGTTCACGATAATTTTGGGTAATCCAGAATACTGCGAAAAACGGAAGAAAAGATGGAAATTAGTGCGATGAAGGCGAAGAAACTCCGTAAATCGGCGTTTCCAAAGTGAAAAAAGGCTTCGAAAAATCGTTAGAAAGGGGGCTGGACGAGAATTAGACCGGAAGAGTGAAGAAGAGTGGGGCGTTTGGACGAGCTACATAATGTGGGTCATTGCTTACGTGTGAGTCCTGGTGCAAATAACCGACAACGGTAAGCAGAAATTCATTCGCTCATAAGCATAAGTAACCAAAAAAAACCCTAGTGACAGCAGGAATAGCTCGCCGGTAGGAAATTAAATAAGGGATCGAGGCAACAAAAAGAATAACGGAGGAAAAAAGAATGGGAGAAGAACATCGCCCCATCACTCGGCGATCAACTGATTGTTTGCGAGTTCTAGAACGAATAATTGCAATCTCTATCGCCTTGACACTCATCTAACGTGATATCGATCGAGGGGCGGGAAGGCCGCACGAGGAACAGAGCTTCCACTAGGCCCTAATCGTCGAGTTTTTGAACGCGAGAGGGGCCGTTCTAATACGCTTGGGGACACTGAGTGTTCCTAGGAGAAGAACTCAGTAACCATTTCTATCGTGAACCGTGCCTTTATGCAAGTTCTAACGGACATCCTTCCGAAAAATAACTGCGCTGATCAGTTGCAATTTTAGAAAATGGATGGCTCATAATGCTGTCATCGATTTGCCTCTGAGACGAAATCATCGAGTGATTCGATGTGACAAGAAAGTAATGTATATTATGGCATATCTTGGAAGTCTGTCTAGGTGAGTAGCATTCAGAAGAAGCTAGACTTCGGGGAAATGGGAATTATCGACGACAGGCTGTATTTGAGCATGGCCGATCCTGAAGCTGAAATGTTCGGCGAATTTTTCTCAAGTGTCTTTTCAGCAGCTACGATCAACGAGATGAATACGTTGTCTGTCGAATCACATTGCTCAATGAACGGTCTCTGATATTCGAACCACGATTGACACTCGACGGTTACCGTATCCAAAGTAAAATGGGAGAATACATAGCCACTGTACAAATTTGGGACGATTATTTCACGCCAATGGTAGATCAATTTAACAAAATAAGCCTGGTAAGTGATGGGGTAGAACTGTATGTCAAGGTTTATTCTTCATGATTACAGTATCTCCCTACCGTACTTCCTCAACTTTTCAGTTTCAGGTACCACCAATACCTGAAACTCAACAGTTTGAAGTACCGGAAGAGGGTTCAACAAAGTTTGTTTCAATGTTGTGTATTGGTGAGTTACTTAGGTCATTGACCAATCATCGGAAGGATACGCCATGCTTTCGATTTCCCGATTTCTGTGAAGAATTCGAGATTTGTAATCTGTCAGCACATTACATTTGGAAATCTGTTCGAATAATGTTATCAGTTATTCTTGAGCAGAGCCTCACTAGTCAAAAATTGAGTTGTCTCCAGGTTTCAGCCGCGAACTAAAGGAAGCCTTGGCTTCATCTGACAACAGTTCTCTCGATTTCGATTAGTTGGATTTGTCATTTTAAGAATACGCCGAAGACTTTGACTATGAGAATGTATGGATCGAATATATGACTTATTTCCCTAGTGGAGTAACGTGTACCTCAAACAATACTGAAGGACAAACATCAGCCTGTTCAATGGATGAGGTTAGCGATGTTAGTTTTTTCATTTTGAAAATTTTCAGATTATTTTTAGTGATTTACCAATAGAGTGAATCAGAAAGATCACAGCTTCACCCATACTTTTCCTTCTTCTTTGCAACTGGACAGATACCATTAGCAGTTCCTCATAAGATTATAGTCAAACAAAGTTCCATTGGCTTGCAACCATTTGATGCTTCTATACAGGGGTGCCCAAAAAAAAGAGACACTATGCATGGGGCCTAATCCAGGGCGGAATACGTCGCACCGATTGAAGCAGCAGAAGAATGTGATTGAGTGAATTGTACTAAGAATGTTGCTTGATGAAAGGAAGCAGGAACTCGTGTGGTTCCTATATCGGCATCAAAATATGAAGCCGTCCTCCATTGCGAACGCGCTCGAGACGACTTATGGGATATCGGTCGGCAACAAGCAGATACGCAACTTTCTCAGTCGAGTCGCTCACGGACAGATTTCTGGGCATCTTCGTTTAGGATCTGGATTCCTGTAGCCCCGACAACTCCGCAATGGTCTGCGATGTCGTGGGAGACGAGCCTCGCCAAACTCAGACGACGCATCAAATTTGGGTGGCAAAAACTTTTGATTTCGTCCGTGTGGAAGGCCATTGAAGAATTCCGTGATCGAGTACAATGTGTTGTTGATTTTGCGGGTGGTAATAATCAGTCAGAATTTAATAAAGGTCGATTACATTGGTGGTACAAGCCGAGCAGTGAAAGTGTCTCTTTTTTTTGGGCACCCCTGTACTATAAAGAGTTCCGATGGCTCAAGTTTCAACCGCTTCAAATCGCACTTTCCGCGATTCTTGCTAAAATGGGTAAAAGCAAAAAACACCTTGGGCACGACTACCTTACGCGAATACTAGACGAGGGTGTGACGGTTTTCAAATCCCGGATCGATCCCCGCCTAGGCCAACCAAGCTTTCCATCCCTCCGGGGTTGGTGAATTGGTCCCAGACTCGTCTGGGAGGATAAAAGCACTGACTTGTACATCGGCTGGCCACCGCAAGTCATTGTATAGGCCACACGCCCTCATTACGCCACTATTCTATTCATTCTGAATGGAAGTCGAGTGCGGGGGCGCATCCCACAGAAGGGATTGATTAACGCCAAAATCTTTATCCTTTAGTTCCTTTCTTAGTCATTTGATGCGTTCATTGATAGCAACAATTCAACTTAAGAAGTTCGTGGTTGAAACGAAAACATTCACAAGAGAATTCTATTGATGAGTTGAATAATCCACGTTTAGGACGGTCGTTTCCACTTCTCATTCACTATCGAACTAGATTTCACAGCCTCCGACATTTCCTCCTTTCATGTGCGATTTCGGGTACGCTCAGAAGATTTTTGGGGTCGGCAGTATCTGGCTGGTTATGGCAGTCTCACACCACTTCTTCGGCCGGGAAGGTATTCTTCAAGAAATGAATAAGTTTCAGTTGAGACTATTTTTCTCTGGCTTTTTTTCAGAACAGTTTATCGTGTGGAATGTTGGAGACCAATAAAACCCGATGATCCGGTCAGCGAACTTCGCGAATTCTTTATTGGACAAGCGATCGATATCGATTTTTTCAATTTGAAAGAGGTGCTCTATCTCTGGAATCATAACGCTTTTGCTAACTTCACAACCACTGAGACCCTTCAGATTCATTTCCAGCGCAGGACAACTCTTCTACTTTACTCCAGTTGAACTAGATTCAAGTGACCAAAATGAATTGTTAACGGAAAACTGGCTTTCTGGCAAGAAAGGGATCCGATCTGGGTAGGTAAGGGGTGTGCAACTTATCGTTACAAGGGTTGTCTTACTAACGGAAGCTGTTCCTGTGCTAATGTCGTCCAAAACACCTCCTAAATTATCCCTGGGCACTCGTCAGTCCTAGCTGAGCTGATGAAACATGAGCTCAACGAGCTACCAGTTTTTTGAGATTTTCCGGGAGAGGGAGTCGATGAATTCTGTGGAGGTCTACGGTCATGATTGTGGGCCAAACATTCTCCATCGGCTCTGTTTCAATAGAGGAAGTATCCCAAAGAAAAGAATCCCTGCTGAGTACATCTATATTTTTAGGACGGAGTAATCTCTAGAGCAGGAATGACCACTCAATCATCAGGGACTCTTCATGTCTCCGTTACGAATGTACTACAGAGACGAGATTATATTACTAGGGAGACGTTAAACCATATGAAGTATGGAGCAATGTTCGATCGTATGGGGTGAGAAATCAATCATCATTGATCATTTAGTTACACTCCTTCAAAAAGCGTTTTATACTACGAGATCATCAATGTTTGATTCAGGATGAGATCCGATCTCTACTGGCGTATCATGAAGGTTCTGATGGAATTTGAAGAAGCGAAACGGCAGCTTCTTGAACTACGTGCAGCTCAATGAACTGATTTTTAGATGTTGCTCATTAATATTACCGGCTTTCATAGGTCCAATGTATAGGTACAAATTTGATTGTGATCCAATAAATGATTTATAAGTAGAAAGGGTGCATTTTCAGGATTGTTCTTGATAAACGAAGGTGATGTAGAATGTGCTTTGATCCAAATTTATTTCCTCAATGAGTAATTCACGGATCTAATTGTGTCAGGAGTGGGCCAGCTGAGCTTCTCAACAAGGCCTAGTCGATCGGTATCAAGCTTATTTGGAAAGGTAGCACTCTGGCCAGCTTTCCGGTTCTTGACAACGCTGAATCCCAGTGGTGATCCGAGTTGCAGCCAGCAGCTAATGTTTGCACAAATGGAAACGAATAAACAAAATGAATACATATAGCACACATTGTCACCTACTGGGATGCCTAGGCACTCTTTAGAAATAAAATATTGTCATTGAGCGTCTTTGTAAGCCACTTTTGATGAGTGCTAAAGTTGGTGGGTTAGATACATCCAAATCCTTTCAGTCAGGGTAAAATTACTTGCGAGAACAAATTATCTTCTTCTTTCGCCGGTTAATTCCTCACTGACGGCAGTTCGTTGAGCTCTCCCGTTTGAGACGCCGTGATCCCTTTCAACGACGCCCTCTATCTTACTGAAGCTTTACGAGTTCGACTTTCTCATACTTTCTTCGATTTTTCAGCCTTGAAGCATTCATGCTTCTCCTCATTTGCCGGTTTTCTCATTTTCATCCCTTCTATCACACGCTACAGACCTAATGGTTTGCTTACTCTGAATTTATTCAAAGATTCGTGCTGTGAGTAGCGGACACGATAACTACCATGAGCCACCTTGCCATCCAGTCCCTTAAGATGTTTGAGATATCTTGTAAAAGATGCAGCAGGAAACCAAGGGCAAAGCTGTTCGTGGAGCCCGAAAACCTTAAAGTTTCCGATACTGTGCCATTATTTGTTATGTTGGGATGGAAAGACGCAGTAGGCTAGCCCTTCTCAGTTGTTCTGATAGTATCTGCTAGTTTTGCCGTCAGTTCGAACGGCGAACAACAACAAAACAATAACGAGCGTCTCGTTGAAAAAAGCATCCGCTTTTGCAGAACGCTAATGAGATTACTGTCTGTAATTGGTCATTCGAAGGCTGGATACGACCGCTTCGGGATTTGTTTATGATGCCAATACGAAAGATGATTTCCTCCCCCTTCCTCCGTAAATACCCTGCGCTGATGTCGGCTTTGTCGCCTGCAATTCCGCGAACTCGATGAGACGTCTGCAACGTCTATTATATGATTAGAGATCCTGGCTCTAGATGACACCATGAGTTTCGGAGCAAATGGTCCGTCTTTGTCGATCCAACACATCATTTCCTTCAACTCCTACTTTTTCTATTCCTCAGCATCCTTTCGAGTTGACTTATGCAGCGTGCCATACTATAAAGTCTTCCGCTGAACGAGTTTACCCTCATGAAAGCTCACCCGACCATAACAATCCTTCGCGCAAGTTTTTATCCAACAGCAGGTAGTTTTCAATGAATTCTTCCGGTGTTGTGGAAGTACACCTCCGGAAGACTTTCGATTTCGCAAACCCCATTCTCTGTTGGTTCAATAAGTTTTGTGGCGCTTCAGAAAGCTTTGCTCGCTATGGCTACCATATCTCTATCATATAATTAGATCTATAGTACTCATTAAGCGCAGAAAAGAGTGCCCAATGCCTGCTATGATTGAATTACATGCCCTGAACTTGTCGGGTTCGTTATTTCTGCCTCAGCTTGCTGGTTTTAGATCCACCATTAGCTCTTTGTTCCACATTCAACAAACTGTGAAGAACTTTGCAGCCAACTGAGTGTGTGGCTTATGCATATCGACTAGACTAGACTTCTTACTAGCTATGCTGGAGTCTGGAGTCTGGAGCTCGATATAGAGTTCCATTTCGAGCTCGTCATCGCTTCTATGGCAGAACGGCTTTGCTATTTTCAAGAGCTTTTCCTCTCTGTAGCTTCCATCTTGCTATCCCAGCAGAACATCATTTTGCATTCGTTATCTCTTACCCAAAATTATCGAAAACTCCTGTAGTACCTTGTGATTTTTTTTGCCGACCCTACATTACTACTTGGACTACTACTTCATGACCTTTCCTTCCTTCCTCGAGGTTTCGCACAGAAATGTCTTTGAGTTTTGTACCAGAAAGTTTCGGTTTCGTGTGATGGGTGGAACTATCGCTGACAACGACAGTTGCTATGATTCAGAGGGGAGATTGGGGGAGATTCTGAATCAACGGCACAAATTCGCCGAAATCTCCCGTTGGAATCGTTCAGGGATTTCACTCCGCAGATTTAGCAACACTCTTGTATGGTTCTACCAAACTCTATTTAGGTCTTCATTCTTCAAGATGAGCTGGGTTCTTATCAAAGCGAGGAGGCGACCCAGTCGGGCAGTGGGTACAGCCCCTCTTCAAGTAGTTGAGAATTTGAGCACAATGCTTGGTGGGAGAATTTCCGTTGTTTTGCGACTCGACTGAACTTCATTCAATTTGTTGGTCAAAACCACCAGGTAGAGGTGTTTCTAGAGTAGACATGGTAGGTGTAAACAAACTGAATGAACAAGACTTTTGAAGCTTGTTTTGTGGACCACTTTCACTTCCAATGATCGCCATTCCATGGAAACTCATCGTAAATGGTAGGCACCTAGAGATGTTCTGCAGCTGTAAGCTCTAATTGATATAATCACAGAGAATTAACCTCATCTTCCTCTCTGTAAAGTCACCATATCATTACCATATTCATGAACGGCTCATGCATCCATAATGAAAGGGAGGGTGGCAAAAACAACTGTCAGCCAGTCCTACATTTCCTTAGTTTTCGTTTTTTTCCTCGCTCAATCAGTCATGATCAAAGTATTTGATCGATTCTGTATGATCCTTCAAATTCCAGCCGATGGTCCCTTAAAAGTGATGCTTCTGCACATATCATTTTTACGACGATTCGTCTCACTTCGCCGCAGAAACCAGTGAGTTCAAATATTACTTCTATAAACAACTAAGTCAGATTGAAAAATTACATATTTGTTGCTTCTATCGTTCGAAAATGAGCTATGCATAAGCACAACAAAAAAAATCTCTGAGTTGTTATGAATATCAGTTGTGAAATCTGATAGTGATAGATAATACTGATTAAAGAAATGTCGAGGGTAACGGTCGTCAGCTCAAGTCAGTGTTTCTAATCAGTCTCTAATTTGGACCTATATATCTGACGGCAGAGCGATAACAATTCCACCTGTCATAGGAAAAAGTTTATTTTTTCACTTTACCAGACCGACGGCATCAACTATTTGGTCACCTTTTACTAACAGCTTTTTTCATATTTATATATTATGGGCATGTAAGACAGCATTTTGAGACCCTTTAGTTTTCTGTTCAGCTCTCAATGAGCAAGAAAAGGAAGCGCAGCCTGAAGCGAGGGGGGGGGGGGGGGAGTGAGGGAGGGAAACCCATGTGTGGAAGAGTCAGTGGACAAGCTTTGATGTGTGAAGAGACGTCGAGGTTATGAGTTCTACAATATGTCCAAGAGAAGGGTAAAGGATAATCAATCCCGTCTGAAGGTATGCGCTTCCACACTCGACTACCATTCAGAATCGTAGTGGCTTGATGAGTGCGTACGTGGCCCATACAATGAATTGCGGTGGCCAGCCTATGGACAAAGTGAGTGCTTTTATTCTCCCAGACGAGTCTGGTACCAATTCACCGGAGAGGGATGGAAGGCTTGGTTGGGCCTAGGCGGGCATCGATCCGGGATTCGAACCCCAGACCGTGGCGTGTGAGATAGTGCGCCACTCGCCACTACACCACCTCCACCAAGAGAAGGGTGAAGCGAGAAATTGAGTTGTTATATTGCTGATCACCAAAACATACCTGAACTGAGTTCGAAACACAGATCTAGATCAATTACCACTTCCCTTTAGGGTCAGGCGCGCCTTTCTCGTTCTCGTTGGATGTGTCGTCCCCTTACCGCTCCCTTCGCGGTCGGGCATGTCGCTATGGTGCATAAATCAATAATTGAGTAATTGGCTCATCGATATCGTTGGATATGTATAGAACATAAAACGGGGTGTAAGCATTGGAATCAAGGGCACGGACAAAATGATGATTTGACGTGGAGTCTCGTCACTTAGCGCCTCTTTCCTAGTACGTCAACTAACATAGGTTCAGTAGAGCGTACTACTCCTTTCCGGGTAAGCTTCGTTCCGTCTGTCGACACTAGGCCGCGCCGCGGCAGTCGCACGCGGTGCGCCACACCGCGATTTTTGATAGACGTCGCAGTTGTCAGTGGCGCACACGATTTGCGCTTTTTCCACGCCAGTCAGCTTGAAAAGAAGATAGTCTGTACTAGAGCAAATCATTAGCTCCACTGACACTTAGTGGTACTGTAATGTCTTCTCGAGATCGCAGCGACCCGCGCGAAGTGGGCCGACGACCTAGTCTTGACGAACGCTCCCCCTTCTCCACCCAATCGGCTGCTTTCATAGTCCACGAATTGTCGAGCGACCGATCGCTCGGCGGCGCCCATGGCCTGTGCCGCCTCCTCGACCGATCGTGCGACCGGTCGCTCGACTGGTCGCTCGGTCGCTCGCTCGATGGGTCCGCGATCGGTCGCTGGCCAAATCGTGGACTATGAAAGCAGCCGTCCCCTTCACAGATTACAATAACCCTGGATGGAAATATTGTAAAATGCCCAAGGGAAGTAAGTATATTATGTATTGGTAGCCACGTGGTAAAATAGTGAAATTGCTCACTTCCGGTTTTCTCTCTTATTGAATGGTTGAACCGTTCTTGATAAGATTACAATCACCCACTCTCCAAGCATTTCATGCGAATGGTTTGGATTATTTGGGCACTATTCTGGTAGCACGAACAACTCGCAAAAACGAAGAACATTACCGAAGCGGGATATTGGGTATGAGGGCTCTAACCTTCACCAGCTAAGTTCACTTTTGGCATCACTTTCTCAGGAGCAATACAGACCTTAGACCTTTAGCAGTGCTTTCTCAGTTTAATTCAAACACTGTATGGCTTTTGTGCTTACTTGCTACAGAATTTGTGGGAGTAAAGTCTTCTCATTTGGCATCGCTTCAAAGTGAATGATCCGAAAATAATTTTTCAAATCGGTCCCCGAGTATGCCTCAATTCCATAGTTGCCAGACGATCATGGCTACGGTACTGTACTCTACAGATTTTGATATAATGTGATTACCTCTCCCAGCTACGGATCTCCTTCACTGAGTTCTCTCTCACTGAAGGATCCCCAGCCGGTTAGTGACGAGGCTACGTAGGGCGTCCCCAGGTGGCGGATAGGGGAGTTAATCGCCGACCAAAAGTCACCAGTACTTGCCCAGAGACGCAGGTGGATTCAGGGGATGGACTCCTTGATTCTGCTGTGCTGGGTCGATATACCCTCTGTTCCTCGCAGGCGATCCACGCATACGTGTGTGGAGAGTCTGTGGGTGCAGTTGGTATCCTGCCCATCGACTCGGCCAAAAGCTTGCATTCGAGTGACGAACAAGTCACACTGGGAAGTATCTGGGAGGCGATTCGGGGCCGCCTCCAAAAACAAAGCCCCTTGTCCAACCCCCACGTCAGGGCCTGGCAAGCTACACGATGGGTTTTTCTTTCACCGCCAGAAACAGTGATAAAAATGGGCCTCTTTTTCCTGAACCTGAG
Source organism: Haemonchus contortus (assembly GCA_000469685.2). Classification (NCBI taxonomy): domain Eukaryota; kingdom Metazoa; phylum Nematoda; class Chromadorea; order Rhabditida; family Trichostrongylidae; genus Haemonchus; species Haemonchus contortus. The sequence continues at coordinate 41,378,863 of LS997565.1, forward strand.
GGAGCCCCCAATACGGCAGCGTTGGGTAGGACCGCTCGGGAGAGGCTGCTAAAATCTCAGGGCCAAAACAGGCTGCCCAAAAGGAGAAGGACTAAGATGGCGATCTGTACTTTCAACGCACGGACGCTTGCATCGGAAGCGTGTATAGAAGACCTGATGATGCAAGCTAGGAAGATCAAGTACGACGTCATCGGACTGACCAAGACGAGAAGGCATCGCCCGCTGCACGCTGTATTTGAGACTGGAGAAGAACTGTTCCTTGGAACATGCGACAGTAAAGGCGTCGGCGGCGCAGGTGTCCTCGTCAACACGCACTTGGCCATGAACATCGATTCGTACGAAAGATTAACAACCCGAATCGGACGTTTGCGATTAAGAAGATGTGGCTCAACCCCAGCTCTAACCATCTTCGTTGCTTACGCACCAACATCGAGCTACGAAGAAGAGGAGTTGGAAGCGTTTTATATGGATCTGGAGAGGCTCTACAGAGAAGACCACACTTTCTTCAAGGTCATCGTCGGTGACTTTAACGCCAAGATTGGCCCCAGAAGAACGGCTGAAGAGCTTCACATCGGGACTCATGGAGTGGAATGGAATGAGCAGGGTGAAAGGCTGTCCGAGGTTATCATGACGGCCCATACCATCCATGGTAACTCGCAGTTCCAGAAGCCCTCTCATTTAAGATGGACATGGGAGTCACCTGGTGGACAGTTCCATAATGAAATAGACCACATCATCTTCAATCGGAGATTTTGCCTGACCGACGTCGCTGTTGTTCCGAAGTTCTACACGGGATCGGACCATCGTCTCCTCCGCGCTAGATTCTGCTTCTCAGTGCGTGGGGAGAGAGCTATGAAGTTTCGGAAACGAAGCCCCAAGACCTCCATCAACTGGGACCACTTCGCTTCCCTTGCGAGTAAATGGGAAGATTCCGTTATCGACAACATCGATGATGAGTACAACCGGCTCGTCGAACATCTTCACGATAGCGCTAGAAAAGCTGAGAGTCCACAAGTAGCCAAGAGACGACTCTCTTCGAAGACTCTCGAGCTGATACGCCAGCGTGGAATCGCGCGAGCTACAGGCAATTATCAACAAACGTCCGAACTTGCGAAGCAATGCAGAGAAGCGATAAAGGAAGATCTGAAACAGAGAAGAGCAGCAGTCATGGACGAAGCCGCCGAGGCCGGAAGGAGCATTCGCAAAGCCCGACGGAGCTTCGCCAACTACAAGACCAAGATGACCTCCCTTCGTCGTCCTGACGGAACCGCTACTGCATCCCGGAGGGCAATGGAGAAGGTCATCTACGACTTCTACTCGGATCTCTTCGACAGCCACGTCTACCTGCCTACTCACCATCTCAGGCAAGACGAATATATCGCTCCTTCGGTTCTCCCTTCCGAAATACGACATGCCATCAAGTCGATGAAGAACTGTACAGCGCCCGTTCCCGATAGGATCAAACCAGAACATCTGAAGAGTATACCACAAGTCATCATCAAAACTCTGGCTAGGCTCTTCACGCGGTACCTGTCGGAATGCAAAGTACCCACGTCGTGGAAAACTAGCAAGACTGTATTGCTGTATAAAAAGGGAGATCCAGACGATATTGGCAATTATCGCCCAATCTGCCTGCTGTCCGTAATCTACAAGCTTTTCACTCGTGTCATCCTAAACAGGATTGGCAGAATATTAGATGAAGGACAGCCATGCGAGCAAGCAGGGTTCCGGAAAGGGTTCAGTACAATCGATCATATCCACACCTTAACAAGGCTCATTGAAGTATCGCGAGAGTACAAAATGCCGCTATGTCTTACGTTCATCGATTTGAAGAAAGCCTTTGACACTGTCGAGACAGAAGCGGTAATCGAAGCCCTGGGCAACCAGGGTGTTCCTACTCAATATATAAGGATGCTTCGTGAGCTCTACGACAACTTTACGACCAGGATTTCACCATTCTACAAGGAAGTCATTATCAACGTGAAGAGAGGTGTCCGGCAGGGCGATACCATATCGCCCAAACTTTTCAGTGCCGCTCTCGAGAATATCATGCGTCATTTGGAATGGGAAGACTTGGGAGTGAAGGTCGACGGCCGCTATCTACATCACCTCCGCTCCGCAGACGACATCGTTCTCATAACACCGAACATCGAGCAGGCTGAACGAATGCTGGCCGAGTTTGACAATGCTTGTGGAAAGATCGGATTGAGACTGAACTTAACGAAGACGATGTTCATGAAAAACGGTTTGGTACCTGATGCTCCCTTCACGCTAAACGGAAAGAATATCTCCGAATGCTCTAGCTATGTGTATCTAGGTCGGGAAGTCAACATGATGAACGACCTAGCTCCGGAGCTGTGCAGAAGGAAACGCGCTGCGTGGGGAGCATTTAAGAATGTCGAGGGAGTAGTGAAGAAGACAATCCGGCTCCGCGCTCACCTTTTCGACACTGCTGTTCTTCCTGCTTTGACGTACGCCTCAGAGACTTGGACTCTACGAAAGCAGGATGAGCATGCTGTCAGCGTTGCTCAACGCGCTTTGGAAAGGACGATGCTCGGAATTTCCCTGTACACGCAAGTGCAGAAGGGAATCCGGAGTTCCGAGCTCCGTCAACGAACGAAGATCAGGGATGCCGTTGACCACGCCGAGAAATCGAAGATCAGGTGGGCCGGACACGTTATGCGATATAGCGATGACCGTTGGACCAGGGCGGTTACTGACTGGATCCCTCGGGACATCAAACGAACTCCAGGAAGGCCGCCAACGAGATGGTCAGACTTCTTCACGAAAGCTCTGAACGAAAGGAATGTTGATCCTCGTGTCCCTGGAGCGATTCATTGGACCACTCTGGCTCGTAACAGGGACGAATGGAGACGTTACTGGCGCCCGCTCGAGGAAATCGACGACCAACGGGACGACAGGTGACAGGTGACAGGTGACCTCTCCCAGACCCCTTCATCACACCATCACCGCCACTTACCGTATAGACGTGCACCTTGACCGACCACAATGCTACAAGGGGATGGGAAAGTTATGGTGACCAAAAACTTGGAGACTGCCAATCAGCATCATCAAGGTTCCACATAGGGCATTTGTAAAGTCTAGAGCAAATTCAGTAAAGGCATTTGTGATTCTCTTCGAACAACTCGCTGGAATGGTGCAAACGCCTAAAATGGCTGTCCAATATCTATACTCAAACTGTAAGATATGATTATGGCTCCAATTTCTGACAACCCGTTTTTCTTTGAAATTTGAAATGTCAAAGGCACTAATGGATCATGAAAGAATGGGTTCACCTAAGAACTACATAATTTACTGCACCAATTTCAGGGAACGCAAAGCACTTGCCAATCAAAATCCGAGGAACAAAACAGAGAAGGAAAAGAAAAAACCAACAAAAAAGCAACAATGACGGGAATACAGTTTTCAGCTTTCGAATAGTTATGATTACCTGAATGTATTTCTTCAATAAATATCAGAAAATTTCGAGCTAAAATTTGAATATTGATGATAACGGGTCATTTTATCACTTTTGGGTAACCAAGTGTTCACGAAATCAATCGAACAAAAGAAGTCGATCACGAAACTCAACTGTAGCAGATGATGCAATATCGGATATGGTCTGGTAAAAAAATGAGCAATTACCTTCGTATTGACCAGCTTCGGAAGGCAACTGCATATTATTAGGTGTGTGTGCATTAATTACCGCCGCCGAATTGAAAGGGTCGATGCGCGAATCATGTTAGAGGTTTACCGGTGAGACCTGTCATGTTCTGTAGGGTTAGGGTATTTGCTACCTGCTTGGAACAGACAGATCAGTTCTTCCCCAAAATCCCGTTGCTCTCAGACTGATTGGTCATGGAACGTGATGAACCGTTTCCTCGGGGGGCCCTTTCCCTGCTGTTTAATTTCAAGAAAACTGGCATTGAAGTCCACCGCATGCTTCTATGGAGGACAAGCTTCATCTGAACGAACCTGCTGAAATAGGTTCTCTTCACTCGAGAGCTTGCAACGAAAGCGGAATGTTTATCGCCAAAAAGTAATGCTGTGCGTGTATTTGGTGGTGGGATCAAAAAGGAGTTTTGAACTATGAGCTGCTGAGCCCGAACGAAACTGTTACTGCTGGCCGCTACGAACACCAAATTGACAGTTTGTAGGATGCTCTCACCTAAAAGCTCACCTTAATCGCAAGAAAATATCATGATGTGCCGTTCCACCACGAACATGCCCGACCCCATGTTGCGAAGAATGTCCTTTAGAAAAATTGCAGTTGTTGGACGGGATCAGCTTGTTCAGCCCGCCTATTCTCCGGATCTTGCTCTTTCTGATTACCACCTATTCCGGTTCACGGAAGTCAGTTCGGCAGATATACGCTTCCGGAATGCCGAATAAGTGCGAAAATGGGTGGATAACAGGATTGCCTCAAAAGATGAAGACCTTTTAGACCCGGAGTCAACAAGATACCAGAAAGATGGCAAGAAGTTGTAGCTAACGATGGGCAATAAATTGGTTAATGTACATTTAGTTTTAATTCTGTAATAAGTATGTTTTTGCAGCGAAAAACGGCGGAAATTAATGCACACACCTAATATAAACCAGTTGGGGTACGCACGCCAATGCCCACACCACATGCCCACTACCGCTTACCTACGACTTTTAACAACAAAAAATGAATTAAACTTTCATCTCTTCATAATAAAGGAGCTTTAAGCGAGCCTTGCCACTGCGCTTACCACTACCCTCTTTCGTTAAAACAAATGATACTTTTCGGATCCCAAAATTTTATAGATGAGTAAAAGGGCATGCAAATGATATTCAAAATGTGCCGATGTCTATGCCTTTTCGATCTGCTGCTGTTCATCTCAAAAATATCATCAAATAGGCATCCAAAGCCTTGAATGGTGCTCACAAATGTTGTCGAGTCATAATAATACTATTATCAAATGTCTTTGTGAATTTAGCTCCTTTTCTCTACAGATACATCATTAAATGAGAATCCAAGATTATTAGCGGTCGGATAAGTTTTGCCATGAATTATATCAAAGCATGGAGAAACCGTGATCCTTCATTGAATCGCGAACTTCGCTGGGTAGCGGTCGTAACCAAGAAATGAATCAAATTCCATGATTGGATCTTGTTCTCTATGGCCTCTTCTAACGTCAGTGTTCCCACACTGCCTCCTCTACTCCAATTGACTTTGCTCTCCAAGTCCGCGGGATCAGGAATTATGGATTTTCGCTCGGACATTTATTTCGCGCACACCCCATCTCCTATGGGCGGGGTCCGCCTACCATAAGTGTCCCCATCCTGCCGCCTATACTCCAGCCAAGTTTGAATGCTCTAGGGCCAAACTAATAATTTTGGCGCAGATCCCGCCCCCTCTAGACACGGTCCGGTCCTGCTACTCGTCTTAAATGTTTTCATCCTGCCTCCAATAATCCTGCTAAATTTGAGCGCTCTAGGTCCACGGAGACAGGATTATGATTTTTCGCTGAAACATTTATTGCGCACAAACCCCGCCCCCTGTGGGGCGGAGCCCCATCCTGCCACCCACCATATGTGTTACCATCCTGCCGCCTGTGCTCCTACTAAATTTGAACATTCTATGTCCATGGGGACAGGAGTTATGAATTTTCGTGCAAACAAACAAGCAAACAAAGTGCTCCAATAATGACCGAGTGCTCTCACAGGAGAGCTGCAGGGATTCGCTCTAGGTTTCCAGGTTTGCTCATACAATCGGCATAACTTTGGCAAGGGTCAAAGCGGCTTTGATCTAAAGTCACGCTAATCGCTCATTGAGAATAATCATCCATATCTAGCATAGAGACTCCAACCGCCTCCTGGAGAACAAGGACTCAGCATCCTTTCAAGTCGTTATCCAGTATTCGTGGGAATCGATTATCAACAAAAACAAGCCATTGATATTGCATCGCGGTCAGTCAGTAGCATTTTCACTAGAATCGGCTCATGATGTGGTGGCTGGCACCTCCGCTCTACATCTTAATGGCATCTATAAGTAAGTGAATCTTCTTGCAACATCAGTACCCAGTGCTGTGGACAAGCAAAACGCCATGCAGGGTAGGTTCATCAGAAATGAATGTCACAACCGAACCGATAGGAAAAGATCGGTCTGCTAGACTATCTGACATTTTTGGGTAAACTCAAGCTAAGGGAATGTCATGCATCTGAATGCCCCAAGCTTAATTTTGCACAACATACTTTCTATTTAATTAGATTTGAGGGCTAAACTGTTCACGAAACAAACTGTTGATTTTGATCCATTCGCACTGCCTTTTACGGCGTGTATTGAGCATCCTACTACATATAATTCGCTATTCAACTGGGTTCCTTCCTTCCATTTGACAGTTGTGGTGGCTAGTAGTATAGGGTATTGGTATCATGATTGGATTTGAAGATGGTTGGCGATAATTATTAATGACGAGTGATAAAAGCTGCTTAAGAACCGTCAGAACGGAGAGCCAGAATGCTACAGGAACTGTCAATAACTGGTAAGGGAGGATAATGGGTGATAAAATGCAAAAGTCATCCAATCTATCCTCCCTTATTACCGGTGTAATCAAGAGCTCTGAAGAGTATAATGTATAGAATGACTGAATCATAAAGAGAGAACGTTAGGATTGATAGCGACTGATAAGCGTAGGCTCAAGAGTGTCAGAAGAGGAAAACTCTTCGGCCTCTCATTCTTCGACGTGTACGGGGTTGAACTGGTGAGATTTGAAAATCACAGGGTTGATGTGATTTGAAAAAGTGGTAATAACAGTGGTAAATGTTGATAAAGAACAATGCCACTGATGGACGAGAGTCCTCTTTCATTAATGTTACAAGATTTTTTAAAACCTGTTGCCAAGATGTTAAACAAGTTCTTATCAACTTACGTTTCGGCGTAATCGCCTTCTTCAGAGCCTGGAAACCTGTGCATTATCATTATCCATCCTTCATTCAACAAATCAACTTCAGAAAACCGGTTCTCTAGGCTAAATGTCTCAAAACGGGCATGATAACCCTAAACATGTTTAACCCACCTCTATGAACCACCGGTCGTTTGGTCGACCGCCGCTAAACTGACCCATAGTCACTTGGGGTAGCTTTGGATGATATGCCCTATCCCTCTCGCCGTGATACTGGGGGCAAACAAAACCCACAGAGGTCAGAGAAAGGCGCGAGTTCATTAGCTACGGCCAGGCACTCCTCTTTCCTATTCATTTTTGGGGACTTGGCGCTGATGAATAATGCCTCAAGTGTCTTTCGCGCCAAAGTGAGGGGTTCCCGCAATAGGATCCTAACTGTAATTCCAAACACCGCACCTTTATGGGACTCTACTTGGTGTGCACCCAAGCGGGTCTCCACCCTTGCTCGATTTAAGCCCTCCAGATGTTCCTTAACCCTGATGCACAGGGGTCGTCCAGTCTCTCCAATATATTCATCCTCACGTAGATTGCATGTGATCAGGTAAACGACGCCCGATGTCATGCAGTCACCCTCCTGTCCATTAGGGCAGACCACGCAATTGGGTGTCAGGCAAATTCGATCGTAGCAGCGGTTTCGAACCAGCCGCTGCTTCAGATTTTCAGGTGGGATTTCGACCACTCGTACCATGTCCTTTAGGCCACACTTGTGCAGCGCCGCCCTTATTTCAGAGCTAAAAGCATCACTAATATAGGGGATGCAGAACGCCACTTTATAGAGGTGCGGTGTTTGGAATTACAGTTAGGATCCTGTTGCGGGACCCCTCACTTCGGCGCGAAAGACACTTGAGGCATTTTTCATCAGCGCCAAGTCCCCAAAAATGAATAGGAAAGAGGAGTGCCTGGCCGTAGCTAATGAACTCGCGCCTTTCTCTGACCTCTGTGGGTTTTGTTTGCCCCCAGTATCACGGCGAGAGGGATAGGGCATATCATCCAAAGCTACCCCAAGTGACTATGGGTCAGTTTAGCGGCGGTCGACCAAACGACCGGTGGTTCATAGAGGTGGGTTAAACATGTTTAGGGTTATCATGCCCGTTTTGAGACATTTAGCCTAGAGAACCGGTTTTCTGAAGTTGATTTGTTGAATGAAGGATGGATAATGATAATGCACAGGTTTCCAGGCTCTGAAGAAGGCGATTACGCCGAAACGTAAGTTGATAAGAACTTGTTTAACATCTTGGCAACAGGTTTTAAAAAGTCTTGTAACATTAATGCAAAGCTATGCCAAGATTCATAGAGAGTCGAACATGGAGTCTTCTTTCATCCCTACGAACTCCTCTTCGAACCATAGCCACAGATACTCATAGCCCAGAAACGGGTTTTCATCTGGATTCATCCTTGAGCCGCATCACGTCCTGTGTCAACAACTGCGTCCTATTCGTGCTCCACGACAATATTCATGGAGAAACTAGAAAATGAGAAGGTTGCCAAGGAAAGTGGTGAGGGAAAATAGGGATGAAAACCTCCGGAGGAGGTGAAAAGCTACTGAAGCAAGCGTAGTTAGTATTTTGCTATGCGGGCTCGAAAAACAGCAATCTGAGCTTGAGTCAAGATCTGAGCACCCCTTATGAGGTCTATCTCATGCAATTTAGCGAAAGGGGGGGGGGGCAATATTCCCGATATTTACATATTTTTTACTGCTTTTTTTTAGTTATTCACCAATTCAAAGCCACTGACTGAGGTGGTTCAGAAATTCGATTGGTGAAAATGTAGTTGGGGGGGGGGCCACCTATCACGATGTCGGTATATCAAGAAATGAACTCGATGAAACGCGTTATGCCGTGTTATATCACGGACGTGCCGTGTTATATCGAGGGCTTTCGTAGGGAAGGAGCACCGCGGTGGGCAAGTTTTCTTTCTTTTTTTGTTTTTTTTGCAGGAGGTAATCATCCCAACCACCCAGGTGCTCCTACCCTACCTAGGCTTATTTGGGAAACTAAATTCTCAGCTGAAACCGCATAAAAGAGCTAAGGTGCTCGGTTCCCATTATCCTCTACGCATCCGATACACTGCTATGATAACAAGGCTTAACACGTTAGACTGTGTTCATTTCTTGATATACTGACCTTCGGATGGGTGGTCCCCCCCCCCAACTACATTTTCACCATCCGATTTAATCAACGTCGCACGTTTCTGTAATGGATTTATTCCAGCCAGCTGTGAAGGAAAAGCGTACCACATGTGCTTCGTGAAGAAAGCCTCCGATCTTGAAAAAACAGGTCGCTGTGATAGAATATCTGTGGAAAGCAATGATGAAGTCATGAGGCATCCGAAGCTATATGACGTAAGGCAACCAATTTTCGTCAACGTTCGGAAATTGTTTTAGTAGCAATTCTAATTACAAAAAAAGATCACCGAATCCTGGCCTGAAGATCTCTTATTTGCAGGGATTACAAGCGGAAGCCTCGCTCTTTTTTAGTAACTTGAATTACAAGACCAATTTCTAGCTTTTCCTATCACATCCAAATCTGATGGTCCTTTAATGCACCAATTTTCATCAAGTTCATTGTTTTCTACCCTAAGCTAGTTTTGATATTATGATTTCCGTCTGCATAGAAGCCTAAATTTTTCCAGATGGGCAGTTTTTATCCGGTCAACAGTTCGATGTCAACATCCTTGCCAGGGGCTAAAATGATCAGACAAAAAGACAACTCTTCCAAATTTCATGGAAATCTAAAATTCTTTTTTACTTAACTTACAGAGTGATTAGTGTAGCCTAGCTTGGAAATCTGAATTGGAGTTACCGATTTTTGCGGCACGATCGGAAGAACGGGAAGAAAGGACGAGGGTAGATCGTGACACCCCAACAAGCCTTCCATCTCTATTTGGTCAGCAATTGGCACCAGACTAGTCCCGAAGAATAAAATTTTGTACTGACCAGATTATACACTGACTTTTACATAGGCTAGGTTCCACAACAAGTCACATCGCGCAACTACCTTCCATTCTGAACGAACGTCGAATGTGGTGCGCATTTCAAATTTTTCTTCTTCTTCTCCTCCTTAGCGTTAATCCCGCGTCGTCCACTTTTCCTGGCAGCCGTCTCCATTTCATTCTACCTACGGCATCTTCTGCCGTCACCTCAGCCTCGGTATGGTCCTTCTTGATCATTTTTCGCCATCTTTCCTTTGAGGTTCCTCATGGTCGCTTAAATTGAGCCTCGAACTCCATTGCCTCCCTTATCAGATGACTCTGTGGCCTTCTTACCATTAGTACATGCCCGAGCCATCGCACGCATTTTTCTCTCATCTCAGTTGAACTGGGACTATTTGCCTAGGCGTCCTGACGTTTTTATTTCTGACCCGATCCAGCCGCGACCAGCCGCAGGCGCATCTCTGCATTCTCATTTTAGCGAAGTGGAACTGCCCTTCATGGGTCTTACTCCAGAACCATGCTTCCTTGTCTCCTCGAAAACCACCTTGAGTTTCCCCCAGCGTTTCCTCTGCACATCGCAGGATGACCTCTACAGCGTTGCTCCAGGTCTGCTGGTTCGGCCTTTCGGTATCTGAACGTCCAGCTTCCAGTATTTTCTCTTTGAAGTGTTCTGTTTCAAATCGGTGCAGCTTGCACCTCCGTTCCTCCGTTCCGTTCTTGTCCTTGATTTCCTGGGAGGATCGATGACTATGTCTGCTAGGGGAGGCCTGTGTTGTAGAACCAGAATTTCTCCAGGCAGTACCTTTATGTCCTGTACAGTTTCGAGGGACGATTTTCTTCTTAGCACATGATCTATTTTCTTTTCCTCTCCTCCACTGCTGTAGGTTACCTTCTGAGACTTCACGAAGTAAGACCTGCAGACTGCCAAGTCGTGGGCCAGGGCAAGGACACTCTTTCCTTCTTCGTTTTTAACTCCCACTCCTCCACCTCCATGTACCCTTTCCAGCCATCTCCTTTCACTGCCGACGTCACTATTCAGAACACCTCCTATGGTGAGATAGGCTTCTTCGGAACTGATCGGGGGCCTCGCCGAGGCTCAGATAGTACTCATCTTTTTCTTAGAAGAGGCAGCCGGCTTGAGTTCGTACACTGGTATTATTGGCCAGTACCCAACCTTCCTGTCTATCCCCACAGCCATGATTCGACTGTTCATCTTTTTGATGGCGGCATCAGAGTCTTCAAGGGAATCTGCCACTGCAATGGCCACATTTCGCTTGGTGTCTTCTCCGTGAGCCGGCAGGGACCGAACTCGCACTCCCTCTGAGTGCAAACGTGAGCCTACATCCTTATCCCATCCGCAGCGCATCCCGAATAAGAATGACTATTTTATCTCCTATCTTTAAATGGTGGCTCCGTAGAACAAATGTGAGAATAATCCGTGAATCTTTCAGAGGATAAAAAGCGCAGCAATGTGGATAAATGTATCGATAATCAATTCGGATTTAGAACGACTGCACGAAAGTGATTCTGTAGCCTTCCCTCCGCGTGAGTGATTAATTTCCCAAACATTCTTCTTTTTCCTTTGTTGAAGGAGCTCCGTTAACTACTTCTTGGGCGGAGTGGGTGTAACAGCTAAATTTACTTTCATTCTCTTCGTTGCTCTAAAATCCTAGGAACTTCACTAGCGATGTTGTTGAACCACCTTCTCACTCCCTAATGCCCAAGCGTCACTGTTTCATGAAAATTGGAGTAAAAGTTTATAGAGCGTCAAACGGTATAAGATTGCATTAATCCGACAGAATCGTCCTTCTTAAAGGCAGTGTTCACGAAAAAATTGTTTCGGAGATTTGCACATGGTTTGAATTCGAAGCCCCCTCTGATACCATTTGTGCAGGAATTAGGTCGGAAAACAGCTGGATAGGGCACGATAAGGCCAGAAACTTTGGGGGACGGGATGCCTCCGCCCCTCGCTAGGCTGGCTACGGGTTCGAATTTTCTTTCACCACTTTCGCATTGGAGCGAAGTTGGCGAAAAATCGATACGCAGGTTGGCAAATTGCCAGGAATGATCAGCTGGTCGATCGCCTCGCACAGGGGCAGGGGCTAGTATTCGGCTATTATTTCTATTATTCGCGCATCGTTTGTTTTTTTTTTGTTATTAATTTTTTACGGTATCATTCTTTAACTTTTCTCGTAAGTTTATTGGAGATTTTAACATATTTTGTGTAGATTATTGCATGCAATTGTTTTTTTTATTTCAGAAACTCCGTAAATTTCGATGTGTCGTCTGCTATTGCAGACATTGCGTCGCGTTCGTGCATTTTCGCGCGAACACTTCCTAACCGTCGTTTTTTCAATGTGAAATACGTCCAACCAACCTTTCCAGCTCTTTTTTTGACCCTTTGTAATTATTTTTGTTCATCGTTTTTTGCGCTTGTTTCGTTGTTATCGCTTTATTCTAGAGTAGTCCTATCAATTCCCGTCAAAAAAGGGTACCCTAACTTTTTTCTAAAACTGCCTTTAACGGATAAAGTTCCACCGCTCAAAGGCCAGTACACGATAATTTCGTGATAGCTAATTTTAAACCAAGAATGGTAGTGATATCTCAGAGTAGTGCAAAAGTAGCGAAGAAAACGTGAAATCTGGCGTATTTGAAGAAATATGAAGCTCCAAAAAAGTAGTAAAACCAGAGGTTGGACGAGAATGTGACGACAAAGTTGCATCACAAATATTTGGACGAGCAGTCCAAATATGCGTGTCATTGCGTAGAACTGGCTAAAGCGAACTAACTGAGTGCAGTGTGTGCCTCTCAGTGGGAATGGTACAACATCTACAGCCTATCCAGCGCCACAAGAATTCGCTCTTTTGAGCTTGTACGTCGGCTGAGAAGAATCGGTACCTATGTTATGTCGATTTTAAGCGAATTTCCGGCCCCACAGCGTCCCTTGAGCTATTCTTCGGAATCACTGATGACAGATCATCCTCTCAGAAAACCCTTTTATCGTGAACTGTGCCGTCACGCGAGCAAAATCCATTGTGGCCACAGACAACTGTCAGATGCAATGAAGCGGTTGAGAATGTACATATGTGCAGGATATGAAGTCTGATTTACTCACAGATCTTTGTTATAGGTTCAACATTAATATTAAAGAATAATACCAAGCTCAAAACCATGCCGAGGCTTTTAATACGAGACCCATTCTCGTCCGAAATTGTTATATGGGACAATCCACAACTAGACACGTCGCCAGTGTTGAACGAATGCAAGAGAAAGAAATGCCCCGACCACCTAATGGACCATATTCAAATGCCATTCAGTACGTTGCAGTCATCTTTCGCCAACTATGGAAGTTCATGCATAGCATAGCTTACGCTGATGTATTCGTCCCAGAGAATCGCTTGTACCGGTTGGAACGATTGCCGAGTGTCCCATGAGTGCCCGCTAACTCGGTTCTCACAAGGAATTAGAGGTTGTGTAACCGCTGGCATACCATCGATCGCCGAACGACATAGGGTAATAGTAAAATTGGGTAGCCATTAGTACAAACGTAGAAAGGTAATGAGGGCTTCGAGCCAAAAGGAACAGTTTTGATCAGTGCTCTGGGAAAATGAACTTAGACTTCCCACACAGACTGTATGGGCGTAGCTTGTCACAGAAGCGGTCACTACTCCGTTATAATGTGTAGGTCCCCTAAACCGTTCCTTTAACGACTTCGTAACTGCGGATGACCTCCTTCTCAACCTTGAATGACTTTGCCATTTCAAGACAAAAACGAATGGACAATCCTCGAATGAGCATCATCTGACCGGTTCCTTTATGAAACAAATGCGAAGCCTAACACTCAAACTTTCATGAATCAGACTTTTGTACCGTGCTCTTATATATTCCGGTGTAATAAACAGCTTTTCCAGCATGCAACTATCAGTTGCCCATACCTGAAGGATGCCGGAACGTGTATGGGGATTTTGACTTGACAAACTTCCATGAATCGTTTGATCAAGTCGAATCTATTATCGGTACAATGACGCTGAACTCAAGCAACTTGACGTCGTTCCCAAAACTGAAAAATCTTCGTGCAATACGACAACGAAATGACGGCCCTGTTATCATAATAGAGAATAATCCCGAACTTCGTGATGTGAAGGCGCTATATTCTCTGGACTTGTACACTAAAAATGCTGATGATGCGGTTCATGTGGCAAACAATACAAACCTCTGCATCAACTTTGCAGACTTGGACCAGAAATTTCCTTTGCATTATCTGGGATATGTTGATCGATGTAGTAAGTCATTTCTACCCATATTTGCTGCTTCGATAACGTTTCGAACCTATAATACTACACGTCTTATTCTGGGGACATTTCCCTCAAAGGCAAGTCAAAATTACGGCCCAGGGAAGGTAATGTGGGTGGAGCCATTGAATTTGCCTCAGACCAGACGATCACCTGTGCAGTACATATGGCAAGGTTCCTTTTCGGAAGAGGCAGTTACGGCCTGACACTCAGTCCGAATAAACCTCCAAGGATGTGAGACCGCCACCGCCATTGAAAACATAGACTGATACCAGTCCATCGAGTGTGAGTATCCTGTGCACCTTTGGCCTCCCTCATCTTGTTGGCTTCAGTTTTGAGTACCTTCCCACATCTGCTAGTTGCTCCTCTTCTTGCCTTCCTAAAATCTTTTTGACCCAATGATTTCTAACTGTCACTTTTGCAACCACACTATCCATTTTTGAAGTTTTTTCACTTCAATTACCACTTCTCAGACTACAAATCTGGAAGGCTTCTTGGTCCCGTGATGAACTAATAAATGATATTGTTGAAATGACCGCACAGGAGTGTAATCGCTCCTCTTTCAACCCCATTCGTTACCCCCTCCCCCCTTCTTCAAGGAAGCTTTAATACCCTTTTTCAAGGAGGCAATAATCTTGATTAACCCTTAACACACCGTAACATCAGGGACGTCGTAGTCATTCTACCCAAACCTTTCCATTCCCCCCTAATTGCCCTTATATCGTATATCTAATATATTATATCGTATATCTAATATACATGTATACATGCACATGGATATACCCGGGCCGTTGATGTGGTTATATCGATCCGTGTATCAAAGCTATCATGCTCAGAGCCTCTTTCAGTGGCGTCGTCCGGAATGGGAATCATAACGAAGCAAAAACAATGGATAATTATTTCTATACTTGCTATTATATTAATAAAAAACAGATGATGAATAAAACTATTAATGATTTTGCATTGTTTATTATACAATTGCAAGGATACAGTACTACAATAGTAACGTTATGTAATAATATTAGTAGTATGAAATGAGTAGATCTTCGAAAATAGAGGCAAAGGTAGTGAAATCTCAGCTAGTGAACCTTTTGGACAAACTTATGTCCTAGATGAGCGGAAAGGTATTTTCCGCTTCCAAACCGTAGTGGCCACTGATTGCATAGACAACCTTTCCCTTTCAAATTGGTCTACCATCGTTCCAGCTATGGAGAGCTAACAAGCGTCTAACGGTTCGTTCCACGGACCATGCGGGATGGTGACGCCCCGAGCAACTGAACCCGTGAAACATTTTTGTCGATAGGCAGTTATGATCTTGTATCAGAATTAACTTTACAAAATGAAGGGCTCGAGCAAACGTCGAGCCATCGTGCCAAAACATCGGCGAAAAAAATAATCGCACTCCTCACGTTTTTGGTCAGAATTTTATAATCGAAATTGACTCATCGAATCGGGTCGAGAAATGCGGACAGACCAACGACCAACAACAAATGTATAAAAAGGGGACACATAAACATTTGCACTTCGAAGACAACCACCGCAGCCATCACAATGCATCCTGGAAAACCATTTCTCGGTATGTCCAATTCTAACAAAAAAATCACCATCTATTGATCGTTACCATCTTTCTTGATTGTCTACGAAACTTAATTTTGCAGTGATCATGACCTCTTTTGTCCTGTTTGTCAACAGCATTCACACTGATGGAGAAACTACGGAACATACTATGGTTTACCCAGTTGATTACATCGTCGAAGAGCCTCCTTCAGACGAGGTTCCATCATCCGAGACTAGCGACAGTGAACAAATCGCTGAATTTGAACCAGCTGAACTTGCAGATGAATCCGAATGGCACTCAAACTTTATCGAAGATCCTGATTCAAGAGAATTTTCACCCGGGACTACTGACAGTCATGAAACAGCTGACCTTGATCCAACTAAACCTGCAAACAAATTCATTGAATACCAATTTACAGATGGTAGTAGTATAGCCCCATGTTTACTGTCAATATGTATATTAGCGATTAGTCTTATGATAAACTTTATTTAACATGATTAGGATAACGAATCCATGTGTTGTTGTTTATTACTTAATCATGAATACGAGGATTGACGTTCCCAGCTGTACTATCCAATACACGTTCGGGTCTCGTGCAGGTTGCCAGATAACCTTCGTCGGTCCGGTCCCAATAAAACTTTTGTCTGAAACTCCACTGCACTCCTACAGGTCTGCTCTTCCCCGAACCAAACCTGTCCTCGTCACCTTCAAGAACACACTAGGTTATGCTTATTCGTTTCATACAACTTAAGTAATGGGTTAATCCCCACTATAATGAATGAGAAGGATCAGCAAATAAGTTTAGTTCAAAGGCGAAAAACCAGCCACAATAGTTTTTGGTCCCGCCTAGGCTTTACGCTCTGCTGAGAGTTCCTCGATTTCTCTTGTACCATTTGAAGTGTCATTCTGTGGAACTGAATTGTTCTTAGTCTATAAAACTATATGTATGTGAAAGCCAAATGATGAAAATACATTTATCTGCTCTAGCATTCCAGAGGAATCATATACCAGTCACTTTGCCTCTTGTCAAGAACCTAGTGGATTAGTAGTGAGCAGGAAATAAATTCCTAGGACCAAGTTTGTACGACCTCACTGAGACTATAAACATTTATTTTTCTCTTATGACATATAGCAATCCTGAACACTATTTACACATCATGTACAATTAAGTCCCCTCTTTCGGCAAGACATTGTCTACCAATTCGACAACTTGCTTCTCCCCGTATGGCGGTGTCCCAATGAGATTCTTGACATCATCGTAATTAAGAACTTCTCGTTTTAGCAATTCCTGCGCAATCTGTAGATGCATCGAGTCACGAGCCTTATACAGACAAGAACCTTTTTTTGAACCGATCTGCTTACCTTCTCTAGCTTATCGGCATTGCTTCGCAATAGGGTCTCTGTCTTACGGTAGGCCTTCCCAACCAAACTCGAAGCTTCCTAAATAAGATGCTATTAGGAAAACCTTCGAAGAGAAAAAACTACATTTGAACAATCACGAAAGAAGCTAGATCGAAAGAAAAGATAATGAGAATCATTAAACTGATGAGGAAAACAAAGACAGGTCAGCTTTTGAGGAAACTTGTCCAAGCGGAATTACAGTAATTCTCACCTGATCCATAATATGCCCAAACTTCTTACTAAACGGTTTGATTTGGAAATCATCATCAGGTGGAAAAGATAAAGTGCCAACAACGTCATTCATACCATACACCTTTACTTGTGCATACGCAGACTTCGTTACCTGAAAGAAGGTTTTTCGGAAGATCGAAGTTTGTCAGATGAGGCAGAATCTCATTATTGCCTGCCCACTTTCTTGAGATCATCCTCGGCTCCTGTAGTTATTCGACCGAACTTAATGTTCTCTGCAGCTCGACCACCGAGCATCATGCACATTCTATCGAACAGCTGAAACAAGTACTGCGCTATGCCTCAACGTAGACAAATGCTGATGAATTATGAATAAGCTCTGTGGTACCTCCTCCTTTGTATACAATTTCTTTTCTTTAGGACTGTACTGTGCGAAGCCAAGAGCAGCAGATGTGCGTGGAATTATAGTGACCTGAAAAGTACCTTGAGGCTGGTATTGAACGGCTGAACCTGTTATAACCGAGATTATGACAGAATGAAGCTTTTTATGATAAGCGCATTTTCTCAAACATTTGCCCTTGCGTGGTTTGTCTATTCGACAGTACAGGACACACCATGAAAGACGAAACTTTAGCATCAAAGGAGGAGCAATGCATATAAGAGCAATACGCGCAGCGTAAAAGCCCTCACAAGCCGACAGCAACAATAGAACGGTTCACAGCCTTGTTTCAGTCTTCTATAATCACGGATAAAGGATAAAGTTTTTGGCGTTAATCAATCCCGTCTGAGGGATGCGCCTCCGCACTCGACTTCCATTCAGAATTGTACTGGCGTAATGAGTGCGTATGTGGCTTATACAATGAATTGCGGTGGCCAGCCAATGTACAAGTCTGTGCTTTTGTCCTCCCAGACGAGTCTGGTACCAATTCCCGGAGGGATGGAAGACTTGGTTGGCCTAGGCGGGCATCGATCCGGGATCCGAACCCCTGACTATGCGTGTAATATAGTGCGCCACTTGCCAATACACCACCTCCGCCTTCAAGTCACGGAAATAAATATGAATTTTGGGGTATACTTTACGAAAAACAACTTGCCTTCAAAAGGGCATCTGTGTGCTCGAGAAGCCAGCCAACAAGAGCATGACCAGCCTCATGATAGGCAACTACTTCGCGTTCTTCCTCAATGAGAGAACGAGAACGCTTTTCGGCCCCTAGAAGCACATGAAAAGATAACAGTTGAGAGCAGTATTCATTAACTCACACTAACAAAAACCTTTGGAATAACGGGCATGGTAAACCTAACCTCAAGCCATTCGAAAATATGAATACTCCTTGCTATAAGGATTCAGAAGTATTTTAAGTAATTCACCTGCTAAAACGCGATCCAAGGCATATTCCAGTTCATTCACGGTGACAACGTGCTTTCCAGTTGATGCAGCTCGAATAGCAGCTTCATTGACAACATTAGATATATCAGCACCTACGATTTAAGAGCGTATAGGTTTCTTCAAAGCAATTGAACACTTTTCTGTACAGTACCTGTGAAGCCGGGCGTCATTTGAGAAAGACGATGAGAATATTTGTTATACGGATGATCGAGTTTGATTCTTTTGAGATAAAGGTCAAACATTTCTTTGCGTTCAATTACAGTTGGCAGATCGATGTTGATATGACGGTCGAATCGACCAGGACGTAATAAAGCCTGAGCAATCTCAAAATAGACAAATGCCCCCTACTTTTCAATAAAAATAAACAAGTACACAATAGGCAGTAAGAAATGCAACCTAGACCAACTAGCAAAACCCGCCGACATACTTTGTCAAGAATATCTGGACGGTTTGTACTAGCTAATACCACGATACCCTGTCCACTACCCATACCGTCCATCTCGACTAGTAACTGATTAAGTGTCTGCTCTTCTTCATTGGAACCGCCTAAACTAGACAACCACATAGCAAATTGATGAAAAGACCGGCTAGTATCCTTACGCGCCTCCAAATTCCCCTCCTTTTGACTCTCTTCTCTTCTTTCCGATAGCGTCAATCTCATCAATGTAAATTATACATGGTGCTCTCGAACGTGCTTCTTTGAACAGGCCACGAATACGTGAGGCACCAAGGCCTGAAAACCAAAATTGAAAGAGTTTTTCAAGAACAGAGAAGCTGACTAGGCGTTATTTTGAAATTGTCAAGCAACAACTTCAGATCACTCAAAACGTAAAAATAAGCAATAAGAAAGAAATTGAGCAAAAGCTAAGAGTAAAATAGGAAGCATAAACAACATTGGCGGGTTACAAAAACAATTCACCTACCTCCGATCACTTCAACAAATTCCGACCCATTCATGGAAATGAATGGCGCAGTTGATTCAGCGGCAAGTGCTTTTGCTATAAGTGTCTTTCCACATCCCGGAGGACCAGTCAGCAACGCACCACGAGGCAACTTAGCACCCAATTTCTGAAAACCTCAGAATAGTAATCCAAACCAGAAACTCAGCATTTTTCCTCGCCTTTTATCGAACACGCTCATTAAAGAGCGCTGCAACAAAATTTGATATGATTGTTGAGTATTCATAAGAGGAAAACAAGACCCACGGTGTACTTGTTGGGGTTTTTGAGATAATCGACGAATTCACTTATCTCCTGTTTAGCTTCATAACATCCAGCAACATCCTAAAAAGCATTGGCATTAGGAACTGTTGAAAAAAGTGGGATTTCTAATGAGCAGAATCTGTAAAGAATTACGATGAGGCAAAACTCAAACGAAAGACCAAAATAAGCGAAACGAGAAGGACTGATTTGAAAAATGTTCCATAAATAAATTACATGTCAAAGTATAATTGTAAGTGAGTTAGACCCACCTTAAACTTTATCTTCAGCTGTTTCTTTCCTTCTGGACTATGGGGATCGATGACGGTGTACTTGCCCTTCGTTATATTTGACTAAAACAAAGTTCTCTGAAATTGAATTACTAGTCTAAGACTGCTTAACTGACCATCATATCCGAAAGGTTGAATGACCCTTTGAACTTTCTGAACAATATGTAGACTCCAATTGCAAGGCCACTGATAAGGATGAGTGTTAACCATTGGCTTCTGTAAACGGATTTACTTAATGATAAAAACATGAAGAGTCTATATTAGATTGTCTGCTAAACGAACACTGCTTCCATACGTCGATACTGAATCGGTGTCCAATGCTCTGGAGGTAATCTCAGCGCACTTTCAGCGGCACGAACCTCTGCTTCAAATCGAGAAAGGCTAGGAATACCCAAACGATAGATAGACGCCATCTTGAAAAAAGGCAACTTTCTATGACACCATTTCGAAATTAATTATATTGAAATGCAAAAAAAAAATGAGCCAACCGGCTCCCCAGACGCTGTCTTGGACCCTGCGTAGGTGTATATGAAGGCTACATCCTTTTCAGGAAAAACAATGATTTTATGGATCTGAAAGGAAATAAGTCAATAGAACAGAGATATTAATTTGTAAAAGAATCAGTGCCGTACCTGACCCGTTGGTAATAAATCATTGACGAATTCACTCCATGTTATGGATACAAACCCGGCAGGACCGTCCGATTTAGGACTATAATATTCTAGCTATAGCATCAACAAAAAAATCCCAATTGCACGAAGTGCCATTGGAAATGATAGGTGAAAGTAGTATCCGCGAAAAAAAATCCCTCACCTAATCAAGTAAAGCACTCCATACGCAAACAAAGAAATTGCGAAGAATTTCCTTAATTTTGCAACAAGTTCATTTCTCGGATCATTACCATCATCTTTTTCATTCTCGTTCTCGCTACCATGTCTTCCATCTTAATGCATTCATACAACTGCATGATTTTGATCCCTCTTTAAGATACTAAAAACAATAATCCAAAACACAAAAAATTGAACCGATGCAAACGAACCAGGTCGATACGAGGGGTGGTCACGTCTGGGTGCCGTGTGACTTGATTTTTTGACCTTAGAATTACTTCTTCTATCCCTCGTTCGATCACTGTCTCGTTGAAATGATCGAGCTTAAGTGAGAATGCTAAAGAATATAATGCAGCTGCCACAATTACTCAAAATTTTGAATTATTAAAAAGGGCAGAAGAATCTCCAAAGTAGCAGCCTTTTTTGTCGTACAATTCGAATTTCTCATAGTATTTCAGGGTAGAAAAAGAAGAATAATTGAAGAAACCCACCTTCTACGACTGGATCAGACAATGACGTTAAGGTCCTCGTGAATGAAGCGAAACTTGACGAGGCCGCTTCATGATGACATAAACCAGTACGCACCCAAAAAGCGCGAACTGGGGCCGAAGTAATCAAACGTAACATATCACATGCATAAGGACCTCAAACGATAGACTTTTATACGAAACCAAGCCGAAATCCGCAACTTAAACCAGAAACACCTCCCAGCATAACGAAATCGAGCTAAGTTCAAGGATTTCAAAAGTATTTAGGCGTTGAATAGATGTTAGTGTAATTTGCGTACACCACACTTTAGTTGACGTCAGAAACAACTGCTTCAACCGCCGTACGTGTGTTGCTTGGCGCGCTGTGTTGTGCATTTTACGGAACAAGGAAATATCAGGGAAGGAGGTTACCTTTGGGAGAGGCTGTATGGAGACCATAACTTTGTTCCCCATAACTGATGCGGTGGGGGAGGGTCGGGAATGGGTGTGGTTGAGCGTTGCGACGTGAATGCCGTTACCCAAAAACTACTCCTTACCCCTTCACCCCACCAGAGGGGTGTAGTTTATAACACGCAGTACTCATTATGAGGCGTGTAATAAATTTGTCATTAAGTAATTATCTTTATTTACAACAATGCGGGGATTATCATCTATGGGTTCACGGATATTAGTCGAACAGTATTGTAAAGAAATAACTGCATTCCCAGCGTGTACTCATTCATTGCAAAATGTGGTATAAATCAACCGACATTCACGCCTTGTGCTGACAGTTCCGCCTCCACACAGGAAGATGGGTCTGGGTTCTTCTCCCC